>CM028910.1:4790628-5390628 GCA_016801845.1 Polydactylus sextarius
CTGATTCTACACATAAAATACACCACATGATATTATACATTCACCAAATCTAATTGGTTTCATTCTAATTAAACTTCACACAGCATCATTTCTGTATCTAGATTTATATACTTTTTTTTTCTATCGTGTCGCTGCAGAAGTTTAGATCTTTAGTCTAGGAATTTTCTAGAAATGAGTATTAGCCCTTTAACGAAATAACAAAAAGTACATTTAACAAAATTTATTCAATTAACTCAAACTTTTTTGAGTTAAAGCTAGAGATGGGACGTTTGACACTGAGGATCCGAAGCCTGTTTCACTCTACTTAAGACTATTTCGAAACACTTGAGGTTTTAAATCTCTGTGGTCACGTGACCGATGACATCTGAGGCTTCATACGTCACAATGGTGGAAATCAACAACCGGTTCTGACTTAAAACTGCTTCAAATTTACTGATTCCATCAGAATCTTACACCTCCAACGTTATCAATTGTTCTTAATGATTATTTCATTTCCCTGCACAATGTTTTCCTGTTTTCCTCAAATTTTGCATTGCAATACATTAACACACTCTCTGGAGATGACGATGGGACGGGTGCGTGTGTGTTTGTGAGAGAGAGATCAGAACCGTCTGTTTGTTTTTAATGTTGTGTTTCGCTTTGGAAAAAATAAATTCATTTGTAGTGGCCAGTGTCAATTCACCACACATCAATCATTATATGTGAAACCCAGCAATCATTTTGTTACTGCTTTTTTGTTGACTGTGTCATGAACCGTCTTGAGTTCAAGTTTACTCTGTCAGAACGAGTTTTCTCCACAGCAGCAGCATTAACTGTCCTCTTACAAGATTCTTACAGTCTATCTTTTATTTTATGACTTTTTATTCATTTCAAGTTGAATATGTTTATGTTTACAGTCTAAACAAAATAAATAGTTGCTTTTGGTGCAGAAGACTAGAGCAGAACTACTATTGTGCTACTCAATAAACTACTCAGGAATCGATAAGAGAATCATTAAGGAATCAGATCAATAGGCAGAATCAACAATGGCATCGATATCAATAAAATCTTATCAATTCCCACCTCAACTTGAGAGAGGCCCTCAATTGTGAGAGAACTCTAATGATGGAGAATACAAATGAAAGAAAATGATCTCATGTATTGAAACATTTTATTAAACTACTGTAATAAACTGGCATTTAAAAAATGGTGTAACACTTTCATGTGTGGACAATGATTCTCAGAATGAAGATGTGACGCACCCAAAAATAAATTACCTCATAGGTCTTAAGGGTTATTTATTTTAATATACATACTCTGCTTTTACCTATATAGAATGGAACAAGGGCACCTGAACGTCCCCACTGCAACCCAAACACTACTGCTTCAGACCTACCTAAAGTTCCTAACAGGCCATTGTGTTAAAATAAACAAATAAATAACCCTTAAGGTGCTATAAAGACACGGCTGCTTAAGACTGAATTAATTGCTTCTGTGTTATAACTGAAAACAACGAGATGTGAGTCATTTTGACGTTTGCGGCTGCTATACCTGTAGCTGACCACTAGATGTCATGGTAGGGACTGTCTTTGAGACGTGAACCGCTCTGGCTTGAAGGCGTGGAATTTTTTCGATACAATCAGGAAGAAGCCTCAGGATGCCACAACAATCACGTGAAATGCCACAACACACACACACACACACACACACACACACACACACACTCTCTCTCTCTCTCTCTCTCTCTCACTCTCTCTCTCACATGGTAGTGGGCGTGCCCTGACCTGTGTATATAAATTACCGGGTCAGTCGCTGAGACAACATTTTTTGTTTATTAATCCACCACGTTCCGCCTCAGTTTGTGAGTTCATCATGAAGTTTGCCACCGTTTTGCAGCTCGGTAAGTACACACACACACACACGTGCGCAGGTGTAAGCGGATATTTCTTTCTTTTCTTCTTCTTTTTTTTTTTTTTTTTTTTTTTTGATGGGATAAGACGACTGTAAATGTGCACTTAACATAGTAATAAGATCAATAATGATATGAATGATGATAATAACGATTATGAACTCCCGGGTCGGGTTAGGATTTGTGTGGAGTTTGCAGTTTGTCCCCTTGTTTAATTGTGTGTTGTGTTCTGTAATAATTATAATAATCATGCGTTATATATCTGTGTAATATACAGTATTTTTGTTATTATTATGTAACTTGGGGAATTCAGCTTCAAGGGAAAGTCCGGCTTCTGAAGGGAGGGGTGGAGGCTGGGGTGAGGTGGTGTGACAGTAGGTGGGGGTGCTGGTAATGCCGGTCTGTGAGTAGGTGTGGTGTAATATGATTATAATATTATCATAATGTGATGACATGAAGGTAACTAGTGCTACTACTATTATTTGTGTAATTTGCTCTGACTCAGTTTGGACTGAAACAGTATATTTTAAAGTCTGAAATGGGGGTTAAGTCATAGTTGCACAAGTCAAGTTGCACTTTGCAGTGGGACACACACACACACACACACACACACACTCCTCCACATCAACCTGGGAAACTTTCCTGTATATAAAGCAGCTGCAGGTTTATCTGAAGTCATGTGATCACATGATCAGTTGCTATGGACAACTAGCATGTTGCCAGTTATGTTGAACTCAAGGCTGAAATGCCTCAGCACACAAATCTCTGCTTCCTGTTTTAGTTAGCTAACACCAGTGCTAACTTGTTTCATAGTAACATTTATCAATCAATCTTTATTTCAGGCGCAATCGGTCCACATAAAATATACTAAAAGGTACAAACACACAAGGAAGAAAAAAAAACAGGCATAAGACGCCCACGCCCATTTATCTAATGCTAGTGCTAATTTGTTTCACAGTTTCATACCATTAATCCTTGTGAGAACTAGGTTTATAGTAACAAGCTGCTAATTCTACAAGTACTAGCTTGGTGGAAAGTACAGCTAATGCTTTTGTAAAATGGGGATCTGGATCAAAACAACTAATAGAATTTATATGTTATCTTCAACAAGGCCAGCGTAAGCAGAATGTGTGTGTAAACACAATAAAACTACTAACTGCAGCATCTCACGATAGCTGAGTAACTGGTGTCTGTCTGAGATTCCTGGAAATGATGTTCTCTTTCCAGAAATGGCTGAGGACTGATGCTGGATCTGGGGCTTTCCACTCAGTTAGATGCAAAGGTGGAGGATTGTGTGATAACAGCTGAGAAGACTGACCACTGTGGAGCTCTGCTGATAAAAGCCAGCGTAGCCAGTGTAGTTATCATTAATATGATCAGATAAAAACCCCCACCCCCAGACAGCCCCAACAACTATCACTTCATCCACCTGCTACCTGAAATATTTACAGCCACTTTTCACTTTAGCTTTATTTATATATCCACTTTTACACAAATGCACATTTTTTATATTTAAATCTGAGTTCCCTATATTTCTAAACGTATATATATCCTGTTGCACTACTTCCTCGCACTCCCTCCAGAGTTTTTATAGTTTTACAGTTTACATTTCGTGGTATTTTCTCAGTTGTAGTGTTTCTCACTCTATGTTGTCTCTCGTGTGTTTGTTTCTATGACACCCCTTGTGTTGTCTTTTGTGATACCCCTTATGTGATTGTCAATTTGTCATTGCCTTTTCTCTATGCGGTGCATGGTGGCTCTGTGGGAGCACCCTCAATTTCATTGTACCCCCACTGTACAATGACAATAAAAGGCTTATAATGTATTCTATCATTCTAATCTCTTGTTCTTTGCACAGTCATTCGCAACACTTTGAATGTCTTTCATTCAGCACAATGGCCAAACATGGTTTCCTGTCAGGGGGAGATGACATACTTTAGCCCCCAGTGGCCGGCTGACATAATGGTCATAAACCCAGATTACAGATTTTCTTCACTGTGTTAAGACACAGTTAAATGCTAGTATTAGCATGCTCAGAATGATTAAGCTAATATTTTAGCATTACCCAACTACAGAATGAAAGGGCTGTCTCCTTTGGAGGACGTGGAACAAATCTCTAGTGTATTTACAATACGTGCTAGTCCTGTTGCCTAGCAACAACAATAACAGCACCTGCAAAGAATCATGGCATATGTTAGGCTGTGAAGGATCCCATCGTTGTAGCCTTCATGGCTTGAAAAAAGAAACTGGATTTGGTGTTTGACACCTTGTGCTAGCGATAGATGCTGGCGCTGACGGATCTACCTCCCATGTGGGTTCAAGTCCAGTGTGGGACTGTGATGGGACCAGATTTAGCTGTTTGCTAAAAAAGCTAATATTAGCAGAATATTGTGAGTATGTTAAAATTAAACAGATAAGTAATTTAGGTTTATATGAGACATACTCTTCATACTTAATGTGAAACCTACACCTCATGAAGTGGGTGAAAACAAATGATTCAGCACTTTCCTTTTCCTTTTACAGCAACGGGATTTATTCAAATTTTATATTGCAGTTCTTGTGGCAAATCATGCGTGAAGTCAGTCACACTATAAGGTTTACAGTTTCTGTACAGTCTTTGTTTTCGATTCCCTCACCTGCCCTCCGAAGAAGGAGGAATGGCGGTATGTGTTTGTTAGGGGACTATTTTTACCCCTCCTCGGCAGGGAATGTCCCTTTGACATGTTTAGGGCAAAGTCTTTTCCCCTTCATGGAACAAACACAAATATGTCGTCAGCTGTGTCAAACAGGTAGATTATTAGCATTAGTCATAAAGAGGATGATCTAAGGGCAATGGAAAATATTCAGTATGTCAGATACACACACACACACACACACACACACACACACACATACATACATATAGACACAAACATCCCTGACGAGATTTTTTACATATTTGATTTGTCACATTTTTATTTAGTAGTATTTTGTTTTTCTTCCTGCACATTTGTTTGTTTGGATATAATGTGTAGGAATAATAGAAAATAATATAAAAAGCTGGGAAATGTAAAACGAAACAATTTATTTATCTATTAACCATGTCACATTAGAGAAACAAGAATGGTATGATTAGCATCTTAATGCTACAAGATTCTTTTGCTTAACAAATTGAGTAATAAAAAAAAGTTTGCCATCCTATTAGCCGTTTGCTTTTTCATCAGCTGTTTGGTTAGTTGTTGTGTTAGCTGTTAGCTTGCTGTTCTGTTAGCCATCTGCTTTTTTTACTGTCCCATTAGCCATTTGCTGTTTTAGCTGTGTGCTGTTCAGTTAGCAATCACTGGTGGCATCACTGGTTTGCAAAGGTTCACTAATGCTAACAGTAGCTAAGGATTAAAACACTACAAGACTAACCTGTGTCATTTAAAATGATTTCAGTGCTTGCAGCTGTATTGATGTGTGTGTGGCCTTCAGCTGCAGCACCGTCTTTGTCACCAGAAAAATGCATCGTCACACGTCAGCCTAACGGCTCGTTCAGGTACAAGCTGTTGGAGCCGCCTGATGCCAGCTGCACCACCTCATGGGAAGATATCAACGTAAGTCTGACACACACGGACGTGGTGAACTTACTGATCTTAAGTATGATGCAGCTACAGTTGAACTGGTTGATGAAGGCCACAACCGCATGGTATTTGGTCAAATTTTGGAAAAATTAAGTAGACTTAAGCATTAGCAGTTCTTATTTTCTGTGCCCCACTGAAAACACACAAAATAGATTATACTGTTTATTAGGGATGGAAGAAAAAAAAAAAAAAAAAAAACAGTTGGTTCACATGCCTCGGTTCGGGATGTTTGAATCGGTCGGTTTGTTCAGTTTAGGGCATGCGCTAAAAGATTTTCTCCACTAACCAAGTGAAAAAGTAGAGTGCAGCAGTGAGGTCAGTCATTGGATTGACAAGTGATAAAGACAACGAGACCCAGAGTTAGAGGATGTGGCAGCAGCAGCATCGTTTGGTCTGTTTTGGGATCATTTTGGATTTTGTGCTAACAAGGGTGATGGCAGTAAGAAAGTGGTGGATAAAACTCTGACCACGTGCAACGTGCTGTTAGCCTTTTGTACTACCCAGTTCCCAGGGCAGTAACACTGTATTTTAGTGGTGGAAACTGTTAAAAACAGGCAAACTCTTTTCAACCTTTTTTGCCAAATAAATGAAAAAGCATTCTGAAATCAGCAATGTCTCCAAACAATCACACCCCATTTTGACATAATGACTTGCCTAATGCCAAACTTTCAGTTTTTTCAGTTTTTACATGACATGTCCTTGAGAATAACTGACATTTTAAAAAATGTCAATGGTGGATTATCTACTGCTGTCGTATGGTATTTTCGGTTGACAAAATAGAAAAAAAAATGTACCAAACCAAAAACTGTGACCCTGAAAAATTGAACTGTGGATTTTGTGAGCCATTCCACCCCTACTGTTTATGCTATATTATAACTACAACATTTGACAATTTGTTAAGTTTGCCATTTTGTTGCTGGTCTGAGAAGTCATGTGGAGTTTTCTCAGCTGCCTGTTGTGTTAGACATTTGCTGTTCTGTTAGACATTTGTGGGTTTTGATGGCATTTTCTTGTTTGTCATTCTGTTAGCCCTTAGTTGTGCAGATCAATGAATTATCTGCACCCCCAGGTCAAGAATAGGTGTGAGTTGAGAAAACTACCCACATGAAAAATGGCAGTAGCAGCTGAATCACTGAGCTTCATCTCACTACACTAAGTAAACACCACTTACACCACAGTGGTATTATCTGCATCAGTGTAAACTCTGATGATAAGCTGGTTACAAATGGTTTCATTTACCTGTAAATAAACATATGACCTGCATCCCTTGTCTACTACTAAGCGTTTTTAGATTTTCACTGTCTCTCTTTATTGTGGTGTTTTTCTTATGTTCTTAGGTGTCGATGTTTTAATTTCATTTTATCAGATTGTAACAATTTGATATTGATTGTTACAGGAAAAACAAACCATGACATGATGACATGATGTGATGACAAGATAAAAGACACAAATAAATATCTGAATGAGTCAACCTGGACGTGACTGTACAGTAAACTGGAGAATCACGAATAGATTCATATCATAATTTCGTTTGTAAATCTTGTTAATGTTGATTTCGTTCGTAGCCTTAAAATTACATTTACGAGGGTAAGATATAAATCTGTGGTAGTTTGTGTGTTAACGTGCCAGCATTAGAGCTAACTAATTGGAATCTGCAGTTTTAGTTCAGTTATATAGTTATTTGATCATAAACCATAAAGAACTAGATCTGATAGCATGAAGAGATCACGGCCAAACAGCCAGCAGCTGTTGTACACTAACAACTGAAGTCCTGATAACATCTGTGGTTTTACCGGTTTAACTGTGTTGCTGCTGCGCTGATCAGCATCATCACAAACACGATTTCAGAGAAATCGTGTTTGTGATGATGTAATCATACCATATAATGGGTCTTACAGTTGATCCCGGAAACTCCCCTCAATTCCACCCTTGCCTTTTATTTTTCTGCAACACAATACAGTATGAAGTGTAATATGATACAATGTGACGACATAAATCTCTTGAAAGTCCCATCTGCTCTCTAAGTGTTTGTGTTTGTCTTCTAGAAAACTGCCATCGCATATGACTCGGTGTTTGATAAGGAGGTGGTCTTGGCCCTCAACAACCAGTCGCTTGACCTCAGACAATGCAAAGACTATATGCAGCACTTCAGACTCTGCTCCGGGGTAAAGAACAGATTAATACTCAGATTCATCAGACCTCATAGTGCAGACACAAACAAAATATTGTCAATGCAGTAAAAAAGAATTTACTGTGTTGTTTCTGTCCATTCCAGTGGACAGATGTATGTATGTATTCTACAGATGTATGTGCAGAAAAAGTAGGAATCATCACATCAATCAATCATCACAACAAAGAGTTAATTAAAGATTCACTGGTGATAGTGAGGTGAATCTCGGGGATGCATGTGGACAGTCGCAGTACTGCAGGTCTAAAACATGCCCGGACAAGTTCCCTCTGAAAACCCTGCTCTAGCTTTATACTCTAAAGTTTGTTTGTTTTTGGTTTTTTTTCGTCTTTTTGTTAAGTGTTTTTATTACTCTCACAGTAAAAAGACCACGATGATAAAAGGCTAAAACACAAATTGAATCAGTGACATTTGAGTGAAGTTTAAAATGATTTTTAAACCTAAACAGCAGCAATGTTGGGCTGTTGTAATTTCATTTAATATCAAAATGTAATTTCTTCTGTCTCTTTCACCCTCTAGATTGGGAGGAAAACGCTATGCACAGGTGAGAGCGTCTGTAAAATTATATCAGTTTGTTTCACAACAGTGATTCAAGTTAATCCCGATTAATGCATTTAATGTGATATATTGTGAAGTGGCAAAGACGGAGACACTCAATGGCTGCACAGATTTTATAGAAGTAACTTACAAATAGTAAAAAGTTTTAGTATGAAACATGAATGTGAAAATGTGAAAAAAAATGCTAAACAAAAAGAGCATATTTTCTTGTTAACAAGTATCATTGCTTCATCTTATCTTATAAATATCCACAAGTGTTTTCTAATAATGAAGCTCGTAATCTGTCTGTTTTACAGTGAACTGCAGCAGCCTGTTGGGACAAGAACATCCTCCTGTCACTGGTGAGTCCCCTCACATTTCCTGAATAGACTGAATGAATTGGCTTTTAGATACACAACCACTTATTATCTGCCGGCTGCTGCAGAGGAGAGCCAGTAAACTGTGTAAACATGTTAAAATACTTACTTTCCCCCACAGACTGGCTTCAGAATAAAAGTAAAATAGATTATGAATCAAGTCTTGCAGCTTCTTTAGAGCTGAGTTTGTTCTATTTGTTTGCTTAAATTGTGCAACACTCATTTTGTTGTGGTTTATATCTCGAGTTGTTTCACAATATATGATTGTACTGAGTTTTCTCTGGTTTAGTGGTCAGTCATTTTTGCTCTTGTTTCTAAGTCAACCATGTCATCTGTTCCCTCAAATTCACATCTGTATCGACTCTATAAATAAAACTTCTGTCACCACATCCAGGCATGTTGATTTTTAGAGCAGGAAACTGATGTTGAAATTAGTGGGGGTGTTCACCAGCGAATGTGGTTTTGTCACATTATTTACTGATCAGAACTTAATTCCTGAAACATTTGGCTGAACCTGTAAAATGAATAAGTAATAAATATATGAGATGCAGGAATCAACTAACCACATCTGAATGTCAGGGATTAAAGTTCTCTGTCACTATGACGGATTTTCATCACTCAATCAGCTTCTTACTGTAAAGAGATAGACGCAGCATCACTGATCAGCTGCTTCATATGCTGCTTTTGTTTGAGAGATGTTCCTGGCCTTGTGTGCTTTTCACTTTCTTATTAACGTAACACTGTGTAACAATACATTACAATAAAAGTTAGGTTAAGTTAAAATAAAAAAAAAAAACAAACAAACAAAAAATATTTTGTATTTATGTCACAACCAACCTCAGAGCCATTTTTCATCAGTGTTTTTTTTTTAGCTCTGCAGATTGGATTCTCAGCTCTGGATTGAAGCATTGTCTGTGTATTTGACCAGTTTCCTTTCATATTCTTTCAGTGAACTCCACTCTGATCTGCACACCAACCTGGTGTGTAAACAAGGATAAATTCATTGGATTCACTACCCTCGTTTTTTTCCTCCTCGTGGCCTTCTTCGGGTTCTGGTGTGTCTGGACCAAATGCAGAAAAAACAGGGACCAGACAGAATACGAACCTGCTTATGTGGTTAAGACTGAGCAGATTATCATTTAGACGTGACTAAATAGGATGAAGATATAACTAAAGATAAAACTGACCTATCTCTAAGCCCTGCAACTCTTAGTGCACTCAGACAAACATTGGTCGCAGTGTCAGTCTGTTGTAAACTTTTTATTTCAGACAGAAGCCATCAGAGGGTCTTCACCGAGCCGTGGAGGGAAATGTTGATTTAAAGGCAGATGTGGCTCCAACGTTAGTGTTTACGGTTCAACTTTAGCTACTAAACTTTAGCGTTTCCACCACAGGAACCTCTGGGTAACATTAGGGGAACTATCAATAAATAGTTTCTATAAATAAAATCGAAGATGCGAACAAAGCAACACAGTCGCAACCGCTGCAAAATGATCACAGGGTTTCACATATAATGATCAATGTGTGGCGGTCACAACAGATTCAACACTGGCTGCTACAAATTAATTCATTTATTTTTTCCAACATGAAACACAATGTTAAAAACAAATGGACAGTTTCTATTCTCTCTCTCTCTTGCACACATGCACACACACACACAGACTGCAGCGTGTAGTTTATGAAGCCACCGCAGAGAAAACAGACCCAAAGTTTGTCAGACCCCCTGTCGCATCACGATCAGGGTCTTACCCTCGGTGGAGACACACAGGACAGAGTGAGAGGACGTTCCTGAAATGTTTCCGGCCCCTAAACGTTACCGGGAACTTATTTGGTGGAAACACGGCTTTAGTTGAAGTGGCTGAATGAACTACGTTAGCTAAAGTAGTTAAATTACCTGGAAAAAACCTTATCTAAATCAGTGAAGCTAGCTAATAGCATGACTAGCCAGATTAGCTGAATTAACAAGTTATTGGCTGTATATGTCATAGGTGGCAACTAGAAGCTAAATTCGGCCATAATGTTAGTGATGAGTAGCTAAGTGAAGCTAATATTAGCTAGCAGTTGTATGCAGTGTAGCCAACATAATGTGTTGTACAAACTGAGTTTGAATCAAACGGTGCAGACAACATGTCTTAGACAACCTTGTTAGTGTTGTTGAGCTGAGCAACATTAACAAGGTTAAGCTGACTGTGGCCACAGAGCTTCATTGACGTATCTCTGTTTCACTGAGGTTTAGAGAGAAATGGGATAAAATACACTCCATCCTCCAGCCTCTCTAGACACCTTGTATTACTGCAGCGTTTACCACATGACCTGCACTTTAACCACTTTTAACTTACAAGTGGAGAAACTGCAAGAAAACTGCAGGAAAACTCATGTTTCTTATAGAGAAATTATGAGCATCGTGCAGCTACAAGAAATATGTTTGAGGGCCGGGCTTGGTGATAGGTCAGTTACTTGTCATAATATTAAATATTCATGTAAAGAAATAAAGTTAAATATGAAATTAAAAATATAACATTTAAATATGAAATACTACATAACTTTTAGAAATTTCTGAAATTAAATAATAATAATAATATTCAAAGGAATATATGGATATTAAGATTGTTGCTATTATTATTATACAGACATGTAATATTTTTAAAAAGATAATAGTTTCTGATAATAAATAGCAATACACTTGCTTAAGGAGTTTGAACCAAAGGCCAGAAGCCAAAAAAGTTTGGGAAGTGCTGGCACAGGTGGTCTGAGCCAGAGACCAGGAAACAGTTTCAGAGGAAGCATGACCTGTTAAAAAAACAGATATGGAGACCGTTAATCTGAGTCAGGTTTTTCATGTCATTACAAACATAGAACTGAGTGTCATCTGTGTAATAACGGTTCCTTGTGGTTGTTATGGTTGATCACACGTTTATTATTATGTGCCCTTAGACTCAGTGAACCATGAGGGACATTGAGAAACACTTTAAAGCTTAAATGGCTTCTCATCATGACTCCCTTAGTATGAATATTATTTCTTTTTGTAGTCCCTGGTAACTCAATGATCGGTATAGTGTGTTACATAGAATGAAAAAAAGACTTAGTAATAAGTCCTGAAACTGGAATAACATGGCAATCACTCTCAAACCGGCAGATTTCTCCTAAACTATCATAAAAAGCAGTTTGATGCTAAATGTAGCCATGCTGCTGCCGAATCAGTGACAACCATCTGTATTTTACTGGAGGTGTCACAGTTCGTCTTCTCCCAACTGTTTGCTGATTGGTCCGGTACATATTTGTCCGGCAGCAATTCACAGTGAATGTTTTCCAAACCTAAATCACACACCAGTTACTGATGATGTGAGATGTTTGGTTGTAAAGGAGCTTTTGACAAAAGAAACTCCTCATACAAAAAGTAATATGGCTGGAGCTTCTGGAGAAATGAACTTCAAATAGGTTCAGATTCAGGTCTGAGTCCAGATCTGATGAAACGCTATTGAACCCCATACCTCCAAACAAACAACCCAACGGTTTTCATAAACCAGCAGTCGGCTTGGTGGATCAGGGCTTTCCGGTAAAAATCCTGAGTCTTACCAATCTCCCATCATCTTGGAGGTCAAAATTCAGGGGAACGGAAATGAAGCCAATTTAAAAAAAAAAAATGAAGGAAGACTTGGCTCTGAGTACTAAGTAGTTTCAGAGAACCGTGTAGTGTTTCATTCATTTGTCTTCCACTGTGGAAGTTGGGAGATTTATTCATATATGAGAGTTTGTTTGTTGTACAGTGACATACTTGATATTATGACTCAGTACATGTACAACTTTATCAAAACTCTCCTTCTGGACTCTGGCACAATCACAAACCAACTCTGTTTCTTAGAGCAGAAAGGAAACATGATTTCCTCATTCTTGTTGGATTTTTTATTGTTTTATTTTTGTGGGTGGTGGAAGTTTCTGTTTCTTTAAAGCTGCATCAGTAGAATTTTATTTCAATTACTGATTCATCTAAAATTGTTAAACATGCCTCTTTTAACTGTCATTATCATTAACTGATTTAAAGGAGTAGTAAGTAAGATAGTGGCCAAAACTGGCTCTGCAGACAAATTCAAAATACTGTTGTGTGTTTGATGTGTGTTTGATATGGCTAAATCTTACTTGTCCAGGAGGAAATCATTCAAACATATGTCCTGTGCAGATCCTCGTTTTGTTTCTGCTTTTGTCAAGATGTTTTTGAGAGTCATAGCGAGGCCTTTTAGTTTCGGTAACGTCAGACATTTGTAATCCACAATACTTGTATCTGCAGCTCAGTGGTAACTGACAACCTGTATGGTGAAATTCTGCTGACTTCATGACAGGGAGACAGTGGTGGATGGTGCAACAGACCAAAACTCAAAATCAAAACATAAACGTGATTTTGCGTGCTGTAAATTAAATTTTAAAATGCATTATGGCTGTACTATTGGTGTCAGTGATGTCAGTATTTTAAATTAACATGATTCCTGAATCTGTGGCGACATATTAGGATCATTTTATGATTAACTGCCATAAAAAATCTTACATACTGTACCTTTAAGGTTAAAGAAAATTTTTATTTTGATCATTCTTGTTTCTTAATCTGTGTAAATCATTAATCAGTGATTGTTATTCTCATATACTAATCTTTTAAACAACTCTGTAGTTTCATCCATTTGTCTGTATCTGTAACTTTCTGTCCAATAAAATGATTTAAACTGCATTTCAGTCGTGTCTGTTTTTAAACACAGAAAAGACCCAGAGAAACTCCTGAAGGTCCCGTAGAACCTGAACCCTGTGAATGTTGACAATCTCATCAGTGGCCACCAAATCCTCTCAGGACCATCAAACGTAGAACCAGTCCACTGAGGACTGAAACATCCAAAACAAATCTGTTGTTTATCAGCATCATGCAAAAAAAGTGAAAATACCTATGATAATACACACACATACAAATACACATGCATAGTGTGTGTATATGCATTTAGTCAAACATACACATACAAACACACATACTAATGTAAAATGATGACACTCTCACACTTGTCCTTATGTAAATGCTCTAAATGCCAAATGCTTAAATGGTTTTGTTGACATAAAAGTGGCTGTGTGATGACTTCAGAGAATAAAGGGGCTTTCTAGCTGCACAGGAGTCTGGTAGAGCTATGGAAACAAAACATTGACTGAGATGAACAATGTTCATCTTCCTGGAAAATGTCCACTGTGGCCTGACACCAATATATATTATCTACAGCATTGTGAAATCTGAAAGTCACTTAATCACAAAGTGTAACTTTGTCTTGCTGACTAAATAACGTTCAATACCTGGTTTTATGGAACATTTTACGTAAGAGGGTCTTTATGACTGTAACTGTGAGCATGTTGCACGATGTTACTGTTACATGGGTGTGCTGATTCACTCCACATCAGTCATCATTACCACAACTCAGAACTGTATGGTGATTATTTACTCTATGTTCAACTGTGGATAAATGGTCTTCATCCTCATTACAACTCTGATCTAAATGTTTACATTCTGGTCACAGTGCTACAACACAGATATCATTCCCATTTATAACTTCACCACAACTGTCCAATAAAATATAATTTAAAAATAAAGTTAGTTAAAATTAATTGATAGATAATTGATGTTTGTATCAAGAATAAAGCTCAGAGAACATTATTATTAATGTTATTTATGATTGTATGTAGTTTTGAAGCTAATCAGTATAGTTTTGAAGTTTTGTACGAGCTTCATATTTGTGTCTCTCACTCACTCCCGCTGTCAGATGTGAGCTGTCAATGTGGAGAATTAAAGTGGTTATTTCTTCTCAAAAAAACATTTATAGTGGAGGAACAGTTTAGACATGAAGCAGCAGCAGGTGATGGAGGATGGGTTGATGCTCTGGGCTTCTTTTGCTCTTGTAGACAAACAGCTGCTGTAGAAAACTGCACAACATGGGACCTTTTAATAAACTGGTTTTGTAGATACTTTATCTGGCTTAAATCAAAGTTTTCCCCATAATGTAAATATCTCTGAGCACAAAATCAAACTACTGATGCTCTCCTAAAACTAGACTGATTTTTTATTTTTTTTTAATAAGTCAACACTGTAGTAACATCAACAACAGCACCATCTGTACGACCTCTTCAGCAACCAACCACACAATGTTCAACAATCCTGACAAATGTGTTACTGTCTCAGGATTTTTTAGGTCTTTATGGTCAGAGGTCACAGATTAATCATAATTCAGTGACAGACAATCTGTAAATTAGAAACCAGCCTTTAGGATTGAAGATTTACTGATGCTAAAGCACTGCACCTTTGAAGTGCTCATGTGCTTTTCATTCAAAACACTGCTGAAACTTTTAATGCTCGCTCATTTTCTTTACACTTGTGTAACGGGTACCAGGTTGCGGAACCCTGTGAACAGTTGTATAGATAGCTGAAAATATATAAAGCAAAAGGATGACACGGGAGACGAAGCTTGTCCTCACTGAATCCTCCTCACCTCAGAGCGAGACCAGCCAGATGTATGCAAACCACCATCTCACAGCGCCTCCTATTGGTGGGAACATGGCGACCAAATGTACTGCATGCGGAACATTTTCCACAAACAGGAACATTTTCTCCACCAATTAAAACTTAAATAAAATAAGTAAAATATGTTTCTTATGTAAAATTATAAAGCTAATTTACAACAATATTTACACAAAGGTGAGCACACATTAGAGGGGTTCACACAAGCGAGACACACACTCGCTTGTGTCTCGCTTTTTTTCTTTTTTTTTCTGAAGAAAAAGAAGCAAACCTGCAGTTAAACCATATGCATGTTAAAGAAGCCTGCCTCTGAAATCATCAAACATCCGAAAGGTTTCTGCGTGTCTGAATTCAGATGTGGTTAACCTAGCTACCAAGAGCATCTGGGCTCACATTGATTTTTTGTTTAAATTTAGCATTTTTTGTTTTACAGTTGTTATTAATTATTAAACTATTAATTAAATGTTTCATCTTTATCAAAGTGTGAAGTTTATAGAAGAAAAAGAACCCTGCAGTAAATCACACATACTTATAGCTCACTTTCTATACCACCACTATCAAATTCATGTTTTTCAAAAAACAATGTTGTCAAGCATCAAAGTAAAATAACAGACACATAAATAATTCCTTTATTAGTGACAGTTCATGTGTCATATTTCATTCACTGTCTCTCAGGTGGGGCCAGGTTGTCAAACACTATATTCAGCCTCACTGAAAAGGGAGAGCAAGTTGTCAGCAGGCATCTGGGTGTTCATGCTGTAACCACAGGAAACAGAAAAACAATTCACATTTGACTTTCCATTCCCATCACATGACAAACAGAAAGAACGTGACATTTATTGACTGCACCCACCTCTAAACCAACCCTCTGTGTGTCCTTGATCTTCTGCAATGAAGCACTGCTGATGAAGCAATTACTATGAAGATGATGAAGATGATAAAGATGACAAGGATGATTAAGAGCAGATGCCACTGTGGATCTGGGTCTGTTAAACAAATGGCAGAGATGTGATGAAGGCAGAGCTCAAACCTTCAGATTTGTCGCTGACATGACATAAAGTTAAATTGGAAATCAAGCTACGACAAAATGTGTTGTTTCAGCACATTCAGAGGATTTAAACCCAGAAAGACACGAGCTGCATCCTTCAGCCATATACATCACAGCTGGAGTCTAGTCTGTCTCATTTCAAAGGCTCCTTCAACAAATCTAGATTCCTGAATCGGATATGTTGGATCCTTCACTATCCAACATATTCCAAGATTCATTGCAGCACAGATGACGTTCGTGTGGTGGATGTGCAGTTAAAGTAACCAGAGCAGTGAGGAGGAGAACCTTTTTAAATGGACTCATGTAAAATGAAGCTGAATTCTTTCTGTAACGGAAAATTTTAGGTTCTGTTGTTGCTAGGCAACAGCTTTGCACCTGTCCAGCTTCACCTTCATCGAAAGGAAAATGAATAACCAAGTTTATCTGCACCATGAAGACGTTGTCATGGTCTGAGGTTTGACCATCCAGCAGTGACATAATACGACCATCAGATTTTCAGCTCAGGTTCTCAGCACTTGTACTAAATCTCACCCTGAGTGAGCTCCGGGCACTCTGAAATGAGACACAGGTCATGGTCAGTGTTGCTGAAGATCGACTGATACTCAGGAGGCTGTAGCAGCAGCAGCTTCATACTGCTCTGATGTATGGGGATGGAGCCCCTCTGTCCCTCCATCACTGCTATCATGCCGTCCTTCAGGTCTCGACACATCGCAAACACGTTTTCTTTCACACAGACTGAGCAGAGGGAGGAGTCTGGAGGCATCAGGGAGGAGGAACATTCAGGGAGGGGGACGTCCAGAGTCGCTCTCTCCCAGAGATTGGCGTCATAATCGTTGTCATCGTAGAGCAACGTTGCGACCTCTGCAGCCAGAGCAGGTGAGCGGAAACAGGTCCAATTCATCCTGTGAGTGTAGTTTAGTCATACACCGTAGTTTTAGGTCAGATGTTTTGAGATATTTATCATATTATTATATTCTATATTACACAATATTCTACTATATCATTATTACTATTCTTTCTTCTCACATAATTACTTTTCTTTATTATTCTACACTGTATAATATTGTATCATACACATATAGATTATTATAATAATAATGTCATGTTACATTACATATTGTACTACCCTATCAATTACTTGAAAATAACATACAGTATATCATAATATACTATGAATGTTGTATAAATGTATACATATTCTTAAACGTGCATGTTTTGTTTACTTACTTTGTTTACTGTAGTATGTTATGTAGTTTACTACAGTAAACTACAGTATAAATACTATTACTGAACTATACGCATGTAATTATTATGTTATACTGCATAATATGATGTGGTGATGGTGGTAACCCACCCACTGACCCAGGAATACAAAGGTCAAATTTGTTTGTTTTTTTTTGTTCGGAGATGTTACAGCAGTTGATATGGACACACACACACACACACACAGACACAGACACACACACATTCTACATCCAGCAGTGATCAAAGTGATGTATGATTAAATAGAAATAAATTAAATATACATAAAAGTAATTTTACATCAGTTTAGACAGGATCTCACCTAGAGCTGCAGCTTGCTTTCATCACCTGCACGACTCCTGTAGTGAAATGCTGTAGTTAAATACAGACGTGTGGCAGAGCATGTCATGTTCACACATAACTGCATCTCATCTTCAATCCAGTACTTGTTTCATGTACAGTAAAACTGTACATGAAACACCAGCAGTGTCAGAGGTTCCCCACAAAATCAAACCTCATGTCAGAGGGAGGAGGGAGGCTTCTCTTTATAGTTTCACTGGGAACAAACTATTCATTGTTGTTATAATTATTACTAATGCATTTTTGCACCAGAATAGAGCAGTGTGAAATATTTAAAAGTGAAGTTAAAAAAGCTTAATTAAAAAAAAATATATATATATATATATATATATATATATATATATAAAAACAATGAACAATCATTTCTGTGTGATCTCTGCTACATGTTGCAACACGTGGCAACACGTGGCAACACGTGGCAACACGTGGCAACGGTCTAACAGACTTCATCCTACATTACAACCCTGAGTGTGGTTTCACATCCACAGAAACAACTTTGTCTTTATTTACAGAAAGTGAATCCTTCACCGCCTCGTTCATAACAAACTAACAAGACGTTTTCTGCTGTGTAATGATCTATGCTAACGTACAGGTTGGTCGGTAGCTAGCTAGTGTTAGCTAGCTACCCAAAATTACCTCTGACTAGCAGCTAGCATACAGTACATGTTAATGAAATCCTGTTTGATATTGTGTCATCGTTAACTTTACTGAACATACAAAACTGGGTACAGGCCGGTCCAGTGTAAATCCTGGGCTTCACAAAGTCAAACCGCTGTTTGCATCATATCATGAAACCAACATGTCATCAACTGGTTGCAGCTTGTTGAAACAGGAAACTGACAAGACAACGACAAGACACCAAATAAAATCCACAACCAGGGTCTCATGCTCTGCTGCTGCAACTACTTTCCTGAGTTCAGGCTGATAAAAAAAAAAGAGCACTATCTATTAAAGATTCAGTTTTATTGCATATTCAAATACTGAAACATAAAAACACGATGCACTGTGTAAAATCAAAAATAATAACGGAAAGAGTAATATCTCACATTATAAATAAGATTTAAACCGGGGACATGACAAACTCTCCCATATATAAGAAAATGACAAAAAACCTCATTTATTATAAAGAAAAGGAATTTAAAAAACTAAGTGTAATTAAGTGTAATGCAGTAAAATTAAAATTAAGTAATGATCTGAACTGTCGTCATAAAATAACAGATGGTTTCTGTCTCAAAGTTAAAGGACAAGAAGAAATTCAAGGTTTAAAAAAAAAAAAAAAACTCATCTGTTTGAGTTTAGTTGTTTTCAGTCACAGCTGGGTTCACACAGTTTAGGTGAATTAGTCTGGTGGGGGGCAGGGTCAGATGAGGGTGAGGGGGCCGGGTCAGTCTGCCTTCAAGGCGTACAGCACATCGTCCTGGCTCACGTTGAGGCGGACCCGCTGCAGGACTCCCAGGCGACTGGGCTCCAGCAGTAGCAACCTGCAGGCGCCCAGACGCTGACACACGGCAAGACCCTCGGACACACTGACGGGCTGGAGACCCTCGACACGACACAGAGCCTGGTGCTGCACAAATACCTAAGGGAAGCAGGACCAGGACCAATGAGATCGAACAAAATGGAAGAAACAAATCATCTCAACTGCCGGTGGTTCTGGTTCTGCGTGGACATAGATGTGTCTGTGCAACACTCAGCGCTAAAAGTTGAAGCGATAGTCTGGAGTAATTTGAACCCAGGGTCTACTTGAAATAATAAATATGAGTTGAAATCCCCGGCAAGACCTATTTTACGTCGGTGGAAGGAATCTCGAGTTTGACCGTCTTTTGTTCTCACAGCCCAAAAACGTATTTATATAGCTAATTTATCACGAGTCCTTCATATAGAAATCAGTCTCAATAAAATAAATAATTACCGATTCACACAGCCACCATATACTGAACCAAGGTAGAGAAACTTAAGTGTATAAAATGTTCAGGAATCTGATGTTTGAGTTTTTCTATTCTTTAGATTTGTTACATGTCACATTCTTCTCAGTTTCTAGTTGTGAGTGAATCTTTGTGTTTGAGTTTCACCTGTTGGAATGTGGCCTCCTCCAATCCAAGCCGCCGAAACTCAGCGATGACGGCCCTGAGGAAGAGCTGCTCCTGCACTGACGCGCACCTGGAAAACATCGGTCTGGTTAGAGCCGCCGGCGGACGCCATCACAGCAGCGTTTCATTAATGTGAAGTCAGAGTCCTACTTGATGGCAGTGATGTAGGAGGAGGAAAACATCTCATTAAGCGCCTCCATCACGTGACTCATTCCCACCAATCCCGTGCTGGCGGGGTCAGGGGCGGCATGTTCGCAGATCTCCGTCGCCCTGCGGCAGATGTCCAAACAACGGCGAGCATCTCCGGACAGCGCCGCCACCTGCCAGAGAACAGGAAGTGCTGAAACCTGTGACCCAACGGGCCCATGACCGAGCCGGTGCCGTGGTCTCTTACCTTTCTGGACACGAGCTGCAGTGCGTCCTCCTCAAACGCCTTCACCTTGTTCAGCCGTGACGTGATTATCTGCTGCAGCTGCTTGAAGCTGTACGGCTGGAACGACATCCGGGTCAGACCCTGGAAAATGAGCACAAACAGGTTGAGAAAATGAGTCGTTGAATTAAAGCTGCGACAACTGTGGTTGCATATTCTGTTTAAACCTAAATTACATGTGTATTGACTTAACTTTGGTTAAAACCTATTTTTATATGAAAGTTTAACCTATGTTTATGTGAATTTAGTTTGACTTTAAACCAAAGTTACATTAGTTTAAAGAAATTGAATTTTGGTTTTAACCAATTTCAAACCTAAACTAAAATTTTCAAAAAAAAAAAAAGATTTTCTAAATTATTTAGTCATTTTTTCTTTTTATTTAATCAAACCATCTCTGGTTATAACCAGGTTCAAACCAATTTAAACCTAAAACTGTTTAAACCTAAATTAAATTCATATGAACTGGTTTAATCCTAGACTGATTTTGTGCAAAATGTAATTTTTAAATTAATATGAAGTATATGACAATATGAATTTATAAATGTTTTAAAAAAAAAACAAAACAACTATTTTAGCCAATTTTTGAAAATGAATTCTTAAATCAACCTAATTCAAACCTTGAATCAAGCGACTTAAACCTGAATTGAATTTGTATAAACTTCAGCTACAGAATGACTTTGATCTGAACTTTAACTTACATGATTTACAGTCTTGTTTAAACCAGCCTCATCAGAAAATGATAAAAAAAAAAAAAAAAAAAAAACATTGTTGATAAAAATGAGACAGTTCAGTGACCGATATGGAAGAAAACATGAGAACATAAAACTGATCAAATTAATTGTAAACTATTGTGAGGAAAATAATGTTTTGGCTTTTCAAATAAGATAATTCACCATTTTTTTGTTATATTTGGACTGGTAACTAAAGTGTTGTTGGTCTTGTGTTGTTGTGATGTCATTGTTGGCTCACCAGTCTGCTGGCCACCCTGTTGATCATGATCCTCTCCGGCAGGTCCATGGTGTTGGCGATGGTCAGCACCACCAGGCGGGCGTGGCGTCGCGTGGGCCAGTCGAACAGGTTGTACATCACGTTCTGCTTCCTCGTCCACAGCAGGTCCAGCTGAAACGGCAGGCGAACAGCAGTGACATTTATATCTAAATAATTTTTTCCAAGTGTGAATGTTTGGACCAAAGAAGAAGAAATTTCTGTGATGCTAATTAGCACCGCTTTCTGCCTGTGGAGCCAGGTCTTGGCTTTAACGTTTCAGTCTACGATGCTTACAGCTGTTGATGCCAACAGCTGATTCTCTACCTCCCTGGTTACAGTTCATATTTTTTGGTATTTTGTAAAAATAATGCACCCTTTGAACCATAGCCACCAAAATCTCACATTATTTGAATGATTTATTGATTTCATAATCAAAGTTTTGTATGTTTTGAAGGAAAACGATTATCAAGACTGTGATTTAAAGATGCTATGCCACACAAAACTGTCTGCAACAGCCACGGGAAAAAAAAGAATGGAGAAATCAATAACAAAAATCAGTCAGGTCTACATAACACCGACTACTCATTACTATTCATGTTTTCACCCATTTGAGACCATCCACAGTATTTGTGTAGCTCAGAGACAATGATGGTGTAACGACAACGGTCTTGTCGATGTGTAAGAACAGAACACAGAGTGGAAAGACAAATGGCTTCAGTTTATTTTTGGAGCAGCACCATGATAATAAAGTCAAACATCAGTTCTCTGTTTTATGTATATTTGGACAATGCCAGCATTAAGTTAGCACTCGCTAGCTTAGTTAAGTTCATGCCATGAAGCTAAATGTAGATTAATATAACAACTGTCACTGAGCTGTTCTGACATGGACGAGACTGAGGCAAAGAATAAACTATATTTTATAATTGAACTAAAGTGTTTAGAGCAATAGGTAATAGTTTACTAACAGCACTGACATGGGCTCGTTGTGGATTTACCATGACAAGTGATTAGCTGTTGCAACTGTCAATAGGCGGTATGCATTTTTTCATACCTTGGTATGTTGCTGGTAGGTATGACTAAATAGTTCAGGTAAATGAGTGACTTCAGTTAACTTAGCATCATTAGCCTTTGAAATGAGACATCTTAGTCTCCACCTGTGACGTATACGGAGACGCAGGACTCAGTTTTAGTCCCACAGAACAGCAGCACTTCAGTGATTTGTAGAAAACAGATGTTGATCAAAAGAAGGTGATGAACAAAGTGTGTGGTGCAGCAGCTGCCACATCACAGGACAAAACCACAAATCAATAGCAACACTAGTGACACCACAGCCTCTCTATGAGGAGGAGCGATGCTACAAAGTGTCAGGAAACAACTAGTTCAATGTTCGTGCTCATTAAAAGAAACAAACACTTGTAGCTCTTCATTCATATCTACGTTCTCATCCTTGTATTAGAGTATAGAGCAGTTTACATGGAGGCTAATGATAATGATCCATCACGTTTTAAAGTCATGATTTAACTTTAGATTCACTTGAAAACTTTAACATAAAACAACAACAAAAAAAAAAAAACTCTTTTCATGCTGCAGCACAAACTACATTTCAGTCACCTCCAGGATCTAAACACATAAAATGTTGTAACAGTGTTTTGGAGAAGTCCCCTTTAAATAAAAGTAAATGAAGGAGCTCTTACCTCATCCACCAGCAGCACTGTGGTTTCCTTCCTGGGTGCAGGGTTGCTAAATCTTTTCTCCAGCAGCGCTGCTGCGTGGTCAGCTGTGGCCTTCTGACCCGTTAGCTTCTGCACAGACAAGACAAAAACACAGACATCTGTTTAATTCCCACAGCCACAACAGAAACACTGTAGCTCTGTGATGTGTTTAGCTAGCCTTGGCTCCTGTCTCGGCTGCAGCTCCATGTTTCATCATGCAGGGGGTGACGGTACTTCTTGTTCAGAACCAGGACTGCAGTTAGCCTGCTAGTTGTTTATAGCTAACAACAGGCTGGTTAGCTGAAAGTTTTATCCTGCTGTAAAACTATGAAGTTTGTTAATAATCGACATGAGATCAGATTAGACTCACTGAGCCCTGATGTGAGACTTGAGGACCAACAGAGGCTTCTCTGAGACCAGGATCAGGTTCAACATTTTTTAAAGACTTTTAAAGACATTAGAAAGTTGTTAAAGTTGTTCTTTTTATTCCCTTTTTTTATTTTACTGGCTTTCTGTGATAAAACTTTCCTGCTGGATATTAAATAAAAATCAAGAAAATAAAGGCTCACATGGCGGCTGTAGAAGTCTGACTCTTCCACAGTGTCATAAATCTTAAAAGCTTCATGTTTAAATTGATCCAATGAGTTTAAAACCTGTTCCAACAACTCCTCACCTGAAGAACCTGGACATAGGCCTGATGAGGATCCGTCATCTTCATCCCATTGATCTCGATGAAGTGGAACGGAGGGATCTCGTCCACGTCGGCGGCATGCTGTAAACAGCGCATCACCTCGTGGACCGTGGCCGTCTTCCCTGTGCCCGGCACACCTGAGATGTACATGCACCTGAAAAATAACAGCATTTGGAAACGACAACTAAAGCAGTGACGAGGAGTCGTGGCAATTAAACGTTCAACGTGTCCGTGTGAATGTGGATCTCACCCTCCGGTGCCGTCGATAATCTTGCTCTCCACAAAGTTGTAGATGTCCTGAAACTCCTGCTCCCTGCAGGGCAGCGACTCCGGCACCGAGGACACATGCAGTCTGAGGAGAGAAAATATTTGTATTTTTCATAGAAATATTTTATAGAATACCTACAAGGATTTTTCTTATTAATGAAATGATATATTCATCTATAATCTCACAGGATCAACTGTGAGTATCCACCATGTGCAGACAGCTCACTCCTGGAGGGAACAGCCAGAAAAATGTGACTTGACTCTTATAAACTTTGGCACAAAAGACTAACCATGATAAAATCATGTAGCTAGAGGACTTTAAATGCTGAATGGGGAAAAAAAAAACAACATGTGGGAAACTTTTCTTCAGCTGGACTGTCAGTTAGAGCCAAAGAACAGCAGCACTAAGGAGGTTTGAGAGATTTCAGCCCCTAGAAAACAGATTGGACATTAACTAACTTCTCTAACTTCCCACATTAGCAAACTTTGCCACGTTAACCAAGTTTGTTACATTAGCTAATTTGGTTAGCATCGTCTGTGCCACAATATAAATGAATATACTGAGTGGGATACAAACATGTTACGGTTTTATTTTGTATTTACTACATTTTATGTATTCCTGTCTGTAAAGTAAAAAGAAAAATCTTTGTGAGTATCTATTTTTATGTAACCTATCTTTATGAAGTATACATTTGCATCTTTTATCAATTCAATTTAAGATTTACTTACAACAACCTACATAGGACTCAACCCACACAAAGAGTTTTATCAGGCACAAAACACAGAACCATCAAACAGCTTCCTCATCCTCCACTTTTCCAAGATGCTGCTACTGATTACTGATGTTTTTACTGCTAGCTAA
Organism: Polydactylus sextarius; assembly: GCA_016801845.1. Classification (NCBI taxonomy): domain Eukaryota; kingdom Metazoa; phylum Chordata; class Actinopteri; family Polynemidae; genus Polydactylus; species Polydactylus sextarius. Next base: position 4,815,445 of record CM028910.1, read on the forward strand.
GTTGTTGATAAGTGTTTGTACTGGCTCCCAGGGCATCCTCTCCTCTCTCACCTCGCTCTCGCCTCCTCCAGGACATTGGCTGGCAGTCGGGCCGGCAGCGACCTGCTGGGGATGCTGGGAGTGGCGTGCCGGGGAGTCCGCGGCGTGTTGGGCGTTACCTGTGTGTAACATTAAACACACATTATGTCACTAGAGTCTGAATGACAATGTGGACTTCAGCAGTTTAACTGATGTCTGTCTTTGTTTTCTTCCAGCAGGAGGTGATCTGACCCAAACCTCTCAATCTGTCTCAACTTTCACAGGTTGGTTTGAATTCATGTGATCACATGATCAGTTGTGCATATGGTTCATCACTTCAACTTGAGGCTAAAAGGCCTCTGCTTTCTGTTTTACTCTGACTTTATTCTAAATGTCCTCACAGGAATAAGCTGGTAGACGGGTGGTGTCAAGTCCGTCCGGTTTTTTACCTTTTTGTTGGGAGTTTTTCGTGGCGTTCTGGCAGACAAGGAGGGTTTCTGCTTCGTACGAGAAGTCCGGGGTCCTGCTGCTGCGGCACGTCGCCTCTTCTTTGACGTCACCTCCTGATCACTGTCCAGCCCCTCCTCCTCGTCATCATCACCTTCCTGCTCCTCCTCGTCCTCACTGCTGCTCTGAAGCTCCTTCTTCAACGGAACAAACTCATCATCGTCCTCATCATCCACGTCAGAGCTCAGGTCCTGCTTGTTGTCCAGAAGATTCCTGAACAGAGAAACTGATTTTTATTGAGTCTGGAAAAACATCTAACACTGAAGTATGTCAGGTTTGTTAGGACCAAAAGAGACTGGGTCCAGACCAAACTGAACCATGGTTCGGTTTCATGTTGCTGGTGAAAACATAAGAACATAAATCTGTCTGCAAACCAGTCAAGTTCAGGAGACACATCAGATGTGAATGACATGTAGACAACGTAACAGAAACAAGGAGCTTGGTCTGGACTTTCCAGTTTGAGTCTGGTTTTATGCAATCGACTGTTCAAACTACAATAAACTGGAAAAAAACTATTACAATTACAACTAGTACTGACCCCTCGAGACAAGAGTCATTTACTTCTGACAAAAACCAGTTCATTTGGCCCAAAACTTTTCAGGTCAATGGTCTCAGCACTCACAGCTGTTTCCTGATGCGAGATGACACCAACTGGGCCGACTTCCTCTTGGAGCTCCTCGGTGTGGCGGTGGCGGCTGGCAGCCGGGGAGAGTCTTCGTCATCTACCTCTGCCCTGTGGACGTCAGGGCACGGAGGTCAGAGATCAGCTGTGTTTTTAATTTCCAAGACTGTGAAAACAATCATCTACAGCCTCAGTGGCACAAAAAAAGATATTATTTAAGACGATATTAAAGATAAAGCACATTTTATCTAAGCAGATGTGTCTCTGATGTGGGAGTTAAACCAAGATGAGAAATAATCTGGTGTTATTGGTGGTCAGATTGTATGTATGGACATACATATTTTTTAAACAAATGAGTTGTTCAGATCTCAAGTAGTACTCACAGGACGCCCAGAGCCGGTTCCTTCTGCGTCTTCAGGTCCGTCTTTCGAGAAGGAGTGGTAGCACTGAGGATGAAGAATGACACCACCACCATCATCATCATCATCATCAAGAAATAAAAAAGACAGACATGTGGCGTAAGACATGTGGCGTAAGACATGTGGCGTAAGACATGTGGCGATCAACGTGCTGTGATTTCTCCACCACCTCCTCACCCTGGCATGCTCTAAGCTGTGAATCTGTCCTGAGACAGACAGGACTCAAACTCCCAGCAGACTCTGAGCGTGGACTCTCTCAAGGAAAAAAAATTAACAGCAGCCAAAAGACTCACTTCTGCCCCCTGGTGGTGGAGTCTCTCCTTGGCGTGGCATTTCTTCTTTTCCGTCTTGGTGTTTGAACCAAGTCGGTTGGTAACTCTGCCTCCAGCACATCAGCCTGCTGAGGACTGATAGAGGTACCGACCAGTCCCTGGTTTAAGTACAGCTTAAGAACGAATTAAACCAGTTTAACTAACAAACCAGTTTACCTATGACTTAAACCAGTTCAACTGTGACTTAAATCGGTTTAACTTTGACTTGGTGGCATGGTTTTATAACTGTCAAATGATTCATCTCTCATTTTAAAACAATTTAAACATGTTTATCTCTAATTTAAACATTTTAAAACCTGTGAACCTGTTTGTGTCCAGTTCATATTTCTATAAAACTAATTTAAACCAGTTTATCTCTAGTTGAGACCATTTTGAACCCATGTAGTTTAAACCAGTTTGATGGACTGATGTAGAGATGTGACAGTGTGCGAATTGTCTCTGACCTGGTGGAGTCGTCCCTGGCAGATGACAGCAGATTGTTCCTCTCGGAGGCCGACACTTTGTTCAGGACGACGGTGGAGGGTTTCAGGGTGATGCCGTCCTGAACAGGGGCTCTGCCGGCCTTCCTGAGGGGGGTGAGGCAGTGAGCAAGGTGCAGGACCTGAGGAGGAGAGGACGAAGGCCTGCGAGCCATAATGATCTCCTCCTCCAGCTCCTCGTCCATCAGCTGGTTCAGGACATCCTCCCGGGTCATCTTATCTGGACCTGACATGAACACACACCACTTGCTTTCAGAAATGTTGAGGCAGTCTATAAGTTGAACACCTCAACGCCGGCACTCACTGAGCTCACTGTACTCACTGCTGAGCTCCAGTTTCTTGCGGACTCCGGGCGTCCGTGCTGAGGCGTTCCTCCTCTTGGCGCTCAGACACTTGGAGGCCGACAGCTTGGTGGCTGAGTGCAGCGATTCAGCCTCGGCGGCCTTCCCTGCGCTAACGGCAGCCCTGCTGTACCTCACCTCTCCTGAGGCGGCTCTGTACATGATAATGGGGTCCGGCATGGGCAGAGGGCATCGAGAGGTCCTGTGAGGTGGTGGCGCTGCTGCAGGCGGAGAGCTGGGGGGTGAGGGTGGGAGGGAGGGTTTGGGATGGTGAGGAGGAGGATCACAAGAAGGCTCCATCAGAGCAGAGTCCACCATGCTAAAGGCCTTGGAGTCCCAGGACAGCTTCACATACAGGGTGTCTTTGTCAGCGGAGTCAGGGAACGGGGCCGCAGCCTCCAGGTGCTTCACCTGGGTGAGAGTGAAGATGCACCTTTAGCTCCACAATAATACATTAAATCATCAATCATTTCATCAATTTCAATCATAGAAATGATTTTACACAAATCAGAGGCTCCAGGATTTCACAATGTTGTGATCACAACTGTTAACGCAAATTCAACCAAACCCTGTGAATTCTGCGGGACCTGCAATGTTGACCAATCACTACAACTTTTCCACATTTGTTGATTAACCATCATCGTTGTTTCCAGCAAAACATTAAGCCACGTGTCAGTAAACTCACCGTCATATTTACCTTCCAACATCACTGCTAAGGACCAAGAGAAACGAGAATCACAATAAAAAAAAAACACACACCGAAAGTACCACTACTCTTCAGTTGTTAGCAGTAAAACTGAAAAGATTTTTTAAATAATTCTAATTAGTAAAAAACAAAACCCTGTCCTGTTTGTCCTGTTGTGGAGCCCAAAAGGAAGTTGTCCATTGAGTAACATGTTGCCACTGTAAAATACAGTGAACAGTAGAAACACAGGGAGGACGTCAGACCAGACACATCACTCCCACAAAGTTCATATCAGTTCAAAGTTCAGTTACATTCATTTTCAATTCACTGTTAAAGTATAATTATAAAACCTTCATAATAACAGGCTTAATAAAGGTTTTATAAATAATTATATACCATAACCTTTATAATTATATTGTAATTGTGATTTCCCTTTTAAAATGGGAAAAATCTTTGCCTTGCTCCTGCAACAAAACACCTAAAAACACACACAAGAATTACAACTTTCATTGTAATTCTTTCTAAAAGCTGCGACTAAATCAGGTGAATTAGGCTGCACATATCTCAGAAAAAGGCCTGAACACTGAAGAGACTGAGAAATGATTTGTTTCTGTCTCAGTAAATCAGTGATCAGCATTAAATTTTTATCTATTCAACCCACAGCTCATCTGAAAAACAGTCAAGATATACTAAAGAGTCTGTCAACACTGCATTTATTTTTAAAACAGCTCATGAACAATCATTTAATTTACATGTTGGTCAAATATATGAAATAACCATAAAACTGGCGCCTTCCTTTATTGTCAGAATTAAAAACTCTAACTGAACCAGTTCAAATGAGTATCAGGCTCTGACTGATTCATTAACCAGCAGCAGATTAAAGACACAACATATCCACCACCAACACGTTTGTCCTTGGAGCACCATCTTAGCGAGCTACACACAGCCATCTCAACCTGAAACACTTCAGTTTCATGTTCAGTTTCCTGACTGCAGCTGTGTTGCCTGAATTTTTCACCAAACCAACGTCTTTGTACATATTTGAACAGAGGCGTGGAGGCTTCTGACAAGGAGACCTCGACAGCAAGAGGGGAAGTAAAAAAAAAAAAAAAAAAGACCCAAAGGTACCTGCACAGGTCTGAGGATGGACTCCGCATTGACCTCATCATCACAGCCACGACCCTGATAGAAGAAGATCTCCTGTGGGTGGGGCTCCCTGCCCAGCAGCTTCAGCTTGTTCGGAGGCACTTCAGACACACGGACAAACCACTGAACCGCTGCCTTTTTCTGCTTCCCGCTCTCTGCAACACAAAGGGGACACAAAACTCCACGTTCACACCCTGTTGGAATCAACACAACTAAAAGTGTCCAGGTTGGGAAAACAAAGATTTTTCAAGTTGTAATTGCAATTGGCTTTTTTCAAAAAAAAAAAAAAAAAAAAAAAAAACTCTGAGATGAACGACTCTTTGGGAACCTCAGAGGATAAAATACTTTTTTTTTTTTTTTTTTGTTAATGGGGCCTAATGTCTGTGAGCACAGCGACAGGACAGCTGTTTCTCTTCAAACAAACATATTAAAACATTTAGTAAAAGATGAGACACAGGCATCATCAGAGTTCAGAAGGTCAATGTAACGTCACATCTCACCGTCACCAAACAGCCTGACGACCTTCGCCACGTACGGGTTGTCTTCATCCTCGCCCTCTATGAGAATGTGCTGGCCGACGTTAATGACCGTCCTCCGTGGGAGACTGTCCACACTGATGGACAGAGAGCTGAGAAGAAACACACAGAAACAGTGACCAAAGACGTCAAACTCAGGCCATGTGCTGACTCACATCAGCTGGTTTCTATATTCTGTACAATATAAACGTTATATATGGTGAATGACTAAAAACATACATCACTCTTTAATATCAGCAAAATCTTGAATTATCACAGTTTCAGTTTGATGAGGTTTTTGGACCGCCTGATTTTATAATGAGTGTGTATCGTAGAATATTTTCGGTCACTTCCTCTCGTAGCTCCCACATCTTTCATCTTCTCATAAACAATTTTATCATCAAATTGTAGATAAATCAGAGCCACATCACACAGTGTGACTTCTCAAATGACAGGACCTCTCTTGCCTCAGTCCCTCTTTTGGCACCAAGAAGTCCCTTCAGCTCTCATTAAATCCCATAAGTGAGATCTCACTCAGGGCAAATACACAAAGCGAGGTCATTTTTCACTTCATCAAAACAAACACAGCTACTACAACTAACACTAGTTCAGAGCAGCCTGCAATTCCTACAAAGGAAATTAAATTTTCTATTTATTTTTTTTTTTATTTAATCAAACTGATGTGATGTTGATTTGTGACAAAATGACTTTCTGCCACTGATGTGATTCCCACAGAGACGCAGCTGAACCTCTGTTCACCAGTCTCCATTGACAAAAACACTCTTACCTCACACTGATAATAACCGCTACTTTACATTAAACATCGCTGGTTCTTTTACTTCGGTCAACTCTGTGAACACTTGTTTCACCACTAAAAGTGACAACAACACAAACAAAACGACTGTTTTTGTCAGTGGTGGCTGTGAACAGAGTGATACACCAGCTGTTCCTGATTCTTCCTCGTTAACAAAGAGCTACGTGTGTGTCTGAATCATATTGTTAATGTTGTCGCACATGTGTTCAGCTCTCACCCATATTCGTAGGTTTTTAATTTCCGGTTGAAACTCAGAGCGTCTCCACGCCACTTGTAGACTCTCCTGACTCTGAGTCTGGTGGAATATTTCATCCTGAGTCCTCTGCGCGGCTCAGTCGGCAGCAACAAGAAGAACAAGAACAACAACTAAACACAAATAAAGACAGACGCAGCGGTGAGGTCGTTTATCTGCGTCGCTCTCAACGACGCTCGAAAAAGAAAAGAACTGACACAAACAATCGAAGCAGCGGAGACGACACGATTTCGCGCGAAAATTGCGTATTTCCAGCTACGTCACGGCGTTTCCGGAAGAACCGTGATCCAACCGGACGCCTTAGCGCCCCCTTCTGTCTGGGAAGAGGACGGTGAATCATTTCATTTCATTTCCCATCAATCTGATCCAATCAAATAAATAATCCATCATTTTATATTAAATAAGCTTTTTCAACTCAGCTTTGTTTACATACTTGAAATGACAAAGGGATGTTGCTAAAGAGTGTACTGAAAATGTGAAATTTAAATTCATATTACATGGAAACCATGTGCTGTCGGTTCATAAGAGGAGTGTATTGTGTGGTGAATTGTTTTGTTCTGTGTTTTTCAAATACTTTGACTCTTTGAAATGGAATTTAAAATTCCATAAAAATGTTTTTTGGTGATTGATTCTCAGTCAGTTAGAAAACATCACACACTACATATATGAAGAAATGCTGAGGCAGGGTTTACTATGAAGCTTGTATTCACCATACAAACCTGAGTGAGGTCCAATGGTCTGGTGTCGTTTCTACAACAGATTGCTCTTGTACAATCCGATTTTGTGAAGTTCAGCTAAAGACAACTAGAGGCTTCAACGAGTTGAGGGAAATCTAGAGGAACTGCAAGAAAATCCCTTAATTTCTGGGAAACAGCTGCAAACTAAAATCAACTTGAATTGAACTTCTGCGACTTCACTGAGTTCAGACGCAGTGATGATGCTGTGTTAGATCCAGACAACCACACAAGGGCCATGGTGGACTGGGCAGCTTAGAGTCGTATGTATAGGCAGGGTTTGGCAAGCTCAGTTAAACCTCTCAGCTCAGTCAACAAACTGAGACCTACAAAGACTTTTAGAATCAAGACTGTTTCCTCTACTCGTTTAACTCAGTTCACAGTGGAAATAAAGAGCTGAGAGTCATAAAACTTTATCACTGCACAAACACTGTAGTGATGATTCACTGATGTTCCATGTAACAAAGAGTCTCTGTGTGTTGATCAACATGGAGGCTGTCACTGAAAACTTCTTACATACACGAGGACCGGATCTGAGCTCAGGTTCTAGTCTCTGTAAGGACCACATGGATCCAGAGCAGGTCCCTGCAGGCTTCAGTCACACTGATCTCAGAGCTGTGACACAGATGAAGCTTGTCAGTTGTTTAGTGTTGAAATGAGAGAATCAACAGTGCAAGATCAATTTGATCAGTGTCCACACTGTCTCTATATGTCCTGCGAGGCTGTCAGCAGTGATCCAGCTTCACTTCCTCAGAATCAGAATCAGAATCAGAATCAGAATCAGAATCAGAATCAGAATCAGAATCAGAATCAGAATCAGAATCAGAATTAGCTTTATTGGCCAAGTATGTGAACACATGCAAGGAATTTGGCTACAGTTTTTTTTTTTTTTTTACTTTGCTCCAGTGTACAATTTAAACATACAGACATACATAGAATAAACATTATCTACACAAAATTATATAAACATTATATGGACATTGAGCTGGAGGACTGCAGTACAGAATAAATATGAATGAATGTTAATAATGAATAGAAGTATGTAGATCTGTGCGGCCTATTTAAATATTAAATATATATATATTTATGTATATGTATATAAATATTAAATATTATTTACAGTGAGTGTTGTCTTTTATGTACATAGTGCAACTTACAGATCAGACAGTCAGTGGCAGAGTTATGTACAAGGTGTTATTCTGAAGTACTGAGTTACAGAGTTAGATAACTCATCTCCACAGCAACTCAAATACATAATCACAACCAGCTGCTCAGATTGGTGGACTGTTCTTTCTCTGTCTCCCTGCATCCATCCTCTTATCACAGCTTCACTGACAGTCACTGTGTAGGGGTTTGGAAACGTTTAGTAACCTCGGAGTCTCCGGTTTATAGTTAAGACTCTTCTTCAGATCACATAGATACTCCATGTCTGAATACTCCAGCTTGTTCCAGCTCAGGTCCAGGATTCTCAGATGGGAGGGGTTGGACTCCAGAGCTGAGACCTGAGAATCACAGCTGATCTTTGACAAACTGCAACAAATCAATCTGAATAAAGAAAACTAGATGTAAGGTAGACAACATTCCTGTTTGAAACCATCAGTGTTTCTCATCATCTGTTCAGAGCTAAAGAAGGTTTGAATGTAGAAGTTTAGAAAATGTAAAAATGACTGAACCAACAGGATGCAGGTTAACAACAGTCACATCCACAAAGAACAAAGAGTCTCATTAATATTAATGAAAAACATTCTGCTGCTACACTAAAGACACAAACATCAGCCTGATGTCTGCACTTCGAATTCACCTCACATTCAACTGAGCAACAACTTAATACAGTGTCAGACCTCAGAGTCTCCAGTCCACAATCTGGACACTGCAGAAAACCACAGAGTTTTCCAGTCCTGAATTCCAGTTCTGAATCTTGCAGCTTGCTTTAGCTCAGGTCCAGTTCTCTCAGATGGGAGGGGTTGTACTTCAAAGCTAAGACAAGAGTCCATCTGATCTCTGACAAACCGCAGCTCCTCAATCTGAATAAAGAATAAAAGATGGAGATAAAATGGTGAATAATACAATCTGATGTATCCTGATTGACAATGTTTTCTCCAATAATAATAATCATAATTATAAAGTAGATTTGCAGTTGATTCGCTGAAACATCAATTTAATCAATTAATTTAACTGTACACACACATAGACACCACTTATTGACTAACAACAACACTGGACATGTTTCTACAGTTGATGTAGAAAACATCAGTTACCTGACTGAGACAGATATGAGTGTGTGAGTTGTGAAGGTTGAAGTGAAGTGAACAGACATTATTCACCATGACTCACTAACATCAAGTGAAACTAAAGAAATAATTCTTAGAGAAGAAAAACTGGAAACATGGAACAAGCTCAGTTTAATGTGTCATTGATTAATTCATTCTACATGATGGATTCAACTGATGAGTGAACAGAAATTAGCCTTAGTTGTGGATTAAAGATATAAGATCTACAACAGTGACAAACAGTAAGTTCCACCATGTGGAGTTCTACATGGTTGAACTCCAACCCAAGCTTCTGCATGAAGTCCACCTTGTACTGACGACACATCTGCTTCAAATTCTGAACCTTCTCTTCTATGGCAGGAAATGATTTCACTACAGCGTCTTTCAGTAAGTCACTGCATCTCATCTCTGTCTGGTTAAACTCTCTATTGTTTCTGATGACTGTGTGATGAGAGCATTGCTGATGTCTTTTTGGAGTCTCGTTGCTCTTGAATCCAGCTACACCAGAGGGTACAGCCACACCCTGAGTGGAACAGCATGTTCTCCCTTCTCCCTTCAGTTCAAGTAGATACTGCACAACCAAAAGTTACTCAGGACCCACTGGAGTCAATGAGCAGTGACCTCACAGGCTGAACAGAGATCAGACACTGTGCTCTGGACCATCTGTAGGGTCTCACTGTGTATGAAGGGAGAGAACCGTGATCTGTACCAAGAGCTGTTATGTTTCTCAGTCAGGTGGGGCCTGATTTATCTTGTGTTGTAGATTTAAAGCAGTATAACCTGGAGAATGATGGTCAGAGAAGAAAAACTGGTCAATATTACACCCAGGTTACTTGGTGTGAGGGGTGTTGTTAGGCTGTTAGACCCCCTTGAGCCTGATTTATGCTCATACGTGTCCGTCATAATGTATTGCCCCCTATTGTTTCTGGCGGTGAATTACTTATTACTACGACACCCGCAGCCGATGGAGAACTCCATACGGATTCACGACAGTCAGAGAAGCATAATTCAGCCTTTAGCCGTAAAACCAACATAACCCACAGCCTCGAGTGGTTTATTGTTTTTGTTACCACAAGATTGATAATTTAATAAAATCAAGACAAAGTAATGAGAATAAATAATTTATTGATGAACAATCATTTTTCCGCTAATGGATATAGTTCTTCGTGGAGTGGTTGCTAGGTAATGCTGGACACAAGCAAAGAACAGTGCAGAGCTCCACAGCCAGAGAAACAAATTATGCATATGCAGTACACATTAAAGGTGTTGGTTTACATTTATCTGGATATTATCATGTATTGTACAATTATTAAAGTGCACTGACTCTTTGATTTTAATAGGCCGGACTCTGGACAGCTGCATTTTTGCGGAGCAAGGATGTTGCTCCAGTCATTCTTCTTCTTATGACTCAGACACCAATATGATTTCAGAGACAACTCGCATCCATGTCTCGTCACTGACATAATTTCTCGTGTCCAGACCAGCATCAGATGATGCTGGTCATCATATAAATGGTTTTATTTGATTGCGGCTTTAATGATTTAATTGAGATTTTTCCAAACATTACAATCCTCAGACCTCCAGAAAGTTTTTCCAACAAAAACTTGTGAAAGTGATGCTCGCGTCAAACTAGTGTAGTGAAAAGACACCAGGCGGCGCCGAACTATAAACACAAGTGCAGGAGTCAGAGGATTTCTTTTTATTCGTGTAAACTTTCCCAAAAAACAGATTTATTACTGAACATCACAAAGAAGCTGCGATACAAAAATAAAATACCAAAGAAAAAAAAGATCACTACAAATAAAAACGCTTTGTTTTTGCCTGAAATAAAAGTCTGTTTGTCTCTGTGTCTTCACGTCTCACTTCACTTGCACTGATTGGCCCAGACAGCTGTCAATCACCAGACACCGACGACAGATTCACTAGAGGTTTAAACTTGCGTTATGTTTTAATGGCTACAAGCTGTTTTTTTTTTTCAACATGTGTGATGGATTAAAAACAAACAAACAAAAACAACAGCTGCGTCACTTTAATATAAAAATCTTCATGTTGCCCCTCGGTAACCGCCATGTTGGAATGGCGCTCAGACGTCAAGAGACACAACGTTCAAACATTTTACAGGAAGTGATGTCACAGAAACAGGGCATGCTGGGAGAAAAATAACAAAACTGAAAACTCTTAGCTTCAACTGACAGAACAACAACAACAAAAACAAGATTTGACTTCAGAGAAAGTCAGGATCCTCCTCTTCCCTCATTCTACTTGTGTCCCTTGCTGGTCTTGAAGGACACCTGCAGGACTTTGTCCCCCAGCCGGTACCCGTTCAGACTGTGAATCGCCATGGCCGCCTCTTCGTAGTTCGTCATGGTAACGAAGCCGAAGCCTTTGCACTTGTTTGTGTTGAAATCCCGGATCACTTTCACATTGACGACGGCACCGAACGGCCCGAACATCTGCCACAGGATGGCCTCGTCCGCATCCTGGCCCAGGTTGTAGATGAAGATGCACCAACCGGAGGGCGAGTTTCCAGAGACCCCGCCCCCTCCACTCATGTGGTCCACGCTCATTGGTGAAAACCTGAAACCAAAGAGGAAGCACAAGTTGGACCAGAGAACAAAACAAGGCGTTGACAAACAAAGAGCAGAACGCCATCACTGTACCTGAACCTCTGCGCCTGATGATGGACGGGTCCTCCGAAGCGACGTGATTGGCCGTGGTACATCTGTGACATCATTTGGGAGTTCCTGGCCTGGTTGGGGTTGGCAGCAAACTTGACCGTGATTGGCTCAGAGCTCCCTGGGGGCGTGTGCCCATTCAAATGTTTGACAGCGTCTTCTGCCTCAGCACGCTTGTCAAACCGGATGAAGGCCACGCCCCGTGACAGACCTGAAGAATCATCTGCATTCAAAACCACAGTCACGACTGGTTTAACAACTGATCACATGACCTGTGTTGTACTGACCTGAAGCTTGGTCCACCAGAACTCTGGAGTTGATGATGCGTCCGTAGCGAGCGAACATGTCCTCCAGCTCCGGCTGACTCAGCGTCCGCGGCAGGCCGCTGATGTACAGATTAGCATCTTTGATCATGTCTGAGCTCGGCCGCGCGTACGAAACCTGCAGCAGACGACAGGAGCATCAGTTCACCGCAGTCACCACTCAACGGGACAAATCACATTCAACGATTCAACAATTCACCAAAATAAAATAAGGTTACATTCAGTTTTACCAGAAATAAATCCAGACATATTTTAAATACGTTTAAATGTTCAGTTAAAAAAAATAAATTGAAAAAAATTGAACAATCAGTTATCCAGATTGGTTCCAAATAAATAAAATAAAATGAATAAATAAATAAATGAAAATAAATTTAAAAAAAGACAAAATAAAAGCATCCAAACAGGCTGAGATCATTGGGCACTTTTGTCAAAATAAAAGCATCAATTTATAAAAAAAATAAATAAATAAAAGTTCAGCACATCATCACACTGAACTGAAGAAATTCACAGATTCAGTGTAGACATGTGTCGAGTTTTAAAAACAGGATATAAGAGTGTAAAAATAAACATAAAAAAAACAGCAGAAAAATACCTTCATCCGTCAGACAGTTTTCAGGAGAAAGCGCCCTCTACTGTCCGGGGAACATAACACATCTATCAGTTGAGACAGGAAAGTCAAAGAGCACCTGTGGCACTTTACCTTGATAGTTTTAGACTGTAGCCTCAGGCCATTGAGGGTACTGATAGCCCTCTCTGCATCATTAGGGTTAACAAAGTTAACAAAGCCGTAACCTAAACTGTGGCCTAGAGAAACACAAAGGAAAACAACAAAATAAAATAAAAGCTGTCTGTGGTGCAGCCACCACACATTCTGGATACAAAGACACATACAGAAGTCACCATCTGAATACAGACGACAGCACAGAGATATCCAAACACTTAAAAAAAAAATGTTCATTCTTCTGAACAAACTCAGAAAACTGTTGACAGCCCAGAGCTGCCAGTGACACAGGACAGGTCGATCTGTGCGAGATTTAACGTGAGTGAGACCTCCCGTCTTTCAATCATCACCACTTCAGACGAAGAAGATTAACCAATGAGAGTATCGCAGCTACGCTTTAGTGATCACGTGACCCGAGTGATTGTGTGTTTGCTACGACAGCAACAATGTTGCCGACATGTCTGGAGTCTGGCCGTCAGGTGGCTTGTGTGAGCGGATGTTTTCTGGATTTGTTCAGAAACAGAAGTTCAGGTTCTTCATACATTCAATATTAAAACTTTACAAACATTTTAAAAACCTGAAAAATAAAATATAACAGGTGAAAAGAGAATTCAAAACATATATATTGTTATTAAAAATATTAAAAACAAAGTTTATCAGAAGCTGGGCCACAGGGCGACAAACTGATTTCTGTCTTGTGTTTTACAGTATTTTTTCTTGCTTTTGATTCATTTCTACATCAGTGTGTGATCCATATGACCCAGCCTTGATTTCAATCATTACCATCAGATACCTGTTAATATTCAGACTGTCGTCATTAAACCTGGTGTGAAAAAAACAAAAACAAAAAAAACAACAACAGCAGCAGCAGAAAAGAAAAATATTCAGATACTGTTCAGAGAAAAATCACAGAATTGTCCTTAAAAAAAACAAAAAACAAAACAAAACATTAAACTTCATTAAAAACAAAAACAAACAAAAATCAGCTGATCATCAGTGACATCACCAAAAAATTAAAAAGAAAAATGTCAGGAAAAACTGCTGGAAAAGAATGCACAGGAAATACAAATAATACTACTACAAGTGTTAATGCTGTAATTATGTGTAAGAACCAGTGAGGTGAAGTAGTTGTGAATTAGCACTAAACAAAGTAGTTCTACTGGTACTGCCATACTGATACACAGTCGTATTGAGGTGTGACACTGGTTAGAAGCAGCCTGGAGCGTTTGGCTGCAGCTGTTGTAGTATTGAATAAGTATTGGGTGGTGCAGTACTGCAGTAGTCCTGTAGGGAGAGTTACCTGCCACTTTGTCCCGGATGAGTTTAGCCGATTCAACCTCGCCAACACTGCTGAACAGGCTACGCAGCTCGTCCTGGCTCATGCTCTGCGGCAGGTAGTTGACGATCAGGTTGGTCCGCGCGTCTTCGTCCTCCATCATCTGGTCACCGAAGCCGTTGTTGTACAGCTCCTGTGGCACAGATCAGGGTTATTACATCACCACGACATCATCAACATCGTCGGGTCAAATATAACCGGACATGAAAAGTGATTCAGGATCAGAATCACCTTCCCAACGCCTCCTTTGGCAGCGTGCTGACCATCTCTGATGTCACTCTGTGACGCCTGAACCTCACACACCTGAAGCGACAACACACACACACACACACCATAAAACACACACCTGACGAAGTAAGACTGAAGTTATTGATCTGATCAGAGATCGTTGATTGATCAACTCACCTTCAGGTACCTGATGTGTCCTCTTCTTAGTGCCATGGAGATGCCTACGGTGGTTCACTGTGTCTGAAAGGAGGAACCTTCATGTTATTACTGGAGTTGTAACGATCCATCAATTCAAATTGACACATCAATTCAATAACTAATATTATTGACGCAAAGTGAAACATTGATCCACATTTCTGTGTTTAAAATACATTATTAATTTGAAATTTTCATGACATGTCTGTGATATTTCTGTCAAAGCGTCCTCCGTCTCCTACTGCTCCTTCATAAACATGCAAATAATGCTAGCCTAGTGCCAGGCAGGTCACAAGAAGATGATGAGGACATTTAGTCGCTCCTCTGGAATAAATCAGCAGTGTGGAAGGATTCTGGTTTTAGTAGAAAAGATGCGTCAGACAAAACGTGGTGCGAGTTAAAATACAACACAATGTCTTCTTGTTTTATCAAAATCACTAAAATTTATTTAAGAAGTTAATTAAAACGCGATTAAATCAAAATCGTTTCGTTACAGGCTCTGTTATATCGGTAAAATATCGTATTCTTGTACAAATAACTGATGCACTGTCTCATCATATCATGATGAAACTTGTGATTTACACCCCCCAGTTATTGATCAGTGGACTGACGATCTGTCTGATCCACAATCTGGAGACTAACTACTGATGTAACGTGAACAACAGACATCACTCTGACTCACTGGAGATTAACAAAGGTTTTATAATCTATAAATTTCACCAAAGAGGATCAGCATAACTCATCTTAAATAAACGTTTAAGAGCGGTTCAAGGAAAGGTTTAAATTTGGATTAAATAAAGTTTGCGCCTGGTTTTAAAAAGGTATGCATTTGGTTTGAACAAAGCTTTAAATCTGGACTGGATCTAGGTTTTAATGTAGTTTAAAACACACACACACACACACACGCGCGCGCGCGCGCTGGTGCAAATGTGGTTCAAGTAAATGTTTGTATTATTTACTGGTTCAGATATCAAGCAAATACATCTTAAATCTGGCTTTCTATAAGGTTTAAATCTGGTTACAACCCAGGTTTAAATTTAGCAACAAGAAACAGGCGCTAAACTGTGTTTGTGCCCGGACCGAATGAGATACGAGTGAAACATGAACCCGAATCAGAAAAACATCTGGGTTTGAATAGTCAGGTTAAAATGCGTCTGAAACGTTCTGAATTTTGGTTTATTCGAATCAGCCCCATACCTCGATCTTGTAGACGGGAGGATATTTATGTTATTTGAGGCCGATTGAGCTAACACCATGCTAACGCTATGCGCATGTTAGCCGCGTGGCCTCGTAACGAGGCTAACCAGCAGATAGCGCGCGCTAGCACATTTAACAGACGTCATAACGCTTACCTGTGACTGCGGTGGACACGTAAATCAATCGGGACGTTGTCTTATATCAACTTGTGGATCGATGGTGTGCTGGTTGTTAGCTAAAACACCGCCTTTAAAACGGCAGATTAGACGTTAGCTCTTAGCCGCTACCCGCTCCACACAAAGAACACCAACTCACGCTGAATGAAGTATCGCGATAACCCAAGTCTTTTTCTTCTGTTCGATTAGAAGGCGTTTTGCTCGTTACCGCCGCCTGCTGGACGCACAGAGAAGTACAGCGTCTGTATGTGTTCTACTGCCACTGCTTTTTGACCATCCGATCGGCGTTTTTATATTTTAAAACTAATTTTAACCTTTTTATTTCCCGACGTTCCAGATGTTTTAGTAAATTATTGACAGTGACAAGAGGAGGCATGGAGGAGGAGGTTTGTTTTTCGTTGAAAAAATTGTTAAACCCAACTTTTAGATTTGTATTTAATTTTGTTTTATCGTATCTTCCCTCCATAATTTAATTAATTACATTAATTAAAAAAATAATTGTATTTATTTCTGTGACGTGTAGACAACGTGCTGTGATGTCACGGGGTGATTTCCGCTGCGGAAGCCGCGGCTGCATGTAAACAAAGCGGCAGCGCTGATGAAGATAAAATCACTAAAACAAAGGAAAATAAAGTAGGCATAGTTAAAACGGAGTCGAGGCCGACGGTGTGGGAGATGGAGCTCCGCGGGGACTGAATCAGAACCAGAACCATGTCCATGGAAGACCCGTTCTTCGTCGTCAAAGGGTCAGAGCGCCGTGCTAACCGGGCTAACGCTAACAAGGCTAAAGGCTATAGCTAACACGGGATGGCCGATAGGCGATCGATAATTGATACGTCGACAGAAACAGGAAACTAATCATCTGTATAATTTAACAGCTGGCAGCTAGCTGACATGCTAACGTTAGCGGGCAGTGTTGTGTTTCTGAGCGAGTTAGCATGTTAGCACAGAGCTCGTTAATGAACAGGAGTCACACTCGGTTTATTTACACACACAAGCTCAGCAGGTTCATATTAATCCACGAATTAAATTCGTAGATTAATGAATAATCAATTAACTAAAACTCACTGTAACTATGAGTAGCTGCAGCTATAACTAACTACAACTATAATGAACTATGAAAAGCTATGACAGAATTTAACTAACTGTAACTATAACTATCAAATATAGTTAACTATAACTAACCCTGGTTATGATAAGTGCATGTATAATAATCCATAATGAACTACAACTATAATTATTAAGATTAATTATAACAGTTAAATTTGGTTAGTTATTGTTAAATGTAAGTATAGTTAGGTATAGCTGCAGGTAGTTATGGTTATAATTAGTTATAGTTAATCAAAGTTATTTCCAGTTGTAGTTAGTTACAGTTATAATTAATTATACCAACAAGTAGTTATAGTCACAGTTACTTAGAGTTATTAACAGCTGCAGTTTGCTATAGTTAATTAGTCATAGTTATACTTAGTCATAGTTAATTATAGTTGCCGTTAGTAATAGGTAGTAGTGCTGATGTCACACACACACACATATATATATATATATATATATAATTAAAACTATTGTATATAGTTTCACAGTATTAGTTTTTTTTCTTAGTAGTATTAGTTTGATACATTCTTGATAAATCAGGGCATGTTTGCAGCTAAGGCAAAAACTTGCTTGTGTTGCTGCCTCCAGTGAGGCAGCAACTGTGACTTGACAGCATTTGCAGTAAGTAGTGGTTTGATATATCTCCAGATATCTCAAGATTATAGATACAGTGTTAAGTTCATCATGTTCAATTTCAAAGTCTGCTACAGCTTCAGTTTTGGACCTTTTTCTGTCTATTTTCACTGCTCAACAGTAGCATACGTGCTTTGTTGCATACCTGTTTATTGGTGGGGCAGTGAAAAAGGTTCCTCAAACAGTTTTTTGCTGCGTCACGTTCTTAAGGTTGTTTGGGCGATTTAAACTGGTACTACAATATAAGAAAAACAAATATTGCACATTACTAGTTATAGGTTTAGTTTGTTATAACTGCAGTAAGGTGTGGTTACAGTTTATAGTTGGTGTTTCATGTTCACAGGGAGGTGCAGAAGGCAGTGAATGCAGCACAGAGCCTCCATCACAGATGGAGCGAGCTGCTGCAGGAGGGGGGCGGAGCCTCCAAAGAAGAAATGGACTGGACGACCAATGAGTTGAGGAACAGTCTGCGCTCCATCGAGTGGGACCTGGAGGACCTCGACGAGACCATCAATATCCTTTAGACTTGGTCAGATCACCTGGTCGGGTTTTTTTTTTTAAATCATTGAAGTGTGAGCATTTTGAGATGAGCACGTTTCTTAACGGGCAGCGAACGCATCGTCGAGTCAAACCCCAAGAAGTTCAACCTGGATGCTGCCGAGCTGTCGAAGAGGAAGGCCTTCATCACCAGCACCAGGCAGACAGTCAAGGTAAAAGTCATGTGCTAACATGTCGACATCTGCTCAGGGAAACGGGGTCTGATCTGATTGGCTGTTGACTGTTTCTCTTGTAGCAAATGAAAGATCAGATGTCGAGTCCGGCTGCCGCCTCAGTGGACAGGAAGAACAAACAGGTGAGTGTGTACTTGAAGTACACAGCAGCTGAACACACGTATAACTCCACCCAAGTTATACTTCTACACAGAATAGGCCATGCTCTGACAAAAACAATTATTACTTATGCAAATGAATAGATAAAAAAAAAACATATTGTGTATGCCTTATGTCTAGAAACTCAGGCACTGTTAAACCCTGCTGCAGGCACCTGTAATTTCTCTTGCTCACAACTCAGTTAGACCTGAGGAAACAGAACGTTGTCCACACGGTGCACATTTTTTCTTCAATAGGTGTCGCTCTTCTCCTAGTCAAACCCACAAAATAGACTAAATCAACCAATAAAATAAAACACTGTCTGTGACAGCCACAACAGGCGTGTGATTCTGCTACATGAAGACAGTTTTCAGTGATCGATAGTCATTGTAACGCCAACCTGTTAAATGTTTAAAACCTCCCTCCTGGTGTGTTCACCTGAATTACTCCTGATGTAAAATGTTTGACTCTGTGTTTGTGTTGTGTTCAGGCTCTGCTTGGTGAGCGCGGCGCCCAGGGTCCGGTCTGGCAGCCCGGTCCTGATAAATATGTCCGACTGGACCGGCAGCTGCAGAACGCCAACTCTCAGTTTATAGAAGAGCAGCAGGTTCAGCAGCAGGTACAGTTGCACCTGAATGATACGAGCGATTACGGCAATTCGGTGAATTCGGTTAACAAACGTGTCTTTGCTTCAGCTGATCGCGGAGCAACAGGATGAACAGTTGGAACTCGTGTCGGGAACAATCGGAGTCTTAAAGAACATGTCGGAGAGGATCGGCATGGAGCTGGACGAACAGGCCGTGTAAGAACCTGAGGACCGACTTGATGTCTGTGGTCTGCGGTGGGGTTTAATGTGATTTTAAACATTTCTTGTTCCTGCAGGATGTTGGACGACTTCAGCCATGAGATGGACAACACTCAGTCCAGACTGGACAACGTCATGAAGAAACTGGCCAAAGTCTCCCACATGACAAGTGGTAATCTTCCCGGCATCACATGACATCACATTACATCACATAACATCTCCTGCCAGAAGTACAACAGAAAATAAAGGAGAATAGTTGCTTTTTAGAATTATTAGAATTAGAATTCTATTTAATTCTAGTCATGGTTAGTTCTAGTCATGGTGGTATGTAGTGAGAGGCTTCTTAACAGTTTGGATTTCTGCAGGTCATCATCAGTTACTGTAATTGTAATATATAGGTAGTTATAGTTATAAAATTTTTCAGTAACTTTTAGACATAGTCTTAGTTATATGTTACAGTTAGCTACAATTAGTCATAGGAAGTTGTAGTTAGTTATAGTCAGTCATAGTTAAAGTTAGTTATAGTTGTATTTAGTTATAGTTAGTTATAGCTGCTGGTAGTTGTAGTTGATTATTCTTGTAGTTAGTCATAGTTAAACCTTTAGGTATAATTATGTCAGTCATAGGCACAGGTAGTTATAGATACAGTTAATCATAGTCAACTATAGTTGTACTGCACTGTTATAGCTATAGATAATCATTGTATCGTTAGTTACAGTTAATTGTAGTTGTAGTGTGTTATAGCTGCAGTTAATCATAGTTATACTTAGTTCTAGTTATTAACACTATTTGTGCTCACAGATCGTCGTCAGTGGTGTGCTATCGGCGTGTTGCTTGCCATCCTCTTCGTCGTCGTTCTTCTCTTCTTCATCCTCTGATTGATGCCAATCACATCCTCTGGTATAAAATGCATCTTAATCCTGTGTCTACTGGACTCTACAGAACTGGACTGGACTCTGCTGGTCTCTACAAGAGTCTTTTCACTCTGATCTGTCCAATCATCATTGTCATATTGTATTTATCCAGTCAATCACAAGTACAGAATATGACTTCATCTCACCTGATTTAAAAGCAAAACAAAACAAAAAAAAGACTTTCAATCAAATGCTGAGCTGCTGTAAACTCTGACTCATGGACTGGTCTCACAATAGTCTGGAGGTCTGACTCATCACCAGTCTCATTAATCACTCTAAGACTAAAACTGGACTCTAAAGGACTATATTGGACACAACTGGTTTCCACAAGACTCTACTATACCTGACTAAGTGGGACTGAAATGGCACTTTTGTTACTTTGAGTGTTTGGCAGTTGAATCATCACAGAGGTCAAAGATCAGAGAGGTCGAAAGTTTATGTTTTAGAAAACTGTGTTTGTTTGGTTTAAATCTAGTTCAAAAACCACTTAAACTCCCTTTCCCCTCAAGAGTAACTACTTTAAAAACCAGTTTCCCTCATGTTTAACTCTAAAAACCAGTTTCACTCCAGTTTATAATTACTTTTAACTCTTCTTTATAAACAGTTTCACTCCAGTTTAATTTTTCTTTATAAACCAGTTTAATCTCATGTTAAGTGCAGTGTTTCTCCCTTTAAACTTGGTTTAACTTTTGAATACCACTATCTCCATGTTAACATTGGTTTAATTCAGGGTTAACTAGTTTAAACTCCGGTTTAAAACCAGGTCAACATTGGTTTATTTAGTGCAAGCATTGAGCTTGTTGATCTGAACACTTTAAAAAATGTAATAACACTAAAGTTTTGTGTTTTGTTGATGTTTTGTTGTTTACAGTTTGTTTTTGTTGACTTTAAGTGACTGAGTCAGGTTCTGACATTTTCTATTTTATCTTGTTTTTTCCATTGTTTTATTTTATTTTTAGATGTTCCCTGCTGCAAGTTGATTATGGCTTATTTATCAGTGCAGTTTGTTGAGCGGTCGATAAACATTTCCTGCTGCTGCTGCACAATAAAAGCGTTCCTCCAAGGAGCCTCTGGAAGACTTTTAATGTGAAGCAGCAGCAGCAAGAGCAGATTGATATAAATTATCCAGTCACATCAGGTTGAGGGTAATGGTACGTATGGCAGCAAAAGCTCAGCTTTCTGAACTTTTACACGTTTGTCCTGTTTGAATAAAACAATCACAACATTGAGAACCGCTGAGAATAAAACTCATTGACGACAGGATCATAGGTGATAAACACTTTTATAAGTTTACTCTGTTTTAATTTAAAATCTGCTGACGTCTTAAGAGGAACATGTTTAAATCCATCCAGTTGTTCTGACACAGATTTCACTCAAACAGTATTGTGTGTATTACATTGTCTTTAAGAGAAAATGTCTCATTTCATCTTCAATAATCTGCAGCTGTTTTTTTTTTCTCTCACATTCATTTGAAACAGAAACTGTAGAAGTATTCAGTGTTTTTCATTTTTTTAAAAATCATCAATTCCTGAATAATAATAATGATAATGATAATAATAACAGCCACTCTGTATTTTGCTCACATCAGAAAGCATCAGTAGCTAATTTACAGCTGACTGAATGAAGGTGTTTAGTTTGAAGACGATCAGTTATCAGTTTATTGATCAATGAATGGGGAAAAGTTTCAGCTTGATGATGAAACATTGTCTTTATTTTATTTGTCAACATAAGCTGAGTGAGGCTTGAGTCTTTTTATTTCAATAAACTGATGCAGAAAATAAAAAGTGATTCTTTGATTCTTTAAATAAGTTTGTGAAGAAACACACGTGACCATTAAACAGCAAACAAATCTTCAGTTCATTGTTTTTTTAATTTGTCTGAAAATATAAACAAATATATAAAAACTGTACAGAGACAGAGATTCTTCAGATACAGATAGAGTTTATGTGACAAAAAAGATTTTTCATTTTTGTATTAAACACAATAGCAGCCATAAGAAAAGTTAAACAAGAAAAAATGAAATGTGAACAGAGCCAAGTTCTCTGCAGGTCTCAAAAAGTCCAGTACCATGATTATCGGGCTGAGAACCATGAAACCTGAACTTTACCTGAACCTGTACCTCTTCTGTACAGAGATTTGATAAGTCTGAGGACAGAGAAAACAAGGTTGATCAGTCCTTCATTTGGACTGATAGTGTAGATGTAGTCCAGGTAAGGGACTGATCTACCAGTGGATATGATGTTTATGGAAAACAAAAGGCAGTGAATTTGATTTCCTGTGTAAAATAAAATGTTTATTAGGTAATAATGAAGTTATAACACCTGAACTGCTGTTGAGACCACCCATCCAGTTTGGTCTTGCAGTCCCAGGTCACGGTTACATGTTCAGTGTGTCCTAAAGCTGAGGTTCTGATTGGACCAGGTGTGGTTTGGTCACAAAGCTGAATTGAGGAACCGCGGTGTAACCTGTAGTTAATGTCAGGTGGCATTACAGTCACTGTGGAAATGTCCTCAGGTGTCGTAGGACACGTACTGTGGCAGAGGTGTTCTGGGTCAGCAAGTGAGTCACCTGGTCCAGACTGAGACAGGCCACCTTCTCCCCGTTCACCTCCAGGATCTCATCTCCAACAGAGAGCAGACCAGCGTATAACTTCTCAGTACTGCTGTCCACCATGTCCTCCACATACACACCTACAGAACAAATTAAACGGAAGCAAAAAATTTTACACACTCTCTCAAACCCACAATCTCATTCTTCCCAAGAGCCCAGAATAACAAGGTTAAGACCAGGACCACAGCTGAGGATTAGAACAGAAAGAATCCAGGATATTCCTCTGAGCCATCACAGTCTTATTTAGTCCACATCTCTGCTACCTGCACCAGTCTACCTGCAGATCTCACCTTCACAGGTGAATCAGACCATGAGACTCGGTTCCTTCACAAGGGCAGTGGATCCCTCTCAACAAAGTGTGAACTGTCCCAGTGCTTGTTGGACGTTCTGATGAAACCACCAGAACCTCAGAGATACAGCCCTGATGCCACTATGCTGACAGCCCAGATTCACCAGTGGATTCTGGTCCTAACCCTAACTCTGTGATCCTTGTCTCTGGGTAATAATTGAAATAATGACATTGTGGAACTGAGCAGGGACCTCTCCCTTTAGCATATGTGGCAAATGTGGTGTTTTCAGTACCAGAGTCGCGTCGTCCTCTTCCTCGACTAATGACAAATCCATATGTTCGGTTTGTCGGTTGACTCAGTTCTAACAGAAATGTTCCATCAGAACCAACCTGAAGAACCCGACCCACAGAACGTGAAGAACAGGGACTACTGACGTCCTCAACGCTCAAACACCGCTGCAGGAACCTGAGAGAGAAACTGTAGATGTGTCTGGCTGTTGATCTTAGTTTCCTGAGGGGGGAACAATGGACTATGGACAATGAAGTGAAATCACCAGGTTTCTTCAGTGGAGAGTTACAGTCCTCAAGAGGAGAGTTGTTGAGGTCCCATGAGTTGTTGACCCTCACAGCCGTCCTGTCACAGCCAACACTGGAGGCCACCTTTGCATTTCATATTTTTTTATTATTGTAGCCATGTTAACAAATATCTGGCGCTCCTGGCACTGTTGGGTTGATAGTAAGCTCTACCATCGAGATGGTTGGACCAAATAAACACAATGGTCAATCAGTTGTCCCAAGCAACTGAATACATGTTCACACTGAGACTCTGGTCACCTCAGACTCACAGATCACCTCAGCGACCCTCTGGGTCTCCAGTAACCCAACAACCTACAGGATGGCTAGAAAGGTCAACAACCCATGAGACCTCAACGATTGTCCTTAGGGTTATGTTTGGTCAAATACCTACAACTCCCCATGAACCAAAGAGAACTGTCTTTTGGATGAGGAGTGAGATTCCTTCAAGGATTTCCAGCAAGTCCAGTTGCCTTTCCTTAGCACCTAAGGGTTACCATGACCTGGATGAATGAGAACCTTCACAGATAGAAAGGCGGACTTCTAGCTGCAAAGTTTACCCACAGCACTGAGTGAAACCCAAAGAACCGGATAAGTCACCAATCTGGTTTTGTGGTTCAGGCCCAAGGAGAACTGATCGTAACAAAGTTGAGTTACCTGTCAACAGCTGGTTTGTAGACAGAGGAACGACCTGTCTTCTTCTTCTGCTCTGACCCAAAACTCTGGACCGACGACAACTTCCTTAACTGCAAAAGGGGTGATCCCTGCTTGACAGAAAGAAAATACAGGTCACAGAGAAAGAAGGAAAGGAAGGATAACAAGGGTGGCTGGACAAAGACGAAACATAGGTCAAAGAAGATAGATAGGAAGAGGATCCCTGCTGGGCAAACACCCAGTTGCAAGAGGAAGAAGGGTAATCCCTCACCACACTCAGTGACTGAACCGATGGACATTTCTTCAGCAGGCTGGCTGGGTTGGAGTCAGATGGCACAGGGTTCGATGCTGAGGGACGGGTCCTACTGCAGAGTCTATCAAGACTGCCAGTTCGAGTCCTGCTCAGTCTCACGGTGGAAAAAAGATGACGCAGAGAAAGTCGGGAGGACTCATCTCTGTTGCTGAAGCTGAAGGACAACAGATGGTCCATTATCAGAAAAGTCTGACAAAGACCAAACAAACCAAAGTTTCAGAAATGCACAGTGAACCTTTCAGTCAACATAGATGATCTACCCTTGTACAAATGGACAATCTTTTGTGAGATACTCAGTACAGGTCCTTTGCGGAGTTGGAGAAGGGATCGTTTTGTTAGAGTTTGAATAAACCTTATGTCACACAGGGCAACCAAAACAAGCTCCTCAGTCACTCCAGTCTGAAATTAGACCCAGATCAGCTCCTTCCCATTTCTCCTCAAACTTACTGATCCAGGATACTGCCTTCTCTCCACTGTTCACTACACTGGCCTGGTCTACAGTTTGATGATAGGATCTGATCCTCACTACTTCCAGCCTCTGCTTAAACCCTATAACCTGACCTGGCCTCTGGACTCCAGTGGCTTTTAGTCTCTCTGAACTCTTGTGGTCTTAAGTCTCTGTAGACTCAAGTCTCAGTGGATTGCAGTCTCTTTGGTTTCTGGTCTCTGTGGTCTTTCTATGGACAGTTGTGGACTCTAGCATCTTTGGTCTCTAGTCTCTGTGGACTTCAGTGGTCTCTGATCTTTGTGAACTCTAGTCTCTGTAGTCTCTGAACTCTAGCATCTGTGGTTTCTTGTTCCTTTGGTCTCTAGTCTTTGTAGGCTCTGGTGGTCTCTGATCTTTGTGGACTCTAGTCTCTGTGGTCACCACTACCTCTTTTGTGTTTGGATGTTTAACCATCTCACCACCATGTGGTCCTATTAGAGTGAGACTTTTGTCTTGTCTGGATCCACAGTGGAGGACTGGGCTAAGGCCAGGACAGCAGAGTCTACGTTCCTCTGCTACAGCTCAAAACATGAAAGTAAACATTTAGTTATAGTGGAACTGAGTCCAGATGATCCAGATGGTCTCTTAAAGTAATAGATGTAGTGATGCTACATTGTGGTTCCCATGGCTACATGGCTACACGCAGAGGTGCTGAATCAGGACGTCCAACAGTGGGCAGTTATACAGACTCACTGTTCAGGAAACGAAGGGTCGTCACTCTGGGGCTTCATTCTGGTTGGCTTGTCACTGCTCCTCTCTGAGGTGGGTGGGGCTTGGTTATCAGCTGTAACCCAATCAGAAGCTGAGATGTTAGTGTGTGTTAATGTGTATTTGTGATGTTATGTGATCATTTAATAATATATGGACTCAGACGTGGACTCACACTAGTCACACACACTAGTCTCTGTGGGCTTGAGTCTCTATAGTTTTTGGTCTCTATGGACTCTAGTGGTCTCTCATCTCTTTGGTCTCTAGTCTCTTTGAACTCTTGTGGTCCCTAGTGTTTGTGGTCTCTGGTCTTTGTGGACAGATGTTGCTATTGCTGATGTAAATAATTTGACCTGTTGTGTCTGTGGTCCTACCTGAGGAGGGGGAAGAGCTCTTTATCCTGAGATCCAGACTGCCCCCCTCCACCACACAGGGGTTCCTTTCCTTCAGTGCTGCCCCAGATTGATGGCTTGTGTGGAGCTTGGCTGCTGCAGGGCTCCCCTGCTCCTCCTGCTCCTGCCTCTGAACCCTTCCCACCTTTGTGCCACTGAGTCTGACATTCGACGTTGGTGCTAATGTCGCAGGTGGAATAGGCGAGGAGGAGCGGGTCTTGCTCCCCCACCCTGCTGACCATGGGGTGGGGGCATATGGGTTGATTGGTAGATCTGTGGTAGGTGGGACCTGGTTTCCATTAAGTTCTGGCTGATTACTACTCCGTCTCACCTGCATGTTGGACACATGTCCGACCCCACCCTCTTCCTGGGAAGATCTGGCCTTGCCAGGTGTGACAGATCCAATGTAGGTCTCTTTGATTGGCTCAGTCCGCAGGTTCAGGTGGGGCTGATGAGTTGGGGTGTGTAGACATAGATTCGGGTTGACTGTGCCCCTTAAAACAGTCCCACAGGAGTTACACTGAACCCCCACCCGCTGCACTGCCCCTGTCGATGTTCGCCGGTGCTGTCTGTCAACATCACAACCTCCCACTCGAATTCCTGCCTTCGCCGTGCCGTTGATGTACAGGCTCAGGTCTGGTTTGGAGACCAGGACACTTGTGCCCCGCTGCCCCGCCACCTGTCTCCTCTGCCACTGTCTCTCCAGATAACGAGACTCCACCTCCATCTCTGTCTCATCTTCAAATCGCAGACGCCGAGTTGCAGACGGGTGTTGCCTTGTCGATTCACCGCCAGATGAGACACTCAGGCGTCCTGGATGAGAGGCCAAGCCATCTGCGAGCCGGACCCCCAACCTATGAACAAACAGCAAGTCAGGACAAGAGTCAGGACAGCAGAACCACAAAGTTTTCAAACATGTTGTTCAGGTACATTTTCATTTATTTAGTTTATATTCATTTATTTTTCCAGTTGTATCTCAACCACAGCTCATCAGTTTGATGACATTTACACAGCTGATGAGCTGAAGTGTTGCCACAAACTGATAGAGCACAACCAAGTCTCATGAACAGTGTGACAGGTGGAACGTGATGAAGGACGTCAGCTCATCTACACAGCTTATATGTACAACAACAACAATAAACAAACTCAGAGTCCCACACAAATCCTGACCCCCAACCCTGTGTTATAACAACATATATCTTCAAACAACACAAAACAAAAAGAAAATTAAGTGTGTGTACTCACTGTGTGTGTGTGCTGGGGGCCAGCAGGTTGTGGTCTCCTCTCAGAGGAACACAGCGACGCTTCATACGAAATCCGTCCTCACACTGCTGCTGCAGCGACCGAGCGGACACAAAGAGACTGAACACGAACACACACACACACACACACACACACACACACACACACACACACACACAGAGTGGGGGAGGATGACATCAGCAGCTCCGATTGGTTGGTGTGACAGAGGAAGGAGGATTAAACAGAGCAGCTCGTCAGGACTAATTAACCTGACGAGACCACAGACTGTTTACATCAGCACAGTGTGTGTGTGTGTGTGTGTGTGTGTGTCTTTCATGTTTGTGAGGACAAACTGAAGTGTGAAACCATTGGACAGACAACATGATGCTTGGCTCTTCAATACTTTGTTGACTGTAACATCCAGGGTCAGGTTCAGGTCCAGGTTACAACCAGGTCTGGGTAAGAACTAGGTCCAGGTTAGAACCAGGTTCAGGTCAAAATCAGGTCCACATTAGAGCCATATCTGAATTTGAACCAGGTCCAAGTTAAAAGGTTTGGATCAGATCCTGAATTAGATCCAGGTTAGAAGTAGGTCCATGTTAGAACCAGGTCCTGGGTCATATTTAATGGGTTTAGCAGAAAGGTATAACTGTGTTCCCAGTGTGTTTGATGTTGTTGTTGTTGTTTACCTCTGGTTATTGTTGTCTCTCTGAAGAATCTCACAGTTTGAGTCATTTGTAACAAATCCTGAAAAAACAATATGGCCGATGGAAACATTTAACAACAAAACTTCAACCTCTGATGAAATGTCTCATTCTGAGAGTTAGATTGGTCCTAAACACCTGAGGTTTACCTGCATCTCCATGCTCTCTGCTCTCTGACTGGCTGCCATCTAGCTGTGTCTTCTGATTGGTCAGCAGGTGTTGGAGGATCTTACGGTTCACCTGGACTCTCTGAGTCAGAGACAACAGATTGCTCCTCCTCTGCTCCTCCTCAGGGTTTACCTGGCCACCCCCAGCTGTGACGCAGCTCCAGATGTGCTCAAGGTGCTCGGGCACAGGCAGCAAGGAGGAGGAGTCGACACTGAGGCTGGCCACCCTGTCCAAGTCGGTCTGGGACTCAACCTCACCTGCTGAGGTGCAGGTCGACAAAGGTGAATCTTCATCACTACTGCAGGACCCGGCGCCAGCAGGAGGTGAAGCCACATCAAACAACTGAGTCCCTGAGCTCCTGGACCGCATCACCACATGTCAGGTGATGGGAAGTCAGCAGCACTTCAGAATCCAAACGTGTCTGGATGAGACTGTGTGTGTGAGCGTGTAAACCATCACACCTAAGAGACAGACAGACACATCTAAGACAGACAAACACACCAGAGAGACTTCAGACAGACACATACAACAGGCAGACAGATAAGAGACACCCACCTGTCTGCCTGTCTGTCCCATGACTCAGCTCCTACCTTTCGTTCTACCCTCCGTTTCTGTTTCTCCGTCCCCCTCCTCTTTTTCTCTCTCGTCGTTTGGACCTAACTGTCTCCCCTGGAGACGCTCAGACCAGCCTAAGATTGGCTGGTCAAAGATGTTTCCTAAGACTGTTCAGGAAACTGATTGGTGGAGCTAAACAGACACCGCCTCCTCCAGAAAAGCAGAGGAAGTGTTTGTGATTCTTCTTATTCTGGTATTTCCTCTGTTGATATAAGGATCCAAGAGCAGCCGAGCATCAATCCCTCACTTTACCTCCCTCACTTCACCCTCTTCACTTTACCTGTGTCAAATCTTAAAATTGAGAGATGGTTTATTTTTATACTTATAGCCTTTATTATATAAAGGCTGTAAGTATATTTTTCTAAAATAATATACATAATATATTATTAGAATATAATGTTTCTGAACATTTTAAATGTCGATTTACATTTTTTTAATTATTGTATGTAATTATTGTATTGTCTTCTACTAATTCTACTACTTTTGCTCAAAGTAATATCAACAACAACAACAACAACAATAATAATAATAATAATAATAATAATAATAATAATAATAATAATAATATAATAAATACAGAGGCTCCTACATCTCCCACAATGCACCGGGCGTCGGAAATGACGTAGACGTGCCAACAGGAAGCTGATTTGCCGCGTGTGCTGAGCGTCGTTGGAGCCGACATGGCGGCTCCATTGGAGGTGTTAGTGACCAGCGACTCCGGGTCTCAGCTGTGGAACAGCACCGTGTTCGACTTCCACAGCGGCTCCAGCCTGCTCTCGTATCGGGGAGGGAACAGCTCGGCCCGGACACTCACCGTCCTCCGTGGGGAGTTCCTGCTGTCCGCCCAGCTCGGCAAGAACTTCATCAACGTATGGGAGATCCAGAGGAAGGTACGGTTAGGTTGTGTCACCTGGAGACACCTGAGACACACCTGCTGCTCGTTACCTCGTCAACACTCTCACCGTCCTCAGCTGACACCGGTGACTGCCTGACCAGTGGCGGGGTGACCGGTGACCGGGTGAAGCCCAGAGGCTGCTCCTTAACGCATACATCCAAAACCCCGTTAAAAAAAATCAGTCATTTTAAAAACCCACCGCCTCTTTAAACGCAGTTACAGGTTAAACGATGCAAACGGTGCCGTGTTCCCACCCACCGAGCCCGTCGGTCCGTTCGGCAGGAACCGAACCGTTCATCTAACTCATTTAAACCGATCTGACTGGGATTCGTCCAGCAACCGCAGACGTCCATTGTTTAGGTAGAAGAATGACTGGAGACCACAGGAGCGTCACGTTGGATGTGTTTATGTAGTGTATGTATATGGATGTATGGTTATATACTCCGTATATATGCTGAATGCGTATATATACTAAATATGTGTCAATATTTACTGGATGTACTGAATATTAATACTATTTATACAAGCTCTGTGAACGTGTGTGTAGCCATAATAGGGTGCACACTGAATGTGTGTGTTTGTTTTTTTGTGTCTGATGAGCATCGATGCATTATCTATTGATAGATTTTTTGAAATGAAGTTTTGTGTTTTATCTCTGCAGAAGCTCGTGTGTGTATGTTTAACTGCACTTTATGTATGTATACTTTATGTTTTATTCAGTAATACATACATCGTATGTATGTATTACTGAACATGTATTAGTAATGCCTTGCATTACTGTGTTACAGTAAGAAGTAATATATTACTTTAACTGTTACTTTTGTAACACATTATGCACAACACTGACGATTGTAGATGTTGACGTCTGTGTGTTCCAGGATCAGCTGCAGCAGAAGATCGTGTGTCCAGGTGTGGTCACCTGTGTGACAGCTTCACCTAATGGTCTTTTCCTCGCCGCTGGAGTGGCTGAGGCTGTTTATTTGTGGGAGGTCAGTGCGTTCTTCTTCTTTGGTTTTATTTACATTTGGTTGCCATGTATTTGGTGAGTGTACAGAGCTAATGCAGACCTTGTGATTGGTTCAGGTGTGCACAGGTAAACTGCTGGCGGTCCTCAGCCGTCACTATCAGGATGTTACCTGTCTGAAGTTCACAGACGACAGCAGCCATTTTGTTTCTGGAGGAAAAGACAACCTGGCTCTGGTGTGGAGTCTGAGCAGGTAACTCCACCTAAAAGTGATCATCAATCTTAAGCAGCTCAATGAGAACATGGCAACATATTGTGGTTCCTTTCACTGACACGGGATAAGCGTAACATTTAAGGTTGAGATGGTTTATATTGTCCTTGTGTCAGATGACTGCAGTGCGCTGCAGTGTCCACTGGAGGGAACTGCAACACTAAGACAGGTGAAAACACCTGAGGCCACATTTATTAACATTGCTTACACACAAAAGAATGCATCCTTTGGGATTTATAAAAAACAAACTTGACGGGAAAATGTGTGCACCTCATACAAGCTCTAAAAGTGCAACTTCAGAAGGAAAACGTGGAGAATTAATCGCAATAATTTCAGCGATGGGAAAAGAATAAAAATATAACATTGCATACCACATGTGAAGACGTCTTTCAGAGTGAGATTTACACATATATGAACCCAATAGAGAAGCTTAAATTCACCGTTCAGTATCTTTCATTTCGTATCTCATGTCAGTGTTCTTATGTTAAATGTAACATTAAGTGACTCTGGCTTTTTCAGTGAGATTTTAAGTCAGATTAGTTAATTCCTTTTCTTTCTTTACCCCTGCGCCAGCACTGTTTCTGTGATTATTATTATTAAGTGATTATTAATTCTGGGCGTTTCACTCTCAATTTATAGGCTGTTGTGGGTGTGGTCTGACCTAAAAAGGTAAAGGTGTCGCCACATTTTGAGCAGACTGATTTATAAAGAGAAATTGGCGTCAGACGAGCATACAAACGGTTTTATAAATCTGAATAATTTTTGTGAACACACTTTCTGAGTTTTGACCATACGCAGCCTTTTGACGTGAATCCTACACACAGTTGTATAAATGAGGCCCCAGGTCCTTGTGCTGCTGCTTTGCTTCAGTTCATTTTATTCTGGCGAACACGATGTGGGTATAGTTTCCAGCGGCGTGTTCTTCTGCTTCACAAGGCGACCACTGAGTCCTACTCTCATGTTTACTGTCACTCATCAGGTACATATAAGGTATAAACAGCGTGTAGACACCCTAACCCTGTCCATAGAGTGTATGTTGTATGACTATAACGTGTGAAGATGGTGTGCAAAAATGCATGAGTGTGTTTATAGATAGTGTGTGTACAGTGTAGCATGTGTGTAGCGTGTGTGTGTGTGTGTGTGTGTGTGTGTGTGTGTGTGTGTGTGTGTGTGTGTGTGTGTGTGTGTGTGTGTGTGTGTGTGTGTGTGTGTGTGTGTGTGTGTGTGTTTATAGTTTATATTGTGAGCGTATACAGTGTGTGTGTAAGTTGCGTGGACTCTGAGCTACTTGAGCTTGTGTCTCTGAGCAGCGGTGGACTCGTCTCCCAGGTGTTTCTGATGTGATGTCAACGAGCAGCAGAGGATGATGGGAAACCTGAGCTGAATGTTAAACATGTTCTCAGTCTGACGTCTGACTGCAGCTCAGAAATAAAACATGTTCCAGCTGTTTGATCTTCTTCGTCTTCATCACTCTGACACCCCTCCACCACCCCCACCTTTCCTCCTCCGCTGCCTCTTCTGTCTCTGTTCGCACTGGGACCAACACCTGTCTTCAGGGGGCAGTAGTGTTCACATCACACACTGATATGTGCGGAGAGGAACACGGGTATCAAAGAGGCTGTGTGTGTGTGTGTGTGTGTGTGTATGTGTGCGCATGCATGCATATGTGTTGTGTGTGTACATTGTGTATATAATGTGTGTCTGATATTATCATTTAAATTGGAAACAAACAAACTCAGTGACGATGTCACAGATTAATTGACATGTAACTGTGATGTCGTCAGTAATTGTGTGTGTGTGTTTCAGTGTGGTCCAGCTGGATTTAAGCCACGCCCCCGAGCCTCGTCACGTCCTGTCTCGTCACTCTCTGCCAATCACAGACCTGCACTGTGGCCTGATGGGAGCTCAAGCCCGTGTTGCCACAGCGTCATTAGATCAGACTGTGAAGGTGAGATGCTTTACGACATTGCTTTGTTTGGCCAATATAACGTCATCAGCTGAGGTTTAGAAGTTTGACTTTTCAAGAGTCGTCCATGTCAGCATTGCAACATCACTGTTGCAAAAACAGTCTGAGCGACTTCCTGTGGAGGTTGGTGACACCTGGCGACCCTGGAGAATGACACCACAGAACTGTAGTTAGGTTTGTGCTGTTTTAATTTAATCACATTAGATTAAGATTCTGTTATTACATCCACAGTATTAGAAGTTTGATTATGGTTTGATCAAATTTAGTTTTTTTTTTCCTAATTAAAACATTTTTTCATTATTAACAAGGATCTTACAGAATTTAATAATCTACAATAAGACAATCTACTAAGAAGTATTTCCTTAAAAATACTGAGACTTTATGAACACTGAAAGGAGCGTTGTCAGTAGAATTTTTCTAAGCTATAAATTCTGTTATTGGTCATTTGCCCAGTTAATCAGTTGAATCAACTTCAGCAATGCGAGGAATTTCAGTTATTTTACTGAAAAATACTTGTTTTGTTTATTTCTGTTTTTTGGAAAATGCAGCCTTCCCATGACTTCCTTTAAACTCACTTTTATCATTTGGCTTGTCTCAAACACTTATCTTTTTTGTTTTAATTTAAGTATTTTTATCTTTATATTGCTTGATTCTGATTTCAAAGCACAGTAAACTACATTTATGGAAATGGGGGGCAGGGTCTCCATTGTTATAATGTTATTTGTTTCTATGATATACATATTTGTTGTGTTTGCTCATCAGTCAGTGTGGCTTATCTGCCCACAAGAATAACTGGAGGAGCAGTTACACACAGTAGAACAGTAACTGATCAGTATGTGCCTTCAAATTAAAAGCTTTGCACAGTGACCTTTAAAAGTGACTGTTTATCAGCAGTTATTTATGTTTCCTGCAAACAAAACAAGCAAACACCGTTAATAACGGATAACACCGTTAATGTTCTGCTGAAAAACTAAGGAGGAGGAGAGTTTATCTGACAATCCACTCTAAACAGAGCTGGAAACATAACATGATATGATTATCGATAAAAATTAGATTTTTTTTTGTCAGCCTTTGAGTCCAATCTGCACAAAACTTTGCCAGGACATGACGGGTTATTAAACATCTTCTTGTAGGCAGGAGACAAAACAGGAGGTGATGCACAAATATTGGCCACGACAGTGGTGATACACCAACCTGACACGTGCGTCTGCAAATTACAGTCATTGTTTGTAATCTTTCATGTCTTACCTCCAGTTTAGACTGGGACCACCACATCACATCAGTGCCACGTTAGGCCGGGAATATACTTCCTATTAACAATGCTTATGCTTACATCTGCATCACGGCCGCTCTGCGTATCCTGTGTTCGCTTGGTGTGTCGATTGCGCACGTCGTCAAAAAACATGCGTCGCATTTCCAAGATGCAATACGTGACATGAACACTAGGGGCAGTTGTGTGGACAGCGTTCACAGAAAATCAACAAAATGGTGGAAAGTTTTAAAGAGAGGCTTTCTGATATGTTCTACAGCCATCCTCATCTCTGTCGACGAATCACACGTCAATCATTACTTACGATCATAGAAGTAAAGCTCTTCTCCCTCCAGCGTCGCTAAGTTGTTTATCTTAAAGAGAATACAAAACTGTACGATTCTGGGTCTGATTTCTGTGGTCTGCCCCCAAGCGGTGACGTCCAGTATTACGTAGTTGTGTGTAGAGCTGTAGCAGGTGTTTGTTTGCGATGCAGCTGGCGCGTTTCAGAAGTGTCTGTTAACTTGTCTGTGTGTTGAATATGCTGCTGGGTCGGGTTTGACAAAGGTGTCAGAGGATGAGTCTGTGACCAGTTCAACTGACCAATCAGGAACATCGTCCTCATAAATATTAATTTTTGTCACATCAGTAATCGATGTCAAAATAGGAGATAGGAGCTTTAGCAAAACAGTGGAGGAAATAATGATAGTAAAAATAAAAAGTACTAGTAACAATTTACATTCAAAACCACAGCAAGATGCCACCGGTACAAACTGGATACGACCTGAAGCCGGACGGTAACCACAGTGTTGACGTGACACCGTTACATAGTCAAATTTGAAGGTGTATAATGACATAACAAACCTTGTTTCCAAGCTTTTCAGTGTGGAAACATTTAGTGTTTTAGGCATTTTCTTTTTGAGGTTTATTGAGGAAATAAATAATCGCTTTACTTAGCGATAATGTGGATTAAATAAATGAGGGAGATGGAGGAGATGAAACATTTCTTTATGCTTTTATAGCATCACTGAACAGGAAGTGAATTAAAACCAGAAGAGATAAATCCTCCCACAGGCTCCGAGTGTAATTGGTGAACAGTCATCGTCTCCTCTCTCTGCTCTGATTGGTCAGTTACCCTGCGGGTAAAGATGCTCACACTTTGATTTCATGTAAAACTTCTGTATAAAAGTCTTTATATAAAGTCACAGTGTGTTGGTGTGTCAGTAAACTCTGCCATAAAGCGACGGTTAAAAACACCACGTCCGACCTCGTCATTCGTCACGGTGATGGATGAGCTCGTTATGGAGCCGCTGGGTGGGATGCGGAGATAACCTGGCGGTCGTCACGTCGTCAAAGCAGGTAGAACTGGAGAGGAGGTCACATCCCCTCGCAGATAAAGTCAGAGAGAAGATGACTGATGGTTCGACGAAGGAAAGTGACACTAGAGACAAACTTCAGACACAAACACACTCGGTGTATTTTAAATCAGAATATATACCCCGAGGATGAGTCCGTCAGGACAGTGTCATTGTTGAGCACTTTCCCTCGTTGTTCACAGATCCGTTTTTAATTTCCATAAAATCTCCCACAACATAAATCACAGCAGGCGGTAACGGTAGTCGACTCGCAGTGACATCATAATGGATGATGATGAGGTGTTGAACACAAGCCGAGGAGCTGCCGCAGCAGCTCACGCTTTCAATTATCAGATTTTTAAGTGGAGTCTAGAACAGACGAGGGGCGACGGTCTGCCGAGCCAGCAGCTTGATTACATCCAGGGTGAGGGTCAAAGGTCGGCTGGCAACAAGATCCTGTCTTCACTGTTGTACCTCTCCTAACATACGCCTGCAAATGTTCAGCATTTATATTAATCTAAAACAAGTTTCTGTGTGTTTTTTAGAAACTGAGAAAACTTTGAAATTGAGTTTTACAGTACAGTTACAGAACCGATTACAGTCACATAGCTGGTTAGTTACACAGTGTCACAACAATGGAACAAGATCAAACAGGTTTATTAATAGTTTTTATTCTATCACCATAACGACATTAAACAACATATTTCACATTCTATAATTCCACCTGCTGCAATACCCTGAATGCTTGATTGCCTTTTTTTTTCATAGGTTTGAGATGCAGAGTTTATCGTTTTGCACCGAAGACTGTGTTTCAATTTCGTTCTATTTATTTATGTTGTATTTATTTACGCAGTAAAGACAGTAAAGATTCTGATTCTGGTAGCAGTTGCTAACACAGCTGGTAACCCTGTTCAGGTGACAGCAGTAACTGTTGTTGTTAACAGACGTGTTTCTGATGTGGTCATCTGTCCAGGTGTGGGAGTTGTCCTCTGGTGAGCTGCTCCTGTCCATCCTTTTTGATGTGGAGATCATGTCTGTGACCTTTGACCCCTGTGAGTACTTCCTGTTCTGTGGAGGAAGCGATGGAAACATTTTCCAGGTGTCTCTGTGCAGCCAGGTGAGTTGACATCAGACACCGTCACATCTGAACATCCCATATCCTCTCTCAACATGAAGAGATGTGTTGATAGTTTTTGACCATCACACATATCTCTGACCACGGCTCCAGCCTCATGCCATCAGATCAAAGGTCAACCATTGTCTCCTCTTGTGCCCAGTAAGATGGCAAACAGTAACTGAGCATCAGACTCAGAGACAGAAAATATCTGCATTTCACAAAGACTGGCGAACACAGATTGTGTTTGCCAGTCTTTGTGAAATGCAGATATTTTCTTTGTAAAATGCAGCTTGGGTACTTTAGAATCATCACAAACAATGACACAGTCACCGACGTCCATGTTGATACCAGTAGAACAGTGGATCATGTGGATCTGGACTGTAATGGGTCAGAGTCAGGCCTCACTCAGTCCTATGAGAACAGAGACGCATCGTCACATGTTTGTGACGATCTGTCTCTTTGTTCCAGCATCTCGGTCTTTTCTTCTTCTCTCAAACTCTGTTGTTTCTCTCAGCAGCAGATTTACATTTTAAAGCTTCGCTGACTTTAATCCTCCAAACAAACCGAGCTCGTCTTCAGTAAACACCCCCCCCCCCCGAATGATGATACTGTCCTCAGTCTCTCAGGAGGTTTAAAGCTGTGTACTGTGAACTGAGGCTCCTGAAGCGTCTCATACTACAAACGATTTAAAGTGAAGCAGAGCGCTGATCCTGTCTCTGGTCTCTGTGGAGGCTCAGCTGACTGAAGCTCGTCCAAGTTGTTTTTCTGTTTGCGACTGTCGTTGTGTTTAATTAAGTGTTTAGTTTATAAAAACTGTGAACCCCAAAGATTCAGTTTGTGACTGAAAACTGTGTCCAGACAAATAGAGTAGAGCTGTGAACTCAGTGTTTACTTACTGACTTTTCCCATCGACTTGCTTCAGATTTCCTGAATCAATTCAATATCAAGAAATTTCAACAACAATTTTTCTTGGACGTGAAAGAAATATTCACACAACTAAAACTGCAAATTTTAAAAGTAATTTTGAGAAGTTTTTAGTTTTTATTGACCACAAGGCACAGAAGTCAACAGCGCAGCTCTACAGTACATTGATGCTGATGATTCAAGTGTTGCACTGTGAACCTCTGGTTTGTTCATCTGACATATGAAACTTTGCTCTTGTCCAGTTCCTCTCTGTCCGCATACTTTAGAAATTTATGGAGCCACAGAGAGAAAAACATTGTATCATTCACATGTTTTAGCAAAACATGTCTTTGATTTATTAAAGTGTGTGTGTGTGTGTGTGAGTGTGTGAGAGAGTGTGTGCGCGCGTGCGTGTTCATTATGATACAGACTGTGACACTTTGCAGGACGTTATTGTAAAGAACAGACAGTTGAGAGGCATATTGAAGCTTTGGTGTTGAGTAGGAGATACATTTGCACATTTTATGATAAAATGTGCCCTTGATTTAACTTTTTTTCTCTCCTGGGCTCCGTAGAAATCCAAAACACTGCCAGACATCTGTCTTTAGTACTGACGAGACTTTCAGTGGAGCAGCTTCATCATGTTTTCGTTCACCATCTCTCACGAGGGCAGGTCTGGTTGTGGAGACGAAACTGGAAATGGAAACATTAAATATGAGTTGATATCGGAGCCCTAATAATTAGCTGGCATTAAATCAAAACCAACCTTTACAAAGAACGCGATTATGAAATGATGAAGACCATTGTGTCGTCATTATTGAGTGAACATCCTGCTTGCCAATCATAAAGTGCCAGGCACCTTTTGTTACAGTGGTGCTGACCAATCAGAGGACAGTTAGTCACGTTAGTCACTAAAGATCGTTTCCATTGTAGTCAGCGATTTGATTTACACCAGAAGCGTTGAGCCACTACACTGGTGTTGAATACTCTGTGTGGAAACATACAGTCATTTTAATATTACAACACAACAAAGGAAAAAATGAAAAAAATTAATAATTATATTGATTATATATTTAACTGTTTGTTTCCTCTGCAGAGTCTCAGTCGGGACAAATCCTTCCAGTCAGACAACAATGGAAACCAGGTGTTCAAAGGACACAGGTGAGACACCCAAATATGTCACATGATCTGAGACAAGAAGCTGAGATTGTGAATGAGGCTGATCTGATCTGTTGTCCTCAGGAACCTGGTGACGTGTCTCTCGGTGTCAATGGATGGGACGCTCCTCGCCTCAGGGTCACATGATGAGACGGTTAGACTATGGGACATTCAGAGCAAACAGAGCATCCGCTGCCTCACCCACAAAGGTAAGAGCCACGGAGACCATCTGTGTCTGAGCTGCTCGCCACCGTGTTGTAGAAGACACACAGACCCAGAGACCAAAACTTCAGCAGAGACCAAAACTTCCTACAATGAAACCATGGTACACTTCCGGTGATTGATTAGGAGTCTTCCATAAAGCCCCTTCACAGTAAAAGCTCAATAGCCCCTTCACAGTGAAGTTATTCCAGCACCTTCACAGTAAAAGTCCCTCCCTCCACAGTAGAAGATCCAGATTTAAAATTCCTTCATAGTAAAAGCTCTTAAAAGCCACTCACAGCCCTGACAGTAAAGGTCAAGGTCCTCCAGCTCCTTCATAGTAGTATCACATTTTTTCATAATAAAAGCACAATAGCTGTCTCACAGGAAAATCTGTCCAATGTTTTTCATAATAAAAGCTTTCTAGCTTATTCATCATATCAGCCCTCACAGTCCTCTGCTGCTTTGCATTCACACTTCTCTGCTCTGATAGGTTGTTACAGATTCACACCACTGTTTATCTGTTAAACGGGTTCATTCATGGTCTTGTTGATCCGTCGATCCCACAGCTCGATTTCCTGATTCATTTAGAGAAGTTGACCTTGCAGCTGCAGGATTTAAATCCAACTGAATCAGATGTGCAGGATTGGAGTCGCAGAGGTGAAGGTGGATCCAACCTCTGGTGGAGGTGATTCTTCCTTTCTGCTGTTGCTGCTGGTTTATTAATGAATCTTCTGACCCCATCGGCCTTGTCTCTCTAGGGGAGCTTTTACTTTTCCATCTCATTCATAATAAGCAATCGTGCCGAGGCTGACAGGAACACGAAGAAGAAACGCCCCGTCGTGATCATGACTGGCACTTTGTAATTAACCAAATCCTCTCTGTGCTGAAGGCCGTCTCACTTCAAACGGACCGTCAGGAGACGATAATCCCTCCTTTGGCTGGACCGACGGATTCGTCCCCCGCCTCCGTCACGTTTTCAGACTTTCTTCCTGCAGCCGACGAAGCTGCTCACAATAAAATGAGCTGGAGTTAAAAGAAAAGCTTCATCCTCCATGACAGCAGCGCCTCAAACTGATTCGTCTCAGCAGAACAGATTCAGCTGCTTCTCATCTGTCTGCACGTCGGGAAAATACCACTACATATTATCAAATACCATCGAGTATCTGAAAATACCATCAAATAACATCAGATTATATCACCACATACATCTGGAAGCACAGTCATAACTGAAAATTAATGTCATTTATATAGCAATCTGATTAACTCTCAGTCCATAGACTGACAAGCATAAACCTGATGAAATATCACTGAAATATTGTTTAAGTTATGAAAAACAGCAGCATCTACCTCACTACTGGACCCATTCAGTGTCTGCTGTGCAGCTTTCATGATTTAAACTAATTAATTGTGAAATGTGATTGACGGTGGATTGACTTTTTCAGCAGCTGCTAACAGCGCGACCCTTTGTGTGTGTGTGGTAATGACTGCTGTGTGCATAAACACATATGAAGTGTGAGGTTCAGTCTGAGTTCGTGAGAAGTTATAGATAAGAATCGTCTCCGCAGTTTTATTTTCTCCCACGTTTCTGTCTCCTCGAGGCTGTCGAATCTCAGCGTGTCAAAACTCTGCCACTGTTATTAAGAAGCAGCGGTCTGACAGCAGAACGTCTCCGCTGGAGGCATCAGAGTGAGTCTTCTTCACTCAGAAATCATCTCTGACTCATCTCAGGACTCATTAACATGAGAGACTCTGACAGCTCCGAGGGGACCTGAACACATCACGGCGGAACAAAGAGCTGTCCCCTTTATTCGGTCTCTTGGACACGGCACCTCAACTTCACACCAGAAAGCGTCCTGTACCACCATCGTACAACTAGTCCTCAGATCCCTACAACTTGTCCCAAGACCCCAACAACTAAGCCCCCAGTTCCTATAATTAGTCCCCAGTCCCCCACAACTGGTCTGGTCTTCTAGTCAGGGAGCTGGATCCTTCCTAGTGCCTCCTCTCTATCTCTACACCTTTGCTTCTGGTCTGTAACCTGATTGGCTGCTGTTTGGTCAAGTCATGGGTCAGGAAGTGAATTAATGAGCCCACCATGTTAATGCTGCAGGTCTTTTCTGATTTTCTACACAGCTGAATATAAATGTTTTATTTTACTATCTCAGATTTGAACTATTGAATACTGAAATCATAGTGAACAAAATGTTTTCAGACTGTGTGAAAAGCGCTTTAATCTGATGATCTGATTAAAATGTTAAAGATAAATGTTCTTAATGGGTTGTCCAGGTTGGTTTTTATCACATTGTTAAAAGGTTTTCTCACTTCACAGAGGCCTCCCTGCTGTAAATCATTAATAAAAGCCTTCAGCAGTGGAACTCTTCCTGTCTGAATAAGACCAGTGTGTGACGGAGGACTGAGGTTTTCACTGAATAGTGAAAGTGTATTTCTTGCTTGTTGTGGTAATAGAAACTGGCTAATTATCTCCCACTCAATTACAAATATTGATTGGCTGCTTGGCCGAAGCTGCTGGAATTACACTAATGGTCCAAACCTGATCCAACATGGAGATATAAATCAGACAGAGTGTTCAAGGCTGAAGAGCTGCCAACACACTGCAGATACTCTAAGAGTGAAACCCACATCAGCAGCCACAGAGCTCAGGTTATTCTGGACTGACTCACACAAAGCACTCACCTGGATTCACCTGGAGGACTTGCTTGGAAAATTCACCTGGACACATCTGTGTGGATTCATATTGGATTCACATGGAGGACTCGCCTGGAAAATTAATCTGGACTAATTTTCAGTCACCTAGATCCATCTGGTTTCAACCTGGAAGACTCACTTGAAGCATTCACCTAGACTTACCTGGATTCACATGGAAAATTCACCAGGATACACCAAGACCCACCTGGTTCTAACCTGGACTCCCATGGAAGACTCACCTGGAAAATTACCCTGGAACTGCCTGGAGTGAACCGGGAGGACTTTGCAAATTTATTTGCACATTTATAGTCTAACAAATGGTATTGAGACAAAGTTAAAGAGTTGCATTTGAACCATTTTAACACCACAACAGAAAAACATAGAACAGACGTTAACTTTAAGTGTTTCAATGTACTAGACCAGTGTGAATGTGAAACATTTTTAATCTGGTACTAGTCTAAGTTTGACATTTCTTGCGATTTATTAATTTCGTGTTGTTGTGGTGATCAGAGCATCCTCATCGGCTTTCAGCTTGTTTGCATCCTCGTCTTGTCTCTTCACGTTTACATTTACATCCGTCTGCCTCGTCTTCAGAGACTGTTAATGAGGCGGCAGGTGGAGGGTCAGTCCTGCGCAAGGGCACACAGACGGCTGCTGATGGACGCATTGGCTCAGAGACAGAGCGGTGGGTGGCAGTGGCACATTAAATACAGAGACATTTCGGTCCTGGACGTGTCAACTCTCACATTCGGGTGTGAGAGTTTCATCAACTTTGTTCTTGTTGGACATCGGCTGCATGTTCAGGAGACGTCCAGAGGAGTTTGACCTGAGCAAAGCCGCAGGAGGTGGAGGTCAGACTGAGAGAAGCTCATTAAAGATTGTTTGGATAAAAACAGGAGGAGACTGAAGACTGACCCTGAGAAAAGGACAGACACATCATGTCTCTGCAGGAACATTACACTTAAATGTCACAAACACTGACCTCAGTTGTCCTTAATCAAACTCTGATCATGTACGTGTGCTTCAGCATGTTCCCAGCGAGGGTCCTTGGCCAACGTCTAAAATTAGAGTCTGAACTGTCTTGTTCCTACAACTAAAACCCTGATCAGTCTGATTAGACGGCAGGACTTTATGCTCAGTCTCTCTCTCTTTCCACCTGTGAGGTCACCTGCCGGTCCTTTTCCTCGCCTGTGTCATTTTTTCTCCCCACTCGTTGTCTCCCAGGAGTCGTCTTCAGCTGCATGTTTCATTCAGCTGCTCAGTCACAGAAACAGCTCAATGGAAAATAAAGACTGATTCTCCGACGGCACTGCAAACTGATCTGCTACCACTGAGCAAGGCACTAACACTGTCAGGTCAGGGTTCCGTTCAACTCGGCTCAATATAATATCCAAACTTCAAAGGACTATCCTCTGTTTTTAAGTTAAAAACACGCTTTGGTTTAATGTGTTTCAAATTAAAGTTTGAGTTTTTTCTGAGTCTGATTAAATCAGACTTTCTGTAGCTCTGACCTGAAAATGATCCAAAATGTGAAGATTGGATGATCACAGCTGGAGCTGAGTGATTCTCAGCTACCAAGTTGATCAGCCTCAGGTTTTGATTGATGAGTTTCTCCTGATCATTTCTCTAAAAGGGCTGCGTGCATGATGTACAGTTAGTTTCCTCGCCTGCACTGCAGAAAGGAAGAAAATGTTAAAAACCAGAGGAACGAGACACTTCAAGCTGCACTAGGAATGCATAATCTTAAAATGAAAGACTTTGAACTAGAGAAATGATATAAAATATAAGAAGTGGTTTGGTTTATACTTTTACATCTTCCACCACTGGTGCCTGAAGGCATTGATGCTGCTGGCTGGAAAAAAATCACCTCAAGTAAACAAGGAGAGGAAACGTCAACTGGAGATTTGTTAGTGCAACTGTAAACTGACGTTTAAAGGGTTAAACTTGTATTAAAGATGAAACAGAAGTGATTTAAGGCAACGGATGGATGGACACATCTGACAAAGTTCAGTGGTCTGTTTGATGGTTTGCTCCGTTGGCCTCGTTAATACTAATCTTTCCTCAGTGTGTAAATAAGCAGCCTCCTGTTTCAATCATCAGGCGTGACTCTACTTCTTCACTCATTACTGAAAATGTCTCCCTGCTCCCAAGTGCTCTGTCATCTCGCAGCCTCTTAAATTGATCCTCGAGGTAATCTGGGGAAAATTAATTTGAAAAATCCCCAGACAGGAAGTTGGAGTGACAGCAGGCCGAGGCTGCAGGAAAACCTCCTCCACCGGAGAAGTAAAACCACTGAAATCGGTTTGTATTGTGGAGGGATTTGAGTTTTTTGGAAGGATTGAGGGTTGGAGGTTGTTGCTTTCTGAGCGGCAGTAAATCGACTCCCACATGTTGTTTCCTCGGTGTGATTTGGAGCTTTTGTTGGCGTGAAATGAGTCTGGCAGAACGTCATCTCGTCAGCTCGGCTGCCGATTTACTGATTGAAGCCAGAGCAGAGAGCCACTCTGTCTTTGTGGCCTCTTTCTGATAAGCTGCGAATCAAGACTTGTTTCTGGTGAAAGAATGAAAATGTTTTTACACACTGAAGTGGAGGCTGAGCAGATTAAAGGCTGCTTCACGTTGCTTTGTTGGGTTTAAGCAGGTCGCAGCTTTCACATCTGATCTTCTGAACATCACAACACTTCCTCTTTGTGAGGAATTAAACGCAGCAGCTGGATTCACAGATTCATATGAAAGTGTAAATGTTGAG
The DNA here is from genome assembly GCA_016801845.1 of Polydactylus sextarius. Taxonomy (NCBI): domain Eukaryota; kingdom Metazoa; phylum Chordata; class Actinopteri; family Polynemidae; genus Polydactylus; species Polydactylus sextarius. The sequence goes on from CM028910.1 coordinate 4,860,039, forward strand.
GTGTTAGAAACGACAACAGGCAGAAACAGCTCTACATGTTCTGGTCAAACTGATGAGTATTGATGATGCATTAATGAGGCTTTGCGGAGAGGCTGAAGATCAAACCTTACAGCTTTGTACGATGGGTAAATCTCATCAACAGGTGAAAACCAGTACAGTGATCTTCATGACCTTGTGAATAATCTCTAACCAAAACATATTCCAGGCATTTACATTCTTTTTATTATGTTGCACATCACATTGATGTAGACCAAGATCCCTTCAGAGTCCAGAACTCCTTTAGAAACTGGACAGAAGAGTTTTCCTTCAGAGAACATGAAATCAAGCTGAGACTTAGACTGGAGCTGTTTAAATATTTTACAGCCGACTCAGAAGGGGAGAAGCTTAAATAATTTACCCTAAAATCCTGTAAAAGAACTTGACAAACCAAACGACGTGTCCAGTGTGGTGTTTGTTCTGCGAGTCAGGCCGGTACAGTTTTTATCACAGGACTCGGATGAAGAGGTTTAGTTTTATTTTAGTGACATTTGGCAGGAAAACAAAACCTCTAAGCACCAGCACGGCACAGGTAAAGGCTCTTTCGCTGAGTGCTGTCTGGACAAGTTACTAGTGTGAGAGTTGAAGGAGCAACAGGACAGGCTAAGAAGACTAAGCGACAAGTCAAGACAACACGGTACACAAATATCAAGTCTAATGGATGCAGCTTTGATTATTCATCTTTAAATTAAAAGAAGAAGCAATCCTTTCCTTTTTGTTTCATCATCTTAAAGATTTCAGCGACAAAGGACCGAGGTTTGTGCCTTTTACAGTTTGATTTCTTTTCAAACTTGTGACATAATGAAAGTTTGATGGTCCGTTTTTCACGTGGCCTTCAGCTCGTCTCCTCACGTCGCCGCTGAATACAAACTGCATCATCAGTTCACAGATGAAGGATTTTTCTGTCAGTGTCGCATACAGAGGAGGAAAGTGTTCAAAACTTGCAGCATCATTAACGTTCAGCTGGAAGTCACAGAAAGCTAACGAGCGCCGGTGGTGTTTTAGGATGTCCAGAGGAAAAATAAATAAATATGAGGCAGCTTCAGTGATGCTGCTCTCACCCAGCACTGTAAATCCAAATCCTCCACCCCCACAAATGTATTCTGATCTGTTGGTCGTGTTTAAAAGGAACCAATACTGTTAATCGTTTTAAGGAAAAATGTAAGTGCTGTGTGGATTATGTTTGTGATGTATGTGGCTGTTTTTGATTTTCACTTAAAGAAATTCTCCTCGTCGTAAACAGACTCCATACAGAGGTGGTTGGACGTAGGAAACGGGACCGTTGTTCACATCCTGAGTCATGAGTCTTATTTTGCGTTTTCCGTTAAATCCCTCAAGTCATACACGACATCTCCATATTTAATCAAACTCAAACCACAATGTTTGTGATATGGAAACACTGTGAACCAAAACAAACAAATTAAAAACCTCAAAAACGCTGTAGGTGATTGTTCAACTCTTGTGAACACAACCTCTCAAGAACATTTGTCAACGGTCACGAGGACAGACGGATTCTCTAGTTTCTGTCACAGTAGTTTTATTTATTTATTTTTATTTCAGAGGAATTAAGAGCTACTTTTAGTTTTTCTTTAGTTTGTGTTCATAGATGTTTACATTGAGAAAAACTTTGATTTAAAGAAGCCAGATAAGGTGTGATGAAAGAATGCATGAAATGTGATCTACACAACCCATTTATTAAAAGGTCCCATGTTGTGCAGTTTTCTAGAGCAGCTGTTTGTTTACAAGAGCAGAAGAAGCCCCGAGTGTCAGCCTGTCCTCCATCAGCTGCTGCTGCTTCATGTCTAAACTGTTCCTCCACTGTAAAAAAATGTGTATGTAGGCCTAAAGAAATAACTTTGATTAACACTTTAGGTCTGACATCAGGAGCGAGTGAGAAACGTAAATATGAAGCTCGTACAAAACCACCAATCACCTTCAAAACTATTCTGCTGCTGAAAATTAGTGCGTATTAGAGATCAGGTCACATGATCTGGAGCATTTTTGTACTGTACATACACATTCATTAGTCCACTGCATGTGTACATGTATGAGAAGTATATGTATTCATATTATAAAAATGAGACACTGATTTGACTGCACTTCAGATATTTAGCTTAATTCGTTTATGTTTAATATAATGACATTAAGAGGGGTGGTGCCCCCTGCTGACCAGTCTCAACTGATTAAAGTACCATGGTAACATAAGTGTCAGACATGTTCAGTCAGCAGCTTGTGAAGAGAAAAGAAGACACCAGAACAAACCCAGCGTTGTTTTAAAGGGAAGGAAAAGTCGATCAGAGGCCGAGCGTGGTCCAGATGGCTCTCTGCCCGTTAGACCAGAGACTGAGTCTGATCCGTGCGTCCAATCAGAGTCCAGAACTTCTCTGTGGTGTGCATGAGGGTGATTTACAGTTTGTTTGGGTAGAACTGACAGTAATGGAGCAATCACAGATTAACTGTCAGGTTCAAAAGTTGAAGAGTCTCATAAAAGAATAAAGTGCAGGACCGCTGCAGCTTATAGAGGAGATGTATTTTATCCCTGAGACTGAAATATACATACAGGAAGTGATGTAACAGCTTAAATATAATCAGAGTTGGATGCCATTTATCAGAGACACTGTCAGTTCACAACAAATATATATTAAAGAGTTTCACTCACTCACCAGCCTCCACCCACCAAAATCCACAGGTGAAGCATGAACCCAGTCCATTCACTGACATTACTTCCGGTTTGTGCATTCAGGTCCAGTGACGAACGCCGCCATCATGGCAGCACCGGCTAACATGTTCCTGCCCGACAGTCGCCCTGCCATCCCTCTTCCACGCTTCAGCCGACACCTGCATGCCTCCGAGGGCGACGGTGGAGAGTCGGGGGAGGTGTGCGTCCGCCTCGGTCTCTATGCACAGGTGAGTCTATTAGGTGAAGCCACGGCCGATGCAGGATACAGGACCCTTTAACTCCATGTGTCAAGGTCAGGAGGAGAGACTGTGTAACGATGAAGGTGTGTTAAAATGTGACCATTATTTTGAAAATAAACTGACTGAATCCAGTTTCAAAATAGCACTAACGCTATGTCTTGTGTTTAGATGAGATAGATGATCAATCTTTGTTTTATTTTAAAAATTTCAGTCTGCAATATATGTATAAATATTTATAAATATATAAATATTTAATGTTGTGTTGGTTTTATTTTGACGTTTTCAGGAGGAGGAAGAGACGTATCTGCAGAAAGCTGATAGGCTGAACTCACTAATGAACGCTGTGACTGACAAGGTGAGAGGTGGTGGAAGATGATAGGACTTCCTGGAAATTCATAAATAAATATGTACGGAAGAGGTGAACTCAAACAACTGTGTGTGTGTTTCAGTCGGTGTTTGGCGATGGGGAAAACACGAAGGTTCGCGTCGCAGAGCTGGAAGAAGAAGTTCAGACTCTGAAGAAAATCAACAAAGATCTGTACGACTTCTCCAGTCAACTGCTCACAAAGCCCACATGAACACACACACACACACACACATGAACACACGTGGACATGATCAAACATCGACACATCTACATTCATACAGACACTCTGTGATTTCTGATGTTTACAAAATAAAAGCCCTTTTTTGTTTTTGTAGAACTTCTTGTCTACAGTGTTTGTCATGTTTTGAATGACCCAGATATCCTTAACTATTCTATAACTACCCTTAAATCACTTGTTAATACCTTAACTGATCTGTAACTAGCCATAATTACCCTTTAACCACCCGTAACTGACTCCTAACAGCCCTTAAGTAACCCAGTTAGTTCTTACCTGACTATGGTAGTTAAATCTTAACTGACCCTTAACCAGAACGATACTTTAATAATCAGATTACTTTTGGATTACTCAATCCAAATTACTAAAATATCCAATTACTAAAATATTGTAATCAGATTACTCTATCAGGTTTCATAAAACAGCCACAGAACTGAAATGAACCTGAGCCAGTGTCAGATTAATCTGATTACTTTGCTTAGTGTAATCTGGTTACTGATCTGGTCCAGTGTCCTCTGTGTTTGCGATGCATGAACCAGAGGCTTTTATTCTCAAGGAGTCCAGTTTATGCAAGACTATATCATTCATTGACCTCAATTAACCCCAACAGATGGACATCAGAGGTCAAAGGTGGCGCCGCGAGCTGGAGCAGCTGAACATTTCATCATCTGCAGCTTTGTGATTAAACTGAATCAAATAATTCAGAATATTTCTGAATATTTCTCAATAAAAGGTTTGAACTGTAATTGAGTATGGGGGGTCACAAGGGTACCACAGAGGAAAGACATCACTGTTGAATAAAAATGTAAAGAAGCCTACCTGAGCACCATCAGTCTTTAAAGGGGGATGGTCCTAGTCCTGGTGCTTTGCGGTCCCGGTCTTGGCCTTGGTCTTGCAGAGGTTGGCTGCAACAAGGAAACTGTCTTACAGGGCTCTGTTTGAGAACCTGGACTAGGTCGTATCCGTCCTGCAGGTTCAGTGTTCTCTTGAGGACGGTCTCAACCCAAGCTAGACCTGTACAGACCAGAAATAGACCTGTTTTTTAATGTTGTAATTTAACCTGTAAGAGGCTGTCCTCTGTTCAGAGACTCTTCCTGCTGAGTTCTTTCTGGTCTGAGCGTCTGGTTTTCCAGTGCAGGAGGGGCGTCCTCCTCTGTATTGGGTCTGGGAGGATCCTGGTTAACACAGTTTAGGTTAGAAACCAGGACCACAGGGCCACAGACAGCATCCCGTTCTAGATCCAGTGTTAAGTCCTCGGGTTTTATTAATGAAGTGTGTGTGTGTGTGTGTGTGTGTGTGTGTGTGTGTGTATATGTGTTCTCTTCAGATCTGAGGATCAAACACTTTGAAGCATTTTATTTTTCTAATTAATGTTGATTTCTCTTGTTCCACTTTATCTCAAGGAGATAGAATATTTTCATGTGTGTATGTGTGTGTGTGTGCGCACACGTGCGTGTGTGTGCGCACACGTGCGTGTGCATGTGTGTGTGTGCGCGTGTAATGCATGTAACTGACCAGGTCTGACACACACATCTATCTGTGTGTGCGTGTGTGTTATGTAAGAGCTCGACTCTGTGATGTTCTGACGATGACGAATCCAAACCTCACGCAGGAAAATGGAGCTGGATTTTTCCCAGAATCCTAAAGTGTCTTCACGTTCTGGTCCTGGTCCTGGTCATGGTCCTGGTCTGATGAACAGGTCTGTTGATCACTTTATTACCGTTGACATTGTCAGCTGACATCATAACCTTATCAATGAGCTGCTTTTATTTTGAAAGGGCTGTAGAATTTTCCACCATTTTCCTCCAAAATCTTACAGAATAAATCATCGCATCCCTCCTCCTGCTCCTCTTTTTCTCCTCTCCTCCTCCCCATCACCTCCTCTTCATTTTCTCCTCTACTATTTTCACTTTTTGCATCTCTTCCATTATTTTCTTATTTCTCTTCTTTTCTATATCTTATTTTCACCCCCTTGTTCTTCTCCCTCCTTGTCCTACTCTTCCTCCTGCTCTTCTTCACTTTGATCTTCATCCTTGCTTATACTCTCCTCTACACCTCCTCCTCCTCACTCACCCTCACCCATCCTCTTCTTTGTGTTTTTTCTCCTCCTCTCCTGATCTCTTCTGCATCATCTCTGTCTACTCCTTCCTCCTTGTAGCCTCCTCCCAATCTTCTTCTTTCTCCACCTTCCCAGGTTCTCTGTCTCTTCTGCTGTAGCACCTCCTCCTCTTACTCCCCTCCACTTTGACATCCATTCTTGTTTTCTTCTCCTCTACACCCTCTCCCCCTTTTCCATCTTCTCGTTCATTGTTTCTCTCCTCTGTGGCACCAGCTCTACATCATTTTGTCTTGTCTCCCTGATACCCATTTCATCTCCTCTGCTCCACCTCTTGCACAGTTCTCCCTCCCTGCACCTCCTGCAACACCTCCTGTCTAGTTTGACCTTCATCTTAACCTCTTCCTTACTTTAATGTCCTCCTCCTCTTCACCTTCTCATCTTCTATTCCTCAGTAACACTCTTTGTGGGTTTTGTCCTCTTCTCCTGAATCATCTGTCTAGTCTTCATCACCTCCTCTTTCTTCCTAACATCTTTCACTCGTTTTTTTTCCTGACACCTTGTATTATACCTTTTATCTCCTCTCTCACCTCCTCCTCTGCACCTCCTCCTGTTTCTGGGACACCTCCTCCTTGCACTGCTCCCTCTCCCTGCACCTCCTCTTGCAACACCTTTGACAACAGTTTGACCTTCATCCTCACCTCCCTCCTTATTTTAATGCCCTGCTCCTCATCTCCTTCTCAATATTACACATCCCTTTTTTCATCATTTTGTCCTCCTCTCCTTCACTTTGTCTTCCTCCCTGACCTGTTTTGTCTCCTCTCCTCCACCTCACCCTGTTTTTGGGATGCCACCTCCCCTCCCGTCTTCTTTGCTCCCCCTCCCTGCACCTCATTCTGCAACACCTCCTCTGTAATTTGACCTTCATTCTTTTTTCTCCTTTTTCTCACCTCCTCATCTCCTCCTTCTAAGTAACACATCTTTTAATTTTGTTCTCTTCTCCTGAATCAACCATCTACTCACTGTTTTCCTCTTGACACCTTGTTCACGTCCTCCTCCTGATCTCTTTGCATAATCTCCTCACCTCCTCTTCCTTCTTCACTTTATTTCTTCCTGATACCCGTTTCCTCATCCTCTGCACCTCCTTCTTTTCATCTTCACTGTTTTTGTCCTCCTCTCCTGGATCATCCGCCTCTTCCTCCCTCTAACACCTCCTCTCCTTCACTTTGTTTTTCTTCCTGATACCTGTTTCCTCCTCCTCTGCACCTCCTCCTGTTTTTGGGATACCACCTCCTCCCCTCCCGTCTCCCCCTCCTGCTTCTCCCCCCTCTCAGTCTCCGCTGAGCAGCGGGAGGAGCAGCAGCCTCCTCTCAGCAGCAGCAGCAGCCTCTCGGTGTTTCGGCGGAGCAGGAGGAGAAACCGAAGGAGCGGCAGAGCGATGCTGAGAGCGCGGCAGGATGTCTTTCACCTCCTCCTCCTCCTCCTGGTCCCGGACTCTCCGAGCCTTCCTCCTCCTTCAGCTCCTCCTCGTGCCGCCGTGCCTCCTCCACCCGCAGCCGTGCCACCTCTTGGCGCAGATCGGACACACTGTGCGCGTCGGTGCGCTCCTGCCGGCGCAGCGGGCGGCTCGCGCTCAGGTCCAGGCGGCGCTGAACCGCGTCGCTGTCATGATGAACCGAAACCCGGATTCGGACCCGGACCCGGGCCAGGACCAGGACCCGGACCATGACCAGGAGCGGGACAACTTCCTGCCCTACAACCTGAGCCTGGAACTGGTGTCCCGGCAGCCGGCTGCCGCGGACCCGGAGTCCGTGTTCCGGTGCGTGTGTCAGGGCGTGGTGGTGCAGGGAGTGTCCGCTGTTCTTGCCTTCCCGCAGAGCCGCGCCGAGCTGCTACAGGTGGACCTCATGGCCTCGTTCCTGGAGATCCCGTTCCTCAGCATCGTGGAGCACGGAGAGCCACTCCGCACGCAGGTACGAGGTTCTACCACGAATATTACACGTGCGCTCCAGGTCCGACTGTGTGTGAGCTTTAAGGTTTTGGTTTTGTTTAATTTGATTTGACCTTGACCTGTGTGATGTCTCAAGGTTTGTTTCAGACCGGGGCGCGTGCAGCTGCCGAGGCTCAGAGTTCTGGTTGTGGTTGTTGATCTGGATCCACTTATTCGTTTAAAGCCCGTAAACCTGGATCAGGATTCTGTTTTGATTTGTTGTTGTTTTTTCTTTTTGACCTTTATTTGATGATGTGTTTTGGAAGAGAAAAGAACCTAGAGAAACCAACTGGAACTAGTTAAATTGGGTTTTGATTCGGATCTAATTGCTGATCAGAAGATGATCAGATCAGGATTAGGGGTGACAGGTTCTGTTTCTGGTTCTGAAAAAAATATAAAGTGTGTTCCTGGCCTGAAAGTGGATCAGATCCTGATTATGATCTGGGTCCAGACATCTGGTTTCTGTTCTGAGTCAATCCAGAACCAGAAAGTGGACCGGACCAGTCCGGCCCACTTCGTGTGTTGAGTGTAAACAGATAAACTTCCTGGTCTTAAAGTCCTAACAGCTCTCAAACTTTTCAGATTGGCTCTTCCTTTTCCCCTCTAACTCCTTTACCTCCTCTACTCTCTTAATTCTCTTCCTCTTATACCTTCAACGCTTCCTCCTCTCTTTCCTCAGCTTCTTCCCCCTTTATCTCCTCCTCTACATACTCCTCTCTTCTGATTCATCTTCCTCTTCTTCCTCATCATCTTCCTCCTTGACGTCCTCCTCTACCTCTTCTTTTTTATCCTCCTTTTCCTTTTTCTCCTCCACTCCTCCTCCTTTCCCATCTCTACTCCCTTATCCTCATCCTCCTCTATTTCATCTTCATCTCTCTCCTCTACCTCCACCATGTTCTATTTCTTCAACTTCTCACACTACCTCCTTTTCTTCCCTTTCTACTCCTTCCACTAACTCCACCACCTCCTCTACATCCTCTTTCGCCTTCTCTTCTACCTCCTACTCTACCACCTCTTCAACTTCTTCTTCCTCCTCATCTTGCTTCTTTATTTCCTCCTCTACGTCTTCTTTTTTCTCTTCCACCTCCTCCTCCTCCTCCTCCGCCTCCTCTTGCTCCTCCACTTCTTCCTTTACTTTCTCTACACCCTTATTCACCTCCTCTTCTACCTCCTCTACTTCCTCATCCCCTCTATTCTTCCTCCTCTACCTCTTTCTTCATCTTCATCTTCCTCATCAACCTGCTTCTCCTCCCCTCAGTTGAAACAAAAGCTGCAGTTAAATTCAGTTTTAGTCAGAATGTTAAACATTATTTTTTATTTTATTTCATTTTATTTCATCCCATTGTTCACTTATGACCCGCTAAGTGTGAGCATTTCCTGCTGGGGGATTTCAGAGTAAAAGCCTGAGTGTGTATAGATGAGATTATCTCCGCAGGGATTTTCATTTCATGCTGAAAACAATCCAGTTAAAGCTGCAGCAGGATTTCAGGGGTTTCCTTGTTTTAATCTTGTTCTTCAATAACAGAATATTATTCATTTACACACACACACATAGTCCTCAGTTACCTTTGATTCAAGCTGATCAGGTCAATTGATTGTCCAGTATTTAACTGTGAGGTGAAGTAAGTCTGGGCAGCCCCTATTATGTATTCATTTTCATTTATAGTAAATTCATCTTAATCTGCAGTTGAATGTACTTTCCAGATGCATTTATCTTTAAAAGCAGTAAAACATTATGTATAACGTTACCTTTTGTGTATCAGACTGTGTCAGCTACAGCGTATTACCTGATGACTGCTGGGTCCTTTCTGCTCTGCTGCTTTGTCCTTTAATCGGTTTGACATGACTGAAGCGACTGTTGACTCATTATTATTGTTCTGTCAGATGTGACTGTCAGAGCCCAGATCACAGGTTTCAGGCCGCTGGTCTTAGCTGCTCCTGGGAGACACAACTCAGGGCAAACAGATTGAACTTTGTCTCTTTTCTCCATTTGTCAGACAGAAAATCCATCATCTCGTTGTTAGTCGATAAACAGTAAATGTGTGAGGTTAAAGTTGGACAATGATCAGAGAAGGTTTAAGACACTGTCACATGACGAAGCAGCAGAGTCACAGTCGATCCCCAGTCTGCTGTGGACAGCAACTTCAGCTGCTGAGACCACAGATGAAGAGGAAGAGGAAGAGGAGGAGGAGGAGGAGGGAGGTCTGTTCCCCCCGTGGCCCAGTTTCAGAAGCTTCAGACTGCAGCAGATTAAACTCTGAGGTTTTAGGAACGTGGATGTTTAATGGGACGCTGTGAACTGGTCAGAGCCCAGTTGGTGGGTGAGGGGGTTAGAGATGCAGAGACTCAAAAAAATTCAACAAAATAGATAAATAACAACTCAGATAAACAGACACAAGGACTCAGACGCAAAGATTAAGAGACACAGACGCTCAGACTCAGAGACAGAAAGAGAGGGACACTAAAACACTAAGACAGAGATGCTGAGTGACCCAGAGAATCAGAGACACAAAGATTCAGAGAGATGGAGACTCAAACTCAGATACATGGAAACAGCCTCAGAGACCCAAACACTCACAGAAGAGAAAGACTGATAAAAAGACACATTCTCAGACACTTACTGTTTCTCTATAAAGCTCCTCCTACAGTCTCAGAGTAAGGCTGAGTTCAAGATACATAATATGAAGCAAATTCTGATTCTAAAACACACACTGTGTATACACTTTGTATACACACTGGAGCTGATTGGGTAATTCCTTGAAGACGCCTACCAAACAAGAGAAAACTTACTCGATGGCCTGCTGCAAATCATTGTTCCGCTGAACTCGCCCTTCATGAATCCAACATCACTGGGTCGTAGACCCTGATCTTGCAAGTGTCCTTTTTTGCCAAGAGACAGTAGGAGCAGCTGACACCCTTCATTCACCCTGTAAGGAGTCATATAACCATCACAGTGACTATGAAGCTGATACATTAACTTAAGAATCTTTCATAATGCATATTTAAAAGAGGCCCTATGACTCATATTCAAAGCCCCAGAGGCGCGAAGACACAAAGACAGAGACAAAGAGACTGTGTCTGATGTCCCCAGGACAGATGCAGTTTCTCTCTCTGAGACGCCGTCTGGCTCCATAAACACGTGAACATTGGTGATTGTTGTGCTCCATGTCAGGACGAGGTCACATGCTTCCTGGTGCTAAATCCTTCAAATAAAAATTAGGTTTCTCAGGATGAGGTCATGTGATGGTGATGGTGTTGGTGTTGTTGTTGTTTGCGTTTCCTTGTCTCTGGATCTGTCACTCATTCATTCACTGTGAGACTATCTGATGATGAAACTTTTAAAATATGAATGAGGTTTGGTTTTTCGGTTATGTAACATGCTCTGGTTTTCTTCACTCCCTCAACCGGCTGAAGATAAAACAGCAGGACTGTGAATGAAGTTTTGTCTGAACTAGATCACGGATCAATAACCAGCAGACAAACTGTCACTGTGATGCTTAAATACAAACCTTTATTTAAAATGTAAATGTCCTCAGAGGACGCCTGTCTGTCGCAATGAATGATGATGATGATATTGGCGCTCAGGTCTCAGGAGTCCTGGTCCAGGTCTCAGGTCTGTTCTAGACCGTTTGACGTTGAGCTGTTAAATTCAGCCTGACGGTGAAAGGACCGAATCTTTTAATCCTCCCCCCAAAGACGAGCAGCGGCGGTGGCAGCAGCAGATTAATTTCCCATCATACCTCACTCGCCTGTCTTTATTTGACCTCAGCAGGTTTGACTGGTTTCATTTCACCTCTGAGGTTTGAACACAAACACCTGACGGAGAAAATCATTCAGCTCCAAGCTCAGCAGGGACTCAGCTGCATGGGTGGGACAGACGTACACCTGTCAAAACATTCAGAGTCTGTCCCCAGTATGTCCTCAGTCTATCTTTAGTTTATCCTAGGTCTCTCTAAATTCTGTCCTCAGTCTGTCCCTGGTTTGGCCCCAGTCTATCCTTCGTCTGTCCTCAGTCTTGATGATGGTTTAAATGGTCTCTTCTGGGTAGAGGTCTATATGGGTCCAGAGACCTGAACCCAGAAAGTTTCTTCCCTTTATTAGCTTTTAGTCTCAAACTTTATCTAATTTCACTGAATCCAACATTCGTGATGTTTCCTCTGGCAAACTGAGTGCTGTGGCCGCAGTGTACTCTGGGAGTTGTAGTTGTCTGATCTTTAACATGTTCATGTGTGATGTGTCAGACCAGAGTCCAGAATCTCATTAAGAAACCTCGTTAGGAGACTTAACGAGCTGATAATGAGCTGCTGATGCTCCAGAGTCTGCGGCCTGATAAACACATTGCTGATAACGTATCAGACTGGTCCCAAACCAGCTGGAGAGTGCTTATTAACACACACACACACACACACACACACACACACACACACACACACACACACTGGACCACCAAATAGTGATGATGTGTTTATGTCCTGTGGGACAAACAAGGACTACCAGCTTCCAGTTTATAATAAATTCATGTCACGTCCTCCAGCACAATCCAGTCTCTCTCTCTCTCTGTCACACGCGCACACACACACAGTAACACACATTTTCAGCCCTCAGCTGCCTTCAGGCTCAGACGTCAGTGAGAAACATTTCCAACGCAAAATAAAAAATATTTACAGTCAGGATCCAGATGAAACTAATGAGTATTTAAGTGACTGAACAACAACAGAATTACATGTTTCCCCCATGAACTGAGTACAGGAGGATCCACACTGGCTGTGAGTCGATACTGAGGCTGTGACTGATGATGATATAATATAATAACGTCTGTCACATTTGTATTGAATAAATGTCACAGTTAGTGACTGACTGTGTAGCTGACACCTAAGGCAACAATTTAGATGAGTTATCTCCATTCTAAGCCTAAGTCTAAGTCTATCTATGTTGACTAATTAGTTAGCTGCGGTGGTTAAGTAGTCTAAACTAGCTAAGTTAGCTGACATTTCCAGGTTAGCTGAAGTAGCTAATTACCTGAAGTGGCAAAGTTAGATAAGGTATCACAGAATGGTGTGATACCTACATGACTGAAGTTAACTAATGTAGTTAATTGAAGTAGTTAAGTTAGCTGAGATGCTTAAGTAAGCTATGGTATTTAAACTAGTTATGCTCGATGAAATAACGATATTAGCTGAAATAGCAAAATTACCAATTTGCTAAGTTATCCTGTGTAGCCAAGTTAATTGAAGTAGCTAGTAACTAGTCACAGGTGGAGACTAGTCTTATTTCAAAGGCTCCTTCAACAAATCCACTTCTTTTCCTGAGACATGAAAACTACAATGTTTGGATCCTTCACAGTCCAACATATCCCAAGATTCACTGCAGCAGAGGTGACATTTGTGATGTGAATGTGTATTTGACATTTGTATTTGACATTTGTGATGTGGATGTGAATTCTTGAGAGTATTGTGTAATGTAAATATGTAAAGGACGATAACAGGAAGTTCTCTGTAGGGCAGATCGTCTTATTTGAGTCTTTATTCCATTACAGTTCTGTGTTTCCGTGCATTTTCCACTGAGACCTCAGAGGAACGAGTCTGAGCCTGTTGTTTCTATTGTTGTTGTTGTTGTTGTCATGTTTACAAACATGTAAATAAGCTACACTCAGTAGTTACGTGATGAAAACACTGGCTGGGCTGTTGGACTCCTCTATTTGTCCTCTTGGTATCTGAAGAGTTTGTTCTGGATTTGTGTCTGACTCATCATCATGTCGTCACTGAGGTCAAGACCGAGCCACCGCCAGCGCCAACCTTCTCACCGCCCATCACGTCCATTGTCAGACCTGATAGAGACGTGAACCTGCGTCTTCAAACGCAGCAGCAGCTGCTTGGCTCTGAACATCAGCGTCTTCCTCTGTTTAAATTTTCTGTTTAAAGTGAGGAGTCAGAGCAGCTGTTTTCCCAGCAGGCTTTGCTCCGGCAGCAGCAGGAAGCTTCTCTGTGTCGGCACTTTGGTTCACAAATAAACAGCATCGTGGTTTCAGATGAGACGTTTGAAGACGTCGCTGAGTCAAGGAGAAAAATTCAGCAACAGGAGAAAATAATCGAATGAAACAACAAAGATACAAACACCACCACACTCAGGTGTGGCTCTGCATCTGGCGGTGTGGTGCAGTGTAGTTATGTAATTGTAGTTCAGCTGTAGTTGTGTTAATGTAGTTGAGTAGTTGTTTAAGTGTGGCTGTGTAATTGTAGTTGAGGTTCCACATACGTCACATCACTCAGCCCAGATTAGTGACATTCATCTTGTCGTCATGTGTACATGTAGTTGTGGTTGTGTTAAGGTGTAGTTGTAGTTTTGCTTGTAATGTTGTAGTTGTGTAGGTGCAGTTGTCATGTCTATCAGCTCAGATTAATGAGTCTTTACCCATCGTCTGTCTTAGTGATTCATTGCTGTGGTCTGAACGATGACAGAGTTGTAATGAGCAAGATGAATTTGTTCCCAGCAGGAAATCCCTAGTCCACCTCCCTGCAGGGTTGTGCAGGTCCAGATCTCAGGTTAACTGATCTGATCAGTCCTGATCAGCAGACTGAGGGTTTATCAAATAGATTCATTACAGATGAGACCATGATGCAAAACTAATGCACCTCAGTGTGTGAGGAAGACAAACTCCTCTCCCTCATCTCTGCACAGTGCCAGTAGTCTCAACCGTAATGTTTTACCCAGATGTTGGAACTTAACTCAGGATCAGGCTGAACCAGATTCAGATGTAACCAGGTGTAGGTTCAGGTTCAGGTTGGACCTTGGTCAGGTTCAGAATAAACCAGGTTTAGGTTGAACAAGATTCAGGTTAAACTATGATCAGGTTGAAGCTGGTTCAGGTTCATGTTGAGCTAAGGTCTAGAATGAAAAGGTTCCAGTTCAGGTTCATGTTGGGCCCTCGTTCTTTTACAGTGATGGTTTGGATCCAGTTTGACTGGATGAGGTCCTGGTCCGCAATCTGTATATCTGGTCTGAGTTGCTGATCTGTGCTGTACTATTCACACTGAAACAGAAGGATATGGTCTTTCTAGCGCCCCCCTCAGGACAAAACATTCATGAAATGTGATGAGTTGTTATTAAAGTTGGTTTCTAGAAACCGGAAAAAAGACAAAAACGAAAAATCTTCTTTTATTTTTCAGTCAGAGCTTTGAAGTTTCTGTTTCCATCTGAGGCCAATTACACTCTGCTAATGAAAAGATTAATGTCTCACACAGAGAGGAGGGGGAGGAGGAGGGTGTACAGGGGGAGGAGGTGAGACATGGTTGAGGAAGAGGGGAAGAACAAAAGGGTGAGGAAGACATGGAGGGAAGAGGAAGAAGGAGAGCAGGGGAGGACAGGGGAGAGGGGTGAGGAGGAGGAGGAGGTGATGATGAGAGGTTGAACAGAACAGATTTCATTATCGACCTCCTCAGCTGCTTCTGGACTTTAATAGAAGAAGTAGAAGAAGAAAAGTGTGTGTGTGTGTGTGTGAGAGAGAGAGAGAGAGAGATTAGAGGAGGAGGATGGAGGAAGATGGCAGAGAGTGGGAGGTAACAGTCTCATCCAATCAATGAGTAGAACAGAATAAAGACCCAATCTCCACCTGTCTGTCTGTCTGCATTAATATGTCTGTCTGTCTGGCTGTCTGCCTGCCTTAACCTGTTTGTCTGTCTACATTAATCTGTCTGTCTGTTTGTGTTGCTTCTGCACATGTTCAGTACAACAGGTTCACCGCATCGTCACATTCTCAGAAGTCAAAGGTCAACAGTGTCATCCAGTGAGAACTGAAGCTAGGTACAGGTTCATCAGGAACTATCAGGCAGCGACATTATCACTTTTCTCATAACTCCAGCTCACCTAAGCCCTACCCTCGAACACCATCAGCCAATCACTGATGTTGCAGCCGTTCTCAGCCCCTGATTTCTGGCTGTTGATGATGAGCAGCCAGTGTCCTCTCACTCTGCAGATGTTTCCTCTTTGATCTGCAGCATCTTCATCAACGCGGCAAAGCTGCAACTGTTTACACATCTGTCGCTCTTTCTCCTACCTTTCCTCTGCCCGGTCGAAGGAGGGGCGAATATTTAGGAAGCGAGCAAATCAACACACGGCATTGCAGAATCGTGAATAATTCAGACTGTATCAAAGTGGAAACTGTGTGTGTCCCAGTTCATGGGCTGCATGTTTCAGAAGACAATGACGATCTGGTAGAGGTCGGCGATGGCTAAAGAGACACTTTAGCCCAATGTTAATTTTAAATACTGCAGATAAAACAAAATCTAAATATTTAGAATCAATAAGACATCCTCCTCTGTTTACTAGTCACTAGTTACTGCAGTTAACCTGGCTACACTAACTAATTTAGCTAATGTAGATAATTTATTTACCTGTTTCACCAAGCTTGACTTTTGTAAAGCTGCAAATAACAGCCCGGGTGTTTATTTTCCCAAATGACTCAACAGACCCTGCGTTTATTTGGGACAGGTGTTTCATTTCATTGTCATTTATCAGTGGAAACCTGTAGTCTATGACCGGATTCACACCGCATAGAGTGTGAGCGGTGCATGGCAGAAGCTGTTTGTGAACGGCACGGGAGCATGTGTGTAATTTACACCAGGAATGTCTGCGGGCGTGGTGTGTGTACAGCACATCAGCTGTCAACCCTATCTTTAAATGCATGCAGTCCAATGTAGCCCAGTCTTTTTAAAAGTGCTCATAGCCCTGTGCATGTCCTAGAATCATGGTGTGAGTGGTATCAGAGCAGAACCAGAGAGAGATAGTCTTTGGATAAAAGCCTGCACCATGCTCCAACTATATTTCACACACTCCACTCATTCAATTCAATTCAATTCCATTTTATTTATATAGCACCAGATCATAAAAACATTTATCTCAAGGCACTTTACATAGAGAAACCCGACATTTCCACAATGAGCAAGCACTTGGCGACAATAGAGAGGAAAAACTCCCTTTTAACAGGAAGAAACCTCCAGCAGAACCAGACTCAGAGTGGACGGTCTGATTTGCCTCAACTGGTTGGGGTGAAATGAAAACAGAGAAAAGAGAAAGAGAAGAGACAGAGGAAAGGGAGGGGAGGAGGACGAGGGAGAGGGGGAGCAAAATATATATTATCATTACAATTAATATTACAATAATAATAATAATAATAATAATAATGTCCACTCATATGCTCTGGTCTGGATACAGAGGAGTTAGAATGAGCTAAATTCAATCACAAGGGGAAAATCATACCCGGTCTTTATTTGAGACTGGCATTTATGGCCCAAATGTGTTGTTGCCCACAGCTAATAAAAGAGACTGGCATCTATTCGCCACTTGGCTGTGATTTTGCAGCGTTACGGTATGTATGTTATGCAGGTTAACTTAGCTAACTTAGCTGATTTTGTGCTACCTTAGCTAACTTACCTTAGCTGGATCAGCTAACTTACTTAACTCTACTTCAGCTAAGTGAGCTAATTTACCTACCTTACCTTATTGAATCACCACAGCTAACGTGATGTTAGTAAATTTAACTTATCTTATGATTATACTTAACTTATGATTTTGTGAAACCATAGCTAACTCTGTTAGCTCAGGTAATTAGTTATTTCAGCGACTTTGTGCACCTTTGAGTGTCTTTGTGCACCTGGTCTTAACAGTCTCAGGACTGAGCAGATCCCAGACCAGCAGACAGCTGAGGTGGCCTATAGACTGGAGATGAACTGGTCTGAGCAGAAATCAGCGGTGGCATCCAGCTGGCCACCAGCCTGTGCAATTGGGTGCAGCAGTGATTACCTAAATGTAGGATGTAAACAGCGGGGGGTGTAATGTATTCTGTGGGGGATGTGATGGATGTGGGCTCGCCGAGAGCCAGCAGGAGTCATTGATCTGTCTGTTCTCTTTAATCAGACGCATAGAGATCTGGACTCTGCTGAGCTTTTAGTGAGATGAAGCTTCAGACTGTTTTTAAAAACTGACAGCTGTGTATAAACAGTCCGTGACGTGGTACGAGACTCGTCATTAGTAACATACGTGCACCTTTACATGTCTGATGTTAGCAAACTGAAGTCTGTGAAGATGGTGAAAATCTGCAGTGTCCTCTCACCAAACCATTTCCCTAAAAACTCATTTAACACTGAGTCTTTTTCTGGCTCAGCAGCACAGAGATCTGAGCCAAGTGGTCTTTTCTGAACCCGCTGTCCAAAACCTGGCTTCTCGCTTTTAATCTGAAAGTCTGAATACACTTCTGGATGAGTGTGTG
Source organism: Polydactylus sextarius (assembly GCA_016801845.1). NCBI lineage: Eukaryota > Metazoa > Chordata > Actinopteri > Polynemidae > Polydactylus > Polydactylus sextarius. The sequence continues at coordinate 4,877,906 of CM028910.1, forward strand.
CCGTCTCACCTCTTTGTCCACTCAGCATTACTGAAGATAAATCTGTCCACACTGGCAGAGAGAGTCTTTAAATGAGACATTCTATCCTACAGAGAATTTCCTGTTTACATTCTTCATGTGTTAACGTCTGTTGCTACACCTGTGGCTTGGCAACAGAAACAGACCCTAAAAGTTCACTACTGTTATGCAAAAGAATTAAGTTCGTTCAATCTCATTCTACTACTCTGATCACGTGAACTTTTGCTTCAAATGCATGTCCAGAACACAATTGTTACCTGTGCTGCACTGAATGTTGCAATATGGGACATATTTAGCAACCTTGCTTACTGCTAAAGCTGATTTTGTAATTCCCTGACTAACTGTATTACCTGAGGTGATTCAGCAAAGAGAAATCAGAAAATTTCATTGTCTGTCGTAACAGAAAATCCTCTTTAGTGTGGCTCAACACATAACACAGCAACATTACAACTAAAGACATGCAGCACATGGAGACTCCATTAGACACACTGTGTGAATATTACAAGTATTAAAAGTATTAGACGTTTGATGTTTAATTTAGGTATTTTAGCTAACTTAACTACTTTAGCTAACTTGACTACTTCAGCTAACTTGACCATGCTAATTAAGTTATTTAGCCATTTTAGCTAACTTACCTGATTGTGTAACGTCTTGGCTAACTTTGTTACCCTATATAATTTAGTTTTCTTCAGCTACCTCAGCTACTTCTGCTAACCTATCTAATGTAGATTCCTTATTACCTTTGGTAATTTAGTTTATGTCTTTTTTCTCTGTATGTCCATCGACCCCGTTGACTGTTTCAACAAAACATGTAATGATTTGGTGATCTCACCAGCTGCATCCCACCCAACCATCCCATCTGACAGTTATTGATTGTTCAGTGTCTGTTAAATCTCATTTTGACCCATTTCAACCTCCTTCATACACGTCACCTGATTAAGCTTGAATCCGTTAAGTGTTGGAGATGGAAAATATGCATGGAAGTGACAAGAAGGTCACTGAGGTCTTGTGTAATAACTGCAAATCTGTCACACTTGTATTTAAAATCCTTCTCGTGTAGAAATCAACTGAAGAGGAAACTTCAGCTTTTGTCCAGAGGCTAAAAATAGGAGTGTTTCCTGTTTGCCCCCAGCCTGTTTTTAATCCGAGGCTCAGTCCTGGTCTGGATCCAGGTCTTTGTTCTGGGAGGGGTGGGGGCTGGATCAGAACATCACAGCTCAGAGCAAACCACTAAAAACCCTGATCGATATTCCATTTGTCACAGAGAAAGAGAAAGAGGGAGGGAAGGGGAAGGTCACAGCAGAGCAAACAGGAGAGAGTCTTCATCATAATCATCATCATCAGAGGACAGATTGAGCCTTCAGCTCTGATGATGGTGATGATGTGTCATCTTGTTAAACATTGAATCACACACTTCAAACACTGAGACAGATGCGCAGAATGTGTTTATGCTTGGATTTTACCTTTATGTGTATTCAATAATTGTTACTTGTCATTATTGTTTATTTATGTACTTCGGTTATGATTTACTGATCTGAAGAGGCTCTGGTAATTGACCTGTCCTTAAGCTCCTTAGCATGCTGCCTAAATTACCTGCATTTAGGGAGCTACACTAAAGCTAATTTTAGCATAAAATTGAAACATGTTTTTTGTTGGTTTGTTTGCTTTTGTTTTTTGCTAAAATACTAATAATAGCATAAAGTTGAATTATGCTTTTCTAAGCATTTAATGTTAATGTTAAGGTTAAGGTTATTAGGCTGGATTCTACTTGTTTGTTATAATCTTAGTTAATTATAAACAAGCTAATGGAAGCATGAAGTTGGATCCTCTCTTTTAATAGAAGACATGTGCTAAAGTTAGTATTAACATTATTCTGCAGTTTATCACTGAACAAAAACAAGGCGCTGAAGCCAAAAAGGTAGATGTTTTTGTTTTGTTTGTTTTGTTGAGGCCATTCATTATTTTTGAATTTACCAATATTCTATTCAATATGGATATAAACTACACAATAATTTTTGTGTAATTAATTAAAACACATTGTGTTTGTACATTTTTAAAACTATTTTCTATTTTGTCAATTTGTGAAAAACCCTAAACTCTGATATATGCACCCACACCACCAGATTTTTTCTTATTTTGATGCACAGATGAAAAAATATTTTAATCCAAACTGTATAGGATCACATCTCAGGTTTCACTTGGTCTGTCAACATCAGACAGAAATGGGATCAGAGGATGAAGGAGCAACTTTGGAGGAAAGTTGACGGCAGAGCGAAGCACCGTGTGACTCTGTCTTTATGCTGTGAAGTCATGTGATTACAGCAGTCTGAGGGTTAATGTATATTTATACAGATATCATATGTATCATCATGTATATTTATACAGATCACATATTTTTTTCTTATAACTGAATTAGACCAGAGACTGAGCTCCGACCATTATAAAAGATACACTGCTGCAGATACACAAACAGCAGGGCTGGCAAAGAACAGTGACAGGTTTTAGTTTGCTGTCTGAACAAATGAAAATGAGACATCTAGCAGGACAAAAAAAGTGTCACTATTTTTGATAACAATATCACTGAGCCTCAGTCATTAATCTGTGATAGAAATGTTTTTATTCACTTCACAGAATCACAGCTTATTTCAATGAGCTGTTCAGTTGTCAGCAGCGTCTGGTTATAACCTGATGGTCGGTCTGCAGACTCCTCTGTTCCTCTGTATGAGGATGTCAGTTTGTTGAATGACATAGAGAAACACCTTCAATCTGCTGGTTAACACATTAAGATCAACTACAGATGAACTCTCATGGTGTTTTGAGTCCATGCTGGTATTATGTGTTAATGAAACCAATGTGTTTTGCTGGATCAGGGTTCAGACTAATGAGTTCACATTACAGCAGGACAAACTGGTTGTTAATATTTAAAAAGAGGCAGCAGCCAGCGGCTCTGCTGTCAGCTAGCATTATTACAGAGGAGGAACAGTGTTGTGTAGGCGGTGGCATTGGCGGCTCCGAGGACCAGACATACACTCCGCTCACAGTAATGATGTTTCCTACATGATGGAGGAGAAAGTCCTGCAGCCAATGTCCTGCAGAGAAGACCGATTAATTCAGAGAAAGAAGTGCTGAACGTGCCTGAACAGATTTATTAAAGCAGGATGAACATCTTCAGATTAAAAGTTCTGCTTTTTAAGGACCATCTCCACAGATGCAAAGCAGCTCATGAGTCTGTTTTATTTGCCTTAAAGTTTTGTGTGAATGTGTGACATGTTTGTGAGGCCAAAGATAAATTTCCAAACAAGTGGATGACAAAGCATTCTGTCTATCATTTTCATTGACAATAAAGTTCATGTTGTGGTCAGACTGTTGACATCCTAGGAGTGTTTACACAGAGTTGTTCAGGTTTTTTTTCTGAATGATCGGCAGCTTGTCCAACAATCAGAAAGTTTGGTGTTTTGATTCCCAGCTTGTCCTTTGGTGAGACACTGAACCTCACATCATACAGAAGCACAAATGTGACTCATGACATTTCCTTTTCTACTTTAACCAACAGTATATAAAGATGAATACAGTATAATTTGAAAGTCTAATATCTATTATAAAGCTTATAATTGGGGACATTTCAGGTGGGTCCTGGACCTTCCCTTAGTTATGCCATTCATGCATCTATAGGGAGCCTAAGTCACACCCCTTTCGGTCGACCCCCTGGGTCCTTAGATGGAAAAATATTACATTGCAGTGAACAGAGAGATCAAAATTATTTTCCGATCCACTTTGACTTCTACCCTCAATCGCACATATGTTGTACCTGATTTAAATAATAACTATTAGTGTGAGTCAAGGCTATGTTTGTGGTGTAATTGTTGATTTGTTGATTGATTTATATGCTTCTGAAAATGCATAACTTGTTATACTACAAACCAAATAGTCACGTAGGTAATGTCACGTCACAATTTCTCCTCGCAAACTTTTCACTGAATTTCTTTGCCCCTCTCTTCCCAACTGAAGAGAGAACGAGGAGTAGGTGATAAAACTGACTTGGTGAGATGTTTTCCTAGGTAGCGTAGCTAGCTGTTAAGCTAACGTTAGCTGTCAGAGTTTGATGGTGACGTAAATTTTGCGAGGCAAGCGTTGTAGTTTGCTACGTGGTCTCACACAAAACCTAAAATAACGTTAGCTGCAAAACAGTCCTCTCCATGTCAAAAATTATCTTTAAAATTCACAAACATCATATGTAAAAACCATGACACATTTCAAATGGGACCAGAAAATATTTTTTTCTCTCCATTGACGCTAGTTCATAATTTTTACGATCAGAGGACCCATGGACTGGAAGTAGATGGTCGTGACTTAGGCTCCCGATTGCCACTTGCTGCTCAGTGCTGGAACTGTTGGGTTTTCCTATGATTGAAATTAAGTCATTGACTTTATATAACGTACAGACATAACTCATCAGCTTTTGTTGTATTCAGATGACTCTCTGATCTATTTCTCTGTTTAGTCCAAATGACAGTCAGTCAGTCATGATTAGCTCATGTGTGACCATGATCGCGATGAACACAAGTTCTTGTTTAAGCTCTTGATCTTTTCATCTTCTCTTCTTTATATTTTATTCAGACTTTTTCATTGAATCACCTCCTTTCACTGTGTTTCTCTGCTTTGATGCCATTTCTGTTTCTCTGTTTTATTGATTCACTTGGCTCCTGAGACGACAGCATACTTTTCACAGACCTACAACACTTTAAAAACTCTTCTTTTAACAAACGCATTAGTATTAGTTTCTCCTTATTGTGTCTGCACAAAATGTTTTTAAATTGCTGTTGTCTGTCTCTGCTTTGTTTAAAGACTTTAAGTGAAATCAGAAGTTTCAGGCTGTTGTTTGCTTGGATGTGTGGTCATTTGTTAACTGCAACCATGTTTGTTTCAGTCCAAGACTTCAAGACAGTCTGCATTCTCGGTGGACTTTAGGCGGTGGCTGCTAGATTTTTATTCTTCAGCAGGTTTAGGTGCTGTTTGTTTTATTTTAAACACCAGTTCTGCTTCAGTCAGTGTTTTCCTACATTTCCCAGAATGCCCTGGGACAGACGGGCCCTGCAGGTGGACTAGTTGTGTAAAAGAAGGAACGAGGACTCAGCTGGTTTTTATTTCTCTGCAGGAAATGTTTCCTGCTTCAGTTTGCACAAACGCATGAGCTGTTTTAACACTCCTGCAGAACTGGACTTTATGTAACTGATGTTGGGTCAGTTCCTGACTTTAAAGACCCATATTGGATACAGATCCAGGTGCAAGGTCATCTTCCTCTTCCTCTCCACAGTGACAGCGAGGCAGTAATGTCCCAGTCTGACATCCTCTCTCTCCTCATTCATCCTCAAACAACCGTTTCTCTCCTCACACATTTGACACTTTAAATCCTTAAAGATCCACCTGTCAGGTGTGTTGTCACGGTGATGGAGGATGTCTCCCATATTGCCATAACAACAGAGAGAGCAAGTGAGAGAGAGCATCTCTTTGATCTTTAATCTTTCCCCCTTGCTGTCTGATGGTTTTTTTTCCCTCTTCTGTTGCTGATTGTCGGGAGCTGCAGGTGATGAACTGATCCAGATCAACAGGACGTGGACCTGGGGGGGTGCAGACTCACCACGCCCAGCGGACACGAGCCGAGACTAACTCAGAGATCAAAGGTTCAACTAGTCTAACAGAGACCAGCAGATCCTCAGGGTCTAGAGACCTGGACTCACCTGGACTCACCTGAACTTAGCAGGACAGAGAGATTCAGAGTCATTTTTAAGAGATTGGACTATAACATTGTAGCTGATGTTAAATCGCAGCTGGACAGATGTGATCGATGTCATCACTTCCCCTCCAATCAGCTCAGACTGAAGCAGATGTGTCTGTTGGGCAATGTAATCTGGATCTGCGTCTGCAGCCTGTTAGTTCCGTGTCAGGTGGAGTTAGGGTGACGGTCGGGTCCGGCGGCAGAAATGCCACCGTGAAGCGAATTGACTAATTTTCAGGCAGAATGAAAGTGAGTGTGAGTTTAATGTGAAACACAGAGCGACCTTCAGGGGTCAGACTGTTGTTGCTGCTGCTGCTGACTTCAAACCAGTTCACAGCTGAGGTGATGACACTGAATTTAAACTCATGTCATCACAGATGTGACCAGATTTGCAAAGAGATGCAGGTGGTTAAAAGATTATTTGTAAAAAGTTGCCATGCACAAAAACACAAAAACATGGCTGAAGAATACTTTTGCATCTTTTAACAATTCATAAAATTATTTCTCTGCAGATTTATCCATTTCCTTTCACCAGTGCAATGATGCTGATACAAAGTTTTCTTGACAAACTAATGAGCAACACCTGATGGTGAGATTACGACAAGACAGTCCAATGAAAATAATAAAAAACACAAACTGTTTAAAAGCATTTCAGAGAGAAATGAGAGAGATTTTAACTCGAACCGTTTCCTCTTTAACTATCTGTGTTTCTGTTCAGTGACAGCCTATTGGTCATGACTCTTTAGAAAAGGTCACATGTTCATGCTGGTAGGAGGAAAACACTCTGCATGTGCACAATTCAGTGCACATTAGCGTTAATGAGGATAAAACTGTGTACAGGCTTTAATACATCACAATATTTGGTGCGTATGCTTAGTTGTAGAATGAATCTACATGTGGTTTATGAGGCCCCTGGTGTTCAGTCTTTAAAAAAAGCTGTGAGACTTAAATAAAAAGATTTTCCCCATGGATCACATCTAATTAATGAAAACACAAGCTGACGGATGATGTCGTCTATCACAGAAGATTGGATGTGAGATATAGTTGGGTCAGAGCTGAGCTAATTAAAACGTTATCACACCTCAGTTATTATCTCATTAACCTGTCGCACTGACAGTGTTTTCACATTTATTGATCAAGTGATTAGTGAATTTGTCAGAGCTAGGAGATGAAAGAGCTCAGTGGGTCTGTTCGGACAGAAATCTTTTCTCAGAAAGTCAGATTTCATTTTTAGTCGACATGATTAAAGGATAAAAACATTTCCTGCGACTCTCACTTGGATTTTAGTTTGTGGTGTCTTTTTAATGATTTTCTGCCGGAAACTTTGTTCAGTTTAACATCCACAGAGACTAATGCAACTGCGCGTTTCAGTCTGTTCTCTGATTTACACTTTATTCAAAGATTAAAGGTTGTGATCTGAATTTGAGTCGAGGGTTTCGCTGAAAATTAACAAGAGAAAACTAAGTGAAATCGTCAAATGTTACAGAAAACATAACAGTCACCTCGATAAGGAAACAATTATCCGAATGTAAGATGTTACTACAAAAAGTTGATAGTTATTCTAGTATTATCTGTAGTTCATTATCTGAATCAATGTGTTGTTCCCACAGGTTGACAGGTTGTTGGTAGGCTAACTGCCATACAAAAACAATGTTGTACATTAAATGTTAGATGAAGCAGTGATATATTCAACCACCAGATGTTGCTGTTTGTTCTCACAGAGATGTGATACTTTACGTTTTTAAGGATTTGTCTTTTTTATGTGTTTTGTGGTTTTCAAAATACCCACAATCATCCACTGCACAATAATAGTGAAAGGGAAGCAGCAGCAATAGTTATTTAAATATAAGAACTTTATTTATTTTAAGACTATCGCTATTATTGACGTTTACAATAATTCAGCGATTCATTCATCCGTTATCTTACTCGGTCGTACCAGGACTAATGACTTATCGACCATGTGTGACATTACACATATTTTTTTTTTTTTTTTTTTTTTTTATAAATGTTTTTAATTTTTATTTTTTGCAGGGATGACGTACTTCCACACTTACTAGTCTGTTACAATTGTACGTGATTCAAACACTAGCGAGGTGTGTAGTCTTGTCTCCATAGCATATCACTTCCAAGGCAGCATCCTCGCAATAGAGAAACAGCCCTTGACAGCCTCATGTTCTTGATGTTCCTAGGAGATTATGGAACCATCACCTCAACATTTCTGCAGTAGACACAGTGTCAGCTGTTGTTTTGGCTGCTGCTACCACCCTTGTGTTGTCTGCAAATTTGAGGAGTTTGACAAATGGGTCCCTCGAGGTGCAGTTGTTCGTTTATTGGTGATCTGGTCGTTGATTGATCATTTATTTTTGCTCCGTTTGAACTCTGATACACTTTGACATGTTCTAACACTGTTCTTTTCCGGTTTCTTCCCTTTGGTTCTCCAACGCCTGTTTTCATGTAGAACCAGTTCCATCTGCAGATGGTGATGGGCGTCCCTGAGTCCGGTCTATCTGACCTCCTGTTGACGGTTCTGCAGAGGTCTGGTCGGAGGGAGGGTACAGTTGTTCTGTGTCGTGGCTGGGAGGAAGCTCGAGGTCTCTTGCAGCTCCTGGAGGATGGGAACAGTGCATCATGGGACAGCAGGAGCGGAGTCACCTGGAACCTGCGGGCCCTTCTAAATCTGACTCGATCAGCCCATGATGACACACAGATCCATGACTTCCTGTCCCGACATTTCCACCAAAACCAGCCCCCGCCGGCATCAGTGCTACTGTTTGGGAGTGACCCACAGTGTGCGGCAGCTGTGCTGCGCAGTGCTCAAGACCTGGGCCTCACATTACCCATGGTGCACTGGGTGCTCGGTCAGCCCCTCAATCCAGATGAGCTGCACGCCATTGGGCTGCCCCTCGGCCTGCTGGCCTACGGACAGGTGGACAGGAAACCGCTGGATTTTTACATCAGGGATGCCCTGCAGCTTGTCACACGGGCTGTTGCTGCAGCAACCATAGTGAGACCGGATCTGGCTCTGATCCAGAACATGGTGAACTGCTATGACAAACCCAACAAACATGAGGTGCTGTCTTCAGGACAGTACCTGTCCAGGTAAATTGCATTAGTCTGTTTTGATCTCTCTTGGTGGAAACCTTAAAACCTCCTTAAGATTACAAATGAAATGATATACATTAATTTTCAGCCAAATGAAGATAAAAGTCACTCTTAGACTTTGATCTTGTCAGACCTCAAATCATTTAGGTAGGTTGAAAACATTAGCAGATTCAGACTAGTGCTCTGTAGAACACCTGCTTTACCACAGGTTAAAGCAGAGGTTTAAACAGTGATGATTTCTATGGTTCTGTTCACACATGTTTCATTTGTCTCAAGCTCTAAAAGAAGCATAATATCATTTCATTATTTCAATGTTAACTGGTGAACTCTAGAGATCTGGCTTTTGGAGAAATCCACTCTGAGCTGAAGTAGCTGTTACACATTTACCTACAGATAAATCATAGTGCTGCCTCACGTCATTTACTGAAGAAAAATCACAAAGAAAACAATTTCACTAATGCGCCCCATAGAATAATCAGTAAATAATCTGCAATTCACACATCATGATGTGTTTTATTAAAAATGTTTTTATTTCAGTGGATGTAAATAACAACAGTATATTTATGTTTATGTTTGTTTATTATCAGCTTTGGTTAGACGGTAAATTCACGCTGAATTACTTGCTTCTGTGTAAATGAGTTCCAGTGTTTTCCTGCAGCGGCTGAGTGACATCATCAACACGATGGAGTAAAAATCCCTGTGGTGACTCTGATTCCTCCATCCTCACCCCTGAGACGGGAGGAGACACACACACGTTAATATTAATATGTATTCATAAATACAGTCTCTGTGTTTTGGTATTTTCTCTGTGAATATAAACATGTTGGAGGTTTAACTTTTATTCATGAGGAGATTTATTACAAAGCCTGAAGCTTGCTCACTCGTTTGCACTCTCTCTTCTAACACACCAAGCAGAGCTCATGTCTCCACCAAGGCCAAACATTTTCTTCTAACATATTCAGATTATCATCTGGATCTAGACCAGACTGTTTCTGTCACTGGACCGGACTGGATAAGATTCCTCCCAGACGAATCCCTCCTTAAGTTTGGTCTATATTCAGTCTTTGTGTAACTCTGCTGACAAACAATCAGACAGAGGTAAAAAATCATGAGGAGAAAAGTGCTGTATTGAGTTATTGCTAAAACAATTTGGCACATTAAGAATAAAAAATAAAAATGCACATGTATGTAAAAAGATGCATTAACAGGATCTTCACAAGGTTTAGTCTTAGACACATTTCCCTCCTCAGTGTCTTCCTGTAAGCCAACCATCAGGCTGTCAGGATGTAACTGCAGGAAGTTGCAGCATCAGAAGACAGACGTGTACAGATCTACTGGTCTCAGACTGTGATCAGCTCCTGTTTGTCTCTGGACGATCAGCTGTTGTTTATCAGGATAATGAGGATTTCGCTGTTTCCTGCCTTAGCCCATGAGTGCTGTCGACTTTGTGACAACAGTGCGAGCTGCAGGTCGAAGGAGGATAACAGGTTTAACTGCTGCTTTCAGCTTCCTGACAGAAAAAGATCAAACACATTCACAGTAAATAAAATTACACTCAGAGATAAAAACCTCCGAGGACGGATTATCTCCCGCAATGATGAGAGAACAAAAGAAAAGAAGGAACGTGAAGAGAAACAGAAATGATGCATCATGGAGTCAGATCACAGACAAACTGAACGTAATATCATCAAACATTTAACTATCAGAAAGTAAAACCACAAGCTGACGCCATCTCCTCGGGGTTGATGTGTTACAGTCAAACTTTTAGTAGTTTGTGCTCAGACAAAACAAGAGCTTCTTCAGACAATCCAATAAGCTTCAGATAAACACAACGAGATGAACTTAATTTATAAGACAGTTCCTACATAGGGAATCAAGCACATGATGTGCTTCTCACAAAGAAAGAGAATTGTAAAAGTAGAAACAAGATAATATATAAAAACTAACTAGGCAGGTTTACTGGAGACAGTCAGCTCTAGTTTTGCATGGCAAGATCATATGATATTTTAAAAGTGATTAAAAAAGTATTGAAACACTGGTTCCTCACTTTATCTTCAGTTTTAATGAAATAAAGTTGAGCTGATCCAATTTCCCCCCAAGGATCAACAAAGTATTTCTAATTCTGACAGGTTCAAATAAAGGGGGCGTAGATTTCCTCCCTATTGAACTATAAACGTTACATTAATGGGATTTGATTCACTCTGTATTATTTGACAGCAACTATAGACATAAAACAAAAAAAAAAAAAAAATAAAATTAATAAACCTTTGTTGTTTTCCTTTTTACTTTAATGAAACTCAAAAAACTGAGACAAAGCCAATCAATCAAAGATCAACACTTGTTTTTTTTGATCCACCAATGAACTCACTCTTCCACCTAGAGGCCCCGCCTCCAGCAGGTCTATATGATACCTGATTTTTGTCTCCCCCTGCAGGTTTCTGGCCAACACGACTTTCTCTGGTCTGACGGGTCCGATCAGAGTCCACGAGAATCAGTCTCAGGTCTCCACCTCACAGCGCTTCCACATCTGGAGCCTGCGGCGGGATGCTTTGGGTCAACCCACCTGGGTTACAGTGGGCAGCTGGGAGGGGGGTCAGCTGCAGGTGGAGGACCAGGGAGTCTGGCAGGGACCCAAACCTCGGCACAGGACAGAGGGTACAAGCGGGAGGACCAGGGGCCGTTGGAGGGCAGGGATGCCTGTGGCAGGGAGTCGGGTCCGGGTGGTGACTCTAGTGGAACATCCCTTCGTGTTCACGCGGGACGTGGACGACGAGGGCAGCTGTCCGGCCGGTCAGTTCTGCCTGGATGCTGCCACCAACAGCTCGGATACTCTAGAGAGGTTCTTCAGGGAGGTGGCGGTGGGCAACAGCAGCTTCCTGCCGGCACAGTACACTAAGTGTTGCTATGGATACTGCATTGACCTGCTGGAGAAACTGGCTGAGGACCTGGGTTTTGAGTTTGACCTTTACATTGTTGGAGATGGGAAGTATGGTGCATGGAAAGGAGGCCGCTGGACCGGGCTGGTCGGGGATCTCCTAAATGGACTGGCGGATATGGCCGTCACTTCCTTCAGTATCAACTCAGCTAGGAGTCGAGTGATTGACTTCACATCGCCCTTCTTCTCCACCAGCCTGGGTATCCTGGTGCGCAGTAAAGACACAGCGGCCCCCATCGGAGCCTTCATGTGGCCCCTGCACTGGTCCATGTGGGTGGGCATCTTCCTGGCGCTGCACATCACAGCGCTCTTCCTCACACTGTATGAGTGGAAGAGTCCGTTTGGCATGACGCCTCATGGACGCAACAGGATAAGGGTTTTCTCCTACTCGTCAGCTTTGAACCTGTGCTATGCCATTCTGTTTGGACGCACTGTGTCATCCAAGACACCCAAGTGCTGGACTGGTCGGTTCCTGATGAACCTATGGGCTATATTCTGCCTGCTGGTGCTGTCCAGCTACACCGCCAACCTTGCTGCTGTCATGGTGGGAGAGAAGACCTTCGAGGAGGTCTCAGGGATTCACGATGCCAAGGTGAGTTTAGTTTGTTCCTGGTATCAGAGTTGAAACCTGACAAAGAGTAATTAAAGTGAAGCATGTGATCCACAGATCAAATTTAATCAAAATTTAAGTGACTGAAACAAGTTTGCTCTGATTGAGCCCTGGAGGCTCAGCAGCCCAGCATGTTCCTGTCCTCGTTTGCCAACAGGAATTTCTGTTGCTGCTGTTGCCATCAGTAGTTGCTTTCAATACTTTGTTACAATAGTTGATGTTAGTAGATGCTATAGCTAATTTCTACATGTCTCTAATTGATGTAATTGTTATTAGTAGTCACAATAGCTGCCCTCAGTAATTACTGTAGTTCCTTTCAGTAGTTGCTGTCTGTAGTTGTCGACAGTTGCTGTAGTTTTTCACAGTAGTTGTTGCAGCTGCCATCAGTAGTTTCTGTAGTTGCTGTCAGTACTTTTTGTCAGAAGCTGCCATAGTTGTAACTGTTCCTGTCAGTGGTTGGAGTTGCTATAGTTGCTGTCAGTAATTGCTGAATGTTTACGATAGCCCTAATTGTGGTTGTTTTGTTATGTTTTCTGTCAGTAACTGATTCATCTTTCTGATTCCTGTAACTGCTGCCAATATTTGTTGTCAATAGCTGTTGGCAGTTGTTGTAACTGTCACAGATTTTAGAGTTGCAGTTTCTGATTCCTGTACTTGTCATCAGTAGTTGCTGCTGTTGCCTTCAGTAGTTTCTGTCAGTATTTCCTTTCAGCAGTTGCTCTAGTGACCACCAGTAGTTGCTGTAGTTGTCACTGTTGCTATCAGTAGATGCTGTAGTTACCATCAGTAGTTGTTGTCAGTAGTTGGTGTAGTTGTTACTGTGGTTGTCAGTAATTGCCATCTGTAATTTCCATTTGTAGCTGCTGTAGTTGCTGCATATCACTGATTGCTGTACTTTGCCATTAATAGTTGGCATCAGTAGTTGAAGTCAGCAGTTGCTATTGTAATGCTAGTTGTATTCGTTGGTCCAATCATCACCTAATGATGTCACATCATCAAACAGTCAATAGCAGGTCTTCTGGAGCCAGGTAGACACAGTTGTGCAGGGTTACAGGAAATCTGTAGAGTGGGACATCATTTGTTTTCTGCCTGATGATGATGACGGGTTTAAAATGCTCTTTTGGTGTCTTTACAACAGAGAGACAATAAACGATGTCAGAAGCAGGTTGGTCTTCTGAGCCAGGACTCAGTCAGAGCGAACTCTTTTCAGTCACTTTCTGCTTCTTGTCATGAAATAATTGCAGATTAAATTTGTTCTGTGGATCACCTGCTTCGCCCTAATTACACTTTTAATTCAGCAGCTGACTGAAGCATGAAACACGTCTGTGAGTGTTTATCCAGCCGGGGCTGCTGGGACCCAAGGGAGCAGAGGGGGGATTTAATTGGACGTCCATCTGTGTGTGATTAGCTTTTTATTTTTAACTCAGAGTGCAGCCCTGTTCTGCTGCAGCAGCTCGGCAAACCCTCAGGTGTTGTCTGAACGTGGTCTCAACATGTCCAGTAACAACAGGTGGAAACCTTTCCAAAGTAAAAGTTGAACCGATGTCCGTGATGTTTCCAGCCATGTCAACCATGTATACTGGTTACTTTTTAAATTAATGTTTAATCCATTCTCAATAAACATTCAAATAGTGGAAACATTTGCATTCAACTAAGCACTTCTCTCTGAACAGTTATATGAATGGATAAATTATGCCACCAACAGAAAGCAATATTTTCTGTTAAACGCATTCAAATGACACTCAGATGACTAGAAAATGGGTCAAAACTCCAAACTGCACAGTTTAACACTAAAACCCTGCACACTTCACTCTCTTAACTATTTAATAAATTTCTAATCCAGTGATATGTCTCAAAAAATACTATTAAAAGAGTAATTACACTGGCAGGCATTATTTGCATTGGATTTGCTGTGTCCCCTTCTCCCACTGTAGGTAAATAATTCCTTCTTTTGTGGACAAACGTTCTCCTCCACCACCTTTTCTGTCATTTTCTCGATTTTCACTCTCTGTTCCAAACCATTTTTATTGCTCTTGTTCTTCAGTCCCTAAATTGTTCACAACTCGTGTTCGCCTTTTCTAAACTGTGTTTTCCCCCATCTGTGCTTCATTGGCCCGTTTGCAATCGATTGATAACCTTACTGGCTGCAACAGTGCATTCATGTGTTTCCTAGGAACCAGATGAGTCAGCTAGTTCCATGGGAGCATTCCTGTGATAATGACATTTCTTTATCGTTATATGCCATTGACTTTGTGATGCCAGGTAATATTGTAAACTACTTTGTAGTGAATATGATTTTAAATGTAGAGATGTACATTAGGCCTACAAAGCATTATTTATCATCAATTACAAGGAAAGTCACATGGTTAAATAAATACTCAAAATAAGGGTAAGGTCCACAAAATTGTACTTAAGTACATTGATTTGAATATGTGTAACTTGGTACTTCCACCGCTGACATCAATTTATGTCAGTACCTTCATCAGGTAGTTTTCTCTGCTTTGTGGTTCATGTCCACACATTCTGCACATATGATTTTGACACATTTCATATCAGTTTATTATATCATTGTCCCTGATCTGGTCCAACTGACATCCAAGTTTGACTCATGACGACACATCATTTTTAACTAACAACATCACTTTTAAGATAGGCCTAATCCTGAATGGGCCCTAAAGTTTAGACGATTTCTGTCTGTATGTCACACATAGCAACTAGACCTGATAGTAGAGTAATAGCCAAGTTGGTGGAAGTAGCTGAATCAGCTGTAGTGGTTAAATTACTAATAACCCACCAGCCATCTACATCACAAGTGGAGATTAGCCTGTCTCATTGATGGCTCCTTCAACAAATTCAGCGTTTTCGGGAGACATGCAGGTTACAAAAGTTGCATCCTTCACAGTCCAACATATCCCAAGATTCATTACAGCAGCAGGTGATGTTTGTGATGTGGACGTGTAGTTATGCTGTGTTCCATTTGTACTCAGAAGTCGCAATTTCCGAGTCGCAAATTTCAACTGGAACACCCCCGAAGTCAGATTTCCGTTGGAGAATCCTCACCACCTAATCAAACATGGCTGCCCTGAGTGTAATCAGTAGTAGAAGCCCTGTAATATTCTGTTTATTAGCACTTCTGACTAGTTTTTATCACACTAAATCACTTGTATAAATTCATATGTATATGTTCATATATATATATCACTTCATATTTATATGGAATTGCTGAAATAGAGTAATGTACATTTTTCATGTAGTATATATGAACTACAATGCAGGCCGTGCTAACAATGGCCAACAATACCAATACGATCTACCAGGCTAACAATAGCCTGGTAGATTGGTGCCCGTTAACTGACACGATTAAAATGCTCCGAGTGTCGGTGACCATAAGCTTGAGCCAATTGGCAGCACAATTAAGAGGATGATCGACAATGTTGTTGTTTGTTTTGTTTTATTAAAGACAGTTTTATAAAAGACACAGTCACACACACACACACACTGCTACAGCTGGGCAGCCACATCCACAGTGCTCTACCAGGCTGTGTGAAGCGCACAATTTCCTGATGTTTCAGCCTCTTTGTGGCGATGTATACCGATTGAGCTACATTCCTTTTTCATCCGGTCTGGACGGATGGGTCTGGTGAGTCTCTTAGCTCGAAAAGGAGCCTCAACTTCTCCTTCTTGTAACCCATGTTGATTGACTGGAGTGGGAGTTGTAGTATCTTATCGTCAAAGAGTGTTGCATTGGAGAGGCAGTGTGGGAGGCTGAGACATTTCCAGATTTAGGTATTGGCCTTTGCGTCAAGTTTAAGGACAGAGGTCATGGTGATGTCACAGAGCTTCAGTGGCCACATTAGGCGTTGGTATAAGGTGAACTGGTAGCACCAAACCTTGGATTTTTCTGTCAGGAAGCACTGATTGATCTTGTGAAGGCCGTCCAGGAGTTGGGTTGTGACAGCTGAGGCCATATGCTTGTCAGAGAGATCAGCCGTGTATAACTTTCTGAGGCTTCGCACTGTTTCTTCCACTACCAGGGGAATCCTTTCACCGTCCCCAGTGAAGCAGACATTGTCATTCCTGACCCCCTTGTGGACTGAGAGGCTGTGGGATTTTGTGGGTTTGATTTTCATGCGGGCCCCTTCCAGCCTTTTGAAGGCTGAAAGAGGCCCACATGAATTTCTGTAATAGACACAGTTTTAAGAGCTGTTGTTGCTAGGCAACAGGAGTAGCATATAATGTAAACTGTGGATGGGGATGTAAACAGGAAATTCTCCATAGTTCTCCATATTTCCAAACTGTGATGTGCGACCTGCTGCTAGGGGTTGTGCAAGATGAAAAGGGCAATGGTGGATCTATAGTAGGGTTGCCACCTGTCCCATAAAATAGGGAATTGTCCTTTTTTTTTTTTTTTTGGATATTAAATGCTGCGATTTGTTCCGGATGTCCATAGATACACAAATCTGTCACACACACATCAACACTAAATCTAACAATAATGGTCAAAATAAAACACAAGGAATACTAAAGCCAGCAAAATTATTGTGATGGGATCTACACAGGACCAGAGCTGTTTATTGACTGTGTCAATAGTGTGTTTAGAACGTTCAGAACAATTCTGCCATGGGATTGGTTCAGAGGTGGTGACGTGTTTTGTGGGCACCGTGTTTAATACCTGGTGCCCACAAGACACAAAACATTAATCAGATTGTCATTCATCTTATATTAACAAGTACAGTCAGATACAACTTATCAGAGAGCAATAACTTTTTAACCTTAACTTTTTGCAACAAAATGTCCTGCTGTTCTGCCTATAGTTGCTGTGAAAGGCCCAGAGGCAGCAAACTCGCGACCCTAATATTTCCCTTCAGGACCATCTGTCCTGAAGTTTTTCTTGGTCTTGGAGGGCAGCTCTCTCTGCCGAAATGTGTTTAATTCCGACAAACCCCGTCGATTCTCTGCCCAGATGGAGAGCAGCGCACGAACATCATTGTGAGACCAGAGCTGTCGGTCCATCGTTCTCCATAGCAGCTAAAATAGTAAATATATTTCTGCACTGCCATCTTTATTGGCTCTATCTGCTGTCTACATTAACAGGTTAACCCCGCCTTAATGTTGACCCTGCCTCTGGCCCTGAGTGGCTCAACAATTAGGTTGGGCCAGAAATCTGGGGCTGGTGGGCCTGAGACAGCCCCAGGGTGGCAACAGTTAGCAACCGGTGTGAAAGCAGTTATCCCCAGCACGCCTTGGATAGCTTGGCTTTTGCCTGACAGCGTAAAGCCGGCTAATTAACGGCTCTGTGCAGGACCCCTCCCTCCCCTGGCTTCAGTCCTCTGTGTGTCTGGTGCTGTCATGGTTGCCTAGAGACTAGTGGTGCAACAGATCATGATCTGTACGGATCACTTACCATGGTTTGAAGTGCATGTGTACTATGGAATGGCTGTGTTTTATTCAGGAATGCGATGATTAGTTGATTGTTTAAAAAGCTGGTTGTATGTTCACTTAGCATACAACCAGCTGTCCATATGTTCTCTGTCCACATGCCGCGATGTATTTAACAGCCACACAAATTACCACCGCCTACTCTTTTTTTTATCGCTTTCTTAGAATGTACACTGATCTCCTTCACCATCACCATGTTTCTTATTGTTTGAAACTTTCATCAAAGTTCGGAATGCTGCCCTCAGCGCTGCCCTCTAGTGGATGTGTTGTTAACAACCATGCCAACATGAAATACACATGGGGAGTATAAAAGGAAGCGATGTTAAGAACGGATATACGTACTTTCGTGTGTAAAGGGGGCATAAATGGGCCTTAAGGCCATGGTCCCTCATGGAGAACGAAGAATTTAATAGTATTATATAGAAGAATTTAAAGTTGTAAATTCAGGTATGGGCTGTTTTCTTTTATTTTTTTAAGGATGTAATGCCTCATATTGCACTTTATTTTTTATATTTGGACATCTTGAGTTCAAAGATTTTTTTCAAAGATTTGTTTTTCTAAATAGTCAATGGGAATGTTTTGAAGTGTTCCAAAAAATAAATTGAAAGCATTCGTCTTGTGTTTTTTCCTTTTTGCTGAACTGAAAAATGATCCAAACTACGCCTCAAAAATCATGACACAATCTGAACCATGAGTTTTATGATCCGTTGCACCCAACTAGAGACAGACACCACACACCAGCGCTGCTCACAAAATCCACGCCTCAAAAGCGAAAACACTTGCAAAAGTACTGATGTGAGTGGAAGAGGCACATCCTTGATATACATACAACGCAATTTGTTCCATATTTTTGACAATTGAGTCATTACAGAAACCATGACATTACAATAACAGATTACATGGCCAATGAAGATCTGTATGAGGTAAAATAAAACATCTGTTAGCCAGGCCTTCATACCTTTGTCTCATGTTTTCTGTCATCTATCAAACTGAAAATGTGCAATTTTAACACAGCCCTACCCTTAATTTCTCCCACAGACAAATAACCGTGTCTCTCTCTCTCTCTCTCTCTCAAGGTACACACAATGCGTACAGCTGTACACCTGCAGGCGCCATTGCCTAGCAGTGATTAGATTGTGGCAGTGTAGCAAAAGCCGTGTTTCCACCAAGTCAGTTCCCGGTAATGAATAGGGGCCAGGAACTTTTTAGGAATGTCCTCCCTCTCTCTGTCTGTAACGTCTGTGTCTCCACCGAGGATAACCCCTGTCAGTGACACGACGGGAAGCGAGATGGACTTTGCTGATCATCTTCTCTCTGATCACTTTATCATATAACTATAAATCAACTACATGCTGTAGTCTGTGTGTGTGTGTGTGTGTGTGTGTGTGTGTGTGTGTGTGTGTGTGTGTGTGTGTGCGCGAGAGAATGAGAGCGAAAGAACCATCTATTTGTTTTTAACATTGTGTTTACACGTTGGAAAAAATTAATTTGTAGCGGCAAGTATTGATTCTATGATGGTCCACCACACATTGATCATTATGTGTGAAACCCTGCGATCATTTTGTGACAGTTACAACTGTGTCACTGTTCGCTTCTTTGATTCTGATGATCAATAGGAACTATTTATTGATATGCTTCTGTTGCTGGGTTTTAAAAATGGACCATCTTGTGTTACAACTAATTATCACCGAGTCAACCTAAAACCCCGCCCAAGAACTTATCGGAGATAAGCTGAGTACCTACCCATGGGCAGGGACTTTTTTTTTGCCCCGTAAAGGTTCCTGAGGTTCATCTCACAGGAACCAATCCTCTAGTGGAGACAGCCGAGTTCCCAGAATATTACCCGAAGGTTCCTGTGGTGGAAACGCCCCAAAACATGGAATACTGGCTAAAATTAGGGTTACTTGGGGATGAGGGATAATTTAATAACAACCACGAAAGAGGAGAAGAGGCAAGAGAAACAGAGGGAGCAGAGACTGAGTGGGAGACAGATAACGATTCCAGGGAGAACAAACAGGAGAGCGGAGGCGGCTCACAAGGAGTTAAAAGAGACAATGCAACATAACAGTCTGGATAAGGACAAAGAAAAAGGAAGGTACGGTGAAATATATCTGGGTCTGGGCTTCACTTGAATTGGTAAAACTGATTTTCCAAAGTCACAGTGTGCGCCACATTGATACAATGTCTAAACATATCCTCACTACTTTAGTCACTTGTATAAAAAAGAGCAAGCTTTATTCTGTCCAAGTAGATGAGTCCACAGATGTGGAAAACGTGGCCAATCTATTGGTGTACATTCGTTACCTTTTTGAAGGAAGGAAGATTTTTTATTTTGTCAGCCCCTTACTACTGAAACAACAGGGGAAGAAATCTTTTATTTAATTAATGTGTATATGAGGTCCAATGGAATTAACTGGACTCGTTGTGTGGGAATATGCACTGACGGAGCCAAGACCATGACAGGGAAGCACACAGGGCTTATAGCCCACGTCAGGAAAGTCTGTCCATCCATTCTCTGGTTACATTCCAGTGTTTGCAGGGAGGCCCTCGCAGCCAAAAACATGCCAGGTGATCTACTTTCAGTCCTCAATGATGCAGTGAAACTGGTAGACTTCATTAAAGCTCGCCCGCAAAATGAAAGGTTGTTCACACTATTACACAACGAAATGGGCAGTGAACACAAAGCACTGCTATTGCACACTAAAGTGCATTGGTGGTCAAGGGGCAAGATGTTGACAAGGCTTTTTGAACTGCGACATGAGTAATTTGTTGAAGACAGCACGTTTCATTTGGCCTCCAATCTAAATGGTGAGGATTTTCTGCAGAAGCTTGCCTATCTGGCTGACATATTTTCTGTCCTCAATGAATTGAATTTAGGTCTGCAGGGAGTCAGTGCAGTTACCCTGTTCAACACGCAAGACAAGATTGAAGCTACGATAAAGAAGCTACGGTTCTGGGCAGGTTGTGTGAGTGGGAATATTCTCCTGTTTCCCTGCATTGCATGCGTTCATGGACCCAAATGTCGTTCTCATGAGTGAACATGCAAAAAATCTTATAATGGAACCAACTTTGAAGTTTCAGCTGATTAGTTACAGCTGATTGACCTGTCATCTGACAGAGTGCTGCAGTTCAAACGAAAGCTACTTGTGGACCTTTGAACTGAGGCAATGGCAACATACTCAGTCCTGGCAAGGCAAGCCTTGAGGGTTTTGATGCCCTTCGCCACAACCTACCTATGAGAGGCAGGTTTCTCTGCTCTCACAGTAGTGACAAAATATCACCAAAGACTGGATGCTGTTGAGAAGAACTTGCGCATTAAACTGTCTTCAATTTCACCAAACGTGGAGCTTTGTACAAACATACAGGCCCGCCCGTTGCATTAATGTGGGAAAGTATTTGGCTTTTAGTGTTAGGCTATTATTTCTATCAGGATACTGTTAATTTAAATATTCCATTTTTATTTTAAAAAAACAACACAAGTAACTCAGTGACTCCTCTTAACAGAAAGAAATACAACACCCTTTCTGCATCTGTAATCTCTGTTTAAGTCTTTTCACTTCATTCTCCCTTGTCTCCTTCGGTGGTGTTCCAGCTGCACCACCCATCCCGGGGGTTTCGTTTTGGGACGGTGAGGGAGAGCAGCGCTGAGGACTACATGAAGAAGAGTTTTCCAGAGATGCACGAATACATGAGGCGCTTCAATGAACCGACGACCCCTGAAGGAGTCGCCACTCTCAAGTAAGAGGACAAATACCACTTTGTTGTTGTGGAGTCATTGTAATGGATATGGTTCCAGTCAGATTAGATATACAGTCAACATTTACTGTTGATGACATTGTTTGCTGTAGTTTCTGTAGTTAATGTCATTTGTTACTGTCAGCATGATGTAAATAACATGCTCAGAAAGTGTCCTGAGTATGTTATTGTAGATGCTATCAGTAGTTGCTGACAGTTATTACTGTAGTTCTTGTTGTAGTTTCTGTCACGAGTAGGGTGTCATTTCAGAATAAACCTCTGATATAGCAAAGAGAACAGAAGCAAGAGAGATGCAGACAGATACAGACTAAGACCAGACATAATTCAGTCTGATGGAGATGGACAACCAAACTGTGTGTTTCCAGTCTGACCTCCCATAATCCTCTCTGCTCACTCAGGCACAAGGTCAGGGTTAGCAACTCTTTTCTGTAAGTGTCTGCTAGATATTAACAGCTGACCTGAGATCTGAACTTTCTGCTTGGTTTCACATAGTCACAGCATTGTCTGTGTGAGCACTCAACCAAAACAGGGAGACAGGCGGTGACTCTCTTTAAGTGTGGTTTCCATAGTAACACAGGTCAGGTCTGCCTGAAGAACCACAAATCTCAGATTAGATTATAACTCCTGAAAATACATAAACATGCTGGTAGCTGGTCAGCTGCTGCTCCACTGTACCTGACCAATATAGGTCAGAGATGCAACCATCACCAGCACTGGTTTTCTGTCAGTAGTTGCTGTCATACAACTACAACTACAACTGCACTGTTGTTGCTACTGTTGTCAGCAGTTGTTGCATGTTGCTGTAGTTGTTGTCAGTATGTAGTTGCTGAATGTTGCTGGTTGCTGTAGTTACCACCAGTGGTTGCTTTTATTGCTGCAGTTGTTGTCAGTAGTTGCTCTAGTTACCATCAGCAATTGCAGTAGTCTTCATCGTTTACTGACAGTAGGTGTTGTGGTTGCTACAGGTAGTTACTGTCAGAGTTTACTGTAGTTAGGGTCCTGGCAGCTAAGGCTATTGTTTTCCTGGATCTTCTTCTTCTTCTGAGGAAGTCCTACTTCTCATGCGCGAAAAAAGTGTAAACTTCGCACAAAGCTCCAGTCCCGTGCCAGGTTGCCTAAGCTGCAAAAACAGGTCAATAGTCTTGATGGTGGCGCTACAGCAAGCCGTTAAAGTTCAGAATTTTGAAAATTCACAACAAATCAACCCTATGTGCTACAGAATTTCAACTTTTACCAAAATATAGCCCTATACTGCAGAAACATTTGTGCATTTAGACCTATTGCAAATTATAAAGTCCATCGCTCTATTTGTTAAACCTATCTCCACCAACAGTTTTTGCTCAATTGACACCAAACTTGGTACAGAACATTTTCAGACTGTCCTACACAAACCGTCCACACAAATTTTTGATTTATCGAAAGCTGAGCCTACGGTGCCTCAAAATGTTTGACTGTAAACTGTATTTTAAACATATACTTGCAAATTCTTGCTAAATACATTTTATGCATTAAATACATTAAAAAACATCATCTACGAGTCATGGAGTCATGGTAGATGATGTTTGGAAAATGTCACAATTTTATCTCAAAAACTGAATTTTGTGCAGCATTTTGAATTCCACTTTTCCACTTTTTCTGAATTCCACTCCATGTGAATAATTGGAGTTAATGTAAAAATGGTATTTTTAAACATCAGTTTTTCACTTATGGAGCAAATAAATCATTTTAAAAACAAATTACCAAGATCAATATTTTCAGATTTTTGTCTTAATAACTGAATTTCTGACAGCTGTTTGAAATCTGCCTTTACATGCTAAAAGCTGTTGTCTTGCACACAGGTGACTGACTGGTTTAGTCAATTTGTGAAGCTACATGTGACATTTCCACTTGCTAGTAGCTCAGTGAGGTAAAGGATGGTTCTTGGTGTTGAAGATTGTGAGTTAAAGCCTCAACTGATGTAAAATGCAAATTATAATGCCACCTTTTTTCATCTTCCTACACTCTGCTTGTTGCTCAGAATTGCTTTATTTTGCCTTATTTTGCTTAAAATTGGTTGACCCGACCATTGCTGCATAGCAGCTATGAGAACTGTTGTTTCCATTAGTAGTTACCATCAGTAGTTACTGTAGTTTCTAACAGTGATTACTGTCAGTATTTGCTGTAGTTACTGTCAGCAGTTGCCATTGTTACTGTCATTAGTAACCACGTCTCTCTGTGTTGAAGGACAGATCCTCCTCAGCTCGATGCCTTCATCATGGATAAGGCTCTGTTGGACTATGAAGTCTCCATTGACGCTGAATGTAAACTGGCAACAGTCGGGAAACCTTTTGCCATTGAAGGCAAGTCAATAGATGCTCTGCACTTCTGTCTCTGTGAGACTGAGTAGCTGGGACAGTTGGACAGTCAAACCTTCAACTGTGCGCCTGACCATGAAACTGGTTTCATGGTTCAAGTCCGAATCAGGTTCCAGTTGAATTTTATGTCACAGTCTTCACAATCTGTCTCTCAGCAGTTCTGACTTTATCTTTAGTTCATTTGCTCTTAGTTTTCAATCTTTTATTACTGAAATGTGTTTCATGAAATTTCATCACCAACAACATCTCAGCCAATCACATCTGAAGAACAGACTCTTGCAGCTTAATGGTTTAAAGATTCACACTGAGTCATTTCCTCCTGCAGAGATGGAGAAAACACTGATAATCAACACACATATTGTATCTTCAGGGTAAATATACATGCATCTACAATTAGAGATCTCTCAGTCAAATGAGATTCGAAGTCGAGGACTGAGACTTCAGACCAATGAATGTAGGGATGCAGAGGCTGCTAGCCCAGGTTAGCACATCTTATCTTATCTTCAGCCTCTGTGTCTGTTCAGGAGTCAGTGTTTGTTTTTTATCTGCTATTCACAGTTTATCAATTGCTGTTTCCAGGTTATGGTATCGGCCTGCCTCAGAACTCTCCTCTGACATCCAACATCTCGGAGTTCATTAGCAGATACAAATCAGATGGATACATGGACCTGCTGCACGACAAGTGGTACAAGGTGGTTCCCTGTGGGAACCGAGTGTTTGCTGTCACCGAGGTCAGTTGACACAAGTTAGAGATTTATATTGACTGTAACTGAAACCACGGGTGTCTGTCTGTAGTTTTACATGTGAGGAAAACCAGCAGAAGTTGTCTCTTGTGTTATTCACAGAGTTTCCTCTTGTTTGTGTGAAAAACAAAAAAATGAAATAGAATAAGGACAAGACAAAATAAAAGTATGGTCTTACAGGTCAGACTGCTCTCCCTGCTGGTCAGAGGAGATGTTGACATGAGAGGAAGTAATGCATGAAGTCAGATAGAAGATGGGCAGACGTGGTCTCTACAGTCTCCACTCAGTGTCCACTTACTCATTTTTCTTGAGTCTCTCGGAATCATCACTGTCACACACTTTAACTTTTTAAGCCAACATGGACCAAATAACTCAACTGTTGCAAGCTGAAACAAGATCCACTAGGATTCACCAAAGTTAACAATATGCCGTTACCAATACATAAAAGACCATCAGAAAAAAAACGAATAGTCTCCATGCACCAGCTCAGTTCATTTAATATGAACATGTTTCTTTATTCTACAGTGTCTCAGGCTTTTGTTCTTCTTCTTCTTCTGTTGGTATCAGACTCTTCAGATGGGCATCAGTCACTTCTCAGGACTCTTTGTGTTGTTATGTTTTGGAGTGGGCGGAGCTTTGTTGACTCTGGCAGGTGAACATGGCTTCTACCGACTCGTCCTCCCGCACATCCGCCGGCGGCAGAACCTCAAATACTGGCTACACACATCACAGGTGAGTGTCAGGGCACTACTTGACACCACTCAGAAATCTGGTCATTTAATAATTAGCACTGTGATGGAAAAACGTCAAAACTCGGTCCCACATGAACCCCTGAATTTACTTTTTGTATTCCTTAGAAAATTGCTACAAGAGAATTTGGGGATATTAACACCCAGGATTAAACCTCATGGCAACTAGATTACTATAATGCACTTTTTACTGGCCTGCCAAAAAATACACAAAGACTCAAAGACTACAGCTCATTCAAAAGATTTGGTTTAAAAAGCCTTTAACGGATAAGATCCAAGCTACAGCTACAGCAAAAAGAGATCAGTGATACAGCTTTTATAAATTATGCACCCAAACTCATAAACGTAAACAAAACACAGTTGCACAATTGCCCCCTGCTGCACCGGTATTTTATTGGTCTCTATTTTAATCCCTGCTGTAAAGTGTTATGTAATGTTTATTCAAATATTTTACTTTTACATCTTCTGTCCATGCATTTTAAAACACATTGTGCTGAATTTTCTTGCATGAAATGCATACATATTATATATATATATATATATATATATATGTGTGTGTGTGTGTGTGTGTGTGTGTGTATATAAATATATATGTATATGTGTGTGTGTGTGTGTGTGTGTATATATATATATATGTGTATATATATGTATATATATAATCTATAGATATTGATAATCCTAAAACATGATTTTTATCTTGAAAATATCTTAAACTAAACAAGTAATTAAAACAAAATAATATATTTTCTTTTCTAACCAAATCTCTTGAACCAAATCTCCATAAATAGTCACATAGTATATAAATTATGTGAATTACAAAATAGACCAAATTGAACACCTTTCTGAAATTTGCTTTGAAATACTTCCCCCTAGTGTCTCAACCTGAAATGTTACATATATGTCAGTGCCTTGGGCATTTATGGTAATTTATTCTCTATTTAAAGCCAGTGCAATGTCTTTATCACATTGTAACATTTACAGGTATTTTTAATGGATTTAAAAAAGTTTTAAGAGAAAAAAATATGGTTGGGAATACACTTGGATTATTGTTATATGTTGAGTAGGAAGTAAATCATTTTATAAATAAATAATATTAGTCCCTTTACAAATATTTGGAGAAAATTAGAAACAACCGTTGTCACATTGTTTGGGTTTTCTCATGTGATTTGTCGACATCTTGAAGGTGAAGATGTGAAGACGTTTTGTTCTTCAGTGAAACCAACAAACTGTTCATTTGTTTCTGTTTGTGCATAAAACAGAAAATCCATCGAGCCCTGAACATGACGTATGAAGACGTAAAGAAGCAACGAGTGGAGAAAGAAAAAAGGTCTGTAGCTCCATCGCACTTCTGTCTGATCATCAAACATCATGTCAGAGTTATTTAGGATTGTTTATATTCTGATTATTCTGTTTCTGTCTGTGTTCAGCTGTAATCTGCAGAAATCTCAGCCCCCCACTGGCCCGCCTCCCCCACCAGCCCCCGGAGCCTCAGCTAAGTGGAACAACGAGACCAGCAAAGATGATGCAGCTGCTGCCGCCAAAGATGCTCGAGACTTCAAACGAGTCCACTTCAACCTAGAGACCCTCAACACCCGGCGCCTGCTGGCTCGCATTGCCGCCTCAGAGGCAAAGGGAGGCGGGGTTAAAGACGAGGGACCAGCCAAGATAAAGGGAGGGGCGACCAGCCGGCCGTGTGAGAATGGAGGGCCAGCAGCTTCGTTTGCCAGCCTAGTGCTCTCTACTTCCTCCTCTTCTTCCGCTCGACCCAATGCCTCTGCTCCACCCCCCACTGCAGCAGCTCCGCCCACACCTGCAGCTGCCACGCCCCTGCTGAGGTGGCCCCGCCCCGGCCTGGAGAGCTGCAGGAGCTGCAGGAGCAAATTGACCAGATGAGGGAGAAGCTGAGGACGGCATTGGCAAGGAGGGCCGAGATCCAAACCACTCTGACCAAACCTGTCACCACGGAGACCAACAACCCCGCAACAGCTACCACAACAAAGACGACAGCAACAATAACAACAACCACAACAACGGTGACAACCACGACGACAGCGTCATCAACGATAGGAGCCCCACCCACCTGCTTACCGACTGTTGCCCTGGCAACATCGCTTCCTGCCAACATGAAGTGTGTGACAACCATGACAGACCCACCTCACAAAGTCCTGTCCAAAGTCCGGCCCTTCCACAGCAGACTGACCAATCAGAGGAGGTGATGCTCTCTTTACGGCGGCCATTTTAAACAGCTGAGAATGAAACTCAATTTTTGTTTTACAATGATGGAGTCAACAACAAAACATAAAGAGGTCGTGCAACAGGGTCACACTATTTCTGCATTCAAAAACCTCTTAAAACACATAATACTCAGTATTATTGATCTGATTATATACATAATACACACCATAATAAACTGAGGTAAAACTGTAAATTTTCACCTTCATTGAAACATTAAACTCTTAACTTTTCGCATCTATGAATTCATTCATTGACTTGTGAATCACAGTACTGAATACTGCATCACAAATCAAGTTCCACCAATATCATTTTCTTCAAATGAATGCAACTCATTACATTAAACAGAGAGAGTGACACAGTGACAGAGACCTTTTTACCTCGTCCTAGTTGAAGAACAGTAGTTGAAGAACAATAGAAAAGGAGATGTTCATTCTGAACATCTTCTTTTCATAGAAATCCCTCTTACAAATGTCCAATAGAAAACAGGTCAATTTCAAAAATGGTTGTTCGCTCACTGCCACTCTGATTCCATTCCCTCCCCTTCAAAGGTGATTAGCTGTAAAAAAAATAAAATAAAAAAATATGGTCTTGTCCACGTTATGAAGCTGACAAAGTTACATTCATTTTAGTGACAGTGAAGGAGCCAATCAGTGTCAAGTGTTTGCATAATTTCATAATGAAGTCACCAGTTAAGACTGTAAAGATGACAAATAGGTGCAAAACCACAAGTTTAAAATCCCCCACCCTGAAATATCTTTCTGAGAGAGGCTTTTATGAAGACACATCCAACCAACATTTTATTGTGTATATGTCACATCACAGAACAAGGATCAAAAACCTGTTCAACCATTCTCTGTCACCTCCGATTTGCTGTGTTTTCAGGAAATTGAGACGATTTGCAAGGATTAATGCCTTTATAGTTGTTGGAAAAAACCCATAGAATTGGTCAAATGAATCCTTTTAAAAATATTTTACCTGAAAATAGCATTGATGCAAATGATCCCTTTGGAAAGTCAATATTTTAAGTGTAGTTCTCAATTTCATTGAAAATTTACACAACGAACCCCAGATTCTACTTTTTACTTTTTATCTACTGCTTATTTCATTTTTTATCTTGAAAAATAATTAAAACAAAGCATTCTATTTTAATTTCAACATAAATACTTTAAAATTGTAATGTTTAACTTATTATTTCATGGTGAGTAATCACAAACATGAATAAAAGGACAATGAAACAAAAAAAATTTAAAAAAAAAAACAACGAGGATCCTAAACTGAGCCTTGAGGTACACCAGACATACAATGTTTTTAATTTAGAGGTGTAAAGAGTTGTACTTAAACATTAAAAAATAAATGTTCTCAAAGACATATTTTTGTATACATATTTGATATTAAATACATTAATAAATACACTTGGTTTAGTGAAGCAAGTAATTGATCCAGTTATTGTTTTTTTTGTTTGTTTTTTGTTCTTTTTTGTGTTTTTTGAAATGTACAGACTTTTTGATTTTTAGTTTCCTCCTCAGATTGTTTAAAGTGGTCGCTTTAACTCAGACTAAGGTGCAGATGTTAATTCAGGATCTTTCTCGGACTATGACGGTGAAGAAACTGGACTTACCGTGAAACTCATGACATGGCTGCCAACCTGGAGCCTCAGAGGATTTATGAAAAGAAGACTCCAGGAAGTACATGCACCAATAAATAAATAAAATGAATAAAAAAACAACGAGACAAACGCAAGTGTGTGTTTGTCTCGTTATTGCAGCGTTGGGGTCGATGCAATAAAACAGTTACCCCTGCGTTTTTTTTTTGTTTTTTTTTTAAGCGTTATATTTACAGGTTAAGATTTTTAAGGTTTAAAAAACCCTAAAACAACAGTATGAGCACCAACCCTGAATTTTCACCTTTTATTATGAACACAGATTTTAAGGTTCTTTTAAGAAACTTTCTCTCAATTCTATCAATGTACCATCTTAATGATAATTAAGATATTTTAATGGGATTTTAATGGATAATCTGCACCAAATAATTAAACCTGTAAATCAATCCATCTTAATAACCTATTTTACAGTCCACTGATGCAATGAACCCCTGAATTTACTTCCTAAATGTTTTTTTCTCTTAAACAGAAAATCCATTAAATTTTGAACCCAAGAACGATCCCATTAAAATGTATTGATAACGTCTGTATGAATGGGTAAATTAGTGGCTTTATAAAGTAAAAATTGAAATAAGGAGAGTTGATTGAAGACAAACCGTTCCCTTAAGATTTTTTTGCAGATGTGACAAACCAGGTGAGACCTGTTGTTTCTTCAGTTTCAATCTATGTCTTCCTCCTGACCTGTGTTTCTGTGAAGTGTTCACTTATGTGAGTGTTCACTGTGTGACGTAGAGGTCTTGACAGGTCCACTTAATTATTATTATTATTATTATTATTATTATTATTATTATTACAGTTTTACAACATTCTCGATCAGGTGTAATCATTGTCGGATGTGTTTCAGATCTGGACCTGTGAAGACCTACTGTACCTGTGAGGCGTTGACCTGTCTGTACTGATGAACTGTGAAGCGATCACTGATCTGTGTTTTTGTCAAGGCTTCTGGACAGTTTCTGTTAATGTTGATCCTCATCTAGTTTTTGGAGAAATTAAAAAAGGAAATGAGGGTTTTACCAAATCAAGAGTCTTGTTCTTTTTGTCATTTAATTGAACAAATAAAACAAAAATTTTGGAAGATTTTTGCATATCACGAGTCTGTTAATAATAATAAAAAAACATCTGAATGACAAAAAAATTTGTAACAGCTTGAAATTAATGTTTCTTAAATGTTAAAATGACATATTAGGTTTTTTTGTGTAATAATACAAAAGCATGTCATAGTGTAGTTATATATATATATATATATATATATATATATATATAGGTGTGACCATTTTTAACACAATTTTATTAAAATATTTTAGAATATGTGTCTAACATGAAAATGTCACCAAGATGCAAAATGTAAAATATCATGATATAGTATGCCATAAAAATGTCATAAAAACAACATAGTATGATAGGGCGTCCAAAAAATCATCATAAAAATATAGTATAATAATATGTTGCGTCCGAAATGACATAAAACGTCATAAGTCATAAGTAATAAGTCATCAAACACTTTGTAAAAATGTCATTAAATTGATGAATACAGAATGAGCATAGTATAATGACCAAAATGGAATGAAACCATGATTCACTATAAAAACATCAAACTGTGGTGAGGCGTCTCAAATATCATGAAAACGTCATGGTGCAGAAAGTCGTCAAAAATGTTCATAGAACATGGTGTATAAAATGATGTGAAAATGTTATTGTATATATTAATAAAAAATATCGTAAAAACTTCTTTGTATAGTATGTCATCAAAAATGTTGTTAAAACGTTGGAAATGTCGTGAAAACACCATAGAATAACGTGGCGTATAAAATGATGTGAAAATGTTAAAGTTTGTCAAAAATGTCATAAACACATCACAGATTAGTATGTATGAATACTATGTATAGCTGCAATCAAGGATAAAAAATGTCATAAATTAGTATGTCAGACAAAATGGCGCAAACATGTCATAGTGTAGTTTTTTTTTTTTTTAATTATCGCAAAACTTATATAGTATATGTTGTAACAAACGTCGCAGTGCAGTATGGTGACTGAAACATGATAAAAACCTCACTATAAATAAAACCATAATCAAAGTGATAAGTACAGTGTGATGTTTAAAATGTTGTGAAAAAGTTATAGTGTAGAACGTCAAAAATGTCATGACAAAATGTCAGTGTAGTCACACATAACATGAAATAATAATAATAATAATACACAGATGTCAGAGGTTCTACAAACATGAAAGTCTAAAACCTCATTATAAAGGAAGATGCCATTTTATCAAATAATAAAAAAAGAAAAGAAACACAATTCCAAGAATGAGCAGCAGGTGGCATTAATGTTCTGATATCAGATGTCTAACAAAGTGTTAAATAACTGTAACAGCAGCAGTAACATTGATATTTCTGTATGTGATGAGGCTCCTTAGAAAAGACATGAACATCATCTCTTCATTTATTCATTTCATGTTCAGTTCAGGAAAATATGTTTAAAGTTTTTTATTTAAAGTGTTTGAGGATGTTTCTTGATCCTCCGTCACTTCGCTCCGACGTTTTCACTCCTCAGATGCTCAAACCGCTTTTGCAAAATGTTTGTATATTCTAATATTGAATTATAGAAAAGTTTTTGCATCGTAGCAAAAGTTTAATCATCATCAAATTACAATACTTTAACTTTATTTCCCTTTATATTCATCAACAGACACCAAGTGAAAGACATAAATACTGGTTAATGAGAAAAGACTCGGACTCTGACAATTTGTGTGCAAACAGCTATTGTTGTGCACTGGTTTTACTGGTTTTATTGGACAGTTAAATACACTTGATGAGTTTCAGGCTTCAGATCAACTAATGAGGCTACAGCCATCCAGCAGAGGCACAAAGAAGAAAAAACACCACCAACACCCTCGAGCCCCCCGAAGTCCATCAGTCTGGTTCTGTTTCTGTCACTGATGATGTCACATTTCAGGCTCCGCCTCCTTCACAGCGCTACACATAAATAAATATACAAGCGTTTTGGCGAGACGGCGGTCAACAATGCTAACGTGTCGGCTGCAAAAAACACTTTAATAACAAATCTGTGAAAACAAATGAAAATAAAATTCATTTTATTTGCATCAAAGTTTATGACGTGACGTGAACGTGTCACAAACCGCAAGTCAGTTCAGCAGCAGGAAATACCGTCGACCACGAAGGTTACCAGCTGACAAACAGCTCCCGAATGCATCAGCAGATGTCTCACTTTAAGGTTCTGTCAGTTCCCCTGAATGCACCACAGAGGGCGGCCCCTCGCTGCAGGACCACACGCCACACTGAGAAAAGTCGGAGCCTGAGGTGTGACATCACAGCTGGCATCACATCACACAACCTATCAGCTTGCTCCGCTGCCAACGTCTCTGAAGCATCCATAGACGGTCCAAGGACCGATAAGGCATCCAGTCTGACAGGAAGTTCTAATCCCTCCAAAATAAACTTCCTGTTCTAAAAAGAGTCTTTCATTTCAAAATAAAAGCAGATGGAAAAAAAAAAAATTCAACACAGTTCAAAGTTTGTGCTTCAATCTGTCAGAACGAGGGCTGATCGACGCAGACACTGATCAATAACTGAGAATCACAGTCAAATTAAAATCAGGGAAAATCAGTTTAAAGAGTTAATGCTAATTTTTTTTTTTTTTTTTTTTTTTACAGTGCAATCTGTAGCTTCAGCTCAGTGGATCCTACAGAAATATTTCTTAAAAATAATAAATTTTCAGGTTCGAACGTTGTTGTTTTCGAGCTGCTGCCACTGGTCACAGAACATCAACCATGTGACATAAAGTCTGTCCGACTTTATCGGGGACTACTTTCAATGGTGGATTAATCAACACGCGATGTTATTCAATTATTTGCTAAATCACAAACAACAAAATAAAAATTACTTCCTGTTAGCGGTGTCCCAACCCCTCGACTAATCAGAATTCTTTGAATTTAAAAGTAAAGCGAGGCTGTGATTGGTTCAGACTGCTCAGCTTCTCCTATCAGCTGATCACTAATCAATCAATCGCGGATCGATCGGCCTGATCAGCTGACAGACTGAGGCACGGTGTCGGGTGAGGTGATGTCAACGGGGAGACACCTGGACTCTCAGGATGGGGTCTGAGGGGGTGTGGTCTGCGGGGGCGGGGGCTGAGAGGGCGGGGCCTGCTGCGCCGCTCTGCAGTCCCAGTCTGTACCTGCGCTCTGTGAGGGGGGGCAGTCTGTGTGTGAGGGCCCTGCCTCCTCCTGCCCTTTGATTGGACGGCTGGGTGGAGCGTCAGCATCTCCTGTTGCCGTTTTAATTTCTACAGAAACAATGTTCGGATCTTCGCCTCCTCCTCCTCCTCCTCTTCCCATCCAGAACTCGGCCACCACACTGATCTCTCCTGCTCCTCCTGACCCCTGGCCTCCAGCTGCTCCGCCTTCGCCTCCGCTTACGGGGTGGAGCTCAGAGGAGTCAGAAGAGGATAGAGCTTCGGTGATGATGGCTGCTGTTTGAGCAACCCAGTTCAACTCTGACCTCACGTCGCCGCTTCCTGCTGCACCTGGCAAGGAGGAGGAGGCGGAGGAGGAAGTAGGTGGGGTGTCGGGCTGAAGTTGGGTGGGGTCAGCAGGCCCTGGCTGGGTGCCATTGGCAGGTCCTGGTCCTGCAGCAGCAGCAGCTGTGGCGGCGGCAGCTCCATTGTTGTTGAGGTTGTCCTGCAGCGCCGTCTGGTTGGCCTGTCCCGCCTGCTGGTTCTGCAATAGCATCTCCTGGATCCGGATCTGCTGCAGGATGGCGGGAAGCTCATAGTGGTGGAAGAAGTAGATCATGGAGTGCTGAGGAAGAGGAGCAGGCCGATTAGTCTCTACACTTTATTTTTTAAATGAATTCACTTTTCTTTTCTTTTTTTTTTTAAATAAGTTGCTACTGGAACTGAGGACTGTTAAAGTCTGAATACAGAGACCTGGGGCCTCATGTACTAACAATTGCGTGGATTTCTTACTGAAATGCTCCATATGCTCAAAGCTGGAAAGTTCTGTATGCACAAAAAAATTCAGATGTATCAAACAGGGCGTATGCACAATCCCACGCACATTCTCTTTGTACATCGCAAACAACTTGAAATTGAGTGAACATGCACAAGCAATAATTATAATATGCTAATTAGTATAAACAGGCCAAGGACTGCGCTGTCTTCCAGAAAAATGGCAACGGTGAGCAAAAAACTGAACTTTTCGACAGGTGAACTGCAAATTTAGATGAAACGGGTGAAATATATTGTACTGTGTCTGAAATGAGTTTGGTCGAGTCGGACAGGACGAGAGCACACATCTAAATTACAATTTTAATGAACACTTGATTTTTATTTCTCTTTGACATTTTTTTGTGACAGAAAATGAAAGTGACAGAAATAAAAATATTTTAAATCCCTTATCAGTACAACTGCAACCGGGCCAGTCTGTGGCCCAGGAAAATAAATAAATAAATAAATATAAAATAAAAATAAAGAGTTTTCTATGATCAGAAAACAGGTCGGATACAAATTTAAGTATGAGGGGTACAGGCGGGTACAGATTGTCAAAATCAAACCCATGCAGACTCTGTGGAGTGGGAGAACGTGGCTCACACGCTCAATGCTGTGGGAAAACCGCACTGTTTCAGAGTTAAAGAAGAAATGGTCGGACATAAAGTTAAACGACATTAAAGTGACGTTAAAGGAAAAGCGGCTGCTCATCGGCAGAGCATTTCCAGGATGAGTGGTGGAACGAGGTTAGAGAACAGAGTGGCGCTGATAGTGGGCAACACGTTGCTCTCTGCGTGGTGTTGGCAGCTGAGGGAGACACTGATGCTGGCCAGGATCCCAGTGAGGGTAGTGGTTCATTCATTCTCCAACCTAACCGTTCACTTTTTTAGTACATGCGACCGTGAACGTGAAAGATGGCGTATGCAAGGTTTTTGTTGGTTTTTGTATGTACGCAACTTTAGTACATGAGGCCCCCGGTCTCAGTTGTGTGCTGTCGGAGGAAGAGCAGTGGCGCCCCCTGCTGTTCGTTAATCATCTGACTGGACTGAAACTTTAGTTGTGTTTAGCAGTGTTTGCGAGTGTTGTGCTGCACATGTAAACAGACTCTGATCTAGGACCAGTTCATGATGAGAATGATAATGATGATGAAGAAGAGGTTCTGACCTGGATGAAGAGCCAGGAGGTGACAAGCGCCAGGCTGCTGTACTGACCGTTGAAGCGGTAGTGGTAGGCGTAAAAGGCAAAGTGATAAAGATAAAAGAACCTGGAGACACAAACGTTAGTTCAGTTCAGTTCAGCATTCACATTTTCAAAATAAGAGCTCTGTTTTTTGTGGGTTTTTTTTTTCCAAATTAAAGGCCACACACGGGCCACTCGACTCACCTGAGCCAGTGGCGTTTGCTGGTGTTGGTGTGGCAGCAGATGGCATCGTACTGGTCAGCAAGCCACACGATGAGGATGATGTAAAACGCTGTGGTTGTGTCATTGAAGAACTCTGACATGATGGCCTCCATACCTGACGACAGGAAGTGAGACTATGTGACAAACTGTCTCTTCTCTTACGTATAATAGCTGGAGCTATACCAACTGCCTGCAGGTGAAGGTGGGGTACACCCTGGACAGTCACTAGCTTGTCGCAGGTCCACATATAGAGACAAACAACCAGTCGCACTCACATTCATACATAGAGGCAATTTAGCATGTTGAATTCTCCAATGCCACAATGCACACTGCTAATCCAGACTGAACTTACCAACAAGGGCCAAAATGACAGTGAGCAGAGGGGCTGCTGGGAAGGCAATGGTCATGTTCATCTCCAGCATCTGGAGCAGGTCGACTGAGGACAGAAAGAGGTCAGAGGTCAGAGATAAATATGAGATGTGATCTGTGAGAGAATGAGAGGCTTCAGGGTTTAAACTCACCGATGAAGACGAAGATCTGATGGTGTGAATATCTGAGCAGCATGGACACAGACAGAGTCTGAGGACACAACACACACATGTTACACCTCCAAGTATAAATGACAATGATCAGTCTGCAGTCGAGCTCATCACTCACAAAGATCACCATGATGACGAACGCCGCCAGGTACGAGGTTCTGGCCATCCACATGCTGACGAAGCGGTAATGTTCTCCAGATACCACGTTCCTCAGGAACCCTGCAAACAATCAGGTTGCAATTATATGTTCTCACCTGCAGGTGTAACTACAGACGCAATCTGTTCTCTCTACCTTTGTTCTCCTCGTTCTCGGCGAGCGCCTTCACACTCGACATCAGGATGTCGTCGTAGCCAAGGAACTCGTCGAGCAGGAAACGACTGAAGCCGTCGCCAAAACACTCATCCTTCATCGGATCTGAACACAGACAGATGCAGCTTTCATGTGAGTCATGTGACTGCGAGGTCATAGTCATGTGACCTGAAGTTGGAGTCATGTGACTGTGATGTCAGAGTCGTGGTCAAGTCAGAGTCATGTCATGCGACTGTGATGCAGGTGTGTTGCAACTGACCCAGAGTGACGACCATGACGGGGATATTGAGGCGCTGCCTGGTGCTCTGCGACAGACGCAGGAAGCCGTATTCCAGCGAGTACTCCACGATGTACTCCTCCTGAGGCCACACTGAAACACAACAGCAGCTCAGGTCATATGATCAACAAACTGATGACAGAATAAAAACGGGTCAAACAGACGAGATCCAACATGGCTGCAGCAACAGCAACATGAGCTGAAACAGAAACATTAGTAGTTTGATGTTACAGCACATTTCACTTTTCTTATGTTAGGGTCCAAAAAAACAAACAAGCAAGCAAACAGAATAAACATAACAATGATATCACAGTTACAGTCACTGTCTGTCGCATCATGTATGATCATCGATCAGACTGTTGTTCAGTCCTGCAGAGACGGATCCTGATGTCTTTGTCCCAATAGACTAGTCACTGTAGTCTACGTCAGCAGTCCTTAAAAAAGACGGTGTAGTATACAGAGAACTCCCTCTTTAAGTTCTGTACATATTTACCTTACACTCTAATCCTGTTGCCTAGCAACAGCAACAAGAAAGCAAGAAAGAGTTTGGTAACATTTAACATGTTGCAGATAAAATCTAATTCCACTCCTCCTCACTGCTCTGGTCATGTGACCATGTTCACATCACAAATGCTAACTTTGCTACATTTGTTTTGCTACATTTGTTCTGCAACATGCTAACTTGTCTATGTTAACTTACTTAGGTAATTTAGATAATTAAGCTAACTTTGATATCTTTAGTTGGTTACTTCAGCTAAGATAGCAACCTTAAGATATTTAAATG
This sequence comes from Polydactylus sextarius, assembly GCA_016801845.1. Taxonomy (NCBI): domain Eukaryota; kingdom Metazoa; phylum Chordata; class Actinopteri; family Polynemidae; genus Polydactylus; species Polydactylus sextarius. Next base: position 4,915,595 of record CM028910.1, read on the forward strand.
CCTTACTTATTCTAGCTACTTAACTTGGCTAATTCAGCTAACTTAGCTATGTCAGTTAACTTAACTTATTGAGCCTCCTCAGCTGACAGCAAACTTTGTTACCTTGGGTGGTTTGGTTATTTCAGCTAACTGACTTTAGGCTTTGAAGGATCCAACCATTGTAACCTTCTTGGCCGAAGAGACCCAGTATTAAACATCAGTGCTGCCCCCTGCTGGTGTGAAGGATGATTTCAGCTGTTAATAGATCGGTTACAACAGTGACAGGAGTAGTTCACTTCAACAGAAGGAGGAAGAGGAGGAGGAAGAGGAGAAGGTGAAGGAGGGTTTACCTGCTCTGGTCATCATCTCCAGCTCAGAAACTGAGTCCTTCAGCGGCTGCATACCTTTCTGGCTGAAGGAAACGTCCTGGCTGTCGTTCACTCCACCTCCTCCCCCTGCTGCTGCTGCTGCTCCGCCTCCTGCTCCAACCAGAGAGGGTTTCAGACGAGGCTCGATGTCCAGCTCGAACTGCAGCACAACACAGAGGGGACATGAGAACAGATGTCAACTCTTTACATAATCAATTCCATGATGGGCAGAAACTAAAATAACATTTAAAGAGTCCACCCTTGAAGCTGAACAAAAATATGCAGGAAAGTGTTCTTCAATTGTGACAGTTGGTCCCAAATATGCAATATGGGGCATTACATATTAAAAAAAAAAAAAAAAAAAAAAAGGCATACCTGAATTTACAGCTTCAAATTCTTAGATATAATATTTTTTAATTCTTTGTTCTCCATGAGGGAGTATAGCCTTAAGGCCCATTTATGCTGCCTTTACATAGTACCTACGTACCTACATCTGTACGTCCATTACTAATATCACTTCCTTTCATACTCCCATGCATACTTTATGTTGCCATGATTGTTAACAACACATCTGAGTGCACAGCTCCGAACTATGATGTAAGTTTCAAACATTAACATGGCGATGGTGAAGGAGATCACAGCGCACATTCTATGAAAGAGATAAAAGAAAAAAAGAGTCCACGCTGTAGGCGGCAGTAATTTGTACGGCTGTTTTCACTCCGCTCCTCTATTTGTTGCGTACTGCTATGTGAACTTACAACCGGCTTTTTAAACAATCAACCAGTCATCACATTCCTCAATAAAACACAGCCATTCCGTGGTACACAGGTGTTCCGGACCGTGGCGAATGATCCGTATGGATCGTAGTTCAGCTTTGATCCATTGCACCACTATGGAAAACAGATGTTGATCAAAAGAAGGTGATATACAGTAGCTGCTGCCACAACACCACAAATCAACAACATCAAACAACAATGGCCCAGCAATGGCCCTGCTGCTTTATTTACTTTTTTTTTCTACCTTTCTGTTTTTTTACCTATTACATCTATATTGTTGCAAGTTTTTTTGCACTATTTTAACTTTTAAGAAAATTCATTTTTTTAATTCCTCCTCTTTTATTGCCTGTAAGTTCTTTGTTTTAAAAAATGTTAATTCTGAATTCAAATTCTAAATACTGTTCTAATTATTATAAAACTGTGACAGAATGTTCCCCTTCTCATTTCTAGACACGTCTGTCTCTACACTGTATTTATGTGCAAGTGACAAATAAAAAAATAACTTGAAACCCTTGAAATACTAGTGGCACCATGCCGGCTACAAATGCTACAAAAAGTGTCAGGAAGCAACTTGTTCAATGTTCCTGCTCATTAAAATAAACAAACACTTGCAGCTCTTCATTCATATCTATGCTGTATATCATCCATGTCATCCTTGTACTGGAGTATAGAGCAGTTTACATGGAGGCGCATATGGTAATGATCGATCACGTTTTACACTTTAGCTCACACGTGAACAACGATCTGCGTGAAGTCTGAAGGACAAAATCTGTTCACCTGCACCGAGCTGTTGTCAAACATCTCAAGTGTCATCTCCTCTTCCTCCTCCTCTTCATCCTGCAGCGATGTCATACTGAGCCCTACACTTCCTCCACCTCCTGCTGCCTCCTCAGCCTCCAGCTCCTCCTGGAGCCCCGTGGAGTCGTAGTACTGCAGGAAGACGGGTGCTCGGCTCGAGTTCCGCTGGATCTCCACCCGCAGGATGCCATCGCGAGGCCAACGCTCTCTCACCACCTCCAGACAGTTTATGGGTGAGCGAGAGAAGGCGATGTGGATGTAAGCGAGGATGAAGAGTACGAAAAGTGCCTGAGGGAGAGGAGTGGGGGGAGATATCACTGTCAGGGTGTCACAGGCAGAAGGGGTCTATATGAGTATCGTCAACTTGTATTTCAAGTGTTATGACTCAGCGTTTCATATGATTTAACGTTAATCTGATGGAGCAATACATAAACACATAATCCCTGTTAATGCAGATTAGACACATCTACTTAACCTACAAGAACACCGTTGTTACTGTTGTTGTTTTCCACAGGTTCTGTCGTGCTCAGTCAGATTTTCTCACCTTGAGCAGGACAAAGAACTCGAAGACCCTCCTGAAGGATGGTGGGAAGAGTCGTGCATATGTGACTGCCATCTTGAAGAAGAGGGCATGGAAGAGGCGGTCCCGGACGTTGATCAGAGGGTTCTGGTTCATGTTGGGGTTCCGGATTCTGTTGGGTCCTGTGTTGTTGTTGTTGTTGATCGGGACGTTGTTGTTGTTGTTCGCCTGATTCTCAGACATGGTCTCTAGATCTTGATTTACTTTAGGTTGTACTTAAAAACTCACAAATTCCGGACTGATTCTAGGTCAGCATGGCGTCTGCAGGGCGTCCTCAGAATCAAGGTCAGATCTGACCTCAGGTCAAATGATGGGAGGTTCGTGCAGATGCTGAACCATCCACAGTAAAGTCAAACTGTTGGACAGAACATCAACAGAAATTTCATCAGCCTGTCCAGTGGGAGGTTTTATGTTTTCATCTACTTCCTGTCACATGATCTCACAACTAACACTCAAGCAGGTCCATTTATGTGTTATGTGTTGTTACCTGTATGTAACCTTAACAAATATTTACACCTGATTGAATCTGTTTACATCTATTTACACTGTGTGACGTCAGACAGAAACTCATTCCTCTGCCCCACTTTAACATGAAGTTGTCAGTTGCTGCCTTGTTCTGGATGCAGACCGGTAGACCGACGTAGTCCCGGGTCTCCGTGTTCTGGTCCGGCAGGTAAACATCGTGCAGTTCACACCCAATCAGCTTCACACCAACTTCATACCAGTTTTACATTGAAACACACAGCTGTCTCACCTGTTAGTGACTCTGCAAGCGTGTGTCCATGTCAATGTCCCGTCTTCGCTGTTTTCACAACAACAAATAAACAAACAGCCTGAAACGGTAGTGCTGTTAGCACCGTTAGCACTGTTAGCACCGTTAGCAGGCTCTGGGGACTAGGCTAACGGACACTAGCAGCTGGCAGATCCTTTGAGTGAACCCATTTCAGCTTGATCCGACTCAGACTAAAACTCTGACTCACACTCGGAGTCTGACTCGGACAGATTATTCTGCAATAAAAGATGATCTTACAGAGCACAGAGAAGCTAACAGATGCTAACTAGAGAGTGACGGCTGCTGTTATGAGACGGAATCACAACCAGGCCGGAAATACGGGCTCTACACAGAGGATTATCCCCCAAAGTTTGTCTGCCAGGTGCCTCCGTTACTGTCCGCATCTTTGTCATTTTATGCAGTTAAATACTATATATCTACCTAACTATATTTTATCTAAACTAAAAAATTCAAATCGAATCTTATCAGAACAAAAAGATTCTTACCCAAGTTCTGTAACATCAATATAAGCGGAGACCCGGACTGATGCACCTAGAAGTATTTGCTCAGGGAATATTTCTCCTAATATAACAGGCTGCCCGTGGTGCCGTTTTATTTAAACGCAAATAACAGATCAACGCCGATAGGATAATATGCAGAGAAACGCGTTATGTGATATATAATACAGATGATGACTGCCAAAAATATTGAAACTCCGAGTAAAACGAAGTTTAATGGTTTGTGAAACTGTGTTACAGACAGGCAGATGTAGAGACAGCTGTGTGAGCTGTGGGTCCTGACGCTCAGTTTCTGTGATGAGCGGTAGCACTTTGTTTCATCACTTTCACAGTAAATATTTCGTCATATTGCCTCAACGGATGACTCTTTTTAAAGACTATATTTCTTAATTTAAACGCCTGTAAACAGTTTGTCAAGAAAACGGACCCCCCACTAATTTTTATCTGAGTTACCGGAGCTGAATCAAAGTAAGGCAGGCTAATGTTAGCATCTGACACCTACATTATGTACTTGACAAAATTATTATTAACTAAGTACCTGTAATTAACTGAGCTGGAATGTGCCTGAAATCTGGTTCAATTTCGTGCACACTTTCTGCTTCTTATTACTGGATAATGTTTTGATTAATTGTTGAAATGTCGTTAAATTGTAATGCTTCTCAGTGGAGTGTTCAGTTGTTCTTGTTTCTGCTTCACTCATTCACTCTGTGTGTGTGTGTGTTTTTTTGTCCAGGTGAGGCCTCCATTTGGCCTCCAGCTTCTTCTGTGTTTGAACTATGGAGCTGGCATATGTTTGTGAGTGGGAGAAGCGCCCTAAGAGTACCCACTGTCCCTCCATCCCTCTGGTGTGTTCGTGGTCTTGCAGAAACCTGGTGGCCTTCACCACAGACCTGAAGAACGACGATGATGACAAAGGTTCAGTTAGATCCTCAGACGCCTCTCTGCTGCCCACTGAGCTCTCACTTTAATCCTGTGTATGTGTGCGTATGTGTGTGTGTTGTAGATGTCAGTCACATGATCCACATCATTGACACCGAACATCCTTGGGACGTTTACTCCATCAACTCTGGACACTCTGAGGTCATTTCCTGTCTGGAGTGGGACCAATCAGGTGAGTTTCACTCTGATCAGGATGTTGATCATCTTGTTGTTTGTTTACTGACAAACCTCTGTGTTAATGTATTTGTGTGAAGGTTCGCGGCTGCTTTCTGCTGATGGCGACGGTCAGATTAAGTGCTGGTCCATGTCTGATCACCTGGTGAACAGCTGGGAGAGCATCCTGTCCAGCTCCCTGGACGGAGAGCCCATCGTGGCACTGAGCTGGCTGCACAACGGCGTCAAACTGGCACTGCACGTTGAGATGGTAACGTTTCACGAACAGTGGAAGTGGGATTGAAATGCTTTATTTATATACAATAACTATAGCAGCTGCTATTTTTATTAATTATTTTTATCAAGAAAACAATTCCATCGATATAATTAATAGAATATATTTATTATATTTCTATTAAGGAAATTATTCTTACATGATGTCAGCAGTCGTTTACAGGACGACTATTAAGTTTGTTCTACGTTTTCACGTCATTTAATAAAGTGTGCTCTATATTTCTTTATTTTTTCAACTTATTTTTATTATTTTATTTTATTATTTAAAATATATTTTCTTAAGTATTATCATTTTATAATTTTTATTAAGAAAATGTTAGAAACATATTTTTATTTCTTAAATTTCTTATGTTCGTGTTTTGTTTTTTTCACCACAGTCTGGTTCCACAAACTTTGGAGAGAAGTTTTCTCGAGTAAAGTTTTCTCCGTCTCTGACGTTGTTTGGCGGGAAACCGATGGAGGGCTGGTTGGCGGTGACAGTGAGCGGTTTGGTGACAGTGTCGCTACTGAAACCAGGCGGCGCTCTGCTGACAGCCAGCGAGAGTCTGTGTCGCCTGCGAGGACGTGTGGCGCTCGCCGACATCGCCTTCACCGGGGGAGGGAACATCGTGGTGGCAGCGACTGATGGCAGCAGCTCATCTCCGGTGCAGTTCTACAAGGTCAGAGACAACCACGAGAGGAAGTGGCAGCAGCACAACGAGGGGAAGCTTCGGCATCTGTTAATGTTCTGTCTGTGTGTGTGTGTGTTTAGGTGGTCGTGAGTGTGGTGAGTGAGAAGTGTCGCATTGACACCGAACTGTTGCCATCTCTGTTCCTGCGCTGCACCACTGACCCCCTGCGGCGAGACAAGTACCCAGCGGTGACGCACCTCAAATTCCTCACCAGGGAAAACTCTGAGCAGGTCAGACGCACACACACACACACACACACACACACACACACACACATACAGCAGCTTCACACTCGTGTGTGTGTGTGTGTGTGTGTGCCTGCAGGTTCTCCTGTGTGCGTCCAATCAGAGCGGCAGCATCGTGGAATGTTGGTCACTGAGAAAAGAGGGACTTCCTGTCAACAACATCTTCCAGCATCGTTCGCCAGTTGGTAAGGAACAAACACAAACTGATTCAGACTGATCTAATGCCGCTCCACTAACACCGACTCCTCCTCCTCCTCCTCACCTCTCCTCCCCTCCCTGTGGTCATCAAGTGGGGGAGAAGCAGCCCACCATCCTGAAGTGGCGAATCCTTACGACCACCAATGACCTGGAGCGAGTGTCGGCCGTCGCTTTGCCCAAGCTTCCTATCTCCATCTCTAACACCGACCTAAAGGTGGCATCAGATACTAAATTCTGCCCCGGCCTCGGTGAGACAATGCTCCACTGCACCTTCTTCTGAGTAGTTTCTTGCTCTATGCTGATTGGCTCCCCATCTCTCTGCTCCCCTCTACCCCCTCAGGCCTGGCTCTGGCGTTTCACGACGGGAGCATCCAGATCCTCCACCGCCTTTCCCTCCACACCATGGGTGTTTTCTATGGCTCCTCCTCCTCTTCGTCCAATCAAAGACCGGGAGACGAGTCTGCCATCAAACGCCAGAGAACTGGAGGCCCTGCCCTCCACTTCAAAGCCCTGCAGTTCTCCTGGACGTCGCTCGCTCTGGCCGGAGTCGACAACCACGGGAAGGTGAGAAGAGTTTAGACATGTGGCAATCCACTGATATCAATCAATACATCGCAATTTGGGCTAAAAAGGATTCTACTTCATGCTAACATTAGCTAGTTTTATACCAATGTTATAACTGTTGTTATGATTTAATAGTGGGATCCAGTAGCGGCTTGTGAGCATAAATATTAGTAGCGCAGTCACTGGTTCCGATGCCTGAATCGGGGGCGTTGGTTTTTAATGCTGTATTAATATTCATGCAATATTCTTATACATCACGGTCATCAATCTCTTAATGTATTTGTCATTTCAGCATAGTACGTTGGCCAGACGCTATCACAAAAAAATTCTTACCATAAGCTACAGGAAACAATTGCAATAACAAAAAGTTGTAACAAAAAGCCCATATGCGACTCTATTAGTGCTGCTTGCAGTTTGGATCATTGCCAACAGGGTGATATGATAAATGCACAGACAAATGTGGTCGCTGATCCATCCTGCCCCACAACTGCAATTAGGCATTAAACTGAGAATCAAAAAAAGAATCAAAATAGTTGAAAAACACACAGAACTAAACAGTGCACTGAAAGCTAAGTAATTAAGTCATTTACATTATTTTTTAAGAAGAACTATTTTGGGGGGCGGATGATTTTGATTCAGTTTCATGTGAAAGAAATTAAATAAGTAAATTACAACTGTGTGTGTATCCTCAGCTCCACATGCTGCGGGTGTCGCCCTCTATGGGTCAGGTGCTGGAGATGAACACAACACTGCGCCACCTGCTGTTCCTGCTGGAGTACTGCATGGTGACGGGCTACGACTGGTGGGACGTACTGCTGCACGTCCAGCCCACCATGGTCCACAACCTGGTGGAGAAGCTGCATGAGGAGTACATGAGGCAGAACCAGGCGCTGCAGCAGGTCAGCAAGGCATTGTGGGAGAACAGAGGGAACAGAACTTTAGTGTGACCGACGGTCCTGAAGCTGAGTTGTTTCTGTTTCAGGTTCTGGCGACACGCATTGTAGCGGTGAAGGCGTCGCTCTGTAAACTCTCCACAGCAACGGCAGCTCGTGCATGTGACTTCCACGCCAAACTGCTTTTGATGGCAATCAGCTCTACCTTAAAGTCTCTGCTGCGGCCACATGTCCTCAATACACCTGACAAGAGTCCAGGAGACCGACTGGCTGAGATCTGTGCCAAGAACACAGACACAGGTGAGGGGGCGGTGGCCGGGCGCCAAACACTGATGAGGTGAAGATCGATCTTATTCATCACTGGATGTTCCCACAGATATCGATAAGGTGATGATCAATCTGAAGACGGAGGAGTTTGTGTTAGATGGACCCCCCCTTCAGTCCTTGCAGCAGCTCATCCAGTGGGTTGGAGACTTTGTCCTCTACCTGCTCGCCAACCTGCCCAATCAGGTGAGCTAACAACGCCACAGCTAACAATCCAGGTCGATAAAATCAATGTTCAACTGTATTAGCTGGTTTGATAATTAGATAATGTCAAGATTTTAACAAAAATCCAACCTAATACTAACATTTAAGTTGACAGAGAATCAAAAAGCGTTTTTACCTCGTTTTCGTTAAAGAACGGTAGTCCACCCACATGTGAAAAGTGGTAAAACTCAGTGTTAACATTACCTTATTTACAACTAGCTAAAATTAGGATGTTAACAAAAAGGTAGAATCCTCATGCTAACTTTAGCATTTTGGCTATGAAGCAATATCCAACTTCCTGCTAATATTAGCTGGTTTATAATTAGCTATAATATGGATGGTAATGAAAAGGTGGAATCCATCTTCATGCAAACATTAGCCTTAAAAGTTTAAAACTAGACAGCACTAGAATTTAACAAACAACAAAATAGGTGCCAACCTAATGCTAACATCATCATTAGTATCTTTAGCTGAAGGTGCGTGAACACGTTAACTCGTTATTAAGTTCAGATGATGACAGATCTAAATTTGTCACAATTATTCGCTAAGAGACATTTGACTGATGGGCATTGTTAAACTCCCCCAGGGCTCTATGGTGCGGCCAGGGTTTGGCTTCATGAGAGATGGTGCATCTCTGGGGATGCTGAGGGAGATGCTGGTGATGATCAGAATCTGGGGACTGCTGAAGCCTGGCTGCCTGCCCACCTTTACCGCCACATCGGACAACCAGGACAGCATGCAGCTGTTGTTCAGGCTGCTCACCAAGCTCTGGATATGCTGTAAGAGCTCAACCACCAGGGGACGCTCGGCACAAACCTCAGCCAGTAAAAACATTATTACAGTAACACACTGTGTGTATTGCAGCTCGTGATGACGGCCCTCCCCAGGACCCCGATGAGACCCTGATTGATGAGTGCTGTCTGCTGCCCAGTCAGCTGCTGGTTCCCAGTATGGACTGGCTGCCGGTGAACGACGGTGTCATTGTGAAGCTGCAGGGAAAACACCCACTCAGGCTGCAATTTGGAAAAGCTTCGTCTCTGCCCGGAGGAGGAACCACAACCCAGCTGGAGGTCTTCACTAGGTAATAGCAGTCTCCGGGGGGGACCCTTGAGCCTCAACTTCCTGGATCGTTGACCATGTAAACCACTGGTGTTTGTGTGTGTGTCCTCAGGAGTCCCGGTTCTCAGAGGATGGATAACCTGCGCTGTGTTCACATGGGAGTTTGTCCCACTGAGGAGAGTAAAGCCTGCACCAGGTGAGTCCACAGGAAGTGATATCTCAGCAAGCATTAACGTCTGACCTGGGTCTGGGTCTCAGTGTCATGTCCAGCTCCCTTGACATGAAAAGAACTTGAAGTTACCATGACATCAGATTTATCTGTAAAACCATCTGTTGGCAATTGTTGGCAAGTTAGCCGACATCTCCTCATGTAGCTCACGTTTTCATAGTTATTCTGTTTTAGTAGAAGTGCTACCAGCTTTTCTTCTATCCAAAAAAGCTCAGCATTTTAACAAAAAAAGGACAAATCAACTTCATGCTAATATGGCTAGTTAATAACTAGCTATAATTAGGATATTAACAAATTGTACGATCCAACTAAATGCCAGCATTAGCATTTTGGCTGAAAAGCAGGATTCAACTTTAGCTAGTTTTATAACTAGCTAATTTGGGGAGATTAACAAAAAACAGAATCCTATGTTAAACCAACATTATCAATTTAACAAGAAAATTGGATCCAGCTTTATTTAACATAAATGATCTTGTTTTTAACAATCAAAAATTAGGATGTCAACAAATGATAGGACCAAACATATTGCTTACTAGCCAACCAGTAGCATTTTGGCCAAAAAGCAATACTGAGCTTCATTATAACATAAGGTTGTTTTATAAGTAGTTAATGTTAATATTTAAACAAAGAATTGTCCAACACCATGCTAACAATTTGATCAAAGATTTCCAAACAAGTCAGCTTTAGCATTTTAGCAAAAAAGTAAGATCCAACATTGTACTAACATTAACATTTTGACTTAAAAGCAGGAATCATCTTAATGCAGATATTAGCTTGTTCATAACTTTATAATGTTTAACTAGGATTTTACCAAGAAATAGAATCCAGTGTCATTAAAGCATAAATGTCTAGGACTGGCCATTATTAGCATTTCAACCAAAATGTAGGATCCAAGTTCATGTTAACAGTAGCTTGTTTTATAACTAGTTATAACTAGAACTACGCTAAAATTGCAATGTTAACAAAGCAAAAATGTCTGCTGGGTTTGATCTGTCAAAAGAAGACTCACTGTGAACACATCACGTTAGCTGACATGACGTAGCATCAAATAGTTCGTGTGCAGCTGTGATTCTTCAGCTGTGTCGACAGCTGAGCTGCTTCCCCCTGCACTTCCTATAGTGAACTGCAATTATTGAACACTGGTGTGGTGCAGACAGAGATGGTATTAAACCACACAAGAACAGGGCAAACGTCAAAACATTAAAAAAGCAGAGGACCCAGGATCGAGCCTTGAGGAACTGCCACCTGATTTTCTGTCTAACACAAAGATTTAGTTATTTATCTGGTGTATGTGTGTGTTTATGTCTAGGTGTGGATGTGTGACGATGCTTCGTTCTCCGAACAAGACAAACGCCATGAAGCAATGGGAGCAGCGCTGGATTAAAAACTGTCTGTGTGGAGGTTTGTGGAGGAGGATCCCACCAACGCCGCTCACCTGAACCAGGACGATGTTTATGTTGTTCTGAATGATCTCACTGTTTTGTATCTGTAAATAAATGTCATTTTGTAATAAAACAGTAATGTCAACAAACTCAGGGCTCACTGTTTTTAATTTTATTCCGTTTTCAGGTCAAAAATGAATAAAATACAGTATAAATATAGATGATGGGTCTGACTTGGAGGAGGCACTAATCACCTGCCATACACTGAACGCTAACAGGATTTTAACACCTCCATGTTTCACCATTGTCTCTCTCTCTCGCTCGCTCTCTCTCTCTCTCTCTCTCTCACACACACACGCACACACACACACACGCCGTGCAGCAGCAGGAAAACGGTCGCACGCTCAGATTTGCGTTATTTCAGGGACAAACGTGAACCGGAACCGGGATTAAAGCACCAAGCGGCTGTTACCGGAGAATACTAGGCAGGTGTGTCCGGTTTCCGCTGTGACGGCTCCGGTGGTGGGTCCGGTTCTGCAGCTGCAGCAGGAAACGTGACGGGAACCAAAAGGATCGATGGTCTGAGGTGTGTGTGTGTGTGTGTGTGTGTGTGTGTGTGTGTGTGTGTGTGTGTGTGTGTGTGTGTGTGTGTGTGTGTGTGTGTGTGTGTGTGTGTGTGTGTGTGTGTGTGTGTGTGTGTGTGTGTGTGTGTGTGTGTGTGTGTTCTGCAGAGACTGATTTATTACAGCAGATCAACCGGAGCTGCATCAGCGCCGTTTACACAACACTGGGATATTCCCGATGTAACGGATTGAACCGGGCTGCAGCGTCTGATGATGACTGCAGTACCTGTCTGTCTACCTGTGTGTGTGTGTGTGTGTGTGTGTGTGTGTGTGTGTGTGTGTGTGTGTGTTAAAACGTTACATGTATAATCCCTGCTCTGATTGGACGGATCTTAATTGACAGGAGGTAAATTAGAGAAGGTGATGATAATGATGGTGGTGGTGGTGTTGATAATGGTCCTGATGTTATGTCAGGACCTGACTAACCCTTTGGATGGTGTGTGTGTGTGTGTGGGCATGCACACACATGCATGCACACACACACCAATCCTGATCCTGGATGTTGCAGTTGATCGTGATGATGATGATGATGATGAACTCCTCAGAGAAGATGAAGAAGAAACCTCCAAAGGACAGTTTGACCCTGCTGCCATGTTTCTACTTTGTAGAGGTGAAAACACACACACACTCATATTGTAACACACACACAGCGTAACAAACACTGTAAAACACACACACACACACAGTCACACAATGGAACAATGTAATGCAAACTGTAACATATTGTACATATTGTAACACATACACTGTAACCCGGTGTGTGTGTGTGTGTGTGTGTGTGTGTGTGTGTGTGTGTGTGTGTGTGTGTGTGTGTGTGTGTGCAGCTGCCCATTGTGGCTTCTTCTATGGTGTCTCTGTATTTCCTGGAGCTGACTGACGTGGTGCAGCCAGCTCAGGTTGGTTTCCGTTGCCATGACCGGGAGCTCAGCATGCCATATGTGGATGGAGGAGATGAGCTGATCCCTCTGCTGATGCTGCTCAGCCTCGCCTTCGCCGGACCTGCCGCCTCGGTAAGATGCTTTTGTTTTCAGCCACAGATGGTTCGTGGCTGACAGGTGTTTTCAGATGCCAGGTCATATGTGTGAGGGTGCATTTGCTTTGTGTGTCAGATCATGGTGGTGGAGGGTCTGATCTACTGCCTGCAGTCCAGGCTGAAGCTGCGCCGTGCTGAGGAGAGCATCAATGCAGGAGGCTGCAACTTTAACTCCTTCCTGAGGAGGACGGTCCGCTTCGTAGGTACAACAGCATCAGTTCCACATGCCCCGCCCCCAACTGCACATGCCCCACAGCTACACCTTCTTCACCTTCCTCCTCTCTCTCCAGGCGTTCACGTGTTTGGTCTGTGTGCAACAGCTCTGGTTACTGATGTCATCCAGCTGTCGACGGGTTATCACGCGCCATTCTTCCTCACCGTCTGTAAACCCAACTACACTCAGGCTGGAGTGTCCTGTGATAAAAACCCTTACATCACTAAAGACATCTGCTCAGGACATGACCAGCACGCCATCATGGCTGCCAGGTCAGTTTCTGTCAGACTGTCTGTCTGTCACCACCTCTGTCTGTCACTTACCACCTTTCTCTCCTTTGTCCTGACAGGAAGACCTTTCCCTCCCAGCATGCCACTCTGTCAGCCTTTGCAGCGGTGTATGTCTCTGTAAGTACAACAGGGCTTTTATTGTGGAAATCATCAACTAAACTGGTTTACATTAGGGTATGTTCACACCGACCTCATTTAGTCTGATTGAACCAAATCCTGGTGTGTTTACCCCCTTTGGTTTGGCCAGTGTGAAAGCTGGAATCAAACTCCAGTTTGGACCAAACTGCTCTCTGGACTGTCTAGAAGAGGTGGTCTTAAACGCCTTCTAAGCAAACTTTGGACCAGTTCATTAGAGGAAGTGTATCATCTTATGTCTCATTTCATAAGTTGGGGAAAAATGCCAAGCGATCTTCTGAGATCTCTTCTGAGTTAGCATGATCAGAGTCTGACAGTCCTGCATGATGATAACTCCTGTTTTTTTCCTGCTGACTACATTGACCAATCACATTAAAGCTTTTTGATCACATGGCTTTTTGACCATTTTGAGTTTTGCCTTTGTGAACACAAACCAAACCAATTGGAAAACACAACAATGTATAATTTTCTGTCATTGATTCAGTTTGGACCTTTGCCGTGTGAACGCACCCATACACATTGTAGCCCACACTAAAACACACTGACACATACTATAAAACACACTATAACACATGGTGAAACATATTGTAAAACACACTGTAACCAGTGTGTACACTGGTACGCACATAATCCAAAATGTATTACATCATAAATTACTAGTTACTGTTATTTCAAAATAAGTAGTTACATTACAATACTACTGTCTCTAAATTGTAATGTGTTACATGATCCCTGCATTATTCTGACCTAATAGTAACTGCAGAAGCTGGACTTGTCAGTCACAAAATGTTTACAACACCTCATTCTACATCCAGTGGAGGGCAATGTGGTGTAGCATGACTATAGGCCTTCTAGGCTACTAATAACAATTTTTATTAGAGAGAAACTAGAGAAAAACTCAATCTCTGCAATCTCAGATTTTCTTCTCTTCTCTGGTAGCTGAGTACTTGCATGGCACCGCTCTAGATGTTTTTTTTTTTTCAAACTTCTCATGCTATTTCGTGATGTAGAGAGTTCATTCTGTTTTACACAGAGACTGAACTTGATTAACTAAAAATAGTGACAGTATCTCCACCATAGCAAATGTGTTATCCTCTGCCATCTTTAACCATTGTTTTCCACCAACAGGAAATAACTGTTTTACTCACAGAATTTTTTTCTCCTGGTTTAAAACAAAACACTAAACACTAAATGGGTTAAAAGTATGTTGTAACGCATGTTGCTGAAATATGCAACAAGGATAATACTGAAAATGTATTGGTAATGCCTTACATTACTGTTACAGCAAAAAGTAATATATCACTTCTGTATTGCCAACACTGACTGTAACATTGCTTTAAAGTTAATGAGTAACCCAACAGTGGGGAGGGTTTTAACCCAGATCTGTTTCCTTTCAGATGTACTTTAATTCAACCATCTCTGACAGCACCAAGCTGCTCAAACCTGTGCTTGTCTTTGCCTTCGCCATCGCGGCAGCGCTGACGGGTCTGACTCAAATCACACAGCATCGTAGCCATCCCATTGATGTTTACGTAGGATTCCTCATCGGAGCCTTCATCGCTGCCTATCTGGTAAGATGTGATCACACATACATACATACTCAAACTCCTGTTGTTATGGACATTTCTTTGTGTTTCTGTTGTTGTGACAACTGCATCCACATGAAATGGGAAAGTGATGGAGAGTCTTATAACACAGTACAATGAATAAATGAAGGTGGATGTACAAGTCTACATACAGGACTCTTTCCACAACCATTATTGTGTCTGATGTACTGCTGTCCTTAGAAGGCGCTGTTCAGGAGCTGCTTCTATGGGTCGCATCCACTTAGTAGTTTGGTTTATTCACAGATGATGTGGTTATGGCCTCATCACATCATAACCTCCATCACATATTGGGTTGGGGAGTTAGGACTTCCTAGGGACAAGTTGCAGCCCTCAGGGTTTTGTTCATGACGGTTGGATGGAGATGATTTGGGGCAGCATCAGCAAAAAACATTGGTGCTTTCTTTAGTCCTTGATCAGTCCAATTCTACCTGGACTGCCTTGACTAAGTATATGTACTATTTAAGTATATGTTACTTGGATAACACTGACATGTTTTTTAAATTTTCATCCTGCAGGCTTTTCATGCTGTGGCCAACTTCAAGTCCTCTGATGACATCGTCCCACCCCCACCTCCCCCGCCCCCAAAAGAAGACCCACTGCGAGCACTGACGGAGCGAGGACACGAGTCTGTCTACAACAAGGGCCCTGCCTCCGCCTCAGAGAGTAATGACGAGATTGCAGCAGCTCCGGCCCCAATGGACCGGTTGGAGGGCCTGGGGCCCCTGCAGAGGGAGAAGGCCTCCATGGGGAGTCTGAAGAGGGCAAGCGTGGATGTGGAGCTGCTGGCTCCTCGCAGCCCCATGGGGAAGGAGACGATGCTGACCTTCAGTAACACACTGCCGAGGGCTAGCATGAATGTTAACGGGGTACTGGGGGCCAGTGAGGGACCAGAGGATCTGGTTCAGTCAGTCCAACCCGTCCAACCGGTTCAGCCAGTGCAACCAGTGCAGCGGCGCCTGAAGGCCGTGCAGGTTCCCATGGACCCGATGCGATCACAACAGCTGGTGTCAGAGTGGAAGCAGAAGTCAATGGAGATGCGAGGACTAAGTGCCCGGGATGAGGCAGAGCGTGAAACTAGCGAGGATGGCTCTGAATCGGGCTCAGTGGCAACTGACGATGGGGGATCTCAGGTTCCTCTCTACCAACCTGCAGCGCAATCTGGAAGAACAGCTGGTCATAACCCTACTCCACCTCCAGGGGGCGCCAAAGCTGTTGCAACTCCCCGACCGCCACAGATCCCAGAGGCAGGACCCCCACCAGTCTCCCCAAAGAGTGCCCTGACTCGAGCAAAGTGGCTTGCTATTCGGGAGAAGACGAGTGGGGAGGGGTTGGCCCGCAGCACCACCAACCAGCCACGACTTATGCAGGTCATCGCCATGTCAAAGCAGCAGGGCCTCCTCCCCTCATCCTCCTCTGGCGAGAAGTCCTCTGAGACCACCTCCACCTGCTCAGGCACCTCTTCGACAACCAACTCACCACATTACCGCCCCGCCTCTGAGCAGCAGCGAGACGGGGCAGGTATTGTCACAGTGGACGCTCACGCTCCCCATCATCCTGTAGTCCAAGCCCCACCCCCTCCACAGGCACCATCCATCACTGGTAATGGTAATCCATGGGAGTGGGCAGGGGTGTCGGACGGGACTGACCTGAGAGACACCTACGACCTCAACAGCCTGAACCGTGGAGACTCTGCCGCTCATGGCAGCAGCTTC
Organism: Polydactylus sextarius; assembly: GCA_016801845.1. Taxonomy (NCBI): domain Eukaryota; kingdom Metazoa; phylum Chordata; class Actinopteri; family Polynemidae; genus Polydactylus; species Polydactylus sextarius. The sequence continues at coordinate 4,932,155 of CM028910.1, forward strand.
CGGCCGCATCGATCTTCATCGCCACGAGCAGCTGTCGACACCGATCCCACCTCACCACCATCCCACCCCCAGGGGGAGATGTCAGCGGACGCTAAGCGCAGAGAGTTGGCCATGAAACGCAAGACAGCCCTGGTTCTGTTGGATCGAGAGGTTCGTCACCAGACTGAGCAGGAGAACTATTATAAGAGTCTGCAGGGACGACGGTTCAAGGAGTAGTCTCTTACCTTTCAAAATAAAAGCCTTATTTTAAAACTGGTCTCTAGCAGCACAGCATCTGGAAACAGTGAGGACCACCTTGCAGGTTCTGGTCTGAGACTCGGAGGCTCAGGACTCAGGTCAGTTCTCACTCCATGTTGAAGACATTTCATCTGTAAAAACTAAAACCAGACAAATCCATCAATATTTGTGTCAATTGTGACTTGTGTCACAGTAAGAGAACAAGAACAAGGAGACTTTAGACAGAGAAAAACACACAAAAAAAAAAATATGAATGAATTAATTTCCTTCAACATAGAGGTCTTTACTGTACCTGTATATTCCCAGCTGTGTCCCAATTTGAGGGCTGCATCTTTTGGAAGACTCAGTCTGCGTTGGCCACAGCCTGAACATCAGCCCTTAAATGAGACGGTCTAGCCTACAAAGAATTTCCTGTTTACATCCTGAGCATATTTACATTACACTCTACACCTGTCACCTAGCAACAACAACAGCTAATCTAGCCACTTTAGCTAACTTGACTATTAGTTAAGTTAGCTAATTTAGATACGTTAGGTTACTTTGACATCTTGAGTAGCTTTGTCACCTAAGGTAATAGCTTAGCTTATTTAACCACCTCAACTTAGTTACTTGACCTAAGTCCTCCATAGGAGGACTCACAAGAGAATCAACGGCCAATTAAAATTGTGCATTTTCAGTTTGATAGTGAATGAAGGCGTGGCTGACAGAGGAGGAGGGTTTTATTTTAACTCATACAGATATTCATTTGTCGTCTAATCTGTAATTTTAATGTCATGGTTTTTGTAATAACTTGATTGTCAAAAATATGGAACAAATTGCATTTCATATGTAATCAATATGGAACACGTCTTTCATGTCACATCTTCCAACTATGGGACAAATCCATATTTTACAAAACAGTTGGTAACTCTATATGTTAGCCATTGTAACGTATTTAGCTACCTCAGGTAATTTAGCTGATTTTGTGATACCTCAGCTAACTGTGTTACCCTAGGTACCTCAATTATTTCAGCTGACTTAGCTAATTTAGTTAAATTAGTTTATTTAACCACTTCAACTAACTTTGTAACCTAAGCATAACTTAGCTATACTCACTTAGCTATTTAAGCTAAGTGAGGTTGGGCTGTGAATGATCCAACCATTGTAGCCTTCACAGCTCAGGAAATGATGCTGCATTTGAAGGAGCCTTCAAAATGAGACAGGCTACTCACCACCTGTGATGTATGTAAGTCCTGCCCTCGAGCTGAGACTCAGCTGGCATCTGCAGACACCAAGACCAGGATAAGGATAATTTGTGAAGCTTGGTCTCATGATCAGAGGATGTTTTGTTGATGCTGCTGCCTCCTACATGAACATTGTGTAACAGTGAATTCATTCGACTGAGCACTGAGAACTGTCCACGATGTCGAGCCTCCGAGCAGGAAGCTGCAGAGTTTCCATGGCAACTTATTCTGCGGAAAATGTGAAGTCAAAGAGCACAGAAACAATTTTTACAAATTCATTTTGAAGCACAAACCTGGAAAAACCTGCAGTGAAGTTGTCGCGGCCTGTGACTGTATAAAACCTGGACAGTGCGTCGTCATGCGCCTTTCTGTTGTGATGGTTTGGTTGCTATAGTGATTCTCAGCATGTTGGCTTGTTTGTGTGCTGTTCTCTAATTGGTTGAGACCGTATGAGTGTGTTTATTTATTACAGATGGACCAACGTGAGATTAAGTATTAATATAAATGATGTTCAGAATTTTTAAAGAGACACATCCTGGTTAGCATCTCACACACAGGAAGTTTGAAAACATGAAACAGGAAGTTGTAAAGTTTTGAAACTAAATCAAAATGTGTCTGTCAATATGAAACACTGCTGATCTGATCCTGAGTCTGTCTGTGTTGTTACTGTATCTGTGCTGCATGTGTCCACTGACTGATTTCAAATCAGACGTCCTCATTGTTTGGGAAACGTTTTGTTTTTGTTTTTGTTTTTTAACGTGAAGAGACTCAACGTTTCCATGTGAATGTAAAATGACATGAAACATCATTATGTTGTAATTGGAAATGTACAGAGAAATGTGAACAGGAAGTGGAAGCTGCTGCATGCTCTGTGGTCATCAGGGTCAAAGGTCAAAATTAAAACGTCTTCTCTCAAGATTATGATGTGTTTTGTGTGTTTTATCAGTAAGACCTGAGCCAGAACCAGGACTGTCACCTGGTGCTGGACTTAGATCAGCTGGAGTGAAACACGGATGTGATGCTCGTCACAGTCGGCAAGATTCTCACACACACACACACACACACACACACACACACACACGTGCTGTACCTTCAAACTCATTATTCAGTTTCCATGGCAACAGTGTTGATGGCTGATGCTGAGATAAGAGCAGCAACACACACAGTGATCACTCGCCCACTCACTTGCCTGGTTTCCACTGAGTGACCAAGACTCAATCTGAGGTCTGCATCTTCTACAAACGTTGCCTAGTAACAACAACAGCTCCTAAAAGTTTGTGTCTGTTACAAAAAAAAAGCCTAATTTTACATGTTGCAGATAAAATCTAATTCAGCCCATTTAAAAACGTGCTCTCCCACTCCACACTGCTCCTACTACTTCGATCATGTGACATTAAGCTTTAACTGTATGTCCACATATAGCCGACAGGTTTGCTACTATAGTTAAATTGCTTACAATTTACGTTTTAATTTAGATACTTTAGCTAACTTAAAAATCACAAGTAATTTAGCTCTTTTAGCTAACAGAGCAACACAGCATGTTAACTTGGATCATTTAGTTGCTTCAGCTAACTTATCTTGGACTGTGAAGGATCCATCTATTGTAGCCTTCACAGCTCAGGAAAAGAAGCTGTTATTTTTGAAAGGGCCTTTGAGACAAACTAGTCTCCACCAGTGACGAATACCACTGACAAAGGACACCATTTACAGAAGACGCCACTCAGGACGCAGCAATGCAAGTAACATAAAGTGAGTTCACATTAACGGCCTACAGGTGTCATCGCACATCTGACCAGCAGCTGATCAGACTGTAGCTGCTGATCAAGACCAGTGAGCTACAACTCCCTCTGGTGGCCTAGAGGCGTTGATGTAAAACTTATCTCCATACTTTCAATATGTCTCCCAACCCCAAACCAGACTGAACCTGATTCTACCAGCCACACACACACACACCTCCCTCTCATGTCTTTATTTCCTGGAGGCAATTCAGCAGCGTGTTGCCATGACAACAACGACCAGAAGAAAGAGAGAGAGAGAGAGAGAGAAAGAGAGAGTGTGGTAATTCATCACTTTAACAGCCTGGTTCAGAAACATGTTTCTCTGTGTTGTAAGGTTTTTATTTTGAAGGATCTCAGGATTCAGTTTGAAACGATCTGACTGGACGATGTGACACACGTACATCACAGAAGTGATCTAGGTGTTTCCTAGAAGATCTGATCTAGGATCAGTTGTGTCCCAACAGACCTGATCCAGAACCAGGAGTGTCCCAACAGACCTCATCCAGGACCAGGTGTGTCTTGGCAGACCTGATCCAGGACCGGGACCAGGTACGTCCCAACAGATCATGATCCAATTTGTGTGTATTGCTAATGCTGCTCCCAAACAAGCTGTTTGTTTAGCACTAATGAGCTGATACTAATCGTCTTGTTAGCATCATTAGCTGATTGTCTTCACCTCAATCAACATGTAAATATCAGTAATTAGCCCGCACACAGTATGATGGCATCACTCCCTGCCACTCTGGGTGTCTTTAAATCAGCTGCTTTCTTGTTTCAAAATTTAACGTTTCTAGCATCATTCTGTGAGACAAACAGCAGAGATTCTTTGTGTTTGATTTAATGACAAAAACAACAATAAACTTCCATCAGATCAACAAATTTCTGCTTTATTCACTAAAATCTTTATTTCTGCTTGAATCAGTTTATCTCTATGCACCTGAATGGACCAGGAGAGAACACATCATCTTAAAGAACCAAACAGGAGCAGCATTTTCTGTTGGAATGTTCAAGTTTAAACCATTTAAAAAGTGCCCGTGCAGTCCTAGTCCTGGTCCTGGTTCTAGTCCTGCTGGTTTCACTGGTTATCCTGGTTGGCGAACACTCCAGCCTCCCATCGCAGAGCTCGCTGACTCTTATGTCGAGTGACTCGAGTTGACTCAACAACCTGAGCACAGACAAAGAGACAATGAGACAGAGGCCAAGGATCAAGGGGAGAGACAAAAAGAGAAGGACTGAAAGAGTCAGCGAAGTTAAAGAGACAAAGTGATAGAGAGGCAAAGAGTGGCAGAGGCAGAGGAACCAGGGAAACAAAGAGACAAGAAGAAGACAATGAGACATAGTAACAAAGAGACAAGGCAAAAAAAAAAAAAAAAAAAAAAAAAAAACAAAGTTACCAAGAGACAGAGGCAACGAGACAATAGAAAAGGAGAGACAACAAGAGAAGAAGACAAAGAAGCAAACACACAGAGACAGAGAAAAAAAGTGAAAAAGGAGATAGTGAGACAAAAGAAATGAAGACAAGATAAAGCAACAATGACACTAGAAGATGGACAAAGAGACAGAGAAAGAGACAGAGAGGCAAAGAGACATAAAAACAAAGAGATGCAGCAACAAAATGGAGAGACAGTGAGACAGGGAGGAAAAGAGACAGAGGAACAAGACGACAAGGGGGAAGAAGAGACAATGAGACAAATAAACAGAGACATGGAGACTAGGCAGTGAGACAAAAAAGACAAAGACAAAGAGACAAAGCAACAAAATAGAGACAATAGACAGAGCAAAGGAGATAGAGTCAAAAACATAGGTAACAAAGAGATGAAGAGTTGGAGACAATGACACAAACAGTTCAGCAAATCAGTTTCTAAATGTTGAACTTTTCCCTTGAAAGACGATCGTACCTCATTGTTCACAGAGTCGATCGGCTGTATTCCTGCGTACTGAAACCAAAACACCAACAAGAAATGTTAAACCTAAAAAACAATTAACTATCAAAGCACTTAATTTGGTAGTTTGGAGTTTAACTCTGTGACAACTTCAGCCTTGTTGACTCACCGAACTCTCCTCCAGCTTCAGCTTGGCAAGTCTGTCCTCAAAGTCCTGCAGCAACGTCCCTGTGAGACCTCTGAGAGGAAGAGGTGAGGAGGCTGCAGGAGACGAAGGAGTCCAGGGCTGAGCGGTGATGAAGGTGGCAGAGGGCAGACGGGTGAAGGGACGAGGGGAGGAAGAGGAAAGACTGACGTGTTTTTCTGAAGCATAACAAGAGAGGAGATTCCAGAATGAGATCACGAGTGACATCATGAATGTTATGTCAGTTTGAATGCAGTGTTGACCTCTGACCACCACTAAAGCACTAAAATAAAACTAAGTTGTTAGCTGTATCACAATTCAAAGGCAGACCTGGTTGATGTCAACTACAGCCAACAGAGTCCAACATCATTAGCCACTTCTGTTGCAGAGCAATAACAACAACCCAGATAGCAAAGATTCTCTTTCAGCTGTAGTCTGGCAGGATGAAGGCCTTTGGTTTGACAATGGCATAGTTTAGGTTAACCACACTACCCAACCCTTGCGCTGTCTTCACTTTTGGGACCATATGGTATCCAGGTCAAATAGACCCAAATACTATACAAAGGTTAAAAAGTAAAGGTAAGCAAGGTAAAGGTTTTTGACTTTTTTGACTCTGAGATTTTGGACTCTTTTGGCGGCAGGTATGGCTATGTTTTGGAATTCCATAATCAGTTTTGGATGAGTTTTGGCATACTTTTGGGAGGGGGTTTGCACCCCTAATTTGGGCCATATAGGGGCCGTACATCTTTGCCGAAACTTTGCGATAATTGGGCCAAACTTGGCACGTAATGGTTTTGCTATCTGGAAACAGTGGTCATTTCAAGCATTTGAAATTAGATGGTTTAGTTGCTACCTCAGGTAGTTACTAGCTATTTAAACTAACTTGGCTACTTAAATAAGTTAGCTAACTTAGCTAATTTAGCAATCTTAACTTATTCAACCACCTATTTAACAACTCTATTACCTTAGATAATTATAATAACTATTTCAACTAACACAGTGTCTAACCTAACTTAAATAATTATGCTACCTTAGCTCACCTGACTACCTCAGTTAACTTAGCTAGTTCAACTAACTTGGTAATGCTAGTGAACTTATTTAGCCACTTCTGTAAACTTAGCTAGTGTAGATACTATAGATAACCTACTTACATTAGGTAATTTAGTTACTTCAGCTGACTGGCTACTTAAATTGAGATGCATCTGGGGTGTGCTTCACCGTGAATGAGGAGTGTGAACTATGAAGATCTGATGACAGTGTCCCCTAATGTAATAAATTTTGTTGTGCAGTGCCTGGATGGCAACCAAATATTGCACTTTGCTCTGTCAGCCACTGAATCTCTGTCCAGTTAATCATCAGTCAAACTGCAGCTCATCCTGGAGCTGCTGGACTTTGGTCGTCACCTCATTAAGTTATTCATTATCTCCAATTTAAATGTAATACATGGTGGCATACACACCACAGTCCATTCAGGGTTTAGTCTGTTAAGTGTCAGATCATTGCATCATGCAGAGATTTAAAACCTGCTGAGAAGTTTTTATCAAGGTCATGAATCATTGCTGTTTCTTATATATAAGGCTCAATGCTGAAACCCCATGTGAGCAGCAAGCACCATGACTGAAAAGCAAGTGAACTTTTTACATTTTGAGGTTTTACATGAGCTAGTACTGGAGAGTGTTTGGTTCTTGCAGCTAGATCTTCAGTTAATTTATATTTTATCTGGGCTTTCCAGAAGTTGTTTGCCCCCATTTTTAGTTTTTATGGTAAGCTAGCAACTCTCTGGCTGTAGCTCCATAGTTACTGTGCTGATATGGCTGATGTGGTTAAATAAGCTCAGGTATCTAAATAAGCTTGGTTAGCTGATGTGGCTAGGCTGAAAGGCAACTGAAATAACTAAATTATAAATAATAACAAAGGCATTCCCTGGGGTAATCTTGACAACATTTCACTAACTGTAAAGTTTAAGTATTAAGAAAGTTTTTAATTGGTAAATAATGCTGATTGATCAGTGAGCTCAGAGATTCAAGGGTCTTGGGTTAGTTGCCCAGTTGTACCTGTTTTTGTGGGTGGGTAGAACTGACTGACGGCCATTTTGGTTGCTTGATCAACCAGAGGAGCTGGAGAGAAGAGTTGTGGGTTGATTTTCTCCCTGGCTTCCCTCAGCTCCCTCAGCTCCTCCTCCCGTCTCAGGGCCTCCTTGATCTCCTTTTCGATGAAGTCTGGGGCTCCTTGCCCCCTGTACTGCAGGCCTGTGGACTCTAGGTTATCCCTCCAGGACTGAGGCATGGTTGAAGCTGTTTCATGCCGGGGAGTCGGTGAGGAGCAAGATGAGGAGGAGCTGGAGGATGAAACCCCGTGGAAACCTCTTGAATCTGGGACGTCCCAGTCTCTTGTGGCGAAGGAAGAGGTAGTTGAATTCATTTGACCGATAGGCAATTCGATTTTTTCTGGGTGTCGATGAGGACAACAGGATGATGGGAAGAATGCTGTCTCTGTAGACTCAAATGAAGGTCTTCCTTCTTCACACTTGTCCTTGTTTTCATCAGACTTGCTCTTGATGTCCTCCAGCTGTTGTGGTGGATTTTGGTGCTCGTGGATCAGTCTCAGATTCCCACTCTGCCACTGTTGCTCCTCCTTTCTTTGGTTCTCCTTCTGGATCTCTTGCTGAACAGTGAAGCTCACTCTGGTCTTTTCTTTGGCCTTGATGGACGTTAGTGGCAAATGTAAACGTTTGGTTTTGATCTCGACCATCTCTACCCTGCCATCACTGTGTTTCAGGCCTCGGGATCGCCGCAAGTTTTCCTCACGCTCTTGAGCTAAACGGATCTCCCTTTCAATTGGAGTCTCACACTGGCTAATGGACTTTCTTATCTCTTGGGGTGTGTTATCATTGAACACGCTGTCATCACTGATGTAGCCCCCACCAATATCCACCGCCAGGTCTTCCGAGGCCGTGTCCAGATCAAGCACACTGCTTTGCCTGCTCAAATTCTCCTCGGTCTGGTATGCTTCCACCTTCCTGTCAAGATAGGTCGTTCTTTCTTCTGACAGTTTTGTTGAGGATGAATCCAGATCTTGCTGCAGAGATGCATTCAGCTGTGTTTTTGATGACCGCAGAGGGCTAAGAACAGCCATCAACCTGTCCTGCTCCATCTTCAGGAACTGTTGTCGAGCGGTGCTGAAGTCAATTTGCTCATTGTCAATGGTCCCAGATTCAGCGGGACGAGGAGGTTCTGGTCTGGGTCTGGCAGGAGTGTAGCTCACACTGAAACCTTCAGTCAGTTTGTTCGGAGATCGGCTCAGATCCAAATTCTCCAACATGCTCAGCTGATCTTTGAACACCGGGTTCTTCTTTGGTGCTTGGCCACGAATGATATCCTTGCGGAGCCGCTTCTCTTCCTCCTCCCCGACCACTTCAATATCGTTCTGCGGATCCACTTGGTAATACAAGTCATCCTGGTTGTCTGAGAACAGAGTCTCTGGCTTCCTGCTGCCAGTGTAAGTCTGTAGTTTGAATCCTCTTTGCTCCTTCAGGGTGACCAGCTGTGTCTGACGCTGAGGTGAGACCATCCAGGCTTCGTTCAGTTCAGCCTCGGGACTTGTCGGATCATCTACAAAGGAGTAGAAACCAGAGTGAGAGCCTGAGCTACTGCTGGGACTACTGGGATTGCTTGGGCTGCTGGAATGCCACTCATCACTGATGCTCTTTCTGTCCTGTGACACTGTGACCTGCTGGGCCTGAACCACCACACCCCAGGACCCGTCGTCCTGCTGTGGGGACATGACCATCGACGAATGGCTGTGAGCGACAGAGATACCACCCAAGCTGAAGACCGGATCATCCAGGTCGGGGTCTGGCGCTGGACCGGCAATGGTGCGAAGGTCTGAGGGCTGCAGGAGAGGGGACAAGGGCTTCAAGACCCAGCGCCGTGGAGTGCTGCCCATGGCTAAAGGGGGTGTTGTGGGGCAAGACTGTGACTGAGGAAGACAATGAACAGAGCTTGATGTTTGAAACATCTTGATGAATGGCAAATTTCTGAAAAAAACAGCAATGGAGATGTAGCATGTTACTAATGGAAACAAGTCAGCTGCTGTGGCAATTGCAGAGTGGATGACAGCGAATTGGTTTGTTTTGGTGTGAAGAGAAGTCAGTTACTATGGAAACAGCAGCCTTGGGGTTTATGGAGTTCTTTAATCTGGCTTCCATTTGTAGATGTTGTTTCAACGTCAATAAATGGTTCAGTACCGCTGAAAAGTATCATGGGATTTAAAATGCCCATGTGGCTGTAAATATTTTTGCATATGGTCCCCGTTTAAGTTTTATGGTGTGGAGGAAATAAAAATGAATCCAGTGGAATGTGAAGAATGCCAATAAAGTTTATCAGAACAGTATTTATGTGTATGTGTGATGTTATCTGATTTAATGTTCTGTTTAATGACATATGGACTCTGGTCTCTGAAAGAGTCCACCATAAGCCCCTAGAACAGTTGCTTAGATCTTTGATTCTATAAGTTTGTGGACTCTAATGGGCACTAATCTCTGTTGTCTCTTGTGTCTGTGGCCTGTGGTCTCTTTGGTCACTAGTCTCTTGAGACTCTAGTGGTCTCTAGTCTCTTTGGTTTCAAGTTTTTGTGGACTCTACTGGTCTCTAGTCTCTGTGCACTTTGACTCTAGTCTGTAGATTCTAGTCAGTGATAACAGCTCGGTGTTGGTTGTAAACGTGAGGAAAACGTCATGGGCATATTTTATCACATTATTATCTTGTGTTCTAGATGCATGGATCAGTTTCAGATGCGTCCATGCAGTTTAATGTCATAATATCATCAGGTTTTATTGGTTCTGGTTGTAAAACGGCTTGAAGGTTCAAATCCAGACAACGGCAGTATCATAAAACGTCACTTCACATCAGCAGAAAGTCGTTTAACTTGAGTCTGTCTGACTATGATAAGTGAGTCTGTCAGTTTGCTGATAACACACACACACACACACACTGAATAAATTCTTTCCTGCAGAGCCTCCTTCAGGACACACTGAAACACTTCATCTTTAAGCAATTATACTGTTTCAAGGTTTGCACTAAACCACCCTTGTTTTTGTGTTTGTCATCTGTCTCATGTTGAGCATCATTTTTATCATCTCATCTGACACTGCTGAATGCATCACTGACAATAAAACGTAAGTTAACCTGAGTCTGAAAGGGTCGCCAGCAGGTCTCAAACTGTAAAAATTATAAAATATATTAAATATTTGTAAGTTTGAAGCAGTCGCAACATTCTAAATATTCACGATGATTATAAAAGTTCATGATCATTAAACATCAAAGCTATCACAACAAAATTTTAGTTAAACTAAAAATTAAATTAAGAAAACTGGTCCACATGGACTTTATTCTGTTGCTTGTTGTTTGTTGTTGTTGCTAAATTAGTGTTAAAGTTGCTTATTATTTTATTATTGTTATTTAAATATAATCATTTTACTTGTTATTTCCTCATTAAAGCAGTTTTTCTTACCTGAGATGAGTTTCCTGCAGCAGCAGAAACAGTTTGAACAGCAACTGACAAAGTTCACTTATCGGCCCCATCTGAGGCTCCGCCCATTGTGCACTGACCCTGCCCACCCTCACACACACACACACACACACACACACACACACACACACACACACACACACACACACACACACACACACACACACACACACACACACACACACACACACACACACACCTGGTCCTCAGTGAGACCATATACTAGGCCCTGATTCTGGTCCTCAATAAATCCACAAATCAGGTCCTGGTCTTCAGTCCAGGCCTGTCTGTGTGCAGTCTGAGGATCTGGTGTATGTGGTTGATAGGCTGCTGCCCCCTGCTGGTCAGAACCAGGTCTCACCTTCATCCAGAGCCTGCCATGGAGGAGTATGCATGAACATCCTGGTCCCTGCTGGTTCTGGTCTGATTGTTGATGCTCATCATGATGTCAGACCCACATCCAACAGGCTTTTGTTGTTGTAACAACAACAACAACAACAACAACAACAACAAAACACTTGTTTACTGTTGTTACCATGGAAACACAGCAGCCAGTTGTATCATCTGAATGTCTGAGCTGATGTAATGACATTAAAATGTCACTGCATCAACCAAATAGATTCAATTATTTATTATTTATTATCAATCAGCTGATTGGAGAGGAGAGGGAGGTGATGGGGACATGATAGTGTCAAACAGTTAAGAAATGGATGAACTTACCTGCAGGTTCACAGCAGAAAGATACAGAAAGCCCACATCTATCTGACACACACACACACACACACACACACACACACACTTCTGTATACGTTCTTAAATTTTATTTTTACACTTAAATATTTTCTACTTTTTGTACTTTTGTGCTCCTGTTGTTGTTACTGCTGTGCAATGATGAGCTTCCGTCAGCTGGTGGCCATGACAACACAAAGAAGATGCTGGACATCCCACTTTTTGATGTTACAAAAGAAACTGGGGGTTGGTTTGGTCAGAGTCCCTCACACAATTCCAACAAACAGAAACCTGGTCCTGGACTCTGCAGCCACACATCAACAAAAAACTGTTTGTTATTTTTTATTTATTGATATTTGCTTTTATTAGTTATTTGTTTGTTTGTTAGATGATCATGCTCTGAGCAAATGAACACAAATAAGTAAAGACTGAAAGTAACAAATGAATCCATGTCCAGCAGATTATTTACGACACTATTAGCATGTTAGCATACATAGCCAAGCATGTATTGCACTAGGTTTTGATGTTGCCGCTGGGTTTCTTGTGACAGATGATGTACGCGATGAAAAAGCTTCATCCACTCAAATGAGGAAAAGTTCCCAAATACACACGCACAAACAGGAAGTGATTTATGACGTTATGTAGCGTCTCTGAACTGTGCACGAAAAGGTCAAAGTTTGCAGATGTTTGCTCTGTGAGCTAAGTGCGTGTTATCTTACTCAACAGGAAAGGTTGAATAATTCAACAATAATTAACTTTATGTTGGAGGTTTGGGGTTTGAGGTCTATTTCATGCAAAGTATTTCCAGGGATCTGGTCTGGGTTTCTATGTCATTAATGTGCTTCTGTAGCTGCAGACATGAGTGTTCAGAGTCCAGCAGGAGGTGGAGGTTTGTCTTTAACCCTTTGTCTGAAGATATTGAATGTTTTACTTCTGTTTTCTGTCGTTGATTGTTACTGTTTCTTCGGTCACCCATCTTTGTTGTGTCATCGCCATGGCAACCGTCCATCAGCAGATCAGTTCAGATCTATTGGTGAAGGACATGCAGCCATTTAAACCTCTGACATCCATCTGCTTTCATGACTTAATAATGTGATCTAGTCTCGGAGAGCACCCTTTAGTGGACAAACAGATGACCTACATCAGGTAACTACTCTGTGACTCCATCAGGGTCTAGAACTGACCATCTAGGCTCTGGGAGATCTGGACTGAACCCCTCCAGACCTGTGGTGGTGTGATGTGATGGAGGTATTGGTGGTAATGGAAGTGTTGGAGATGATGGGAGTAATGGTGGAGGTGGCAGAGATAGTGAGTGTGATGGTGGAGATGTTGGACATGGTGTGATGTAATGGTGATATTTGAGTTGACTGAGGTGGGGACGGTTATGGAGTTGGTGGGGGTGATGGAGGTGGTGTGATATGATGGTTATGTTGATTGGGTTTAATTGGTTTGGAGTTTGTGGAGATGGCAGGGATGGTGGAGGTGGTGATGTGATATGATGGAGGTGGTAGTGGAGGTGATGCAGGCTACTCAATGATCTGATCTAGTCTTGCAAAGCGCCCCCTGGTGGACAAACAGATGTTTTTTGTCAGGTAACTGCTTGACTCCCTCAGGTGTTGGAGTGTTGGAGGTGGTGGAGATGGTGTGATGAGATGTAGGTGGTGTGATGTGATGGTTGGTGGTAAGGATGGTGGAGCTGATATGATCCATCGGCATATGGAGTTGGTTGTGATGTTGGATGTCGTGATGGAGTCACTCTGTGATGGTTGTAAACAGAAACACAGTCAGTTCTTGTCATCTGTCAGGTCACGTTTATTTTCTCGTGTATAAAACTGTGACGTCCAATAAATATCAACATTAATGTTTTACACCGCGAGCAGGTTAATGATACATGTAAGGAATGCTAATGCTAGTGCTAATGCTAAGGCTAGAGCTAATGCTAATGAGATGCACTAGGTGTGACCACTGGAAACATGAGGAGTACAAAAGTAAAAAGGCTTCAAGTAAAGAGAGGTTTTATAAAACCATGAGAGTGAAGCGACAGGAAAAGGGAAATGATGTCATGTTGTTGTTAGAGGCGGGGTTTAGGGCAGTGGGTGGAGTTTAGTTCATGTCCTGTAAAGTCTGTTTTTAGTTTAATATTAGTGTATGATACTGTGAGGGAGCGCTCCTTGCAGGTTCACATGATACTGCAGCACTTACATGGCTGCTTCTCCTTTTTAATCTGCACTGCTCCTCCCTCCACCTCCCCTGCCACCTCCCCTGCCGTCTCCCCGTTACTCGCCATCGTTGCCGCCGCTGGTTTGGTGATCGCTGCCGTAGGCGGTTTGGGGGTTGTGGTAGTTAGTGGCGGGGTGGTGGAGGCAGTGGAGGCATTGGAGGCAGAAGGAGGTGGCGCCACTGTCTGGGCCCCATCTTTCCCACCTGCTCCTCCTCCTGGTGATGTTTTGCCGTCTACCGCATCGTCGATGAGCACCAGCTCAGCCGTCACCGTCCCCTGCAGCCCTAGCACCCTCTTGGTCTCCATCTCATCCTCCACGCTCTGGTATCCCATGAACACCATGGTTACTGGGTTCTCGGCACTGGCCTCAGCAATGCTCGGATCACCGTGAGGTTTGGCTTCCAGCCCTGTGATCTCCACCGGTGCCTCTAACTTCGACTGTGGAGGCTGCGGCTCAGCCGGCTTCATCACCACTTCCTCCTGAAACTCTGCTGTTGGGAGTGAGGTCACTGTGGCGACAGTCTGTGACATCATTGAAGCCTCGTCTGCTTTGTGGATGAGCTCCTCGACCTCAGAGGAGCTGAGCAGGTGGACGCCATCCTCGCCATTCATCTCGTGGACCACTGAGGGACAGAAAACAGAACAGGATCAGAATCTGCATCAGTTCACACGTTATGCAAGTGATGACATCACTGTTTTTACAGACTGTGAAGCAACAAGCCCAGTGAGCTACTTTTTTGTAAAGCTCTGCATTGTTTTTGTTCATTTGTTTGTTTGTTTTACTTGTTGATGTCACCTTTTCGCTCGTCCTCGTAAACTTTGACCCCTTGGTGAGAGAGGTCAACAGGAAGTGTGGTGTTAGTGGACAAGACTCGAGTTTCCCCCGTCAGATTATCCCGCTCTACCTTAATCTCCACCGAGTACATCGCTGTGGGGTAGGGGTGGGTGTTAGAGGGGTCATAAAAGGTAAACAACACCAAGACACAAACATGGAGACATGAAACACAAACAGTGGATTAAATCGGAGACAGACACAACTGTAAACCTGTGTTAGTCAGGTGTTAGTCAGGTATTAGTCAGGGCCACTTTACGGTTTCAGGACGTTTACACATCAAAGCTAACGACCACTGAACCTGATCCGAGTCACCCGATCTGGATCCGTTCAGACCTGGACCTAGATCTAGACCTGGACTTGGACCTGGGCTTGGATCTAGACCTGACTCCACCTGTCTGACTCTGACTCACCTCTCTTCATCTCCTCCGTTGCCTCCCTCGGTTTGTTCACTCGAGGACTTTTATGAACTTTGACCTCTGCAAAGGCTCATGGAAAAAAAACAAACAAAAAAAAGGATGCAGGCACAGAGACAGAGTGAGGCCTGAAGCTGTGAGGTCATCACAACACACTGTAATCTGATAACTAATCCAACAGATTTTTTTGTCTTGTCTGTTTTTGTTTTGTTGTTATACTTTCAAACAACTGGCTTTTTACAACTAGTAACAAAGGTTATCAAAACATCTTGCTAAAGGACTGCAGTTGAAAATTAGCCCAACTCTGAACACAGTAACCAGATTATTATTAAATGCTGTAATCTGGCTTTAGTAATCTGATCACTGTAATCTGATTCCAATCTCACCTTGGACTACCTGACCTGATGGAGCAGCTGTGTCCTGCTGACGGATGCTGTGACCTTTAACCTCTACAGCTGATCAGAGAGACGGGGTGAGAGACAGACAGGTAAAAGACAACACACAAAGAGTCAGAGAAGAAGACATAGAAAAAGACAATGTTTACCTGCAGCCGGCCCTGAAGACACCTGGAGGACGAACAGAGACAGGAAGCTGAACTTCACAATAACCAACTCTAGACAATGTGGTGTAGGTCTCCACCCAAGGAGGGACCAGGTTAATCTAATCCTAATCTGATTGTGTGTGTGTGCACTCACTGCAGTCTGTGTTATGATCTGACACACGGCTCCAGTTTCGAGACTGACCAACTCCTGCTCCAACCTACAACACACACAGAATTAGATCAGATCAGATCAAACCAGATTACATCAGATTACATAACATCAGATTAGACCTGTTGCCTCCTGGTTATATATTCAACCAGATTAGATTAGACCTGTTGATGGTCTCCTCCAGGCTCCTGGTCTTGGCCTCATCCTGCTCCAGTTGTCTCTTGACGTCGTCCTGGTCCGGTCCAGCAGAGGGCGCTCCATCCAGCAGCCAGCGCTCCCTCAGAGCCTTGGACTGAACACACAGGAAGCATCATCAGGCTGCATTCATGTTGTTAACGGTTAATAAAGTTTCTGTGAATCAGTAAATCAGATATGGAGGTCTAAGGCTGCAAATATTTTACAATAAACTTTTTATTTTATTATTTACATTTTGTTACATAAAAAAGCAAATCTGAAGTTCATATTTGTAGATAATTTCACAGATAATTTCCAGTTCAGAGCTACAAGAATGTAAAATGTGAAACACTTTTCATTTTCACCTCAATTATAATAAAAATGAAAAAGGAAACGTTCCTTTGACTTGGTGAAAATCTAGCTGATTTAATTCAGAAATAATAATGGAATATTTCAAATTTTATTTAAAAAAACAAATATTTGCTGTTTAAGTTTTGTTGTACATACACAAAAAGTATTAATAACACTTTTGGCAGCCATGAACTTCTGTATCAGCTGCTGTCGTTTCTCCTCAGCCCGTCACTGACACTAGATCAGCTCTGATATCAAAGCTGCTGTGTGTTGTGTGACTGACCATGGACAGTCATGTTAAAAATATCATGCTATTCGAAGTGACGGCTGCAAGTCTGAGTGTTTCTGTGTTTCCTGCGTTCAAATGCTGATCTGAGAACAGCTGCAGAGTAAATATATCTGCAGCTGTTCTGCAGCCTGATGAAACTTAACAAACCTCTGGATCTGCAGTGTGTACTATACACTGAGGACAACAATAGTTAGTATACATTATTATATATTTTATGACATTATCATTCAGGTTCACACAGTCTGATGTTGGCTCATTTCATGTTCACGTGTTTCTGCTGCAAAAAATTGGAGTTTACATCCTGTCTGCCTGTAACTGTTTGTAACTGTAACATTAACTGTCTATCTGACTGTAACTGTCTGTAAATGTAACTGTCTGTATCTATATCGGACTGTAACTGTTACTGTTACTGTGACTGTCTGTATTTGTATCTGAGTAACTGTAACCGTCTGAAGTTGTAACGGTCTGTATCTGTAACTGCCCGTAACTGTAATTATCTGTAACTGCAACTGTCCATAACTATAACTGTCTATTACTGTGACTTTCTGTAGCTGTAAGTGTCTATAATTGTAACTGTCTGTAACTGTCTGTAGCTGTAACTGTCTCTAGCTTTCATTGTCCATAACTGTAACTATCTTTAACTTTAAATGTCTGTAGCTGTAACTGTCTGTAACTGTACCTGTACCTGTCTATAGCTGTAACTGTCTATAGCTGTATCTGTCTATAGCTGTAACTGTCTGTAGCTGTAACTGTCTGTAGCTGTAACTGTCTCTAGCTTTCATTGTCCATAACTGTAACTATCTTTAACTTTAAATGTCTGTAGCTGTAACTGTCTATAGCTGTATCTGTCTGTAGCTGTATCTGTCTGTAGCTGTACCTGTCTGTAGCTGTACCTGTCTGTAGCTGTAACTGTCTGTAGCTGTAACTGTCTGTAGCTGTCTTACCTTCAGGTGCTGTAGAGCTCTCTTGTCGTCCTCCAGCTGACGTTTCTTGTTCTCTATCTCTGTCTGCCACTTCCTCTTCTCCTGGGGCATGATGGGAAATGTCAAAAAGGTAACAGTAGAACATCTGTCCAGACTGATGTAGGACTAACACCTGCTGCAACATCTGGGTGTAGAGTCCAGGACCTGGACAGTCTGCATTGAATCCAACAGTGAAGGAAGTGGTGGAATGTTCAGACACGACATAACAAGAACCTGCTCATCAGACGTTCACAGAGACATTTAGTCTCAGCTTGTCTTAATATGATCTCTAGTCCTGTAAAACTCTGGTGCTCTGGGCCTAGTCCTGTGGATCTCAAGTCCTATAGTTCTCTAATCCTCTTACCCCTTTATCTCTAGTCCTTCAGTTCTCTAGTCCTCTGAACTTCCAAATCTCTGGACCTACTCCTCTGGATCTCAAAATCTCTGGATTTCTAGCTCCTCGATGTGGCAGCTGTCCATGGTACTGAAGTTGGAATCTGTCAGAGGTCATGTTGCATTCATGACATCATCTTCAGTTTCCTGTGTGACCTCTGACCACATGATGATGCTGTTGGATGTGTGTGTGTGTGTGTGTGTGTGTGTGTGTGTGTGTGTGTGGTAGGGGTACTTGTAACCATAGCAACATGATGGGCGTGGCAACTTGCAGTGCACATCGTCTGCACTGAATCAGAGGGTTACATGCTGCAGCAAGTATTAATATGATCCCCAAGACCCCTGAGACCCAGACCACCAAGACCTAGACACCCACCTAACAACTGTGTGTGTGTGTGTGTGTGTGTGTGTGTGTGTGTGTGTGTGTGTAGATCAATATCTCTGATACAGACCTCAGATCAGGGCGTGTCTGTCTATGTCTGTGTCTGCTGATGTCTGACATTATGTTTCATAGATGTGTGTGTGTGTGTGTGTGTGTGTGTGTGTGTGTGTGTGATCACACTCTGTGTGTCCATACATGTGCATATCAACATACATGTGTGTGTATTTGGACTCACTGCGATGAGCTGCAGTCGATCCTGATGAAAGAGAGCTGGACTCACCCTGGGACACAGACAGAGAAGGACAAAAACCTCAGGATCATGTTTGAGGCGTGGTTGGTCATGTGACTTGGACTTGGCTCAGACCCAAATCCTGCATCTAATGTGGACTCAAAAACATCCTGCAGGTGGACCAGATTCATTACTGAGACCATGTTAGAGAGACCGTCTCAGACTCTGAACCAGGATCTGTGCTGGATCGGGACCCATGCTAGACCTTGACTACAGCCAACCCATGTGACCGTGTTGATCTGTGCGTATCTGGGATGTTTGTAGGTCGGTGTCACAGAGCTGCCGTTGATCTGCAGCTGGTCATGTGACCGTTTGCCGCTAGCTGTTAGCTCACTGCTACTGAACCTCCTTTGTTTTATGATGATGATGATGATGTAGCTGCAGATTCTACTATCTCTGTAACAATAAACAACTGCTTACTTTCCTCAACTGAGTAAACAGGAGGAAAACAACTTACAAAGACTTATGATGATGATGATGATGATGATGATGACGAAGATGTGTGTGCTGCTGTTAAACAGTTAAACTGTGAAACTGCTGAGCTCTGCACTGAACTCTTGTCGTCTCCATGGAGACCAGACTGAACAACAGAGAATCTCTCTCTCTCTCTCTCTCACACACACACACACACACACACACACACACACACACACACACACACACACACACACACACACAGCAGGGTCTGGACCCACTGGAACCAGTCCAGACCTGACAAACAGGACCAGCAAAGACCAGTGGCCCAATGTGGACTGATGTGGACTCTGTGAACCACAGAAGATGTTTGTCATTTTATTTAGAAGAACAAAAACAAAATATGAGGAAATTCTGTTTCCCACAACAAAACACACACGAGTTTGACACACACACACACACACACACACACACACACAGGACATGACATGAATCCATCCATGTCATCCATGTGTGTGTGTGTGTGTGTGTGTGTGTGTGTGTGTGTGTGTGTGTGTGTGTGTGTGTGTGTGTGTGAGACAGAGCGCAAGAGAGAAAGTGTGTGTGTGCGCGTGTGGTGAGTGGAGGGTGTGGAGGGACTCCACCCCGCCGCAGCAACTCTATCAATTGCATAAACACACCGGAAACACAAAGCTCATACTTTCACAATAAAATATATAAGGTATTAAAACATAAAATAAACTTATAACATCGTATCGGCAGTCAGGGAGGTAGTGCACAATCGCATGGTAATAATTATTGATCATCAGAACACATTTAATCTAAGCATTAGAACAAAAGGAATTATATATGTGCTTTTATTTTGAAGGTGGTAACCGGAAGTTATGTCACTCTGTCAGAAGTTAGTTTGACCAAAGATATTGATCACAAATCAGATCCTTCTTATCAATAATAATTATGGGGCTTATTGAGGGTTCGTCTGCTCCACCTCCGCACAGAAAAGTAGTCCCGGGCTGAAAAGTAGCTTGCGCACGTTCGGCGGATTTAACCCTTTGTTCACCCGCCGCAGTGACACGCGCGTCCACGCGGTGCCAGTTCTAACCTGTCTGCATTGGTTTTGCGGCTCTGAAGCGGATTTTAGCGCAGGTTTGTGCGCAAGTCAGTTTCCTCCGCTCCGCCGCTGACTCAGCGGTCTGACGGACTGATGCCGCACCGTGACGACACAGCGGACACCGGGCGGCTGACGTCATAAACACACAGAACATCACACAGCAGCAGCAGAAGAAGAAATGTAAAAATGTGAGAGAAGAAGAATAAAAGAAAGTGTACTCACTCCTCCATGTCTGAGCGCAGATCAGTCCGCAACGGTCCACAATCATCTGATCCACATCCAGGAGGGGAGGCGGCCCCGCCCACCGGGGGGTGGGGGGTGACGGGTGGACGGAGGAGACGAGGTGGGAGATAACCACAGAGGGGAAATTCGGGAATAATAGGGTTAGGAATAAAGTCATAAAGATTTTTCATCTTTTTTTTCATTTTAACAATTAACCAATTAAAAAAAAAAAAAAAAAAAAAAACAAGACAAAACTGATCAATTTAAATATTAAATATATTAATTATATGCTTGACTCAATAAGAGTCACAGCAGTGGTTGCGCTCAGTGTCCAGCAGAGGGCGATGTCACACTGCAGTAGGATGCACCTATAACATGAAACAACAAATAATAACATTCCCTGACGTTAGTTTCCAACAATGAAAGGAAGTTTAATTGTTTTTACTTCCTGTTTCTA
The DNA here is from genome assembly GCA_016801845.1 of Polydactylus sextarius. NCBI lineage: Eukaryota > Metazoa > Chordata > Actinopteri > Polynemidae > Polydactylus > Polydactylus sextarius. The sequence continues at coordinate 4,952,941 of CM028910.1, forward strand.
TTCATAACAACCAAATAAAGTGATGTCAGTTTGTTTTTAATTTAAATTTTTGTCTATTTATTTTATTTCCAACCCAAGTGTGTAACATCTATACATGTCAACAACAGGAAGTTTAAATAGGACCCGAGCACCTTGGTGCAAGGACCCTAATGCTTCTGCTTAGATTCTTATTATTATTAGGGCCCGAGCACCTCAGTGCGAGGACCATATTGTTTTTGCTCAGATTCTTATTATTAGGGCCAGAGCACCTCCAGTGCTAGACCCTATTGCTTCTGCTCAGATTCTTATTATTATTAGGAATTGTGGCTATCTCATACGATGGTGAAATGGCGCCACGATAACTTTTTACAAGCTCGCCAGACATTAGAAAAAAAACACTCAGTATCAGATCCTTCCTGCTGTCTGATGTGATTTTAACATTCATGTACATGTTGACAACGATAGCCTCAGTTCTGCGTTTAAAATACTGTTAGATTCAATTGGCTTTTCTAAGCACATAAACAAACCTACTCACTGTTTCAACCACACCCTTGACCTTGTTCTTACCTATGGTGTTAATGTTAACAATTTAATAATATTTCCTCATAATCCTCTTCTCTCTGACCATTTCTTAATAAGGTCTGAGTTCACTGTGTTAGATTACACAACTTCTGAGAAGCAGTTTCACTACAGTAGGTGTCTGTCTGATGATGTTGTGGCTGAATTCTAAGAACAGTTATCTATCCGAGTGCCATATATTAATACAGCAGAGGATGACTATCTTAAATTTACTGCTGCACAGGTTGATCATGGTTTTGACAGCGTTGCATCTTGCCTACGTTCAACACTTGATGCTGTTGCCCCACTGAGAAAGAAGGTAGTGAATCAGAGGAGGAGAGTTCCTTGGTTTAACTCACAAACACAGGCTTTAAAGCAACAGTCACGGATTCTAGAGAGGAAGTGGCGTTCAACCAAACAAGAAGAATTTTATGTAGCCTGGAGAGATAGTTTCATAGAATATAAGAGAGCCCTCAGAAAGGCCAGAGCCTCTTACTATTCTTCTTTAATTGAGGAAAACAAAAACAACCCCAGGTTCCTTTTCAGTACTGTAGCCAGGCTGACAGAAAGTCATAGCTCTGTGGAGCCGTCTATTCCAGTAAACCTCAGCAGCAATGACTTTATGAACTTTTTTTACAAATAAAATTATTGTTATCAGAGATAAAATTAGTTACCTCCTTCTGACTTCTGGCACTGATATTTCACCCAGTGCAGTAGACTTGGAATCAGCATTAACAGCTGACTTTTATCTGGACAGTTTTTCTCCCATAGATCTCTCTGAACTGACTACAACCATTTCTTCTTCCTGACCAACGACTTGTCTGTTAGACCCTGTTCCAACCAGGCTGTTTAAAGACGTCCTACCTTTAGTTGACATGATCATCTTGCATCTGATAAATCTATCTCTAGTAAAAGGCTACGTACCACAGGCTTTTAAAGCTGCAGTAATCAAACCATTACTTAAAAAACCTACTCTGGACCCAGGTGATCTAGCTAATTATAGACCTATATCAAATCTTCCTTTTATGTCCAAAATCCTGGAGAAAGTTGTTGCTGCTCAACTATGTGATTATTTACATGAGAATAGTCTTTATGAAGATTTCCAATCAGGGTTTAGAGCTCATCATAGCACAGAAACAGCATTAGTGAAAGTTACCAACGACCTTCTTATGGCCTCAGACAATGGACTTGTCTCTATTCTTGTCCTACTGGATCTTAGTGCTGCGTTTGACACAATTGATCATAACATCCTATTACATAGACTAGAATATGTTGTTTGGATTAGAGGCACTGCACTTTCTTGGTTTAAGTTGTATCTATCAGATAGATTCCAGTTTGTTCATGTAAATAATGAGTCTTCCACATGTACTGCAGTTAGTCGTGGAGTTCCCCAGGGTTCTGTGTTAGGACCAATCCTCTTTATCTTGTACATGCTTCCCTTAGGAAACATCATCAGGAAGCACAATATAAACTTCCATTGTTATGCTGACGATACCCAGCTGTACTTATCTATGAAACCAGATGAAACTAACCAGGTCATCAAACTTCAGGATTGTCTTAAAGACATAAAGACCTGGATGACTCAGAATTTCTTACTTTTAAACTCAGACAAAACTGAAGTCATCATACTTGGCCCTGAACATCTAAGAACATCATTTTCAGATCACAGAGCTAATGTGGATGGCATCACTTTGGCCCCCAGTTCTACTGTGAGGAACCTTGGAGTAATCTTTGATCAGGACATATCCTTTCTATCTCATATTAGACAAGTCTCTAGAACAGCTTTTTTCCACCTACGTAATATTGCAAAAATCAGAGGCATCCTGTCTTGCTTGGCCCAAACCATCCCTAAGCATGAGAACTACAAGCTGTTCTTTGACAAGTGGTTCACAGGTGTGCCTCTTGTGCTCACACTGGCTGAGCAAGGAATCCACTGCACTGGTATTGTTCGTAGCAAAAGACTGCCAGGCACCAACTTGACCAGTGATGCTGATTTAAAATCAGAATTCTATGAACCGCTCTTAGTTTGACCCTTCCCCTAGGAGCACTTATCCTGGGAGAGCCTAAAGCCCCCTGACAGAACACAGCTCCTAGGGTCAGTATGGTACATAAGCCCCTCCACCACGGCAAGGTGGCGGTTCTTGGAGGGGTGAAAGTGGTGAAAGAGAGAGAGAGAGAGAGAGAGTTAGAGGGGGTAGAGAGACAGTTAGGGAGGGTAGGGGTGGTGGATGGGGGTGGTGGTGATGGATGGGGCTGGGGGGGGGTAAGAGGGAGAGGGTTAGAGGGGGGTAGAGAGAGAGAGGGTAAGTGGTGAAAGAAAGAGGGAGAGAGAGACGGGGTGGGGGAATGTAGCAAAAGGAGAGATGGGGATGATAGGATGGTGGAAGGAGAGAAAGTCAATGGAGATGGGGGAGAAGTAGGGTGAAGGAGGTGAGTTGTGGGGGTAATGAAGGAGAGGAGCTAAAGTTGTTAGTGTGAACAACCAGCAGCCTCCTCCTCCACCTGCTCACTATCACACTTCTTCTGCCCCCAACTCCATATCCATTTCTTCTTCTTCTGTTTCTTGGCTTCCTTCTCCTCCTTCTCCTTCTGCTTTTGTTTGGGGGTGGGGGGTCGAACAGGTGTGGGAGGGTGAGGGGGTAAAAGGGGGGGGTGAAAGGGGGGTGGGGGGTCGAACAGGTGAGGGAGTGTGAAGGGGTAAATGGGGGGGTAAAAGGGGGTGTGGAAGGGGGGTCGAACAGGTAAGAGGGGGTGAGGGGGGGTCGAACAGGTGAGGGAGGGAAGGGGGTAAATGAACAGGTAAAAGGGGAGAGAACAGGGGGTAAAGGGGGGGTAAAAGGGGGGTCGAACAGGTAAGGGAGAGGGTGTTGTGGTGACACCAGTAGGACCAGAAATTACAATTTGAGTCTGTTGTGCTGCAGTTCTGAAGCCAATTCAGCTCCTTCTGGGTCTTCTGAATCTGTTCAATGTACATCTGATTCAGTGACTTTTGCTTGTTTAGCTGCACCTTGGCTTTCTGCAACTCGTTGAGGAGAGCATTGATTTCAGGTTGAGCTCTCAGGTCCTGATTGTCAGGACTATTCAGGTCTTTTTCCTGTTGTAGTTCAGCTGCAGCTTTGTACTTTGTCTGAAGCTGAAGTTCCTGGTGAGAGGATATGAGGGTCTCGAGCTCGCGTTCGAGAACCTGAATCTTTTCCATCTCCACACTACGCTTGGCCTCATATCTTTGCTGGAGGATGATATGTGCAACCTTCAGCTTCTCGTAATCTTTGTGAAGATCTTTCTTCTTTATTTGTTTAATGTCGCTCCTCACCTCTTCAGCAATCTTAACAGTGTCTAGACAGTCTGTTGTGCTGTTATTCTGAAGCCAATTCAGCTCCTCCTGGGTCTCCTTAAACCGTTCGATGAACACTTGCTGCAGGGTCTTTTGCTTGTTGAGCTTTGTGTTAGCTTCCTGCAACTCGTTGAGGAGAGCATCAATTTTAGGTTGAGCTCTCAGGTCCTGATTGAGCTCGTGTTCGAGAACCTGAATCTTTTCCATCTCCACACTATGCTTGGCCTCATGTCTTTGCTGGAGGATGATATGTGCATCCTTCAGCTCCTTCTTGACATCCTCAAACTGTCTGATGCACATCTGGTTCAGGGACTTTTGCTTGTTCAGCTGCACGTTGGTTTCCTGCAACTCTTTGAGGAGAACATCAATTTCAGGTCGAGCTCTCAGCTCCTGACTGTCAGGACTTTTCCCGTCCTTTTCTTTTTGGAGTTCAGCTGCAGCTTTGTCCTTTGTGTGAAGCTGAAGTTCCTGGTGAGAAGATTTGAGAGACTCAACCTGGCGTTGGAGAACCAGAATCTTTTCCATCTGAGCATCACGATTGGCCTCATACTGTTTCTGGAGGAGGATATGTGCAACCTTCAGCTCCTCGTAATCTTTCTGAAGAACTTTCTTCTTTTTTTGTCTCAGGTTGCTGTTCACCTGGTCAGCAATCTTATCAGTGTCTAGACAGTCTGATGTGCTGTAATTTTGCAGCCACTTCAGCTCCTTCTTGACCTCCTTAAACTGTCCGATGTACATCTGCTTCACGGACTTTTGCATGTTGAGCTGCGCGTTGGTTTCCTGCAACTCTTTGAGGAGAGCATCGATTTCAGGTCGAGCTCTCAGGTCCTGATTGTCAGGACTGCAATCCTGGGATAATCCAGTATAACTGATCATAGTAACTATGGTCGTCAAAACGAGTTTAAGTCGGTAACTGAAGGTTTGAGATGCGTCACTGAAAAGTTTGGGCGTCTGAAAATCGGGGCACCCTTATATATCTTCAGACGTGATGATGTCACTCCATTCCATTCCTTTTATCTGCTGGATGTCATGATGATGTCACTCCGTTCCTTTCATCTGCAGATTTATATTCAAAATTAAAATCTGTGACTCAAATGTAAACAAAAAATGTAACTGTAAACAGAGGTCAAATTAGGTGTCACCCACTCTGAGTACACACACACACACACACGTGTGAGTGTGTGTGTGTACTTAGACTTAGAGTTGACTCACTCTTTCATGTCTCATTGACTTCCATTCACTTCCTGAAGACTTTCCTGGAAACACACACGTATAAATATTTTTTTTCTTTCTTTTTATTCACTTTAATTGAGGGGGTGGGATGGTGAGGGTTAAAAATTCAAACAGAGCCACGTCTTGATGCTGCCCAGGTTGTTGTTGTAGTTGTTTCTTCTTCTGGGGTCTGGAAAATAACTGGAAGAAAGCTTGGAAAAAACCTGAAAAGAAGAAGAAATAACAGTAAAACATGCAAATAAACCACAAACATCTAATCAAAACAAACAACAAACTGTAATGATCAGTAAATCTCTCGGAAAGAGATTACACATACTTAGGACAGGTAAAAGGTTTCCCTCCTTCAGAATGTGAGCTGCGCCGCAGAACAGATGCAACTCGCCATCCTCTCTGCTTCAAAATAAACATCCAGCGCCTCACAGCAAGAAGGTCCTGGGTTCGACTTCTGGCGCAGGGTCTTTCTGTGTGGAGATTGCATGTTCTCCCCGTGTCTGTGTGTATTTTCTCCAGGAGCTCCAGAGGAAACCCACCGCCAACAACATGCAACATTGAGGATAGGTGAATTGAGCATATTAAATTGATCATAGGTGTATGTAAATTGTTGTTCGTCTATAAGTGTTGTTTGTCTATATGTGGCCCTGCTGGCGACCGTCCAGGGTGAACCCTGCCTTCGCCTGTAACTCCCCCGACCCCGAGTATGGGATAAAGGGTTAAAAATGGTAGAAAATGGATGGACAAATTGATTCTTACTCCAGCCGTCTTAAACAATACCAGGAAATAGTTGACACACATGTGTAACTCAACAGGATGAATGAAAACAAGTGGAAAAAAGTTGGTGCTGCTGATGGACATTTTTCTGTGATGCTGACGGCACTCTTCCATTTAGACACTTGTAAAATGATAAACAGCTATTAAAGAGAGCTACACCAGGAACTTGAGAGACAGTTAACAAGTGTTTATCAGGGATGTGATTATTCCGGATAAATCCGGAGTTCCGGCTTTTCCAGCCTGAAAATGAGGGTCTCATAAATCATGCAAATCCACTTTGACCGCTGTCCGCTGTCAACATTGAGCTCCACCAAAGAGCCTGCAATTGTTGCAGAAGGTAATCTGAAGAGTTCTGGACTTGTGGGGCAAACTATTTTTTTCTTATCTGTAGCCACAAACAGGACAATGGGACGGTGGACTTGAGTGGTTCAGGTAGGCAAAGCCAATATTTTCTTTCCGTTTTTTATGCAGGTCTACTTAAATTTAATCACGTGATTCAATCATCTTTTTTTGTCGTTAACATTAATATAAAACGATTCTGGGCAAGCAAAATAACATTAAACCCTGCAAGCCAGGTTGGTTATTATTAGCTAGAAGCTAGTTATGCTAAATGGTAACTAGCACTATGTTGAAGTTCAAGGAAGCCAACTTAGAAACATTCCCTTCATGGATGGTCTCTATTACTTTGAAATAGTTTTACATATATACTGTATTTTTCGGAATACGGTATATATGTATTCATGGTTTGGCTGGTGCTGCGACTCAATCTGAGGTGCGACTTATATATTAAAATATATACGGTAATTTCACATGTTCACGCTGACAGCCGCGAGGGGGTGTTCTTGGCTGGTGTGCCAGTATCTGCTACTCCTATTACTCCCAAAAACTGCCATTAGACTTCCAAGCCAAGGTCGACAGGTCAACAGTCAGACTCAGCATCAGTCTGACGACAGCCACGCAGAAGAAGAAGCGGCGCTCCGTTTACCTGCGGAGTTGGCGGAGTTGCTCAGAAGTGACACCGAGGATGAAGAATTCAATGGATTTAGTGATTTGGAGTGAGCTCGAGAGTTTGGTAAACTTATGTTGTTTATGCTATGGTTATCTGCATATCTGTTAATGTGTTACATTAACATACCAGACACCCATTCAGCCTGTTGTTCTCTAATCTATTGTTATTACTATAACTTACCATTCAAGATGAAATGTCTGTTCTTGGTTTCTGATTTTATAAAATAAATTTCCCCAAATAATGTGACCTATAGTCCAGTGTGACATGTATGTTTTTTTCTTCTTCAGTATGTATTTTCTGGCTGGTGCGACTTATACTCCCGAGCGACTTATAATCCAGAAAATACGGTACCGAAAAGATGCAAATAATACGAATAGAGTGGCGAATAGATGCCTGTCTCTTTTATTAGCTGGCAGCAGCGACACACTTGGCCAATAAATGCCGGTCTCAAAGAAAGACTGGCTCTAATTTTCGGAGATGGGGGCCATTACCGGTCTCACACCGTCCACGGGCTGAGCCTTGATCAGAAGGACTCAGGCCCCCGAACGACACCACTCGCCTGTCCATCGGACGGGGATTCTGCGCTGGGCTCTTCCCTCTTCACTCGCCACTACTGAGGGAATCATGATTATCTTATTTTCATCTGCTTAGTAATATGCTTAAATTCAGTGGGCTGTCTCATCTGATCTGAGGTCGTAGTCAAAAGGAGAAGCGTTACGTGTCTCACCGCCACCCTGTTAGGGGAGGCGGGCGAGGCTCTTGGTACATAGTGGTAGGAAGGCCTGTCTCGTGTGTCACCAGTGACAGGGAGACTGGTGGAGTGAGGGTGAGTGTCGCTTGATTGAATATGGCGTGAGTTGGAGTTTTAACACAAGTCCTAGAGTGTAATACAGTCCATTTATAGATTAATTTATTGTAACCTTCATAGAAAGTAATTGGAGTAATTGGTGTAGAGAAATGGTGAGAAGATTTGAGAGTCTCGAGCTGGAGAGGGTGTTATGCTGACTCCAGTAGGACCAGAAATCACATTTTGAGCTCAACCTGGCCTTGGAAAACCTGAATCTTTTCCATCTCCACACCACACTTGGTCTCATAGTTTTGCTGGAGGATGATATGTGCAACCTTCAGCTCCTCGTAATCTTTCTGAAGCTCCTCACCAATAATAAGTGAGGGAGTGCATAGCTTGGGGTGGGATTGGGAATTTCTCTCTCATTGCTTTCCCTATTGAAGTTGCATGGTGTTTTAAACGTTCGTTATTTTGAACATTCGTTGTTTTAATCATTCGTCGTTTTGAACATTTGTTGTTTTAATCATTCGTTGTTTTGAACATTTGTTGTTTTAATCATTCGTTGTTTTTAAATGTTCGTTATTTTAAACATTAAATGTTTGAAACACTCCTTGTTTTGAACGTTAAATGTTTTAACCCTCTATGGCATGGTGTTGCCCTCAGGCAACGAACCACATAACTGGCCTCACACTGTCCCTTTAATCATTTTTGTGGGAAATTCTTTTTAAGAATCACCAGATATGTTTGTGTCCAATAATAAGTGGCTTTGAAGGTCATGTGACCTCGTGTCTGAGGGATGGGCCGCCATTTTTTGGAGGCAGAGGCGCAGCGTGCACATTGCTACAAATTAGTTGAATATCACTTTTTAACATGTTTAGATAGATGTGATTTGAATAGATGGGAGACCATCAAGAAACACCTGCACTTTAACAATAATTCAGAGAGAGAGGAGGAAAATGATCCACACTTCAAAATTGGACCACTGCTTACACATCTATGCTCAAAGCTGACGTCAGTCCGGATGGGTGAGCAACTGGCTATTGATGAAAAACAGTACCTCCCAGCAAAGCCAAGAAAGTGGGGCTATAAGATCCTCCTCATGGCTGGTACAGATGGTGTGCCACACAATTTAAAGAACTACACAGGGAGAGATGTGCAACCCCCAGGCCCACCAGATGTGGGAGCCAGTGGCAATGTTGTCCTTTGCTTGGCCCAAACCATCCCTAAGCATGAGAACTACAAGCTGTTCTTTGACAAGTGGTTCACAGGTGTGCCTCTTGTGCTCACACTGGCTGAGCAAGGAATCCACTGCACTGGTATTGTTCGTAGCAAAAGACTGCCAGGCACCAACTTGACCAGTGATGCTGATTTAAAATCAGAATTCTATGAACCGCTCTTAGTTTGACCCTTCCCCTAGGAGCACTTATCCTGGGAGAGCCTAAAGCCCCCTGACAGAACACAGCTCCTAGGGTCAGTATGGTACATAAGCCCCTCCACCACGGCAAGGTGGCGGTTCTTGGAGGGGTGAAAGTGGTGAAGAGAGAGAGAGAGAGAGTTAGAGGGGTAGAGAGACAGTTAGGGAGGGTAGGGGTGGTGGATGGGGTGGTGGTGATGGATGGGGCTGGGGGGGGGGTAAGAGGGAGAGGGTTAGAGGGGGTAGAGAGAGAGAGGGTAAGTGGTGAAAGAAAGAGGGAGAGAGAGACGGGGTGGGGGAATGTAGCAAAAGGAGAGATGGGGATGATAGGATGGTGGAAGGAGAGAAAGTCAATGGAGATGGGGGAGAAGTAGGGTGAAGGAGGTGAGTTGTGGGGGTAATGAAGGAGAGGAGCTAAAGTTGTTAGTGTGAACAACCAGCAGCCCCCTCCTCCACCTGCTCACTATCACACTTCTTCTTCTGCCCCCAACTCCATATCCATTTCTTCTTCTTCTGTTTCTTGGCTTCCTTCTCCTCCTTCTCCTTCTGCTTTTGTTTGGGGGTGGGGGTCGAACAGGTGAGGGAGGGTGAGGGGGTAAGGGGGGGGGGGGTCGAACAGGTGAGGAGTGTGAAGGGGTAAATGGGGGGGGGTAAAGGGGGTGTGGAAGGGGGTCGAACAGGTAAGAGGGGGTGAGGGGGGGGTCGAACAGGTGAGGGAGTGTGAAGGGGGTAAATGGTGGGGTAAAAGGGGGGGTCGAACAGGTGAGGGAGGGGGAGGGTCGAACAGGTAAGGGAGAGGGTGTTGTGGTGACACCAGTAGGACCAGAAATTACAATTTGAGCTCAACCTGGCCTTGGAAAACCTGAATCTTTTCCATCTCCACACTATGCTTGGTTGTTTATTTAATGTTGCTCCTCACCTCTTCAGCAATCTTAACAGTGTCTAGACAGTCTGTTGTGCTGCAATTCTGAAGCCAATTCAGCTCCTTCTGGGTGTTCTTAATCTGTTCAATGTACATCTGCTTCAGTGACTTTTGCTTGTTCAGCTGCGCCTTGGCTTCCTGCAACTCGTTGAGGAGAGCATCGATTTCAGGTTGAGCTCTCAGGTCCTGATTGTCAGGACTATTCAGGTCTTTTTCCTGTTGTAGTTCAGCTGCAGCTTTGTCCTTTGTCTGAAGCTGAAGTTCCTGGTGAGAGGATTTGAGAGTCTCGAGCTCGCGTTCGAGAACCTGAATCTTTTCCATCTCCACACTACGCTTGGCCTCATATCTTTGCTGGAGGATGATATGTGCAACCTTCAGCTTCTCGTAATCTTTGTGAAGATCTTTCTTCTTTATTTGTTTAATGTCGCTCCTCACCTCTTCAGCAATCTTAACAGTGTCTAGACAGTCTGTTGTGCTGTTATTCTGAAGCCAATTCAGCTCCTCCTGGGTCTCCTTAAACCGTTCGATGAACACTTGCTGCAGGGTCTTTTGCTTGTTGAGCTTTGTGTTAGCTTCCTGCAACTCGTTGAGGAGAGCATCGATTTCAGGTTGAGCTCTCAGGTCCTGATTGTCAGGACTGTTCAGGTCTTCTTGAAGTTCAGCTGCAGCTTTGTCCTTTGTCTGAATTGAAGTTCCTGGAGAGAGGATTTGAGAATCTCAGGCTGGCGTTGGAGGACCTGAATCTTTTCCATCTCCACACCATGCTTGGTCTCATACTGTTTGTGGAGGATGATATATGCAACCTTCAGCTTCTTCTTGACCTCCTCAAACTGTCCGATGTACATCTGCTTCAGGGACTTTTGCTTGTTCAGCTGCACGTTGGTTTCCTGCAACTCTTTGAGGAGAGCATCAATTTCAGGTCGAGCTCTCAGTTTCTGATTGTCAGGACCTCTACCGTCCTTTTCTTTTTGGAGTTTAGCTGCAGCTTTGTCCTTTGTCTGAAGCTGAAGTTCCTGGTAAGAAGATTTGAGAGACTCAACCTGGCGTTGGAGAACCAGAATCTTTTCCATCTGAGCATCACGATTGGCCTCATACTGTTTCTGGAGTAGGATATGTGCAACCTTCAGCTCCTCGTAATCTTTCTGAAGAACTTTCTTCTTTTTTTTGTCTCAGGTTGCTGTTCACCTGGTCAGCAATCTTATCAGCGTCTAGACAGTCTGATGTGCTGTAATTTTGCAGCCACTTTCAGCTCCTTCTTGGTCTCCTTAAACTGTCCGATGTACATCTCCTTCAGGGACTTTTGCATGTTGAGCTGCGCGTTGGTTTCCTGCAACTCTTTGAGGAGAGCATCGATTTCAGGTCGAGCTCTCAGGTCCTGATTGTCAGGACTGCAATCCTGGGATAATCCAGTATAACTGATCATAGTAACTATGGTCGTCGAAACGAGTTTAAGTCGGTAACTGAAGGTTTGAGATGCGTCACTGAAAAGTTTGGGTGTCTGAAAATCTGAAGTTAGGGGCCCCCTTATATATCTTCAGACGTGATGATGTCACTCCATTCCATTCCTTTTATCTGCTGGATGTCATGATGATGTCACTCCGTTCCTTTCATCTGCAGATTTATATTCAAAATTAAAATCTGTGACTCAAATGTAAACAAAAAATGTAACTGTAAACAGAGGTCAAATTAGGTGTCACACACTCTGAGTACACACACACACGTGTGTGTGTGTGTACTTAGACTTAGAGTTGACTCACTCTTTCATGTCTCATTGACTTCCATTCACTTCCTGAAGACTTTCCTGGAGACACACACATGTATAAATATTTTTTTTTCTTTCTTTTTATTCACTTTAATTGAGGGGGTGGGATGGTGAGGGTTAAAAATTCAAACAGAGCCATGTCTTGATGCTGCCCAGGTTGTTGTTGTAGTTGTTTCTTCTTCTGGGGTCTGGAAAAAACTGGAAGAAAGCTTGGAAAAAACCTGAAAAGAAGAAGAAATAACAGTAAAACATGCAAAGTAAACCACAAACATCTAATAATCAAAAACAAACTGTAATGATCAGTAAATCTCTCGGAAAGAGATTACACATACTTAGGACAGGTAAAAGGTTTCCCTCCTTCAGAATGTGAGCTGCGCCTGCAGAACAGATGCAACTCGCCATCCTCTCTGCTTCAAAATAAACATCCAGCGCCTCACAGCAAGAAGGTCCTGGGTTCGACTTCTGGCGCAGGGTCTTTCTGTGTGGAGATTGCATGTTCTCCCCGTGTCTGTGTGGGTTTTCTCCAGGAGCTCCAGAGGAAACCCACCGCCAACAACATGCAACATTGAGGATAGGTGAATTGAGCATATTAAATTGACCGTAGGTGTGTGTGAATTGTTGTTCGTCTATAAGTGCTGTTTGTCTATATGTGGCCCTGCAACAAGCTGGCGACCGTTCAGGGTGAACCCTGCCTTCGCCTGTAACTCCCCCCGACCCCGAGTATGGGATAAAGGGTTAAAAAATGGTAGAAAATGGATGGACAAATTGATTCTCACTCCGGCTGCCTTAAACAATACCAGGAAATAGTTGACACACGTGTAACTCAACAGGATGAATGAAAACAAGTGGAAAAAAGTTGATGCTGCTGATGGTCATTTTTCTGTGATGCTGATGGCACTCTTCCATTTAGACACTTGTAAAATGATAAACAGCTATTAAAGAGAGCTACATCAGGAACTTGAGAGACAGTTAACAAGTGTTTATCAGGGATGTGATTATTCCGGATAAATCCGGAGTTCCGGCTTTTCCAACCTGAAAATGAGGGTCTCATAAATCATGCAAATCCACTTTTTTAATTTTACCAGCGGACAGCGTGTCGCTGTCCGCTGTCAACATTGAGCTCCACCAAAGAGCCTGCAATTGTCACAGAAGGTAATCTAAAGAGTTCTGGACTTGTGGGGCGAACTATTTTTTTCTTATCTGTAGCCACAAACAGGACAATGGGACGGTGGACTTGAGTGGTTCAGGTAGGCAAAGCCAATATTTTCTTTCCGTTTTTTATGCAGGTCTACTTAAATTTAATCACGTGATTCAATCATCTTTTTTAGTCGTTAACATTAATATAAAACGATTCTGGGCAAGCAAAATAACATTAAACCCTGCAAGCCAGGTTGGTTATTATTAGCTAGAAGCTAGTTATGCTAAATGGTAACTAGCACTACGTTGAAGTTCAAGGAAGCCAACTTAGAAACATTCGCTTCATGGATGGTCTCTATTACTTTGAAATAGTTTTACATATATACTGTATTTTTCGGAATACAGTATATATGTATTCATGGTTTGGCTGGTGCTGCGACTCATACTGAGGTGCGACTTATATATTAAAATATATACGGTAATTTCACATGTTCACGCTGACAGCCGCGAGGGGGCTCTTGGCTGGTGTGCCAGTATCTGCTACTCCTATTACTCCCAAAACTGCCAGCAGACTTCCAAGCCAAGGTCGACAGGTCAACAGTCAGACTCAGCATCAGTCTGACGACAGCCACGCAGAAGAAGAAAGCGGCGCTCCGTTTACCTCCGGAGTTGGGCGGAGTTGCTCAGAAGTGACACCAGAAGATGAGAATTTAATGGATTTAGTGATTTGGAGTGAGCTCGAGAGTTTGGTAGACTTATGCTGTTTATGCTATACTTATCTGAATATCTGTTAATGTGTTACATTAAAATACCAGACACCCATTCAGCGTGTTGGTCTCTAATCTATTGTTATTACTACAACTTACTGTTCAAGATGAAATGTCTGTTCTTGGTTTCTGATTTTATAAAATAAATTTCCCCAAATAATGTGACTAATAGTCCAGTGTGACATGTATGTTTTTTTTCTTCTTCAGTATGTATTTTCTGGCTGGTGCGACTTATACTCCGGAGCGACTTATAATCCAGAAAATACGGTATCGAAAAGATGCAAATAATACAAATAGAGTGGCGAATAGACGCCTGTCTCTTTTATTAGCCGGCAGCAGCGACACACTTGGCCAATAAACGCCGGTCTCAAAGAAAGGTTGGCTCTAATTTTGGGGGATGGGGGCCATTACCGGCCTCACACCGTCCACGGGCTGAGCCTTGATCAGAAGGACTCAGGCCCCCGAACGACACCGCTCGCCTGTCCATCGGACGGGGATTCTGCGCTGGGCTCTTCCCTCTTCACTCGCCGCAACTGAGGGAGTCATGATTATCTTATTTTCATCTGCTTAGGAATATGCTTAAATTCAGTGGGCTGTCTCATCTGATCTGAGGTCGTAGTCAAAAGGAGAAGCGTTACGTGTCTCACCGCCACCCTGTTAGGGGAGGCGGGCGAGGCTCTCGGTACGTGGTGGTAGGAAGGCCTGTCTCGTGTGTCACCAGTGACAGTGAGACTGGTGGAGTGAGGGTGAGTGTCGCTTGATTGAATATGGCGTGAGTTGGAGTTTTAACACAAGTCCTAGAGTGTAATACAGTCCATTTATAGATTAATTTATTGTAACCTTTATAGAAAGTAATTGGAGTAATTGGAGTGGAGAAATGGTGAGAAGATTTGAGAGTCTCGAGCTGGAGAGGGTGTTATGCTGACTCCAGTAGGACCAGTCATATTTGAGTTCGACCTGGCCTTGGAAAACCTGAATCTTTTCCATCTCCACACCACACTTGGTCTCATACTTTTGCTGGAGGATGATATGTGCAACCTTCAGCTCCTCGTAATTTTTCTGAAGCTCCTCACCAATAATAAGTGAGGGAGTGCATAGCTTGGGGTGGGATTGGGAATTTCTCTCTCATTGCTTTCCCTATTGAAGTTGCATGGTGTTTTAAACGTTTGTTATTTTGAACATTTGTTGTTTTAATCATTCGTTGTTTTGAACATTTGTTGTTTTAATCATTCGTTGTTTTTAAATGTTCGTTATTTTAAACATTAAATGTTTGAAACACTCCTTGTTTTGAACGTTAAATGTTTTAACCCTCTATGGCATGGTGTTGCCCTCAGGCAACGAACCACATAACTGGCCTCACACTGTCCCTTTAATCATTTTTGTGGGAAATTCTTTTTAAGAATCACCAGATATGTTTGTGTCCAATAATAAGTGGCTTTGAAGGTCATGTGACCTCGTGTCTGAGGGATGGGCCGCCATTTTTGGAGGCAGAGGCGCAGCGTGCACATTGCTACAAATTAGTTGAATATCACTTTTTAACATGTTTAGATAGATGTGATTTGAATAGATGGGAGACCATCAAGAAACACCTGCACTTTAACAATAATTCAGAGAGAGAGGAGGAAAATGATCCACACTTCAAAATTGGACCACTGCTTACACATCTATGCTCAAAGCTGACGTCAGTCCGGATGGGTGAGCAACTGGCTATTGATGAAAAACAGTACCTCCCAGCAAAGCCAAGAAAGTGGGGCTATAAGATCCTCCTCATGGCTGGTACAGATGGTGTGCCACACAATTTAAAGAACTACACAGGAGAGATGTGCAACCCCAGGCCCACCAGATGTGGGAGCCAGTGGCAATGTTGTCCTTTGCTTGGCCCAAACCATCCCTAAGCATGAGAACTACAAGCTGTTCTTTGACAAGTGGTTCACAGGTGTGCCTCTTGTGCTCACACTGGCTGAGCAAGGAATCCACTGCACTGGTATTGTTCGTAGCAAAAAGACTGCCAGGCACCAACTTGACCAGTGATGCTGATTTAAAATCAGAATTCTATGAACCGCTCTTAGTTTGACCCTTCCCTAGGAGCACTTATCCTGGGAGAGCCTAAAGCCCCCTGACAGAACACAGCTCCTAGGGTCAGTATGGTACATAAGCCCCCCCTCCACCACGGCAAGGTGGCGGTTCTTGGAGGGGTAAAAGTGGTGAAAGAGAGAGAGAGAGTTAGAGGGGGTAGAGAGACAGTTAGGGAGGGTAGGGGTGGTGGATGGGGGGGTGGTGGTGATGGATGGGGCTGGGGGGGGGTAAGAGGGAGAGGGTTAGGGGGGGGTAGAGAGAGAGAGGGTAAGTGGTGAAAGAAAGAGGGAGAGAGAGACGGGGTGGGGGAATGTAGCAAAAGGAGAGATGGGGATGATAGGATGGTGGAAGGAGAGAAAGTCAATGGAGATGGGGAGAAGTAGGGTGAAGGAGGTGAGTTGTGGGGGTAATGAAGGAGAGGAGCTAAAGTTGTTAGTGTGAACAACCAGCAGCCCCTCCTCCACCTGCTCACTATCACACTTCTTCTTCTGCCCCCAACTCCATATCCATTTCTTCTTCTTCTGTTTCTTGGCTTCCTTCTCCTCCTTCTCCTTCTGCTTTTGTTTGGGGGTGGGGGGGTCGAACAGGTGAGGGAGGGTGAGGGGGGGGGGGTAAAGGGGGGGGGGGGGTCGAACAGGTGAGGAGTGTGAAGGGGTAAATGGGGGGTAAAAGGGGGTGTGGAAGGGGGTTCGAACAGGTAAGGGGGGGTGAGGGGGGGGTCGAACAGGTGAGGGAGTGTGAAGGGGTAAATGGTGGGGTAAAAGGGGGGGTCGAACAGGTGAGGGAGGGGGAGGGTCGAACAGGTAAGGGAGAGGGTGTTGTGGTGACACCAGTAGGACCAGAAATTACAATTTGAGCTCAACCTGGCCTTGGAAAACCTGAATCTTTTCCATCTCCCCACTATGCTTGGTTGTTTATTTAATGTTGCTCCTCACCTCTTCAGCAATCTTAACAGTGTCTAGACAGTCTGTTGTGCTGCAATTCTGAAGCCAATTCAGCTCCTTCTGGGTGTTCTTAATCTGTTCAATGTACATCTGCTTCAGTGACTTTTGCTTGTTCAGCTGCGCCTTGGCTTCCTGCAACTCGTTGAGGAGAGCATCGATTTCAGGTTGAGCTCTCAGGTCCTGATTGTCAGGACCATTCAGGTCTTTTTTCCTGTTGTAGTTCAGCTGCAGCTTTGTCCTTTGTCTGAAGCTGAAGTTCCTGGTGAGAGGATTTGAGAGTCTCGAGCTCGGCGTTCGAGAACCTGAATCCTTTCCATCTCCACACCACGCTTGGCCTCATATCTTTGCCGGAGGATGATATGTGCAACCTTCAGCTTCTCGTACTCTTTGTGAAGATCTTTCTTCTTTATTTGTTTAATGTCGCTCCTCACCTCTTCAGCAATCTTAACAGTGTCTAGACAGTCTGTTGTGCTGTTATTCTGAAGCCAATTCAGATCCTTCTGGGTCTCCTTAAACCGTTCGATGAACACCTGCTGCAGGGTCTTTTGCTTGTTGAGCTTTGTGTTGGCTTTCTGCAACTCGTTGAGGAGAGCATCGATTTCAGGTTGAGCTCTCAGGTCCTGATTGTCAGGACTGTTCAGGTCTTCTTGAAGTTCAGCTGCAGCTTTGTCCTTTGTCTGAAGCTGAAGTTCCTGGAGAGAGGATTTGAGAATCTCAGGCTGGCGTTGGAGGACCTGAATCTTTTCCATCTCCACACCATGCTTGGTCTCATACTGTTTGTGGAGGATGATATATGCAACCTTCAGCTTCTTCTTGACCTCCTCAAACTGTCCGATGTACATCTGCTTCAGGGACTTTTGCTTGTTCAGCTGCACGTTGGTTTCCTGCAACTCTTTGAGGAGAGCATCAATTTCAGGTCGAGCTCTCAGTTTCTGATTGTCAGGACCTCTACCGTCCTTTTCTTTTTGGAGTTTAGCTGCAGCTTTGTCCTTTGTCTGAAGCTGAAGTTCCTGGTAAGAAGATTTGAGAGACTCAACCTGGCGTTGGAGAACCAGAATCTTTTCCATCTCGGCATCACGATTGGCCTCATACTGTTTCTGGAGTAGGATATGTGCAACCTTCAGCTCCTCGTAATCTTTCTGAAGAACTTTCTCTTTTTTTGTCTCAGGTTGCTGTTCACCTGGTCAGCAATCTTATCAGCGTCTAGACAGTCTGATGTGCTGTAATTTTGCAGCCACTTCAGCTCCTTCTTGGTCTCCTTAAACTGTCCGATGTACATCTCCTTCAGGGACTTTTGCATGTTGAGCTGCACGTTGGTTTCCTGCAACTCTTTGAGGAGAGCATCGATTTCAGGTCCAGCTCTCAGGTCCTGATTGTCAGGACTGCAATCCTGGGATAATCCAGTAGAACTGATCATAGTAACTATGGTCGTCGAAACGAGTTTAAGTTGGTAACTGAAGGTTTCAGATGCGTCACTGAAAAGTTTGGGCGTCTGAAAATCTGAAGATCGGGGCCTCCTTATATATCTTCAGACGTGATGATGTCACTCCATTCCTTTTATCTGCTGGATGTCATGATGATGTCACTCTGTTCCTTTCATCTGCAGATTTATATTTAAAATTAAAAGCTGTGACTCAAATGTAAACAAAAAATGTAACTGTAAACAGAGGTCAAATTAGGTGTCACACACACACACACAGACACGTGTGAGTGTGTGTGTACTTAGACTTAGAGTTGACTCACTCTTTCATGTCTCATTGACTTCCATTCACTTCCTGAAGACTTTCCTGGAGACACACACATGTATAAATATTTTTTTTCTTTCTTTTTATTCACTTTAATTGAGGGGGTGGGATGGTGAGGGTTAAAAATTCAAACAGAGCCATGTCTTGATGCTGCCCAGGTTGTTGTTGTAGTTGTTTCTTCTTCTGGGGTCTGGAAAAAAACTGGAAGAAAGCTTGGAAAAAACCTGAAAAGAAGAAGAAATAACAGTAAAACATGCAAAGTAAACCACAAACATCTAATCAAAACAAACTTTAATGATCAGTAAATCTCTCGGAAAGAGATTACACATACTTAGGACAGGTAAAAGTTTTCCCTCCTTCAAAATGTGAGCTGCACCGCAGAACAGATGCGAATCGCCACCCTCTCTGCTACAAAATAAACATCCAGTGCCTCACAGCAAGAAGGTCCTGGGTTCGACTTCTGGGTCGGACGCAGGGTCTTTCTGTGTGGAGATTGCATGTTCTCCCCGTGTCTGTGTGGGTTTTCTCCAGGAGCTCCAGAGGAAACCCACCGCCAACAACATGCAACATTGAGGATAGGTGAATTGAGCATATTAAATTGACCGTAGGTGTGTGTGAATTGTTGTTCGTCTATAAGTGCTGTTTGTCTATATGTGGCCCTGCAACAAGCTGGCGACCATTCAGGGTGAACCCTGCCTTCGCCTGTAACTCCCCCCGACCCCGAGTATGGGATAAAGGGTTAAAAAAATGGTAGAAAATGGATGGACAAATTGATTCTCACTCCGGCTGCCTTAAACAATACCAGGAAATAGTTGACACACGTGTAACTCAACAGGATGAATGAAAACAAGTGGAAAAAAGTTGATGCTGCTGATGGTCATTTTTCTGTGACGCTGATGGCACTCTTCCATTTAGACACTTGTAAAATGATAAACAGCTATTAAAGAGAGCTACATCAGGAACTTGAGAGACAGTTAACAAGTGTTTATCAGGGATGTGATTATTCCGGATAAATCCGGAGTTCCGGCTTTTCCAACCTGAAAATGAGGGTCTCATAAATCATGCAAATCCACTTTTTTAATTTTACCAGCGGACAGCGTGACCGCTGTCTGCTGTCAACATTGAGCTCCACCAAATAGCCTGCAATTGTCACAGAAGGTAATCTAAAGAGTTCTGGACTTGTGGGGCAAACTATTTTTTCTTATCTGTAGCCGCAAACAGGACAACGGGACGGTGGACTTGAGTGGTTCAGGTAGGCAAAGCCAATATTTTCTTTCCGTTTTTTATGCAGGTCTACTTAAATTTAATCAAGTGATCCAATCACCTTTTTTTGTCGTTAACATTAATATAAAATGATTCTGGGCAAGCAAAATAACATTAAACCCTGCAAGCCAGGTTGGTTATTATTAGCTAGAAGCTAGTTATGCTAAACGGTAACTAGCACTACGTTGAAGTTCAAGGAAGCCAACTTAGAAAAATTCGCTTTATGGATGGTCTCTATTACTTTGAAATAGTTTTACATATATACTGTATTTTTCGGAATACAGTATATATGTATTCATGGTTCGGCTGGTGCTGCGACTCATACTGAGGTGCGACTTATATATTAAAATATATACGGTAATTTCACATGTTCACGCTGACAGCCGCGAGGGGGCGCTCTTGGCTGGTGTGCCAGTATCTGCTACTCCTATTACTCCCAAAAACTGCCAGCAGACTTCCAAGCCAAGGTCGACAGGTCGACAGTCAGACTTAGCATCAGTCTGACGACAGCCACGCAGAAGAAGAAGCGGCGCTCCGTTTACCTCCGGAGTTGCTCAGAAGTGAGAATTTAATGGATTTAGTGATTTGGAGTGAGCTCGAGAGTTTGGTAGACTTATGCTGTTTATGCTATACTTATCTGAATATCTGTTAATGTGTTACATTAACATACCAGACACCCATTCAGCATGTTGTTCTCTAATCTATTGTTATTACTATAACTTACCGTTCAAGATGAAATGTCTGTTCTTGGTTTCTGATTTTATAAAATAAATTTCCCCCAAATAATGCGACTAATAGTCCAGTGTGACGTGTGTATGTTTTTTTCTTCTTCAGTATGTATTTTCTGGCTGGTGCGACTTATACTCCGGAGCGACTTATAATCCAGAAAATACGGTATCGAAAAGATGCAAATAATACAAATAGAGTGGCGAATAGACGCCTGTCTCTTTTATTAGCCGGCAGCAGCGACACACTTGGCCAATAAACGCCGGTCTCAAAGAAAGGTTGGCTCTAATTTTGGGGGATGGGGGCCATTACCGGCCTCACACCATCCACGGGCTGAGCCTTGATCAGAAGGACTCAGGCCCCGAATGACACCGCCGCCTGCCCATCGGACGGGATTCTGCGCTGGGCTCTTCCCTCTTCACTCGCCGCAACTGAGGGAGTCATGATTATCTTATTTTCATCCGCTTAGGAATATGCTTAAATTCAGCGGGCTGTCTCTGCCTGATCTGAGGTCGTAGTCAAAGGAGAAGCGTTACATGTCTCACCGCCACCCTGTTAGGGGAGGCGGGCGAGGCTCTCGGTACGTGGTGGTAGGAAGGCCTGTCTCGTGTGTCACCAGTGACAGTGAGACTGGCGGAGTGAGGGTGAGTGAGTGTCGCTTGATTGAATATGGCGTGAGTTGGAGTTTTAACACAAGTCCTGGAGTGTAATACAGTCCATTTATAGATTAATTTATTGTAACCTTCATAGAAAGTAATTGGAGTAATTGGTGTAGAGAAATGGTGAGAAGATTTGAGAGTCTCGAGCTAGAGAGGGTGTTATGCTGACTCCAGTAGGACCAGAAATCATATTTTGAGCTCGACCTGGCCTTGGAAAACCTGAATCTTTTCCATCTCCACACCACACTTGGTCTCATAGTTTTGCTGGAGGATGATATGTGCAACCTTCAGCTCCTCGTAATCTTTCTGAAGCTCCTCACCAATAATAAGTGAGGGAGTGCATAGCTTGGGGTGGGATTGGGAATTTCTCTCTCATTGCTTTCCCTATTGAAGTTGCATGGTGTTTTAAACGTCCGTTATTTTGAACATTCGTTGTTTTAATCATTCGTTGTTTTGAACATTTGTTGTTTTAATCATTCGTTGTTTTTAAATGTTCGTTATTTTAAACATTAAATGTTTGAAACACTCCTTGTTTTGAACGTTAAATGTTTTAACCCTCTATGGCATGGTGTTGCCCTCAGGCAACGAACCACATAACTGGCCTCACACTGTCCCTTTAATCATTTTTGTGGGAAATTCTTTTTAAGAATCACCAGATATGTTTGTGTCCAATAATAAGTGGCTGTGAAGGTCATGTGACCTTGTGTCTGAGGGATGGGCCGCCATTTTTGGAGGCAGAGGCGCAGCGTGCACATTGCTACAAATTAGTTGAATATCACTTTTTAACATGTTTAGATAGATGTGATTTGAATAGATGGGAGACCATCAAGAAACACCTGCACTTTAACAATAATTCAGAGAGAGAGGAGGAAAATGATCCACACTTCAAAATTGGACCACTGCTTACACATCTATGCTCAAAGCTGACGTCAGTCCGGATGGGTGAGCAACTGGCTATTGATGAAAAACAGTACCTCCCAGCAAAGCCAAGAAAGTGGGGCTATAAGATCCTCCTCATGGCTGGTACAGATGGTGTGCCACACAATTTAAAGAACTACACAGGGAGAGATGTGCAACCCCCAGGCCCACCAGATGTGGGAGCCAGTGGCAATGTTGTCCTTTGCTTGGCCCAAACCATCCCTAAGCATGAGAACTACAAGCTGTTCTTTGACAAGTGGTTCACAGGTGTGCCTCTTGTGCTCACACTGGCTGAGCAAGGAATCCACTGCACTGGTATTGTTCGTAGCAAAAGACTGCCAGGCACCAACTTGACCAGTGATGCTGATTTAAAATCAGAATTCCATGAACCGCTCTTAGTTTGACCCTTCCCTAGGAGCACTTATCCTGGGAGAGCCTAAAGCCCCTGACAGAACACAGCTCCTAGGGTCAGTATGGTACATAAGCCCCTCCACCACGGCAAGGTGGCGGTTCTTGGAGGGGTGAAAGTGGTGAAAGAGAGAGAGAGAGAGTTAGAGGGGTAGAGAGACAGTTAGGGGAGGGTAGGGGTGGTGGATGGGGTGGTGGTGATGGATGGGGCTGGGGGGGTAAGAGGGAGAGGGTTAGGGGGGGGGTAGAGAGAGAGAGGGTAAGTGGTGAAAGAAAGAGGGAGAGAGAGACAGGGGTGGGGGAATGTAGCAAAGGAGAGATGGGGATGATAGGATGGTGGAAGGAGAGAAAGTCAATGGAGATGGGGGAGAAGTAGGGTGAAGGAGGTGAGTTGTGGGGGTAATGAAGGAGAGGAGCTAAAGTTGTTAGTGTGAACAACCAGCAGCCCCTCCTCCACCTGCTCACTATCACACTTCTTCTTCTGCCCCCAACTCCATATCCATTTCTTCTTCTTCTGTTTCTTGGCTTCCTTCTCCTCCTCCTTCTGCTTTTGTTTGGGGGTGGGGGGTCGAACAGGTGAGGGAGGGTGAGGGGGGTAAGGGGGGGGGGGGTCGAACAGGTGAGGGAGTGTGAAGGGGTAAATGGGGGGGGGGTAAAAGGGGGTGTGGAAGGGGGGTCGAACAGGTAAGAGGGGGTGAGGGGGGGGTCGAACAGGTGAGGGAGTGTGAAGGGGTAAATGGTGGGGTAAAAAGGGGGGGTCGAACAGGTGAGGGAGGGGAGGGTCGAACAGGTAAGGGAGAGGGTGTTGTGGTGACACCAGTAGGACCAGAAATTACAATTTGAGCTCAACCTGGCCTTGGAAAACCTGAATCTTTTCCATCTCCACACTATGCTTGGTTGTTTATTTAATGTTGCTCCTCACCTCTTCAGCAATCTTAACAGTGTCTAGACAGTCTGTTGTGCTGCAATTCTGAAGCCAATTCAGCTCCTTCTGGGTGTTCTTAATCTGTTCAATGTACATCTGCTTCAGTGACTTTTGCTTGTTCAGCTGCGCCTTGGCTTCCTGCAACTCGTTGAGGAGAGCATCGATTTCAGGTTGAGCTCTCAGGTCCTGATTGTCAGGACCATTCAGGTCTTTTTCCTGTTGTAGTTCAGCTGCAGCTTTGTCCTTTGTCTGAAGCTGAAGTTCCTGGTGAGAGGATTTGAGAGTCTCGAGCTCGCGTTCGAGAACCTGAATCCTTTCCATCTCCACACCACGCTTGGCCTCATATCTTTGCCGGAGGATGATATGTGCAACCTTCAGCTTCTCGTACTCTTTGTGAAGATCTTTCTTCTTTATTTGTTTAATGTCGCTCCTCACCTCTTCAGCAATCTTAACAGTGTCTAGACAGTCTGTTGTGCTGTTATTCTGAAGCCAATTCAGATCCTTCTGGGTCTCCTTAAACCGCTCGATGAACACCTGCTGCAGGGTCTTTTTGCTTGTTGAGCTTTGTGTTGGCTTTCTGCAACTCGTTGAGGAGAGCATCGATTTCAGGTTGAGCTCTCAGGTCCTGATTGTCAGGACTGTTCAGGTCTTCTTGAAGTTCAGCTGCAGCTTTGTCCTTTGTCTGAAGCTGAAGTTCCTGGAGAGAGGATTTGAGAATCTCAGGCTGGCGTTGGAGGACCTGAATCTTTTCCATCTCCACACCATGCTTGGTCTCATACTGTTTGTGGAGGATGATATATGCAACCTTCAGCTTCTTCTTGACCTCCTCAAACTGTCCGATGTATATCTGCTTCAGGGACTTTTGCTTGTTCAGCTGCACGTTGGTTTCCTGCAACTCTTTGAGGAGAGCATCAATTTCAGGTCGAGCTCTCAGTTTCTGATTGTCAGGACCTCTACCGTCCTTTTCTTTTTGGAGTTTAGCTGCAGCTTTGTCCTTTGTCTGAAGCTGAAGTTCCTGGTAAGAAGATTTGAGAGACTCAACCTGGCGTTGGAGAACCAGAATCTTTTCCATCTCGGCATCACGATTGGCCTCATACTGTTTCTGGAGTAGGATATGTGCAACCTTCAGCTCCTCGTAATCTTTCTGAAGAACTTTCTTCTTTTTTTGTCTCAGGTTGCTGTTCACCTGGTCAGCAATCTTATCAGCGTCTAGACAGTCCGATGTGCTGTAATTTTGCAGCCACTTCAGCTCCTTCTTGGTCTCCTTAAACTGTCCGATGTACATCTCCTTCAGGGACTTTTGCATGTTGAGCTGCACGTTGGTTTCCTGCAACTCTTTGAGGAGAGCATCGATTTCAGGTCCAGCTCTCAGGTCCTGATTGTCAGGACTGCAATCCTGGGATAATCCAGTAGAACTGATCATAGTAACTATGGTCGTCGAAACGAGTTTAAGTTGGTAACTGAAGGTTTCAGATGCGTCACTGAAAAGTTTGGGCGTCTGAAAATCTGAAGATCGGGGCCTCCTTATATATCTTCAGACGTGATGATGTCACTCCATTCCATTCCATTCCTTTTATCTGCTGGATGTCATGATGATGTCACTCTGTTCCTTTCATCTGCAGATTTATATTCAAAATTAAAATCTGTGACTCAAATGTAAACAAAAAATGTAACTGTAAACAGAGGTCAAATTAGGTGTCACACACACACACACAGACACGTGTGAGTGTGTGTGTACTTAGACTTAGAGTTGACTCACTCTTTCATGTCTCATTGACTTCCATTCACTTCCTGAAGACTTTCCTGGAGACACACACATGTATAAATATTTTTTTTCTTTCTTTTTATTCACTTTAATTGAGGGGGTGGGATGGTGAGGGTTAAAAATTCAAACAGAGCCATGTCTTGATGCTGCCCAGGTTGTTGTTGTAGTTGTTTCTTCTTCTGGGGTCTGGAAAAAAACTGGAAGAAAGCTTGGAAAAAAACCTGAAAAGAAGAAGAAATAACAGTAAAATATGCAAAGTAAACCACAAACATCTAATCAAAACAAACTTTAATGACCAGTAAATCTCTCGGAAAGAGATTACACATACTTAGGACAGGTAAAAGGTTTCCCTCCTTCAGAATGTGAGCTGCACCGCAGAACAGATGCGACTCGCCACCCTCTCTGCTACGAAATAAACATCCAGTGCCTCACAGCAAGAAGGTCCTGGGTTCGACTTCTGGGTCGGACGCAGGGTCTTTCTATGTGGAGATTGCATGTTCTCCCCGTGTCTGTGTGGGTTTCCTCCAGGAGCTCCAGAGGAAACCCACCGCCAACAACATGCAACATTGAGGATAGGTGAATTGAGCATATTAAATTGACCGTAGGTGTGTGTGAATTGTTGTTCGTCTATAAGTGCTGTTTGTCTATATGTGGCCCTGCAAAGCTGCTGGCGACCATTCAGGGTGAACCCTGCCTTCGCCTGTAACTCCCCGACCCCAGTATGGGATAAAGGGTTAAAAATGGTAGAAAATGGATGGACAAATTGATTCTCACTCCGGCTGCCTTAAACAATACCAGGAAATAGTTGACACACGTGTAACTCAACAGGATGAATGAAAACAAGTGGAAAAAAGTTGATGCTGCTGATGGTCATTTTTCTGTGACGCTGATGGCACTCTTCCATTTAGACACTTGTAAAATGATAAACAGCTATTAAAGAGAGCTACATCAGGAACTTGAGAGACAGTTAACAAGTGTTTATCAGGGATGTGATTATTCCGGATAAATCCGGAGTTCCGCTTTTCCAACCTGAAAATGAGGGTCTCATAAATCATGCAAATCCACTTTTTTAATTTTATCAGCGGACAGCGTGACCGCTGTCTGCTGTCAACATTGAGCTCCACCAAATAGCCTGCAATTGTCACAGAAGGTAATCTAAAGAGTTCTGGACTTGTGGGGCAAACTATTTTTTTCTTATCTGTAGCCGCAAACAGGACAACGGGACGGTGGACTTGAGTGGTTCAGGTAGGCAAAGCCAATATTTTCTTTCCGTTTTTTATGCAGGTCTACTTAAATTTAATCAAGTGATCCAATCACCTTTTTTTGTCGTTAACATTAATATAAAATGATTCTGGGCCAGCAAAATAACATTAAACCCTGCAAGCCAGGTTGGTTATTATTAGCTAGAAGCTAGTTATGCTAAACGGTAACTAGCACTACGTTGAAGTTCAAGGAAGCCAACTTAGAAACATTCGCTTTATGGATGGTCTCTATTACTTTGAAATAGTTTTACATATATACTGTATTTTTCGGAATACAGTATATATGTATTCATGGTTCGGCTGGTGCTGCGACTCATACTGAGGTGCCACTTATATATTAAAATATATACGGTAATTTCACATGTTCACGCTGACAGCCGCGAGGGGGCGCTCTTGGCTGGTGTGCCAGTATCTGCTACTCCTATTACTCCCAAAAACTGCCAGCAGACTTCCAAGCCAAGGTCGACAGGTCGACAGTCAGACCTAGCATCAGTCTGACGACAGCCACGCAGAAGAAGAAGCGGCGCTCCGTTTACCTCCGGAGTTGCTCAAAAGTGAGAATTTAATGGATTTAGTGATTTGGAGTGAGCTCGAGAGTTTGGTTGACTTATGCTGTTTATGCTATACTTATCTGAATATCTGTTAATGTGTTACATTAACATACCAGACACCCATTCAGCATGTTGTTCTCTAATCTATTGTTATTACTATAACTTACCGTTCAAGATGAAATGTCTGTTCTTGGTTTCTGATTTTATAAAATAAATTTCCCCCAAATAATGCGACTAATAGTCCAGTGTGACGTGTGTATGTTTTTTTCTTCTTCAGTATGTATTTTCTGGCTGGTGCGACTTATACTCCGGAGCGACTTATAATCCAGAAAATACGGTATCGAAAAGATGCAAATAATACAAATAGAGTGGCGAATAGACGCCTGTCTCTTTTATTAGCCGGCAGCAGCGACACACTTGGCCAATAAACGCCGGTCTCAAAGAAAGGTTGGCTCTAATTTTGGGGGATGGGGGCCATTACCGGCCTCACACCGTCCACGGGCTGAGCCTTGATCAGAAGGACTCAGGCCCCCGAATGACACCGCTCGCCTGCCCATCGGACGGGGATTCTGCGCTGGGCTCTTCCCTCTTCACTCGCCGCAACTGAGGGAGTCATGATTATCTTATTTTCATCCGCTTAGGAATATGCTTAAATTCAGCGGGCTGTCTCGTCTGATCTGAGGTCGTAGTCAAAAGGAGAAGCGTTACATGTCTCACCGCCACCCTGTTAGGGGAGGCGGGCGAGGCTCTCGGTACGTGGTGGTAGGAAGGCCTGTCTCGTGTGTCACCAGTGACAGTGAGACTGGCGGAGTGAGGGTGAGTGAGTGTCGCTTGATTGAATATGGCGTGAGTTGGAGTTTTAACACAAGTCCTGGAGTGTAATACAGTCCATTTATAGATTAATTTATTGTAACCTTCATAGAAAGTAATTGGAGTAATTGGTGTAGAGAAATGGTGAGAAGATTTGAGAGTCTCGAGCTGGAGAGGGTGTTATGCTGACTCCAGTAGGACCAGAAATCACATTTTGAGCTCGACCTGGCCTTGGAAAACCTGAATCTTTTCCATCTCCACACCACACTTGGTCTCATAGTTTTGCTGGAGGATGATATGTGCAACCTTCAGCTCCTCGTAATCTTTCTGAAGCTCCTCACCAATAATAAGTGAGGGAGTGCATAGCTTGGGGTGGGATTGGGAATTTCTCTCTCATTGCTTTACCTATTGAAGTTGCATGGTGTTTTAAACGTTTGTTATTTTGAACATTCGTTGTTTTAATCATTCGTTGTTTTGAACATTTGTTGTTTTAATCATTCGTTGTTTTTAAATGTTCGTTATTTTAAACATTAAATGTTTGAAACACTCCTTGTTTTGAACGTTAAATGTTTTAACCCTCTATGGCATGGTGTTGCCCTCAGGCAACGAACCACATAACTGGCCTCACACTGTCCCTTTAATCATTTTTGTGGGAAATTCTTTTTAAGAATCACCAGATATGTTTGTGTCCAATAATAAGTGGCTTTGAAGGTCATGTGACCTCGTGTCTGAGGGATGGGCCGCCATTTTTGGAGGCAGAGGCGCAGCGTGCACATTGCTACAAATTAGTTGAATATCACTTTTTAACATGTTTAGATAGATGTGATTTGAACAGATGGGAGACCATCAAGAAACACCTGCACTTTAACAATAATTCAGAGAGAGAGGAGGAAAATGATCCACACTTCAAAATTGGACCACTGCTTACACATCTATGCTCAAAGCTGACGTCAGTCCGGATGGGTGAGCAACTGGCTATTGATGAAAAACAGTACCTCCCAGCAAAGCCAAGAAAGTGGGGCTATAAGATCCTCCTCATGGCTGGTACAGATGGTGTGCCACACAATTTAAAGAACTACACAGGGAGAGATGTGCAACCCCCAGGCCCACCAGATGTGGGAGCCAGTGGCAATGTTGTCCTTTGCTTGGCCCAAACCATCCCTAAGCATGAGAACTACAAGCTGTTCTTTGACAAGTGGTTCACAGGTGTGCCTCTTGTGCTCACACTGGCTGAGCAAGGAATCCACTGCACTGGTATTGTTCGTAGCAAAAGACTGCCAGGCACCAACTTGACCAGTGATGCTGATTTAAAATCAGAATTCTATGAACCGCTCTTAGTTTGACCCTTCCCCTAGGAGCACTTATCCTGGGAGAGCCTAAAGCCCCCTGACAGAACACAGCTCCTAGGGTCAGTATGGTACATAAGCCCCTCCACCACGGCAAGGTGGCGGTTCTTGGAGGGGTGAAAGTGGTGAAAGAGAGAGAGAGAGAGAGAGAGTTAGAGGGGGTAGAGAGACAGTTAGGGAGGGTAGGGGTGGTGGATGGGGGTGGTGGTGATGGATGGGGGTGGGGGGGGGTAAGAGAGGAGAGGGTTAGAGGGGGGGGTAGAGAGAGAGAGGGTAAGTGGTGAAAGAAAGAGGAGAGAGAGAGACGGGGTGGGGGAATGTAGCAAAAGGAGAGATGGGGATGATAGGATGGTGGAAGGAGAGAAAGTCAATGGAGATGGGGAGAAGTAGGGTGAAGGAGGTGAGTTGTGGGGGTAATGAAGGAGAGGAGCTAAAGTTGTTAGTGTGAACAACCAGCAGCCCCCTCCTCCACCTGCTCACTATCACACTTCTTCTTCTGCCCCCAACTCCATATCCATTTCTTCTTCTTCTGTTTCTTGGCTTCCTTCTCCTCCTTCTCCTTCTGCTTTTGTTTGGGGGTGGGGGGTCGAACAGGTGAGGGAGTGTGAAGGGGGTAAATGGGGGGGGTAAAAGGGGGTGGAAGGGGGGTCGAACAGGTAAGAGGGGGTGAGGGGGGGGTTGAACAGGTGAGGGAGTGTGAAGGGGGTAAATGGGGGGGGTAAAAGGGGGTGTGGAAGGGGGGTCGAACAGGTAAGAGGGGGTGAGGGGGGGGTCGAACAAGTGAGGGAGTGTGAAGGGGGTAAATGGGGGGGTAAAAGGGGGGGTCGAACAGGTGAGGGAGGGGGAGGGTCGAACAGGTAAGGGAGAGGGTGTTGTGGTGACACCAGTAGGACCAGAAATTACAATTTGAGCTCAACCTGGCCTTGGAAAACCTGAATCTTTTCCATCTCCACACTATGCTTGGTTGTTTATTTAATGTTGCTCCTCACCTCTTCAGCAATCTTAATAGTGTCTAGACAGTCTGTTGTGCTGCAATTCTGAAGCCAATTCAGCTCCTTCTGGGTGTTCTTAATCTGTTCAATGTACATCTGCTTCAGTGACTTTTGCTTGTTCAGCTGCGCCTTGGCTTCCTGCAACTCGTTGAGGAGAGCATCGATTTCAGGTTGAGCTCTCAGGTCCTGATTGTCAGGACTGTTCAGGTCTTCTTGAAGTTCAGCTGCAGCTTTGTCCTTTGTCTGAAGCTGAAGTTCCTGGAGAGAGGATTTGAGAATCTCAGGCTGGCGTTGGAGGACCTGAATCTTTTCCATCTCCACACCATGCTTGGTCTCATACTGTTTGTGGAGGATGATATATGCAACCTTCAGCTTCTTCTTGACCTCCTCAAACTGTCCGATGTACATCTGCTTCAGGGACTTTTGCTTGTTCAGCTGCACGTTGGTTTCCTGCAACTCTTTGAGGAGAGCATCAATTTCAGGTCGAGCTCTCAGTTTCTGATTGTCAGGACCTCTACCGTCCTTTTCTTTTTGGAGTTTAGCTGCAGCTTTGTCCTTTGTCTGAAGCTGAAGTTCCTGGTAAGAAGATTTGAGAGACTCAACCTGGCGTTGGAGAACCAGAATCTTTTCCATCTCGGCATCACGATTGGCCTCATACTGTTTCTGGAGTAGGATATGTGCAACCTTCAGCTCCTCGTAATCTTTCTGAAGAACTTTCTTCTTTTTTTGTCTCAGGTTGCTGTTCACCTGGTCAGCAATCTTATCAGCGTCTAGACAGTCTGATGTGCTGTAATTTTGCAGCCACTTCAGCTCCTTCTTGGTCTCCTTAAACTGTCCGATGTACATCTCCTTCAGGGACTTTTGCATGTTGAGCTGCACGTTGGTTTCCTGCAACTCTTTGAGGAGAGCATCGATTTCAGGTCCAGCTCTCAGGTCCTGATTGTCAGGACTGCAATCCTGGGATAATCCAGTAGAACTGATCATAGTAACTATGGTCGTCGAAATGAGTTTAAGTTGGTAACTAAAGGTTTCAGACTGAAAAGTTTGGGCGTCTGAAAATCTGAAGATCGGGGCCTCCTTATATATCTTCAGACGTGATGATGTCACTCCATTCCATTCCATTCCTTTTATCTGCTGGATGTCATGATGATGTCACTCTGTTCCTTTCATCTGCAGATTTATATTCAAAATTAAAATCTGTGACTCAAATGTAAACGAAAAATGTAACTGTAAACAGAGGTCAAATTAGGTGTCACACACACACACACACACACAGACACGTGTGAGTGTGTGTGTACTTAGACTTAGAGTTGACTCACTCTTTCATGTCTCATTGACTTCCATTCACTCCCTGAAGACTTTCCTGAGTATAAATATTTTTTTTCTTTCTTTTTATTCACTTTAATTGAGGGGGTGGGATGGTGAGGGTTAAAAATTCAAACAGAGCCATGTCTTGATGCTGCCCAGGTTGTTGTTGTAGTTGTTTCTTCTTCTGGGGTCTGGAAAAAAACTGGAAGAAAGCTTGGAAAAAAACCTGAAAAGAAGAAGAAATAACAGTAAAACATGCAAAGTAAACCACAAACATCTAATCAAAACAAACTGTAATGATCAGTAAATCTCTCGGAAAGAGATTACACATACTTAGGACAGGTAAAAGGTTTCCCTCCTTCAGAATGTGAGCTGCACCGCAGAACAGATGCGACTCGCCACCCTCTCTGCTACGAAATAAACATCCAGTGCCTCACAGCAAGAAGGTCCTGGGTTCGACTTCTGGGTCGGACGCAGGGTCTTTCTATGTGGAGATTGCATGTTCTCCCCGTGTCTGTGTGGGTTTTCTCCAGGAGCTCCAGAGGAAACCCACCGCCAACAACATGCAACATTGAGGATAGGTGAATTGAGCATATTAAATTGACCGTAGGTGTGTGTGAATTGTTGTTCGTCTATAAGTGCTGTTTGTCTATATGTGGCCCTGCAACAAGCTGGCGACCATTCAGGGTGAACCCTGCCTTCGCCTGTAACTCCCCCCGACCCCAAGTATGGGATGAAGGGTTGAAAAATGGTAGAAAATGGATGGACAAATTGATTCTCACTCCGGCTGCCTTAAACAATACCAGGAAATAGTTGACACACGTGTAACTCAACAGGATGAATGAAAACAAGTGGAAAAAAGTTGATGCTGCTGATGGTCATTTTTCTGTGATGCTGATGGCACTCTTCCATTTAGACACTTGTAAAATGATAAACAGCTATTAAAGAGAGCTACATCAGGAACTTGAGAGACAGTTAACAAGTGTTTATCAGGGATGTGATTATTCCGGATATATAAGGAGTTCTGGCTTTTCCAACCTGAAAATGAGGGTCTCATAAATCATGCAAATCCACTTTTTAAATTTTACCAGCGGACAGCGTGACCGCTGTCTGCTGTCAACATTGAGCTCCATCAAAGAGCCTGCAATTGTCACAGAAGGTAATCTAAAGAGTTCTGGACTTGTGGGGCGAACTATTTTTTTCTTATCTGTAGCCGCAAACAGGACAACAGGACGGTGGACTTGAGTGGTTCAGGTAGGCAAAGCCAATATTTTCTTTCTGTTTTTTATGCAGGTCTACTTAAATTTAATCAAGTGATCCAATCACCTTTTTTTGTCGTTAACATTAATATAAAATGATTCTGGGCAAGCAAAATAACATTAAACCCTGCAAGCCAGGTTGGTTATTATTAGCTAGAAGCTAGTTATGCTAAACGGTAACTAGCACTACGTTGAAGTTCAAGGAAGCCAACTTAGAAACATTCGCTTTATGGATGGTCTCTATTACTTTGAAATAGTTTTACATATATACTGTATTTTTCGGAATACAGTATATATGTATTCATGGTTCGGCTGGTGCTGCAACTCATACTGAGGTGCGACTTATATATTAAAATATATACGGTAATTTCACACGTTCACGCTGACAGCCGTGAGGGGGCGCTCTTGGCTGGTGTGCCAGTATCTGCTACTCCTATTACTCCCAAAAACTGCCAGCAGACTTCCAAGCCAAGGTCGACAGGTCGACAGTCAGACTTAGCATCAGTCTGACGACAGCCACGCAGAAGAAGAAGCGGCGCTCCGTTTACCTCCGGAGTTGGCGGAGTTGCTCAGAAGTGAGAATTTCATGGATTTAGTGATTTGGAGTGAGCTCGAGAGTTTGGTTGACTTATGCTGTTTATGCTATACTTATCTGAATATCTGTTAATGTGTTACATTAACATACCAGACACCCATTCAGCATGTTGTTCTCTAATCTATTGTTATTACTATAACTTACCGTTCAAGATGAAATGTCTGTTCTTGGTTTCTGATTTTATAAAATAAATTTCCCCCAAATAATGCGACTAATAGTCCAGTGTGACGTGTGTATGTTTTTTTCTTCTTCAGTATGTATTTTCTGGCTGGTGCGACTTATAATCCAGAAAATACGGTATCGAAAAGATGCAAATAATACAAATAGAGTGGCGAATAGACGCCTGTCTCTTTTATTAGCCGGCAGCAGCGACACACTTGGCCAATAAACGCCGGTCTCAAAGAAAGGTTGGCTCTAATTTTGGGGGATGGGGGCCATTACCGGCCTCACACCGTCCACGGGCTGAGCCTTGATCAGAAGGACTCAGGCCCCGAATGACACCGCTTCGCCTGCCCATCGGACGGGATTCTGCGCTGGGCTCTTCCCTCTTCACTCGCGCCGCAACTGAGGGAGTCATGATTATCTTATTTTCATCCGCTTAGGAATATGCTTAAATTCAGCGGGCTGTCTCGTCTGATCTGAGGTCGTAGTCAAAAGGAGAAGCGTTACATGTCTCACCGCCACCCTGTTAGGGGAGGCGGGCGAGGCTCTCGGCACGCGTGGTGGTAGGAAGGCCTGTCTCGTGTGTCACCAGTGACAGTGAGACTGGCGGAGTGAGGGTGAGTGAGTGTCGCTTGATTGAATATGGCGTGAGTTGGAGTTTTAACACAAGTCCTGGAGTGTAATACAGTCCATTTATAGATTAATTTATTGTAACCTTCATAGAAAGTAATTGGAGTAATTGGTGTAGAGAAATGGTGAGAAGATTTGAGAGTCTCGAGCTGGAGAGGGTGTTATGCTGACTCCAGTAGGACCAGAAATCATATTTTGAGCTCGACCTGGCCTTGGAAAACCTGAATCTTTTCCATCTCCACACCACACTTGGTCTCATAGTTTTGCTGGAGGATGATATGTGCAACCTTCAGCTCCTCGTAATCTTTCTGAAGCTCCTCACCAATAATAAGTGAGGGAGTGCATAGCTTGGGGTGGGATTGGGAATTTCTCTCTCATTGCTTTCCCTATTGAAGTTGCATGGTGTTTTAAACGTTTGTTATTTTGAACATTCGTTGTTTTAATCATTCGTTGTTTTGAACATTTGTTGTTTTAATCATTCGTTGTTTTGAACATTTGTTGTTTTAATCATTCGTTGTTTTTAAATGTTCGTTATTTTAAACATTAAATGTTTGAAACACTCTTTGTTTTGAACGTTAAATGTTTTAACCCTCTATGGCATGGTGTTGCCCTCAGGCAACGAACCACATAACTGGCCTCACACTGTCCCTTTAATCATTTTTGTGGGAAATTCTTTTTAAGAATCACCAGATATGTTTGTGTCCAATAATAAGTGGCTTTGAAGGTCATGTGACCTTGTGTCTGAGGGATGGGCCGCCATTTTTGGAGGCAGAGGCGCAGCGTGCACATTGCTACAAATTAGTTGAATATCACTTTTTAACATGTTTAGATAGATGTGATTTGAACAGATGGGAGACCATCAAGAAACACCTGCACTTTAACAATAATTCAGAGAGAGAGGAGGAAAATGATCCACACTTCAAAATTGGACCACTGCTTACACATCTATGCTCAAAGCTGACGTCAGTCCGGATGGGTGAGCAACTGGCTATTGATAAAAACAGTACCTCCCAGCAAAGCCAAGAAAGTGGGGCTATAAGATCCTCCTCATGGCTGGTACAGATGGTGTGCCCACAATTTAAAGAACTACACAGGAGAGATGTGCAACCCCAGGCCCACCAGATGTGGGAGCCAGTGGCAATGTTGTCCTTTGCTTGGCCCAAACCATCCCTAAGCATGAGAACTACAAGCTGTTCTTTGACAAGTGGTTCACAGGTGTGCCTCTTGTGCTCACACTGGCTGAGCAAGGAATCCACTGCACTGGTATTGTTCGTAGCAAAAGACTGCCAGGCACCAACTTGACCAGTGATGCTGATTTAAAATCAGAATTCTATGAACCGCTCTTAGTTTGACCCTTCCCCTAGGAGCACTTATCCTGGGAGAGCCTAAAGCCCCCTGACAGAACACAGCTCCTAGGGTCAGTATGGTACATAAGCCCCTCCACCACGGCAAGGTGGCGGTTCTTGGAGGGGTGAAAGTGGTGAAAGAGAGAGAGAGAGAGTTAGAGGGGGTAGAGAGACAGTTAGGGAGGGTAGGGGTGGTGGATGGGGGTGGTGGTGATGGATGGGGCTGGGGGGGGTAAGAGGGAGAGGGTTAGAGGGGGGTAGAGAGAGAGAGGGTAAGTGGTGAAAGAAAGAGGGAGAGAGAGACGGGGTGGGGGAATGTAGCAAAAGGAGAGATGGGGATGATAGGATGGTGGAAGGAGAGAAAGTCAATGGAGATGGGGGAGAAGTAGGGTGAAGGAGGTGAGTTGTGGGGGTAATGAAGGAGAGGAGCTAAAGTTGTTAGTGTGAACAACCAGCAGCCCCCTCCTCCACCTGCTCACTATCACACTTCTTCTTCTGCCCCCAACTCCATATCCATTTCTTCTTCTTCTGTTTCTTGGCTTCCTTCTCCTCCTTCTCCTTCTGCTTTTGTTTGGGGGTGGGGGGTCGAACAGGTGAGGGAGGGGTGAGGGGGTAAAGGGGGGGGTCGAACAGGTGAGGGAGTGTGAAGGGGTAAAGGGGGGGGGGGGGTAAAGGGGGTGTGGAAGGGGGTCGAACAGGTAAGAGGGGGGGGTGAGGGGGGGTCGAACAGGTGAGGGAGTGTGAAGGGGGTAAATGGTGGGGTAAAGGGGGGGTCGAACAGGTGAGGGAGGGGAGGGTCGAACAGGTAAGGGAGAGGGTGTTGTGGTGACACCAGTAGGACCAGAAATTACAATTTGAGCTCAACCTGGCCTTGGAAAACCTGAATCTTTTCCATCTCCACACTATGCTTGGTTGTTTATTTAATGTTGCTCCTCACCTCTTCAGCAATCTTAACAGTGTCTAGACAGTCTGTTTGCTGCAATTCTGAAGCCAATTCAGCTCCTTCTGGGTGTTCTTAATCTGTTCAATGTACATCTGCTTCAGTGACTTTTGCTTGTTCAGCTGCGCCTTGGCTTCCTGCAACTCGTTGAGGAGAGCATCAATTTCAGGTTGAGCTCTCAGGTCCTGATTGTCAGGACTATTCAGGTCTTTTTCCTGTTGTAGTTCAGCTGCAGCTTTGTCCTTTGTCTGAAGCTGAAGTTCCTGGTGAGAGGATTTGAGAGTCTCGAGCTCGCGTTCGAGAACCTGAATCCTTTCCATCTCCACACCACGCTTGGCCTCATATCTTTGCCGGAGGATGATATGTGCAACCTTCAGCTTCTCGTACTCTTTGTGAAGATCTTTCTTCTTTATTTGTTTAATGTCGCTCCTCACCTCTTCAGCAATCTTAACAGTGTCTAGACAGTCTGTTGTGCTGTTATTCTGAAGCCAATTCAGATCCTTCTGGGTCTCCTTAAACCGTTCGATGAACACCTGCTGCAGGGTCTTTTGCTTGTTGAGCTTTGTGTTGGCTTTCTGCAACTCGTTGAGGAGCGCATCGATTTCAGGTTGAGCTCTTAGGTCCTGATTGTCAGGACTGTTCAGGTCTTCTTGAAGTTCAGCTGCAGCTTTGTCCTTTGTCTGAAGCTGAAGTTCCTGGAGAGAGGATTTGAGAATCTCAGGCTGGCGTTGGAGGACCTGAATCTTTTCCATCTCCACACCATGCTTGGTCTCATACTGTTTGTGGAGGATGATATATGCAACCTTCAGCTTCTTCTTGACCTCCTCAAACTGTCCGATGTACATCTGCTTCAGGGACTTTTGCTTGTTCAGCTGCACGTTGGTTTCCTGCAACTCTTTGAGGAGAGCATCAATTTCAGGTCGAGCTCTCAGTTTCTGATTGTCAGGACCTCTACCGTCCTTTTCTTTTTGGAGTTTAGCTGCAGCTTTGTCCTTTGTCTGAAGCTGAAGTTCCTGGTAAGAAGATTTGAGAGACTCAACCTGGCGTTGGAGAACCAGAATCTTTTTCCATCTCGGCATCACGATTGGCCTCATACTGTTTCTGGAGTAGGATATGTGCAACCTTCAGCTCCTCGTAATCTTTCTGAAGAACTTTCTTCTTTTTTTTGTCTCAGGTTGCTGTTCACCTGGTCAGCAATCTTATCAGCGTCTAGACAGTCTGATGTGCTGTAATTTTGCAGCCACTTCAGCTCCTTCTTGGTCTCCTTAAACTGTCCGATGTACATCTCCTTCAGGGACTTTTGCATGTTGAGCTGCACGTTGGTTTCCTGCAACTCTTTGAGGAGAGCATCGATTTCAGGTCCAGCTCTCAGGTCCTGATTGTCAGGACTGCAATCCTGGGATAATCCAGTAGAACTGATCATAGTAACTATGGTCGTCGAAACGAGTTTAAGTTGGTAACTGAAGGTTTCAGATGCGTCACTGAAAAGTTTGGGCGTCTGAAAATCTGAAGATCGGGGCCTCCTTATATATCTTCAGACGTGATGATGTCACTCCATTCCTTTTATCTGCTGGATGTCATGATGATGTCACTCTGTTCCTTTCATCTGCAGATTTATATTCAAAATTAAAATCTGTGACTCAAATGTAAACAAAAAATGTAACTGTAAACAGAGGTCAAATTAGGTCACACACACACACACACACGTGTGAGTGTGTGTGTACTTAGACTTAGAGTTGACTCACTCTTTCATGTCTCATTGACTTCCATTCACTCCCTGAAGACTTTCCTGAGACACACACATGTATAAATATTTTTTTTCTTTCTTTTTATTCACTTTAATTGAGGGGGTGGGATGGTGAGGGTTAAAAATTCAAACAGAGCCATGTCTTGATGCTGCCCAGGTTGTTGTTGTAGTTGTTTCTTCTTCTGGGGTCTGGAAAAAAACTGGAAGAAAGCTTGGAAAAAACCTGAAAAGAAGAAGAAATAACAGTAAAACATGCAAAGTAAACCACAAACATCTAATCAAAACAAACTTTAATGATCAGTAAATCTCTCGGAGAGAGATTACACATACTTAGGACAGGTAAAAGGTTTCCCTCCTTCAAAATGTGAGCTGCACCGCAGAACAGATGCGACTCGCCACCCTCTCTGCTACGAAATAAACATCCAGTGCCTCACAGCAAGAAGGTCCTGGGTTCGACTTCTGGGTCGGACGCAGGGTCTTTCTGTGTGGAGATTGCATGTTCTCCCCGTGTCTGTGTGGGTTTTCTCCAGGAGCTCCGGAGGAAACCCACCGCCAACAACATGCAACATTGAGGATAGGTGAATTGAGCATATTAAATTGACTGTAGGTGTGTGTGAATTGTTGTTCGTCTATAAGTGCTGTTTGTCTATATGTGGCCCTGCAACAAGCTGGCGACCGTTCAGGGTGAACCCTGCCTTCGCCTGTAACTCCCCCCGACCCCGAGTATGGGATAAAGGGTTAAAAAATGGTAGAAAATGGATGGACAAATTGATTCTCACTCCGGCTGCCTTAAACAATACCAGGAAATAGTTGACACACGTGTAACTCAACAGGATGAATGAAAACAAGTGGAAAAAAGTTGATGCTGCCGATGGTCATTTTTCTGTGATGCTGATGGCACTCTTCCATTTAGACACTTGTAAAATGATAAACAGCTATTAAAGAGAGCTACATCAGGAACTTGAGAGACAGTTAACAAGTGTTTATCAGGGATGTGATTATTCCGGATAAATCCGGAGTTCCGGCTTTTCCAACCTGAAAATGAGGGTCTCATAAATCATGCAAATCCACTTTTTTAATTTTACCAGCGGACAGCGTGACCGCTGTCTGCTGTCAACATTGAGCTCCACCAAATAGCCTGCAATTGTCACAGAAGGTAATCTAAAGAGTTCTGGACTTGTGGGGCGAACTATTTTTTTCTTATCTGTAGCCGCAAACAGGACAACGGGACGGTGGACTTGAGTGGTTCAGGTAGGCAAAGCCAATATTTTCTTTCCGTTTTTTATGCAGGTCTACTTAAATTTAATCAAGTGATCCAATCACCTTTTTTTGTCGTTAACATTAATATAAAATGATTCTGGGCAAGCAAAATAACATTAAACCCTGCAAGCCAGGTTGGTTATTATTAGCTAGAAGCTAGTTATGCTAAACGGTAACTAGCACTACGTTGAAGTTCAAGGAAGCCAACTTAGAAACATTCGCTTTATGGATGGTCTCTATTACTTTGAAATAGTTTTACATATATACTGTATTTTTCGGAATACAGTATATATGTATTCATGGTTCGGCTGGTGCTGCGACTCATACTGAGGTGCGACTTATATATTAAAATATATACGGTAATTTCACATGTTCACGCTGACAGCCGCGAGGGGGCGCTCTTGGCTGGTGTGCCAGTATCTGCTACTCCTATTACTCCCAAAAACTGCCAGCAGACTTCCAAGCCAAGGTCGACAGGTCGACAGTCAGACTTAGCATCAGTCTGACGACAGCCACGCAGAAGAAGAAGCGGCGCTCCGTTTACCTCCGGAGTTGGCGGAGTGGGATTGGGAATTTCTCTCTCATTGCTTTCCCTATTGAAGTTGCATGGTGTTTTAAACGTTCGTTATTTTGAACATTCGTTGTTTTGAACATTTGTTGTTTTAATCATTCGTTGTTTTTAAATTTTCGTTATTTTAAACATTAAATGTTTGAAACACTCCTTGTTTTGAACGTTAAATGTTTTAACCCTCTATGGCATGGTGTTGCCCTCAGGCAACGAACCACATAACTGGCCTCACACTGTTCATTTTTGTGGGAAATTCTTTTTAAGAATCACCAGATATGTTTGTGTCCAATAATAAGTGGCTGTGAAGGTCATGTGACCTTGTGTCTGAGGGATGGGCCGCCATTTTTGGAGGCAGAGGCGCAGCGTGCACATTGCTACAAATTAGTTGAATATCACTTTTTAACATGTTTAGATAGATGTGATTTGAATAGATGGGAGACCATCAAGAAACACCTGCACTTTAACAATAATTCAGAGAGAGAGGAGGAAAATGATCCACACTTCAAAATTGGACCACTGCTTACACATCTATGCTCAAAGCTGACGTCAGTCCGGATGGGTGAGCAACTGGCTATTGATGAAAAACAGTACCTCCCAGCAAAGCCAAGAAAGTGGGGCTATAAGATCCTCCTCATGGCTGGTACAGATGGTGTGCCACACAATTTAAAGAACTACACAGGGAGATGTGCAACCCCAGGCCCACCAGATGTGGGAGCCAGTGGCAATGTTGTCCTTTGCTTGGCCCAAACCATCCCTAAGCATGAGAACTACAAGCTGTTCTTTGACAAGTGGTTCACAGGTGTGCCTCTTGTGCTCACACTGGCTGAGCAAGGAATCCACTGCACTGGTATTGTTCGTAGCAAAAGACTGCCAGGCACCAACTTGACCAGTGATGCTGATTTAAAATCAGAATTCTATGAACCGCTCTTAGTTTGACCCTTCCCTAGGAGCACTTATCCTGGGAGAGCCTAAAGCCCCTGACAGAACACAGCTCCTAGGGTCAGTATGGTACATAAGCCCCTCCACCACGGCAAGGTGGCGGTTCTTGGAGGGGTGAAAGTGGTGGAAAAGAGAGAGAGAGAGAGTTAGAGGGGGTAGAGAGACAGTTAGGGAGGGTAGGGGTGGTGGATGGGGGTGGTGGTGATGGATGGGGCTGGGGGGGGTAAGAGGGAGAGGGTTAGAGGGGGGTAGAGAGAGAGAGGGTAAGTGGTGAAAGAAAGAGGGAGAGAGAGAGGCAGGGGTGGGGGAATGTAGCAAAAGGAGAGATGGGGATGATAGGATGGTGGAAGGAGAGAAAGTCAATGGAGATGGGGGAGAAGTAGGGTGAAGGAGGTGAGTTGTGGGGTAATGAAGGAGAGGAGCTAAAGTTGTTAGTGTGAACAACCAGCAGCCCCCTCCTCCACCTGCTCACTATCACACTTCTTCTTCTGCCCCCAACTCCATATCCATTTCTTCTTCTTCTGTTTCTTGGCTTCCTTCTCCTCCTTCTCCTTCTGCTTTTGTTTGGGGGTGGGGGGTCGAACAGGTGAGGGAGGGTGAGGGGGGTAAAGGGGGGGGGGTCGAACAGGTGAGGGAGTGTGAAGGGGTAAATGGGGGGGGTAAAAGGGGGTGTGGAAGGGGGGTCGAACAGGTAAGAGGGGGTGAGGGGGGGGTCGAACAGGTGAGGGAGTGTGAAGGAGGTAAATGGTGGGGTAAAAGGGGGGGTCGAACAGGTGAGGGAGGGGGAGGGTCGAACAGGTAAGGGAGAGGGTGTTGTGGTGACACCAGTAGGACCAGAAATTACAATTTGAGCTCAACCTGGCCTTGGAAAACCTGAATCTTTTCCATCTCCACACTATGCTTGGTTGTTTATTTAATGTTGCTCCTCACCTCTTAAGGAATCTTAACAGTGTCTAGACAGTCTGTTGTGCTGCAATTCTGAAGCCAATTCAGCTCCTTCTGGGTGTTCTTAATCTGTTCAATGTACATCTGCTTCAGTGACTTTTGCTTGTTCAGCTGCGCCTTGGCTTCCTGCAACTCGTTGAGGAGAGCATCGATTTCAGGT
Source organism: Polydactylus sextarius (assembly GCA_016801845.1). Classification (NCBI taxonomy): domain Eukaryota; kingdom Metazoa; phylum Chordata; class Actinopteri; family Polynemidae; genus Polydactylus; species Polydactylus sextarius. The sequence goes on from CM028910.1 coordinate 4,994,860, forward strand.
TGAGCTCTCAGGTCCTGATTGTCAGGACCATTCAGGTCTTTTTCCTGTTGTAGTTCAGCTGCAGCTTTGTCCTTTGTCTGAAGCTGAAGTTCCTGGTGAGAGGATTTGAGAGTCTCGAGCTCGCGTTCGAGAACCTGAATCCTTTCCATCTCCACACCACGCTTGGCCTCATATCTTTGCCGGAGGATGATATGTGCAACCTTCAGCTTCTCGTACTCTTTGTGAAGATCTTTCTTCTTTATTTGTTTAATGTCGCTCCTCACCTCTTCAGCAATCTTAACAGTGTCTAGACAGTCTGTTGTGCTGTTATTCTGAAGCCAATTCAGATCCTTCTGGGTCTCCTTAAACCGTTCGATGAACACCTGCTGCAGGGTCTTTTGCTTGTTGAGCTTTGTGTTGGCTTTCTGCAACTCGTTGAGGAGAGCATCGATTTCAGGTTGAGCTCTCAGGTCCTGATTGTCAGGACTGTTCAGGTCTTCTTGAAGTTCAGCTGCAGCTTTATCCTTTGTCTGAAGCTGAAGTTCCTGGAGAGAGGATTTGAGAATCTCAGGCTGGCGTTGGAGGACCTGAATCTTTTCCATCTCCACACCATGCTTGGTCTCATACTGTTTGTGGAGGATGATATATGCAACCTTCAGCTTCTTCTTGACCTCCTCAAACTGTCCGATGTACATCTGCTTCAGGGACTTTTGCTTGTTCAGCTGCACGTTGGTTTCCTGCAACTCTTTGAGGAGAGCATCAATTTCAGGTCGAGCTCTCAGTTTCTGATTGTCAGGACCTCTACCGTCCTTTTCTTTTTGGAGTTTAGCTGCAGCTTTGTCCTTTGTCTGAAGCTGAAGTTCCTGGTAAGAAGATTTGAGAGACTCAACCTGGCGTTGGAGAACCAGAATCTTTTCCATCTCGGCATCACGATTGGCCTCATACTGTTTCTGGAGTAGGATATGTGCAACCTTCAGCTCCTCGTAATCTTTCTGAAGAACTTTCTTCTTTTTTTGTCTCAGGTTGCTGTTCACCTGGTCAGCAATCTTATCAGCGTCTAGACAGTCTGTTGTGCTGTAATTTTGCAGCCACTTCAGCTCCTTCTTGGTCTCCTTAAACTGTCCGATGTACATCTCCTTCATGGACTTTTGCATGTTGAGCTGCACGTTGGTTTCCTGCAACTCTTTGAGGAGAGCATCGATTTCAGGTCGAGCTCTCAGGTCCTGATTGTCAGGACTGCAATCCTGGGATAATCCAGTAGAACTGATCATAGTAACTATGGTCGTCGAAACGAGTTTAAGTTGGTAACTGAAGGTTTCAGATGCGTCACTGAAAAGTTTGGGCGTCTGAAAATCTGAAGATCGGGGCCTCCTTATATATCTTCAGACGTGATGATGTCACTCCATTCCTTTTATCTGCTGGATGTCATGATGATGTCACTCTGTTCCTTTCATCTGCAGATTTATATTCAAAATTAAAATCTGTGACTCAAATGTAAACAAAAAATGTAACTGTAAACAGAGGTCAAATTAGGTGTCACACACACACACACACACACGTGTGAGTGTGTGTGTACTTAGACTTAGAGTTGACTCACTCTTTCATGTCTCATTGACTTCCATTCACTCCCTGAAGACTTTCCTGAGTATAAATATTTTTTTTCTTTCTTTTTATTCACTTTAATTGAGGGGGTGGGATGGTGAGGGTTAAAAATTCAAACAGAGCCATGTCTTGATGCTGCCCAGGTTGTTGTTGTAGTTGTTTCTTCTTCTGGGGTCTGGAAAAAAACTGGAAGAAAGCTTGGAAAAAACCTGAAAAGAAGAAGAAATAACAGTAAAACATGCAAAGTAAACCACAAACATCTAATCAAAACAAACTTTAATGATCAGTAAATCTCTCGGAAAGAGATTACACATACTTAGGACAGGTAAAAGTTTTCCCTCCTTCAAAAAGTGAGCTGCACCGCAGAACAGATGCGACTCGCCACCCTCTCTGCTACGAAATAAACATCCAGTGCCTCACAGCAAGAAGGTCCTGGGTTCGACTTCTGGGTCGGACGCAGGGTCTTTCTGTGTGGAGATTGCATGTTCTCCCCGTGTCTGTGTGGGTTTTCTCCAGGAGCTCCAGAGGAAACCCACCGCCAACAACATGCAACATTGAGGATAGGTGAATTGAGCATATTAAATTGACCGTAGGTGTGTGTGAATTGTTGTTCGTCTATAAGTGCTGTTTGTCTATATGTGGCCCTGCAACAAGCTGGCGACCGTTCAGGGTGAACCCTGCCTTCGCCTGTAACTCCCCCCGACCCCGAGTATGGGATAAAGGGTTAAAAAAATGGATGGACAAATTGATTCTCACTCCGGCTGCCTTAAACAATACCAGGAAATAGTTGACACACACGTGTAACTCAACAGGATGAATGAAAACAAGTGGAAAAAAGTTGATGCTGCTGATGGTCATTTTTCTGTGATGCTGATGGCACTCTTCCATTTAGACACTTGTAAAATGATAAACAGCTATTAAAGAGAGCTACATCAGGAACTTGAGAGACAGTTAACAAGTGTTTATCAGGGATGTGATTATTCCGGATAAATCGGGAGTTCCGGCTTTTCCAACCTGAAAATGAGGGTCTCATAAATCATGCAAATCCACTTTTTAAATTTTACCAGCGGACAGCGTGACCGCTGTCTGCTGTCAACATTGAGCTCCACCCATAGCCTGCAATTGTCACAGAAGGTAATCTAAAGAGTTCTGGACTTGTGGGGCGAACTATTTTTTTCTTATCTGTAGCCGCAAACAGGACAACGGGACGGTGGACTTGAGTGGTTCAGGTAGGCAAAGCCAATATTTTCTTTCCGTTTTTTATGCAGGTCTACTTAAATTTAATCAAGTGATCCAATCATCTTTTTTTGTCGTTAACATTAATATAAAATGATTCTGGGCAAGCAAAATAACATTAAACCCTGCAAGCCAGGTTGGTTATTATTAGCTAGAAGCTAGTTATGCTAAACGTTAACTAGCACTACGTTGAAGTTCAAGGAAGCCAACTTAGAAACATTCGCTTTATGGATGGTCTCTATTACTTTGAAATAGTTTTACATATATACTGTATTTTTCGGAATACAGTATATATGTATTCATGGTTCGGCTGGTGCTACGACTCATACTGAGGTGCGACTTATATATTAAAATATATACGGTAATTTCACATGTTCACGCTGACAGCCGCGAGGGGGCGCTCTTGGCTGGTGTGCCAGTATCTGCTACTCCTATTACTCCCAAAAACTGCCAGCAGACTTCCAAGCCATGTCTGTGTCTATGTCTGCAGACTCTAACACGCACACACACCTCCCCTCAGTCCTCAGTAAACAACCAATGACTGGGCTAGTATGCAAATGACCCAGGTTATAGGTTCACAGAGTAGTGTCAGGTTTCAGTATCTACACTGAAGGCATCCTAAAGTCAGAGACCAGTAAGACCTTGAAGGAGCAGCAGCAAAGCACAAACCACGTCCATTGCATGTGACAAACTGGAGACAAATGACCCCTACATAAAGCATAAGACTCCAAAAAATAAGACTACTTTTCAGTTTTGTAAATATTGACCATAGTGTACAAAGTCCTTCTTTATGTTAAAATTTGATCTGAGAATGAGGCTATCCAGTGAAGCTAAATGTTATGTTGTTGGTTAAAAAAATCTGGATGAAGGATATTTAATTGTATGTGTTGTGTTTATTTATATTATTAATGAAATATGTCACACATTAGTTAACATGACAGCAAGATGTAACAACTTGCAACAGCAAATATATTCAATTCAATTCAGTTTATTTATATAGCGCCAGATCATAAAAACATTTCTCTCAAGTCTCTTAGAGAAAACATAGAGATATAGAGAAACCAACATTTCCACAATAAGCAAGTGATTGGTGACAATGGAGGAAAAACTCCCTTTTAACAGGAAGAAACCTCCAGCAGAACCAGACTCAGAGTGGACGGTCTGATCTGCCTCAACCGGCTGGGTGAGATGAAAACAGAGAAAAGACAAAGAGAAGAGACAGAGGAAAGTGAGGGGAGGAGGACGGGGGAGGGAGGAGGAAGAAAAGAGGGAAACCAGGAAGAGACAATAGAGACTAGATGTTTGCAAGTAGTTGTTAAAACAATATACATATATACATATACATATATATATATATATATATATAGTGTACAAGTTCTGAGCCCTTGAGTTTCTGTGAGCATGCTTACATAAAAGCTTTAGGTATATATATATATATATATATATATATATATATATATATATATATATATATATATATATATATATATATATTTATTTATTTATTTTACTTTCCGTTTCTGATCATATTAAACTAAATTCATTGAGTTTTTATTTCTATTTCTTATCCCATTTTCCAATAATAATAAAAAAAAATAATAACAATAACAGGGAGTTTATTCTTTTTACTTCCTTACATTACAGTTTTTGGGAATGTTATTTTCATTACATGTAATAATAATAATAATATGTTCTTATTATGAATTTATTATAATTTTTAATTTAGTATTTCATTTCCATGCCATCTATAACATCTGTAACGTGTAAAATGGTTTTATTTTTATTATAACGTACAAACAAACGTGATTTTAATAATAAAACACTGCAGACACACTGGTTGAGGGCTACTTTTATTTTTAAAGAATCATTAAAATTAGTGTTTCAATACACACATTTGGTGTTTGTGTGTGTGCGTGCGTGCTCTTTAGGGGATGGGGGCATTATGAAAATATATCACATTACAATATGGCTTCAGATCTTGTGATTGTAACATCTGAGATGAACAATAAAGTTGCAATATTGTTTAAATAAAGTTGCAATTCTGAGAAAAACAAAAAAAGCAAATTGTTACAGTTTTACATAAAAACTAAATCTTACAGGAAAAAAAGTGAAGTAAATAAAATAAAATTACAACTTTATTTTCAAAATATTTCAACTTTAATGTTGAATGTGTTTTTTTGTTTGTTTGTTTTGTTTGCAGCTTGAAAATAGAAAAACAGCGTCTGTTCCTTTATCGTCAGTTAACGTTTAAAAAAAAAAAAAACTTGTTTATCAAACTGAACTGAACCAAAGGCCATGTTATTTTTGAAGTGAGGAACTCGTACCAACGCTGAGACTCCAGATGTTGTTAAACTGTAATTTAAAAGGGAAAAACTGTAAAAACAAAAAAGAGGAAATTGAAAATAAATAAATAAGTTAAAAAATGTAATTTTTGAGAGAAAAAATATTCTGAAATTTCACCTCTGTTTCAGTTGTTTCTTTCATGTTTCAAAGTGAAATTTAAAAAAGAAAAAGAAAAAGAGAAAAACACTGATGTGAACTGTCCAATCAGAGAGCCCCCGAGGCTCATGGGTAATGTAGTACTCAACAAAAAGGATAATGAGCTCCAATAAAAACTATATTTCTCAGCAGAGAACCATTCTCCTTCACTACAAGCCGGATCTGGACCAGATCTGGGATCAATTCAGTCCAGTTCGTGGTCCCAATACGTCTTCATTTAAACAGACTGAATAGAAACAGGTCTGGAGGATCAGAGCCTTCAACACTGAGACAAAAAGAAGCAACTTAACCTTCATTAAAGGATGAACAAAGCGACACATTGATGACCAGCGAGAAAAAAATAAAACTGAGATAAACTTCACTTAGTTATGAAACACACCTTATCAGACTGCATTACTCAGATATTTATCTCATAACCGTAGATAAAAAGATAAAAAGGGTAAAAAAACAAAAAAAAAAAAAAAACTATTTTCAGTTGACTGATTCTTAATAAGAAGCTTTTATCATGTTAATTGTTCTGTGCTTGTTCTGGTTTTGGTCCAGTGTTGGTCTTTAATTTTGAATGTATATTTACTTTTTTTAACAGGGTGTTAGCAGGTGAGCTGGAGGAAGTGATACGGGCAAGAGACTGAAATCTGGTTCAGATATTTGACAAAATGTGTCTTTTCATTGGTAACCACGGCAACAATAACAGTCAACTTCACGTGTTCAGAGGTGAGATGGGCGGGGCTTGGAGTGAGGGGGCTGGGCTCAGAACTCGACCTTGCAAGCGGGGAAGGTCTCCTCCTGCATGGCCACAGTGCTGTTGCTGCCCAGCACGGTGATTGACAGCTCCCTCTGTCGGTCGTGGGTCTCCTGATACCACTCGTGCATCACCAGCGAATCAAATGTCGGGATGAGAGTCACCTGAGGACAGGTGAGACAAAAATGAACCAATTAGGAAACAGATCATAAGAAATTGTAGTAAATAAACCATGGCCTTTGTTTTTACCGACCTGGACGTCGGGCCAGGTGCTCTTTCCCTCCAGCAGTGAGTCCAGGATACTCCTCATAGACACCTCCTTCACAGGATCGTCTCCGCTGATGATGTAATACAAGGAGCGAAGCCGTCTGAAGAACTCAGGGTCAACGGTGGAGGAGGCGCTGCTGGATGGCAGGTAGGCCAGATCCACGTAGACTACAGAGCCCTCAGAATTTGTAGAACTTGTGACTTTGGAAGCTGGAAACAAAAGAGAACAAGGAAATTTTAACTGTTCAATGGACACGAGCTGTGCCTGTATACGTCTGTCACAGGTCACAGGTGGAGACTAGCCTGTCTCATTTCAAAGACTCCAGACAAAACTATGAAGGTTGCAATGTTAGGAGCCTTCACAGCCAAATATATCCTAACATTCATTGCACTGCAGGTGACGTGTGCAGTGTGGACGTGCAGTTAAAGCTAGGGATGCACCAATTGATCACCTGGTGACTGGAATCAACCAGTTTTAACGTGATTGGCCATGACCGACCGTCTGGTCAGTCAAAAAATTTTATGCTGGTTAAATGCACTTGTGCACTGCATGATCAATGTCACACAGCCGTACAAATGCACACACTGTAGAACTGGCAAGGTTTCACCTACATGTCAGTGATATGGAAATTCATCAGTGTCTGAAGAAGACAACAAGTTTGCAAGACACCTGCAAGGCCAAAGTAGGGCGCGGAGGAATCACACCAAAAACTTTTGGCACTACACATCTGATTAGAGTTCAATAAATTTGGAATTATATTCACTGATTAGAAACTCCTGGGTCAATAACAAGCGAAACGTCTTTCTAACTTTGCTAGGGTAGACTGTGAGCTACAACCCTGTTTTCATCCAAACGAGCTGTCCTCTGCCTTGTAGGAGTTACAATAGCATGGCTTCACACTATCAGACCAGGCTGGGCCAGGGGCATTTGGGGGCCACCTAGGGTCTAATGTCGCAGGTCTAGCCCCGAGACTTTTGTCTTCAGATTTTTGGGCCACTAACCTCTCCAGATTACCAGGCCCCGTTTATGAAAAAATCTCCTATACCACCCATTTTCAGATAGGACTGGAGGTTTAAGCAAAAACAAACAACTAGCAGCAAGTAAACAATCAATTCTGTCACTGTTTTTAATTCTAGTTGTAGCAGATCTACATGGGTCTGCTGTAAGAAGTTAGCTTGCTAACTGCCATTTAGATCGCTAGCATAGCTTATACTGTGCCTGCAGTTTTTAAGTTTTCCTTGGTTTTACTTGGAGGGCTGTTGTATAAACTACAACATCTGGACTGGGAAAAGTTGCCATGCCAGAAAGAAAATAGAGAATTAGGCTAAAAGCATGTCTAATTATTAGTTTGGCAAATACGAAAGGCATTCCATGGTTCCATGGCATTATGTACAAATGAATGACTGAAAACTGTTTTGTACTTTTAGCTAAATATTAGATATGAAAAGAAAAAAAAAAGTTATTCTATAATACTGCACTTTTTAAATGTGTGAATTTTCCACTCCAGCAATTATTACATTTTAATACTGCAAGAAAATAAATCTTTGTGGACTGTAAAATGGTAAAAAAAAAAAAAAAATGAAATTCGAACTTGCTGAAATCAGTGTGAGCAGGTCAAATGACATGTAACATGTCAAATTGAAGGCTGAATTCTTTCTGTAACATGCAAAATTTTAGGAGCTGTTGCTGGCAACAGGAGTGGAGTGTAGCTAATATGCTAAGAGCATAACAGGAAATGAATTGTAAGCTATACAGTCCTATCTATCCTTCATAGGTTTTCTCAAAGATGCTGCCCTCAATTTGGGACACATCAACCAGTTCTTCTAAAGGCCACTAGATGGAGCTGCAATGCTAGATGAGATAGCACAATGAAAATCAAATCATACTGAAGACCACACCCTTGCCCTCAAGTCACATGAGCTGTTTCCAAAGTCGAGGAAGCATCCTTAATGGCTGCTTTTTCAAGGATGCCACGTCATTGAGTCTCACCAAACACTGTTCCGATGTCAAGGATGCTTCAAAATTTCACCAAAGACTGAGTCCTTAATTCGTAGGATTTTTGAGGCTGCACTGATGTGTCCTTGATATTGTTAAAATACCCACAATCCTCCATTGCACAATGATAGCGTAAGGGAAGCAGCAGCAATACTCATTCAAATATAAGTACTTTATTAATTTTGAGTTGTTGAATGTAAATTCATTTGACAAACAGTCATGGTTTCAGGAATCACTAAAAACCTTTTAACACTTGAGAACATTACTGTAATGTGAGATTGTGCTCAGATCTGGACAAAAACCTAGGAGAAACCCAGTAAGTGGACATTTCATAAAAGAACTGCTTTGAAGTATACCACTACTCTGACATATTGCCAGGGCTCAAGGACTGTGCCTACCTGATGATGGTAATTTTGCAGCTCCAATTCTGGATCCACCAAGTGAGTTTCTGGATGACGGCTTTGTGTCAAGGCTAGGCGTCATCTTCAGTGACCCTGAGGAACTGCCAGCTTTGGACTTTCCGTTCTGAGCTGCGGTATTTCCAGAAGTTACTTTTGGCATCATTCCTGGTTTCTTGGTCTTGGTGGTCAAGCTCTTTAGACTCTTGCTTGATCCATCAGCCTCTGTGTCTGCCATGCAGGCTCCAGGCTGGGGAGGCAACGGGGGCAGGTCCTTGACCGGTGCAGGTGGTGGGTCAAGGGTTGAAACCTGCCCTGACATGTGATACTGCAGACTAGGATGATCCTGTGGACGACTGGGTGGAAAGAGGCAACTGGAATCATCGTCAGAGTCGATGTCTGCGGTGGTGGAAGGGCAGTCCTCTGTACTGGGAGGGATGTCTGAGTCTGTAGCCATCTGAAGAGAGTCACTAACAGATGTGGGAGGTGTTTCCTGGCTGTAGGCTGAAGGGCATTCGCTGCTGCTCTGACCCTGGGTGTCGTTGTTGTTGTCCGAGACATCTGGTGAGAGCCCGGTGGCGTTGGCAAGGCCATGGCTGACATGTTGTTGATGGCTCTCTGGGGTCCTGGCATGCTGGAACTCACATGGCGATACCAAGCACAGATCAACATCATGAGGAACATCTAACATGAGCTCGGACATCCCGTGGATGTGTTCCTCTGACCCATTTCCACACCGTCCATTATGGGAAGGCCTCAGCGGGAGCACCATCCCCGTGTTGGAGTCCAAGTCACTGACATGCCCATTTGAGTAGACTCGATCTCCAACAGGTCCTTTGGGTGACACTGCACTTGGTGGCACCACCTGCTCTAAGGAAACTGACAGGGACTCATCTACTTCTGTGGAGTGAGGCGAGCCTACCTCAGCTGGCATGGAGGTCATGGTAGGGGAGGAGTCTGGCATCAGGTCTTTAAAAGGACTGAGAGTCATGAGGCTGGACTGTTTGTCCTGAGAAGATGTGGAGTTTTCCAGACCCTCCCTCAGGGAACTGAGGTCCGAGGTCCTACAAGAACCTCCCTGGTTGTAATCCTCAAAACCCAGACTAGACCCTCTCGCCCCAAGGCTGCTGTCCTCACCCAGACACCGAATATCCTCTTCAGGGGACTGATGGAAAGGGGTATGTCCTGCACTGTTAGGTGCTGAATCTGCAGGAGAAACCATCTCCAGAGTTTTCTCCTCTGGGCTTGTACAGAAGTCATCAGGTCCGTTTTTCATGGGCTGGAAGGCTGTGGGAGTGAGATCGAAGTTAACACTGAGATCACTTTTGGGTGTTTTGGCTAGAGGTGAAGATGCAATGACCATTTCCTGTTCCACCTCCATACAGCGAAACATTTCGGGACTCTCTAAAGTTGAGGTCTGGTTCCCATTGGCTTTTGTGCCATCAGAATTCACAAAAACTGTGACCTTTGGACCTTTGTTTCCATTGTCATCATCCAGCCGGAGTCGATCAAACTCAGCTGTCATGTCCTCGGGTGTTGACACTTTAGAGCAATCGGCCTCCTTCTGATTTTCTGGTTCTTTTAAAATGGACTTACCCTTTGTCACTTTGCTCAAAGAGTCTTTCTTTTGAAGAGTCCCGTCTTTCTTTAGAGTTGCAATCTTTCCAGAAGCTTTTTTGACTTCTGTGCTTGCTGTTGATGCTGCACTTGAAGCTCCACTCGTCGTTTTTTTCACATCCTTAACAGCTGGTTTTGTCATTTTCCTCTCATCTGGTTTTACATCCCTCTTATTGTCTTTTTTTGGTTCAACTTTAACATCTTTCTTTGGTTTTGTAGTCAGACTTTCCTTCTTTTTGTCCACACTCTCTTCCTTCTTTACAACAGCAGCAGGCAGTTTCTCGTCCTTCTTTTTTACTTCCTTCTTTTCTTCTTTTGTTGCATCTTTCTTTAGAGCAAGTTTTTCAGCAGCTTTTGGGGGCTTAGATTTAACCTCTCCTTCCTTTACTTTAGACTTGTCATCCACATCTTTCCTGTCCTTAGGTGCAGCATCTCCTGCTGCCTTTGGTTTCATTTTCACATCCTGCTTTTTGACATCTCCTCGTCCGAGCTTGTCTTTCTGCAAGGCACTGTTGGGTCTAAAGTCCTTTGAATGGGACTTAAGGCTTTCACGACTCTCTGCTCGTTTTGGTTGTTTCTCAGCTTTGGAAGTTTCTAGATCCTTCAAACTCACCGATGGATGTTTGAGGAAATCTAGATGTTTGAGTTTTTCGAGACCTTCCAGAATTTTGGTTTGTGGTGTGCACCCTGGGAATAGGACACGTATGATCTTCTCCTGAGGGTTGGATGGATGCCATACAAGCAAAGCACAAATGGAAACAAGGCATGGTAGTGGGAGATTTGAGCCCTTTATACTGGATCCATTGTTTGGCCAAATCTGCATTAAAACCTCAAGTTCTTTACTTCCATTGACAGGGTTCAGGGTGTACAGCTCCAGGCGACCAACTCCCATCTTTTGAAACAAGATAACTGGTTCAATAACAGGTCCATTAAGGCGACTGAGAGGTTCAGGTTTGATTGCCAGTCTTTGTAAGTGCTGGAGTGTGAGCGCCACCTGGTCACAGCTGCGTAGCTCACTGGGATCCGCCTGAATGGATTTCAGTCTGTCAGGAACGTTCAGAAAAACCACTCCGATCTCAGGAGAGATTAGGTTTTTCATCCAGTCCTCTTCGGTGTGAGATCCAGCGGACTCATCTTCCTGCTCGGCTACTTTCCTTAGCAGGAGGCTGTTCAGGCCGGGGAGATTGTCAACGCCGATATGAGTCAGGAGAACAGAGTCAATTCGGTCCAGGTGTCGAACCAGTTTCCAGAAGCAGGAGCGAGGGTCGGAGCCACCGTTCACTAGGACGTTGAATCCATTAACAGCAAAGAAGGCAGAGTCTCCCCTCCCGCCGGGGAAGATGTAGCAGCAGGGCCGAGAGAGTTTCAGAAATCCCACGGTGCTTGGCGGCTCCAGGAGGTCAAATGGCGACTCAGGTTCCAGCGACTCCGAGAGGTACTCAGTGAACTCCTGCAGACCCTCCATTTCTGGAAGGATGGGTGGTGGGTTGATCTGGATGTTGATGAAGTCTTGGAGGTTGTGTTTCTCCAACATGGACTCCTTCCAGAGACCATAGATTGGGCAACTGAGGGTGAGGCTGGGCTTCCCCTCCACGTCTGCTGAGCTTAACAACTCTGCAACCTGTCAAAGCACAAAAAAGATGAGTCTGTGAAAACGGCACTAAAATATCAGATTTAATTAAATGCTTGGGTTCTTACTTCCTCATCAGCAAATATGTGGATGAAGTCATTGAGAGAGAAGCAGCCCTTCTGCAACACGATGTCTCCTGTGTCTTCGATGCACTGACCGGCCAGAACCAATAGTTTGTGACGAGATGGATCGCATACCAGCCGGCGGACCTGAGCAAACAGGAAACACTTTGTGTTTGCAGAATCTAATCTGTTCCACAGATAATAAACGTGACGCTGTAACCCTGAGCAACAAGGCCACGGCTTCAGATATGAGAGGAACTTATGAGTCTACTGAGTTTCAGTTCTGCTCTTTTCTGGTCTGCTCTCACCTCTGAGCAGACAAAGTCATGAGCTGGATTCACGACGACCTGAGTGTCCAGAACATCACCGCTATGCTGCAGAGTCCTCTGACCTGCAGATGAAACAGAAGCAGCCGCTCAGAAAACACACCGTAACAAGCAACACAGCTGAGCCACATGACAGCAAATAAACACACTTGTACATTTGGGTTTTTCCTCGTGTCGACATCAGGATGAGCTGCAGTCTGAAGTTGAATGATTAGTTGTTTATACAGTGAGTGTGTTTACATGAGCACGAGTATCCTGAATGTTCACGTTAACTGCTTTGCTTATCCTGGCTTCCCTGATAGACAGAAGAAGGGCAGGGCTGCAACAGACAAGGTTTTTTAAGTCATTATTTAATTTATAAATGTCATTTTGTGTATACACACGCACGCGTGCACGCACACAGCTAACTTAACTCATTTAGGCCTAGATATTGGTACCTGTTTTTTAGTTGATACAAAACATAAAGGAACATAAGGACACTGTCTAAATCATTTGACCACAACACATTTGGATCATTGAACTAATCCTTTCTGGACAAAGCTTTTATTGGTTTTACTGAATGTTTTTCTGGTTTTTTTGTTTTTTTTTTGACGGACTGAAACAAGTTGTTTGAAGACCTGCAGACCCCCGAATGATAAACCAAAGCTACAGGATCCAGATCCGTCAGACTCAGAAGCAGCAGGGTGTGTTTACAGGAAACATCAGGTCTCAGACTCCAACATGTGTAACGACACATTTACATTTCCCTCAAGAATCTGTTCAGGTTCTGATCTGGTTTCTGGAGGTTTATAACTCATGACAAACTGATGCTGACCTATCTCTCTGGGTTGACCTTTGACCCTGAGCAGACAGGAAGTCCTGTGCTTCCTTCCTTTCAGATGGTCATGTGGTTACTGTGACGACAGCTGCAAAGCTGGTTTAAACTGGAACAGAAGCTGTTTCGCAATTCAAGAGCCACATCCTCCAGAGGACAAAGCTGATCGAACTGAGACGGTCCGGTCTACAGAGCACTTCCTATATACGCTGTTTACGCTTAAAACCTCCTCACCTGTGACTTATATGACCAACAAACTACTAGCTACTTTAGTTAACTTGGCTACATTAGCTAACTTTGTTAACATTGACTTTCATAAATTAAATAATTTAGCTACTTTAGCTAACATAGTTTATTTAGCTATCCTAACCTACTTAACCCCCTCAACTAACTTAGCTTTCTGAGCTAACTTGACTTTGTTATAATATCTTGGCTAAATTCAATAAGCTGGTGAAGTAACATAGTTACTTCATAGTTACTTCACCAAACTTAGCTAATATTATCTACCTTAGCTTATTTAATCATCTCAATTAACATGTTTAGGTTATTTACCTATTTACATCACCTACCTGAGCCCCACCTAAGTTAATTTAGCTGACTTTGTTTGAACTTTTGAGACACCTTAACTAACTTCAATGTAGTTATTTCAGCTAACTTAGGTTGGGCTATGAAAAATCCAACCGTTGAAGCCTTTGCTGCTCAGGAAAAGTAGCTGGATTTGAAATGAGACAGGTCAGTCTCCACCTGTGACATAAGATGAAGGACGCTGCTCTTGATTTGGAACACAGCCAGTGTCTCTGAGCTTCCTCGTTATCAACTGTCTTTCTGTATCTTTGTGTGTGTGTCTGTTTGCCTGCAGCTGCTCAGCAGAGTCTCAGCTGACTGTGTTCATGTGTTTGAATCGAACAACAAACCATCTGTTGACATAGTCTGTATCTACGTCGCCAGCCTGAGTGAACAACGGTGACCTCTGACCTTAGGGCTTTTTCATCCAAGTTTCATGAAGAACAAAATAAAACTGTGAAACATGATTGAGGCAGAGGGTGAAATCTGTAAACAAAGGAACAAAGAAACTCACCTCGGATGTCCTCAGACAGGAAGGCAGAGTGTCTTGACACAAACAGCTTCAGCTGTTGATCCAGAACAGAAACGTCCAGATCTATGGGCCAGCAACGCACACCTGAAACACATGGACGCCATGACATCACAACGAGCCATTGCATCACAACCTAGGAATGTCTCATGTCCCCCAGATCTACTATTATAGCGTCCAGCCAGAGACATTTAACTGCTGGACAGTCCCACAGTAGTCCCAGACAGAAGAGCAATGTGCCTTGAGTGCCACAGTTGTGCCAGCATGAGCCTTGGTATATTCCTTACTCATTTTAGATAATCTAACTAGGGTAATGTAAGCTCTGCATAGAATTTTGTATTGTACAATTCTGAATCTAACACATTTCGAATATATAGAGCAGATCTCCAAATGCCATTCCACTGTGAAGATGTTGATGATATATTAAGGTCGTTTTCCTATGCCAGCTGGACAGGAGCATAAGTACTGGGGGCAGCTCTGAACAATAAACTATAGATGGACACCGCGCCTTTCGATAGTGTTGCCTTCTTCAATAGTAGATCCCAATCAAGGCAGATCGCAGGAAAAGCTCCTTCTATGTATTTCCTTTTCAAAACACATGTTATCTGTGCATATGTTAGAAAGGATGAGTCTGTGATATGAAAGAAGTTTTTGTCTTGTTGAAAAGATAAAAGTGTCATTGAATATTTGGCCAACAGTTAGTATGCCATGCTGCTGCATTGTTTTATTTCAAGTACCACCTCCAGATGGTAAAATGGAGTTTACACCAGATAGGGCATGATGGGAGAGAGAGAGCCCCTCAATACCAAGTCTCCTGTGCAGCTGCTTCACAATGGAGCAAGAAAACCTGATTATAATATTGTGCAGCTGGGCTGGGGAACTGGTCTTATTATATGATAAAATATTTTTCTCCAGCCATTCTCAACTGCCCATCTTGTATCCTAAAACAACTTTCCCTTTCATTTTTATATGAAGCAGGACTTTTTTTTTAACCTTCACTCATATTCAGTGACCTAAACATAATAAAATGGATCCATGTTTTCTCACCGTTTCACATGTTTCTGCATCGATTTTAACTATTTTGAACTGTTCTTTGAAAAAGGCCCAGGATCACTCCTAAAATGACCCGATACAACCTCATGAAAAACTGCCAACACTAGCATAACTTTGTCTTTGACTTTATCCCACAGTGGGTAAATTCACAAAAGAACCAGCAACGGTGGGATGAACACCCACGTCCCTGCAGAAATTAGATCCATAATCTACTGCTTTAGACCACTTGACCACACTACCTAAAATTTGTCTGTCATATCGTAATTTTAATGGGAATTATTTTGCATGCGATTGATTGTACAGATTTTTCCTTCTGCAAAAGTGGGTTGGGATATGCACATTTTGGGGGTGCATCTAATCTTCAGATGCACCCCCAATCGCACAAAAGTTTGTGACATCAGTTTAGATTCCAAAGTGATGTCACAAACTATGACATTATAACTGAGCCTTTCCCTGAACAGACTGTTTTACAGCGTCTGTTTTTTATTTTAGAAATTACCTGTAGGTTAAAGGAGAGGGCGAAGGAGGCGAGACAGGATTTGAGGTTCTGGTATTGTCCCTTTGACTCAACAGACTGTCTATATTCACTAACACCAAGGAAAATATGGTTTTACACTCTATATCCCCTTCAAATACGTTTAATCTGAACTGTGTCCTGCTGCTGTTTTAGAGGAGACTTTCACAATAATGGCTTCATTTCTTCATTGAACAGACTCCATCTTCTGTCTCTAGGGATCAGTAATCAGTATTAGGGAATTACTGCTCCTCCTGTTTACTCGGTGAGACCGATCATGTTTGTGTTTAATCAGTGAAGCAGCAGTTTTCATCACGAGTGTCATCGTCATCATCATCATTTCCAGCAGAGTAAGACGTGTCACACGATTGCAATGTCGTTCTCCCAAATGAGCTTTCAGTCATTTGAGTTTAACCATTATTTTGGTTGTAGATTATTTTTCAAATTATTTTCAATTTCACTGAGGGAACCTCCCAAAGGGATCAAAAAAGTTGTCTATCTATCTATTTTATAACTTCCATCATGTGTCCGGGTGATGTTTCCCTTCACCTGCTCTAATCTGCAGAACATGAATGTCTCCCTGTTGTCCTGTCAGAGCCTCATCATTACATGAAGTCCAATAGTCCATTAAAATATCAACTCTTGGCTTCTTTTTTGCAATGGCATCTCTTCACTCAGATCAAACAATTAATTGTTGTAGAGATGGTGAAACTAAGTAGGGGGCTTTACAGCACCGCGAGTTGTATGATACCATAGTTTAAGAGTAACATCAACTTTATTCATGGAGGAAAACTAAACGTGTCTCAGAGTTTGACTTCAATGTGTGTGTGTGTGTGTGTTTAATCGAACAACTTAGAAAAGCTAAGTTAGGGGGTGCTCTCAGTGATTATGGTACCCTGCATTTGCATGACAAGGTAGTTCACGCCAGAGTGTGTGCACATATGCTAGGGAGCACGAGCATTGTATCCACAGCAACCAGAGACTACAAACCTAACACACTCTGTATGAGAACATGAAAGTAAAAACAAACCTCTTCAGGTAGTGTTAGATACTGTTTTTACATTGAAACATTTCCTCGACTGCAAACAGAAAACTGAAGATATTTAGCAACAACACTTCCTTTTCTGACTCAGAGCCCACAAAGATACAGATACTGATACACCAGAGACCAGACTAAGACCAGAGACAAGAAACCTCAGCGAGACCAGAGACTAGACCAAGACCTGAGACCAGAGATCTGACTGACACCAGAGATAAGAGAACTGACCGAGACCAGAGACAAGACCTGACCAAGAACAGAGACCAGACATCAGAGACTTAACTGAGATCAGAGACCAGAGACCGAACTGAGACCAGAGACTGAAGACCAGAGAATTAAAGGAGACAAGAGGATGTAAACACTGTATGTTGCAGGAACAGGAACAGCCTGAGGACTCAGGTAACATGTGATGTTCAGTTTCACAGTAAAGAGTCTGCTCAGACTCCATGATCCTTTGGGAACCGTTTCAGTTTGGACCAGGACACTGAACCCCGACTCCCCCTTCAATCCGAGTCTCACCTCACTAATATCATAGTATTATCATATTATTATTATTATTATCATTGTTATTAATAGTAGTGGACTGGCTGCAGCTGTTTCTGGTCTCTGACAAAACATCCGGTGGGAAGAGACTTTCAAAATAAAGGCCACCTCAGAGAGGAACTTGTGACAGCAGTTAAAAATGACTCAGTAATAACAGTTATTTCAAACTAATGTCGCGTTACCAACTTCCGCCGTCGTGTCAACGTGAACTACAATGTGAAATGTACAACAGGAACCGAATAATATGTTCACAACATCTGGACCTTTTCCCTTACTAGGTCCTCGGTCTTGAACCGGATTGAGATGAAACCACATCGTGTTCTGAGCAGTACAGGATGTCCTCTTGTATCCACAGGGCGGAGGACACGATTAAAACCGATTCCCGGTGACAGCTCGTGTCTCCGGTGGGTGTATCCGTGTCTTTCTGTCCTGCTGTGAAATTCATAAACAGCAGAAGGAAGAAACTAGCTAAGCGGTTGTTAGCCTACTAACCCACGGAGTTGTTTATTTCATCTATTGAAATCGTTTGTTGGTCCTCGTGACGTGTTTTAAAGTGTGTTTATTTGACCGAATTATAATGGTATAACGGTTTTGGATACAACTCAAACAGCGACGTCAGCTCACCACGACAGGTTTTATTGTGAAAGGCCCTGCGGACTTCCCGCCCTGTGGGCAGCTGCGGCCGATCGGTGTGCGGTCCCTATGAATCTGGTGCCGGTTTCCTTCTCCATAACTCACCTGAGTCTATCTGCTGCAGCAGCCGCTCCAGCAGACCGTCCGGCCGCAGTGCTCCCACCACCACCAGAACCGAGTAATTCACCGCAGGCCGGGAGGTACCCGGAGAAGAACCGGGACCGCCGCCCCGTTCCACCGCTGCAGCCGCCATCATGGCATGGACAGTCCACTGGTGACATCAGCGAGTCTCTCACACGGGGCCCCGCCCCCTCTCATTGGAGGCGAAAACGTGTGTTTACTGACACGCTTGGCAACCAATCAGAGAGAAGAGATGAGCGGCGGATGGCCAACCAGCAGAGAGAGACGCGTTCAAGGGCTGCAGAGGAGAAACTGTGTTTACCTCAGGGCTGAAAATAGACACTTTAATGACGTTACAGAAAATAAAAGTCTTACATAAATCTGAATTATTTGTAGCTTTTAGAAATACGTTTACCTTATTTATTACCTTGCATTGGTTTAATAATCATGGAAAAAGACTCAAGTTCAATCTTTTATTCATGAATAATTTCATGAATTGATAATATTTGTAATGTCGTTATGTATAATTGATTTTATACCGTTGTGTTTTTCAAATCCCGTTTAATTTTAACTCTTTATTTATATTTCACTTCTGACCCTCCTCAATATTTGTCACTGTTCTTTGATATTTCCCACAGTTCGGCAAACACGTGAACGCAGCTGCCTCCGTGTCTTCCAACATGGCGGCGCCCGTACCCGGCAAGTGCGCGTTCTTCGTGGAGAAAAAGAACCGGTTCTGTAAGATGATCGTCGGGAAAGGAAAAGTGTTCTGTGGAGAGCACGCGACTATGGTGAGGTCATGGACACGTGATGAGTTCATGAATGATAAAACAGGGCGCGAGGAGCAAACAACAACAACAATCAGTTAATAAAGTTTCCACTTATTTTTTCAGGAGCAGGGAGACAGCAGCAGTAGCAGGAGGATCGTATGTCCTCTGGATCCCAAACAGTCTGTGATCGATCACTTATTGAGACTACTGATTTAAACTGGAAACAGATATAGTTACAGTTTGTTTGTGTTGTTTACTGTTTGTTTATGTTCCGTGCAGCACCGTGAGTGAAGACAAACTGGACAAACACCTGAAGAAGTGTAACTCCAGAGAGAAACCCAGACCTGTGAGTCACAGGACAACAACAGCAACAACAACAAAAACAGCAAACAGGTGTTTATATGTGTTCTGTGTTCTTCACCCTCTCCAGGTTTATTATGTGGAGAATATAAATGCTGGGCTAGCTGATGAAGATGAGACTTTGCAGGTACAACATGTTGATGATAATGATAATGATGATGATGATGACGATGATGATAACGGTGGTGATGATGATGAAGATGATGATGTCATCAGGTCAGTCTTTCTGGGCGCAGTAGAGCAGAGTTACAGTCTCTGGTCGACAAACTGAAGATAACAGTTGCAGGTGAGCAGCTGCTTCTACTCTTCCTCTTCATCTCATTTCATTCCTCATCTTCATCATCTTCCTCTCCCCACCTTGTCCTCCATGTTGTCTTCCCCTTTTTCCTCATCACCCTTCTTATCTTCCTTCTTCTCAACCTCCCCCACATCATCTTGCTCATCCTCTTACTTGTTTTCCTCACCTTCCTCCCTGTTTTAATCTTCATCCTCATTAGCCCTTTGTCTTCTTATTCTCCTCATATTCATCATCCTCTTGTTTCTCCCCTCATCTTCCTCCCACTTTTCTTCCTCAACCCTCCCCCCCTCACACACACACACACACACACACACACAACTCTGCATTGACCCCGAGGTGATGAAAGTCATCTGTGTTGTATCAGAGCTGCAGTGTGACCTGGAGGACGCCATTTTGTCTCATCCCGTCGTCCAGGATGAACTCAACAACCCGAAGAATGGAGACTCCGCCCACAAACACTTGAGGCAGCAGGTACAGAGTTACATGACGCAGAGAGGAGGTGAGCTCAAGTTGTTCCTGTCTGACGTGTGGCATGTGCCCAGTCGTCCATCTTAGGTCACCTGGAGCAGCAAGGGCTGCTGGGAGGACACCGCTGCTTTGTGGAGTTTGGAGCTGGTCGAGGGAAACTGTCTCACTGGATCCATGAGGCCCTGAGGAGCCACGAGGACCTAGTCCTGTTGCTGGTGGAGCGCTGCAGCACCCGCTTTAAGGCAAGCAATCCATTCCAGTCCAGAACCCAAGACCGCCAGACTTCAAGACCCCCAGACCCCCCAATCACCAACCATCAGACCCCAAGACTACCAACCAAGCCACTAACCACCAGATCTTAGACTATCAGACCACCCACCAGACCCTCAGATAGATTGATAGATATTTATTTATCCCACTAGTGAAATTATTGAAGTATTTAACTATCCCAGACCCCATCAGCCTAGATCACCAGACCCTGAATGTTTCTTTTCTGTTCCAGGTGGATGGGAAACATCAGGACGCAGGAGCTCAGTTTGAGAGGCTGCAGGTTGACATTCAGCATCTGGATTTAAGTAAGAAACACACATCTAGACATCCTAATGGTTTAGTCCTGGTCCTGAATGTGTCGTTGTGACTTAAAAACTAAACTAGCAAAGTTAGCGGAAATAGCTATGGGATGTGGTTTAGCTCTGAACATGTCATGGTTTTAATCTGATTCTCTTGATGTTTCCAGGTAAAGTTCCTCTCCTCAAACAGAAGAAGCTTCCATTGGTTGGCGTTGGGAAACACCTGTGTGGTGCAGCGACAGGTGACAACAGGCTGCTTTTCTCTCTGAGCTCTGATTGGCTGACAGCTTTTAACAGGTCCAGGACCTGACCAGAACCAACAATGCTGGTTCTAGGTTTAACCACCCTTCTGGTCTCTGTCCTTAGATCTGGCTCTGCGCTGTTTGTTGGAAACACCAGGACGTAGCGAGGAAACTGAACCGCCACAGAAACGCCTCAAACCGGATGATCCTGATCCTGGTCAGGATACCAACCCACACTGCAGTGCTGTCCTTGGCCTGGCAGTGGCATTGTGCTGTCATCATCGCTGTGAGTGGCGTCATTACGTGGGACAGGAGTTCTTCCTTCAGCGAGGCCTCGGACCCACAGAGTTCGCTGCATTCTGTCGAATGTCCAGCTGGGCCACATGTGGACTCAGACCGACCAATGAGGAGCGTCCTCCTCTGGATCCGACCGATCAGAGAGAAGACGAAGAGGAGGATGAGCATGAAGCAGCAGAAGATGTGGACGCTGTGAACGGGTAAATCTGTGACATTAGTCTGTGGACTCTGGTCCAGTACTGCTCCTGGTCTGCTGGTCTGGTTTTAATTCTGATCAAGTCCTGATTGAGTCCTGATCCAGGTCCTTGTCCTTGTCATGATCCAGTCTGATTCTGACAGTGACCCAGTCCTGATCTAATTCTGATCCAGATCCGACCTGATTCAGTCCTGATCATGGTCCTAGTCGTGGTCCTGGTCTAGTTTTTATCTGGTCCAAATCTAGTCCTGGTCCTGGTCCTGATCTGGTCTCTGTGTCTCCTCAGGTTCCTGTCGTCATCTGAGCGTGAGCAGCTTGGTCGTCTCTGTAAACGCCTCATTGACGGCGGCAGACTTCACTTCCTGCGAACAAAAGGATTTGATGCCAAACTGAGTCGATATGTCGACGCTCAGGTGACACTGGAGAACGTCCTGCTGCTCGCTGTCCCACACTCGCCGTCCTCCTCACCGCCACCGTCGTCCTTGTCCAGCTGAAACCACAGAACCTGACCCTATCTCGGAGAAACAACACCAACGACTTGTGTTTGTTAAAAAAAAAAAAAAAAACTTTATTGTTTGATGAAATCTAAATCTGAGAGTTTTTTTTAAAACTTTGCATTAAAATGTTTTCAGTTCATCTCGTCTCCAGAAACTTAACGAGTCTTTACGGTGAGGAAATGCAGAGTGACGCATCATTTGGCTCTGAAACATCAGGAACAGAAACACTGACATTATTTTTAATTTAAAATCACATTATCATAAATTAATCTTTCATGATAGTTTTATGATGATAGTTTAATTAACATCAACACAACAGTTAATTATTAAACAGTGATCAGTAATAGATGTAGTAATTTTATCTCTGTTACTTTAATATTAGAATGAGAAAGTTTAAGCAAAATTGTTAAAAATGTAAAAACAAATTAATAAAAATTTTCTTAGATCATATGTTATAAATGAATGAGGTTACAAACAGGCAAGATTTAAAGAGCGTGCACAAATAATTCAAAAAGTGTGGAATATTTTCTATAATAATAAATTTTGAAACAAACTTAGTTATATTAGGGGAATATGTGTAAATGGATAAAATACATAAATTATTATATTGTTATTGTTAAATAAGTATATTGAAATTATATTGTTAATTTATTTTTGGTCGTATGTCTGATGTAGCTAGTTTAATCCCGTTCAAGCTTTGAATCTGAATTATTTATAGATAGATATTAATTGATTAAATTTAAGTTATATGTTAACAGAATGCAAAAGAAATCAAGAGTTTGGGTCCATTTTATTCAACTCAATACCAGCAGAGTGAAATATTACATCTGTGCAAGCGACGATTAAACAACCAATTTGATAAGGCACCAAACTTTGTCAATTTCCAAAAGTTAGCTAAGGTGGTTGATCAAGCTAATGCAGCTAAATTAGATTGGTTGACTGAGATGAGAAGTAATTATGTTAGCTGAAATGGCTAAATAACCAACAGTAAAAAAAAAAAAAAAAAAAAAAAAAGTTAGCTTAAGGAATCAGAAAATCTGCTAAATTAGTTGATGTTAACTAAGTAGCTAAGTAAGTTAACTGATGAAGGAGTTTATGGAGCTAATTTTGCTGAGATGGTTAAATAAGCTAAGGTAGCTATGGCTAAGTTTGTTGAAGTAACAAGGTTAGCTGAAATAGCTAAATTACCTCAGGCAAGGTTAGCTAAGGCATCAAGTTAGTTAAGTTAGTGATGTGGCTAAATAAATGAAGTTAACTAACACAGCCAATTAGTTGAAGTAACTATGTTAGTTGGAATAGGTAGATGATCTAAGGCAGAGGTGTCAAACTTATTCCACAAAGAGCCGTGTGACTGTGTGTAATTAACTGATCCCAGTCTTCACACAGTTCACAAACCTGCAGCAATGCAATGGTCCTTTTTGGAATTGGTTTGACACCTCTGATCTAAGGTATCGAATTTAGCTAAGTTAGTTGAAGTAGCTGAAATAATTAATTAATTAATTAATTAATTAATTAATTAATTTTCCTAAAATAAGAAAGATAGCTAAAGTATCACCAAACAGCTTAGTTAGCTGAGGAGGCCAAATAAGTTGACTAATGTAGCCAGACTAGATTCTTATTTCAAAGGCTGAAGTAGCCAAGTTGGTTGAGGTGGTTAATTTAGGCAAGTTAGCTATCATGGCCAGGTTAGGTGAGGTAGCTAGTAACATGTCACAGGTGGCTAGATGACTAGTGAGGGACACAGTGCATGTTGAGCACAGCGTACGCTCTCTTTCTGGCCTCCTGGATGTACATCTTCATGAAATCTCGTCCAAACATCTCCCTATCGTCTTCATCATCCTCATTGTCCTCGCCATCTTCTGTGTCCTCTGACTTCTTTGTCTTCGTGCACGGCGGCAGCATCACATCCAGAGTCAGAGGATTGTCCCGGAAATTCACAAACCTGCTCAGAGATGACAGAGGTCAACAACAAGGTCACGTCAGAGATAAGACGCACTAGATTAGTTTGTGGTTGGACCTGAGGTTGGACATGTCCTCCATCAGAGGGGGGATGTCTCTCAGCTTGTTGCTGCTCAGGACCAACGTGTCCAGACTCGCCATCCGACTGATGCTCTCTGGGAGTTTCTCCAGCTCGTTCCTCTGCAGCCACAGCGTGTGCAGCTTCTCCATCCTGACCACAGACGTTAAATAACAATGAATTGACAACATCTGAGACAAAATGCAGGAAAAGGAAACTAAAATGTGTATTTTAACTACAATATTGTGCATTCTTTATTTTAGAAATATCTGTAAAATATCTATTTTATTTCATTATAGAATGACGTATCTGAAAGCAGGGACATGTACCAAATGTAATTATTTAACAATATTTTAAATTATATCAATATACACAATTCTTTCATCAATATTAGATAATAATAATGATTAATAGATATTTCAGTGCATTTTAGAAAATAATAGAGCAGGTCATTAATTGAGATTATAAAAAAAATACATTACATTTTTTTCTTATGATTTTAAACCAGTAGTTAACATAATAAAGAATAATAATACACCTGTATGTCCTGTAGGTGGCACTTTCTATCCCTCTTTTACCTACTTCATTATTATTCGCTCTTTTTTAACTAAAAAGAATTATTATTATTATTGTTATTATTATTATTATTGTTTTAATAATAAAATGGTTAGTAACTAAATAAAATAACTAATGCACCTTATTCATCAGAATTTTAAATTATATATCTGGAATTTTCAACTAGATCAATACACACAACTTAAATTAATAATAATAATAACATATAGATATTTTTGTGTATAGATACATTGGCTACAATAGTAGAAATTGGTAGAACAAGCTCATTTCTTAAAAACAGAAAAAAGATATTAAAAAATACATTTCCTCTCCTCTAATACTACTCTATAATACAGTATAACACTACTAAAATTAGTACTAAAAATATTATAAATATTTTTAATATACATGTACACCTGTATGTCCTATATGTGGCGCTTTCCCTAATTTATCAAATATTTTATTTGGTTTTATTTTATTTATCAGCGCTTTAGCTGGGTAAAAAGTTAACATAATTTTTTTTTTTTTTTTTAATTATCAACCTCATGAGATGTCGACAACTGATGGAATCATTTTTAATAAATCAAAATAACATAAAAAATAAAAACAAGAAGATTGACCGGTGTCCTGGTTCTGGTCTGACCCGGCTGCTGCCGATCACATGACGTCACCTCCCTCCCGCTGCCGGTCAGAACACACTCACCTGTGTATGTCATCAGGTAGACCCTGGATCCGGTTCCCGCCCATATCCAGCCACTGCAGCTCAGGAAGCGCCAGCAGACAGTCTGGCAGGATGCTGAAGTTGTTCATGGACAGATCCAGGTGCTGCAGCTTCGTCAGATTCCTGAGCTGCAGAGACAAGACTTTGTCAGAACCAGAAACAGGCCTCTCCTTGATTCCTGAGGGAGGGGGCGGGTTTGGGTTGTACCTGGTCCGGCAGCTGGTCCAGGTCCCAGTTCATGGCCAATTCTAGTCGCTCCAGACACTCACAGCGGCTCAGCTCCTCCGGGACAAACCGGACCCGGTTGTAGCTCAGCAGCAGCTCCCTGAGCCGGATCAGAGTCCCTGGATCAGAACCAGGTCGGACACCAGGAAGTTAGTGTTTTTCTTTTTTCATTTAACAAAATAATTCAGTCTTATTTATGGTCTACATCTAATGAGGTTGATTAACTTTAAATTTATTTTTGTTTAAACTCTTTACATAGACTAGATAAAGTAATGATGAATAAATAAATAAATAATATTATTATTAGGCCTATTAACATTATCATTATTATCATCATTATTTTACGGAAATAAAGGGAATTTCATTTTTTTATTTAATTAAAAGAAAATATTTTTAAATTGCTGTCATTTAATTATATCTATTATATCTAATTATATACTAATTATATCTATCTATGTGCTAAAATATCTATAAAGTTATTGATTAAATACCTATGAATTATTCATTAAATGTCTATCAATAAAATCAATAAAATTAGTAAATATTCATAATTCATTATTATTACTTTAAATTGTTAACATTGTTGCAATTTAATTATTGCAATTGTAATTAATGTAAAATATTGCTAAAATATATTTTTTTTATTTGTACTGATTAAATATTCAAATGATAATAATAATAAAAAAGAATAAATAATAAATAATAATTAAAGGAAGGGGAAGACGGGAGGGGAAGCGTAACTTACAAGTTTTGTCTGCATTATGGATTACATTAGCAACTGAATTTTAAATTATAAGAAAAAAAAGGAATTACCTGTAAATCTGCAAATAACAGCCTGGGCTTTTATTTTCCTAAATGACTCAACAGATCCTGCATCTAAATGAGACAGGCGTTTAATTTTTTTAAGGCAAAGTGCCGCAGCGATCCGGGATCGTTACTTTTTGAAGTCTTTCTTCTCCATGGACACTAGCAGTCTATGGCCGGAGCAGCGCGGGAGCGTGTGTGTGTAATTCACCAGACATAGGTGCCATTTCCATCCCCGGGACAAAACATTTATAAATATGTACAAAAGGATCCACAAAAATATATATTCTTTATATTTGTGTACCTCCAGCTAATCTTTGATTGTAACTTAACAATAAGAAATGCACAATATTGTAGTTTAAATACACTTTTAACGGTTTTAGCTGAATTCTGTACATTTTTTTGCAGTATTTTGCGGTATTTGCAGCGATTTTTGGTGACGTCATTTCTGTTGTTGTTTGCACTAAAATAAAACAGAGCTGGTTGTCCCTAGTTGTCCCACTTCCCCTGGCTGTTCCAGCCAATCACCAACGGCTGGAAAAGTGTCTCTTATTGTCTTAGTTCGTAGGATGCACACATGCATTTATGTGAGGTTTTTGGAGCCTGAACTGCCTCCAGAGACCAGACTTTTTTACACCGTAGTTATGAGGCAGTTTGTTTGGAGACTGAACACAACAAAAATGTTTTCAATGTAAATCTGCGAAAAATTGCTTATTGCACCTTTAACTACATCATGTCTCACACACTGACTGTTTTTTTCTTTCTTCTTTTTATCATAGCTAAGTGCTATTGCTGTTAGCATGGACACCAAGTAGCCATGTCTCATTGCTAACAATAAGATACAACATTTCAATATTTAATGTAATTGTTGATCTTTCTGACCAATCTGTCTGGGGATCTCAGTGACTCCGTTCCGGGACAGATCCAGGACAAGGAGGTTCTGGAAGCTGGAGATGAACTCCGGGATCTTCTGCAGTCCAGTCCGGTGGATCTGCCACTCCTGGACTTGATTGAGCTGAACCAGACATCCTGGTAAAGACTGGAATAAACAAAATGCAGAGTGGTTTTCTGACAAAACTTGAAGCTTATAGAAAACTGTACAGTCAGGTTAGAGAACTATTCTGATTGGCTGCTAAAAAAAAAAAAAAAAAAAAAAAAAAAAAAAGGGCGTGTCCCTGAGCAATCTGTGGGTTAATTTAGTTTTTTTTCAGCTAACATTGTTACTTCAGCTGAGCTTATCTTTCTCTTTAACCACCTCATCTCACTGAGCAACTTACTACCTGGCTATGTCAGTTTTCTGAAGTAATTTAGCCACATCAGCTAACTGTTCTTAACAGCTCTATGATATCTTAACTAACGTTGTTACCTTAGAAAATGTAGCTATTTCAGCCAAGTTACCCACTTAAACTAATATAACCAGAAGAGCTAACATA
Organism: Polydactylus sextarius; assembly: GCA_016801845.1. Classification (NCBI taxonomy): domain Eukaryota; kingdom Metazoa; phylum Chordata; class Actinopteri; family Polynemidae; genus Polydactylus; species Polydactylus sextarius. Next base: position 5,022,475 of record CM028910.1, read on the forward strand.
GCTAATTTGGATGTCTTCACTAACTTTGATACGCTAGGTAATTATATATTTCAACTTTTTTTATATTATTATTATTTTATTACTATGTTAACTATTTTAACATAGTTAAGTTGTTAGCCATGTAAGCTAACTAAGCTAGTTTTGTGACAGCTAACTTTGTTACCTTAGGGCATCTAGAAATTTCAGCTGACTCAGATATTCATCTAACTCAGCTAATGTAATTACCTTAGCTAATTTAACCACCTGATCTTTCTCTATCATGGCTATTTTGGCTATCTTGGCTTTGATAATTAACTTAGCCGACTTGTGATAATATAGCTAACTTTGTAACTTTAGATTATTTAATTATTTCAGCTAATTTTGCATCTTCAGCTAACTGAAGTTGGACCGTAAATAATCCACCTGTCATAGTCTTTGTGGCTCAAGAAAAGAACCTGGATTTGTCGGCCTCATTTGAAGGAGCCTTCGAAATGAGAGAGGCTACTATCCACAGGTACAGCTCATGAAGGATGCCCTCCTCGAATTAGAACACAGTTAGATATGCCCTGGCAGGTGGAAGTGTATGAGAATTATATGTATTCACATAAAAGTTAAATAAACATAGTGAAATACTACTACTGCCATTACCTTCCACTCCTCGTGTTCAATCCGGAGGATCAGTCGTCCATCTTCTGTGTGCAGCTTCTGTTTGAGTCGAGCCAGCATCGCCCGGTCCTCCCAAACCCCAAGGCTCAATCTGGACCACAAGACACATGGATGTCACGGACCAGACCGAAGTGGACAGTCTGAGGACCAGGACCACAGAGAGTCCACCAAACAACTTAAACAAGCTCCACTTATCCTGGTCTCTGCTGTGGTTAGCTTATCTTAGCATAAACACCAGCAAAAGGTTAGCCAAACGAAAGGTTACACAGTGAGTATGTTTCCTGTTTCCGTCACCAGAAGTCACCACAGTTGCACATACAATAAAATGTAAAAAAAAAATGCATATTATGTGAGTAGGTGGAGTCTGACCTGCCACTGGCCCCACCCCTAGACGTCCTTTTCTTCCTCTGTTCCTCCTCCTCCTCCTGCTCCTCCTTCCTCTTCCTGATCCTGGTCTCCCACAGAGCCTTGATGGAGCTGACGGAGCCGCACGCGACCACACCCACCATGATGATGTCACAGTGCGCAGGTGGACAGGTGAGATGACCTCTGACCTCTGAGCTGCAGCCTTGATCTCCTTCTGACCATCCTGCTGACCAGAAATAGAAACAGATTCAATCATTTTTTTTCTTTTTGTTTATTTTTACATTCAACATCTTTTACACTTAAAAAATTATAAACAACTTTTTCTACAGTGTATGCTACTGAAAAAGGTTTATTCTTCATATAATGCAAAAAATCCCAACATTTAACAAAACACATTTGAATATATTTTATTTTGATACACATGAAAACTTTTACTTGTTTTAAAGTTTATGAAGTTATTTGTTCTGATTTCTGTGTAAACATGTCTCTGCAGTATCTGTACTGTGACACATGTTGAAGTTACTGTGTACTACAGTACTGTGGTACTGTAGTATTGTAGAACTGTGGTGTTGTGATAATATTTCTGAGTCAGTTGTGTGGTCACTCACCTTGTGTGAGCGCAGCAGTCGTCCTCCATGCTGCGTCTCTTCGACTGAAATCTGACCTCCAATCTACTCCTGGATAATTTTAGCCTTCAGGGGCACATGACCCCAATGACACAGTCACATGACAAACTCTGATAATCTGGTTCACATTATTGTGGCTGCTGCTGGTGGTGGTCTGTGAAGCAGCTCAAAGTTCCCACATTGTGTATGACAGTGAAGTTAGCGGGAGGATTCAAAGTCACCATCCTGACACTCAACACCAACAACTTGGAGCTGGAGAACATCTGATGACATGAAGTCATTTCAGGACGACAATGAAAAAAAAAAAAAAAAAAAAAAAAAAGAAGGTAAACTAATATCATGTTCAAGCTCACATGCACCAGATCAATGTGCAGATGTTGGTTTTAGTCATTGCATCTAAAAATGATTAATATTAATGTTACAAAATACTTACAACTCATTACTAACTTATTATTAGTTAGTTTTTATTTTACTCCTTATCTCACTGAGTTTTACCACCTCTAAATACCCAGAATGCACTGTTTATAATTACTAGACTTGTTACTTATTGTTTGTTCACTTCAACTTTATTGAGTTTTTCACCAGGGTTCACAGTTCAAGTGAGTTAATCAGGTCCGACACCAGGAAAACTGATCTACATGAAAATACAAAACTTTCACCGCTAAACACAAAGAAAAAAAATATGTAAAACAAAAACACAAACCAGCAGAAACAGTTTAACTTGTGACAAAGACAAACGGTGATGTAACAGAAACCAACACCATGAGCTGTTTACCCAGCAGCCACCAGGACACAGGAGGCCCAGGAGAAAAAACTGAAACATCAGGGAGGAAGATTCAGGACCAGATCAGACTCAGAGCAGCAGGCGGAGACCAGAGACCAGGACCAGAGCTGAAGGACCTGGACTCATTAGGGTAAAAACTTAGTTTAGTGTTTGTTCAGTTCAGACCCTCACAGCTCCTGGTCAGAATCCTGGTCCTGATGTAACAAAGACATTGTTTTAGACCAAACCCCAAATGTGAATGTGAATCTCTTGTCTGGTCTTTGTACATTCTCTATGCACCCAGACCACCTCTTCTGAGACTGTGCTGCTGCAGCAGGACCAGGATCCACATTAGACCCTGCGTCCCTGTGCTGATGATATGGTCACATGACGACATGGTCACGCCTGTGGGCATTTCTGTTATTGTGCAAATTGGTTCTGATCCCAGACTTGCTCTTTGACTTTGACCTGATCCTGGTCCTGGATCACACGATGCTGATAGATTTGGGTTCATTCAGACTGATTAGCTACATTTTTCAGATTAACCATTTTAATACTTGGTTGATTAATGATTCGATCAGCTTTTGATCAGATCTGATTGGTGGATCCAGAACTTCCATGATCCAACACGAGCGACAGAAGAAACCGGACCGAGCTGAACCCTGGTTCAAGTTGACCTCTGACCTCTACTCTGCGGACATCTGGTTGTTATGGAAACAGCATGATTGACAGGCGACCCCTGTCCCTCTCCCGGCACCTGCACTAAAGGCAACAAGGAAACGGCGGCGAGTGAACACGAAGGCCTCCGACAGGAAGAAGTGAAGGTAGCAGGGGGTGGAGTCAAGGTCTGTGTTAGTGGCATCTCTGTCCTGCAGGGGCTGATGGGAAATATTCTGTCTATTTGAGGTCCAGCACCATGCTGGCCGGGTTCTCCAGGTATTCCCGCCACAGGTTGGAGAAGCGACACATGGTGGCGCCGTCTATGATGCGGTGATCAGCCGACCAGCTCACCTTCATGATGTGAGCAGGGACCACCTGACCGCTGGTGCTGAATCGAGGAAGAACCTGGACACAGACAGTTACAGTTATGGATGATGGACTTGCACTCACACACGGTGTGTCGGATTATCCTGAAAAAGTCTGGGACCAACCTGGATTTTTCCCAAGGCTCCAATGGCAACTTCAGGAGGAAGAATCACTGGTTTGGCGTACGTCCCGCCGATCTGGTGTCAAGTGCAGAGAGATCATGTTAGACTAGGATCAGACAGCATCATATCTCAATATTTTAGGTGGTGATGTCACCCTAACCCTCTACAGTGACCCAGAAGTGACATGTATGAGGAAAAAAAAATTCATGCTTTTGTGAGAAAATTTCAAATTGAAATCAGATTTTAAAATATCAAATTGTGGTCTAAATATTGTGATAATAGTCTCATTGCATCGCCAGTGTCTTTTCACAAGTGTTTTTTGCAAAAACGTGTCATTTTCATTCTCGGTCCTAAATTTTAGACAAAGTTTGTAGTTGTGGTGTGTGGCTGTGGTTCAGTAGTTTATATCTCACCAGTGTGTTACTGACTCATAAATTTTGCAAGATCTCACAAAAGCACTTTTTTGTCACTTCAGGATTGCCATAAATGCCATAAACTTTAAGTTAAAATAATTGTGTATTGCAAAATATTTAAAATACTCAAAAGTATTGTATCATGACATAAGTATTGTGATAATATTGTACTGTAGGAATCCCGCCCCTCGTTCTGACCTCAGGTGGGTCAACATATCAATATAAATCATATCTATAGATAGATATGATCTAAATGCCTTAAATCACCATTGCATCATAATCAATTTCTTGTGTTTCTTATTTCTGCAAACATTGCATAGTTAACTCATCTACATCTCCAGATATGGTTTAAAAGAAGATATTAATATTTCTTTAAAAAGACTTTGTAGGTATCTTTGTATCTGTGCAATCTGACTTACAGATCCGATGTTGGACAGGGTGAAGGTTCCTCCCGTGAGGTCAGCGGTGCCTAGCTGACCCACCGACCCGAGCGTCTGCAGTCGGTTCAGCTCTTGTGCGATCTCAAACACGCTAAGCAGCTGGACATTCTTCACGTTGGGAACCAAAAGACCCTGACTAGTGTCCATCGCCAGCCCGATGTTGTGAGATGCCTGCAGCGCAGAAAACAATGCTGCCTTTAAACTGCCATCAGCTCGCTGCCTCCAGATTAAACCCTGACACTGGTTGTGTCTTTACCTTGTAGGTGATGTTCTGGCAGCCTTCATCCACTGAGGCGTTCAGGATCGGGAAGTGCAGGAGGCCGAGGGAGGCAGCCTGAGCCAATGAGAGCACAGTGTTAAACATGAAACCAATCAGCACCAGCCTTTCAACCTTCCACACCCTTGTCACTGAGCTCAGAGCAAACCTTGATAAAGAATGGCATGTAGCTCAGTTTAACTCCTCGACCTTCTGCGACTGATCTGAGCTCAGCTCTCAGCGCCACCAGACGGCTTAGGTCGACCTCATCACAGTAACCAAAGTGAGGGATCTTTAACGCCGCCGTCATTGTCTTTACCATCGCTTTGTGGAAACCTGCGGAGAGGAACACGACAAGCTGCAGCGAATCCGCTTTGGGTTTTTAAACCTGCAGAAGAAACGACCTCTAACCTTTCAGCGGCTCTGTCACGTCCTTCCCAGTGAAAATGGGTTTGGGTGTGACAGGTGGGGCTTTGACAGTGGCTGGGGCACTTGCTGGCCGTGTGGCAGCAGCAACAGCTGGAGCTGGAACAGGACCTGGAGTCTGGATCTCCTCTAATGGAGTCGGAGGCAAGATGGCACCGGTCTGCTTTGCCAGAAAGTTCAGGATGTCCTCCTTTAGGATACGTCCATCTTTACCCGTCCCTACAACCTCGCTGAGCTTAATCTGAGACACAGATGAGAGGTGGGTTAAACTGGGACTGGGGACAAACATGAACTGGGGACAGACTGGGAGAGACTCACATTGTTCTCCATGGCGAGGCGTCTGACGGCAGGTGTGGCCTGTGTCTTGTGACCTTTGATCTCCTGGTGGGTGTGTTCTTCTCGAGCCATTGCCGGCGTCTCCACTACGTCCTCCTCCTGGATCACCTCTGAAAGACACCAGGTGTTAGTCTGATCCTGAAAACAAACCTTCAGTCTGGACTAAAACCTGGAAGCGGCTGTGGTGTTTCACCTGAACTGGACTCTGTCTCAATGTCAACGAGCGGTTTGCCCACCAGCGCCGTGGCGTCCACGTCGTAGTAGAGCCTCTTGATGACACCGTCGTAGCGGCTGGTGATGGTGACAGATGCCTTGTCGCTCTGAACCTCGCAGATACTGTCGAACTGAGACACACGATCACCTTCTTTTACGTACCTGAGACGATACAAACAAAACATTTTATCTGTTAAAACTTTCATTATTTTACGATCAAGACAGTAAAATTATTTGTCTGCTGATATTTGATGATGTTTTACTAAATAACTGTTGTTTGTACCGCAAAAGACAAAGTCATCGTCAAAACGACTTTGTACAGCGCCTCCTACTGGACTGGATAGTTACACACAAACACGTTTAATGTTATATTTTAGAAACATCTTCCGTCTTTAAGATTATTGGACGTTAATTGCCCTAATACTGTTACTGTATTACTGTATAATATTATTTATACCACTATTTGTAATGACGCATTTTACTTTGAACCTCAACGCTACTCTGAAGTTTAACAACATTAATGACGCCTCACTTTGATTTTTTTTATGTCATTATGTTTTGTTTGTTTTTTTTTTACAACTATTGATTTTGTATTTTTGAAGACATTTTTCACAGTGACAATTTTCGAGCCTTTTAGCTATTCTATAATTTACATTGACAATTTAACAACAATTTGAATACTATAATTATGAGATTTTTGAGATTTCTACTTTTCATAACACTTTTAACATACTGTTCTTGTCATTCTAACAATATTTTTGATTAGAAATATGATGTGTGTAGAACTATTCAGACATTTTATTGTACTCTGATATTTTAACAACATTAATGATGCCTCACTGTGATGCTGAAGATAATATATCATTTTTTTATGACATTAAAATATTTTGTATGCCTTACAACACTATTTCACAATAGTTTGGTACTACTGGACAAGGTACTATTTTCAGAATAGTCTCATCGTTTTTGCGACACTTTTGATGACATGATACTATGATGTTTATTGAAAGCTTTTACTACATTTTACTGTACTCTGACAAGTTTAGGATAGTTAAGACACCTCAATGTGATGTTGATGATGATGTCATTTTTTGTTTTTATACATTATGAAATGTTTTCATAACATTTAGGATGCCACATCGTATAGCAGTGTTGCACAACATATGCAAAATGTCCAATATCGTGACATCAACATGCACATGGTATATCTCCATGTGCTGTGTATCAGTGTATGTGTCCAATCAGATTGGGCCTTTTCTGCCCAAAACCACAGCTGAGCATAGCTGAGCTCTGTTTACGACAGCTGACATAAGGGTCAGAGTGAGCAGACAGCACATCCGCATCCAATTCTGCGGCATCTTCAGTGATCTTACATGGTCTCGGGAGACATATGTCAGTACGTACCACTCCTTCACCGTCACCTCCATGATGCCCTCTCCGATGTCGGAGAGTTTGAACTGGACAATGGGTCCTCGGCTCACTGCAGGACAGAACACATCATCAGTGACATCAACAGTGCCTTTTGTGAGCAGGTGGATGAGACGATGATGAAAACTGATCTGAAACAATCTGATCTGGCAGGACGCACATGATGAATGAAAGAAGAGTGTGTTTACAGAAGTTTCCTCATTCCTGAAAAACTAAATCAGGACTAACAGGATTTGAGCTTAGGTGGATCAGATTGTTGTTTAAAGAAAAACAGTTTCAGTGCTTGGACTCTGGTATCTGCTGGTCTGGACTCACCTGCAGCGACATGCAGCATCCTGCTGCTAAACCTCTGCAGGTTTGTGTCACATGGAGCAGCGTGCGGCTGCAGAAGCCGAGCGGATCTGAAACTCTGCAGACGGAAACATCGGCGGCGGTACTGCTGACTCAGCTGACAGGAAGAGACCACACAGGTTAACATCACCTGGACAGGTGATGGCATCACCATCAGGTGAACAGAGGCCTGAGCTGGTTCTGATTCTCATTCTAAAGAGAGACCGTGCTGGACTCACATGGACCTGGACCTGTTTTCTACAGGACTCCAGGTACAAACATTCAGACAGAACAGCGATCATAAGCTAAGGGAAGCTAACTGGTAGCTAACAAGCTAAGCTAAGGAGCTGACCTGATGACCGTAAGATGACACGGCTTCCGCATTAGCTCGGCGTTAGCATCAGATCAATTTAAACATTTAATCGTGTCTGCATGTGTAAATGTTGCCATGTTTTTCGCTCACCAGCTGCCGGAGAGCACTGAACGAGCCTCTGGTCACCGCCGCCATCTTTCCTCTCCTCCACACGTCACAGCCGCACGCCCCTCGTTGCAGCCAATCCGCATTCAGACACTTCTTCTTCTGCGCCTGGCGGACAAGACATAATGTTGCCACTAAGCGGTCAGTGGAGGAACAGCACGTTTGAAGTCCTCAGTTTTATTTTATTTTATTTGCTATTAAATCTGTGGACATATAGCACAGGGAGATATTTTGTTTTAAATATATATTAACATATATATATTAAATATATATACATAATATTTTTCTGTTTGATAAAATATATCAATGCAACTGATATTTTAATTTTTACATATTTTGACAAGAATATTTAATCCCTAACTTTTGTCAGTGACGTCACTGGTATGTTTGGTTGCCATTTGCCATTAGTTTTACCTTTAAAAAACTAAACTAAAACAGTGACAAACTCTGCATCCTCCTCTAATCTACAGCATCATCAATCTGTTCTTCCTGAGACGCTCTTCAAATTAAAAGGTCACAGATTTAAAAAACTAAACTAAAGCAAAACAAAAGGACTATACTGTAATTAAAACTGCAATCCAAATTTAGTTTCTATATCGAAACTAAATTTCTCATTTTAAACAAATGCAGAAATATGGCGCTGAGCAAATAAATGCTATTATTATTATTTATGAATGAATAATTGTGTAAAACAGAAAAAAAACATTTATATTTGATTTAATTTAGTCTATCTTATTTTATTTTGAAGGTCGCCGGAAGTTGCTGAAGCTGACAGAGAGAAGTTTGAGGCAAAGAAGAAGAAGCAGCAGCACCGCCACAGAGCGCCTCGGCATCCAACGTTAACGCTACGTTTCTGAGGAAAAGTAAAACTTTGCTGTTACGGCTGAAGATGGATCCGGTGGCGGCGACAGCGGCGACAGCCGCAGCGCAGGAGATCGACGGCAGCGTGATGGAGGGAGTGAGTATCTGCACTTTGTTTACCGGACAAATGTTCCGCGCTGCTGATGCGGCTAACAGAAGGCTAACGGCGGCGGGTAGCAGCGCCGGTGCACCGCTTACTCATGTCTATTTTGTCTCCCCGGTTGCGGTTCTCTGCAGGGCGGACAAATCCTGAGAGTCTCCGCAGCGCTCAGCTGCATCACAGGCACCGCCGTCAAAATCACCAAAATCCGAGCCGGCAGGAGCACACCGGGGCTCAGGTGAGGGGCAGCTGCGAGGCTAGCAGGCTAACGTTAGCCTATTCATTAAAGTTGAGTCGCCGGCTAACTTGGTTAGCAGAGGTTCAGTGAGAACAATAAGCGCCGCTCTGACTGTTTCTCTCCATCTGAACTCAACACTGCTTTCCCCTTTAATTTAATCTACCACTGAGAAACAAACTACGAACTAGACTCCGCTCGGAATTAGTCCATTTTAACATCGTCAGAGTCGTAAACGAACAGATTTAAGTTTAGAAACATGGTCACAGACACTCGGATACAGGCAGGAGCTGCTCTTTAATTCGGCATCAGTCATCTCCACACAGCTGCGAGTTAATTAGAACAACTGTAGCCGAAACGTCCGGGTCAGTGCCGCAGTCTCTTCCAGAAAAGTCTGAGCGGCGTCATCAAGCGATGAATTAACCAAAATGTAATGATAAATGTTGCAGCCGATTTTACCAACACATTCTCAGCGTCTGAAAACATCTTAATTTAATTTAGTCTTTTAAGTGGTTTTAAATACAAGTAAAATAACAAAATTGTTGAATTTCAACACGAAATTTTGTGAGGTTTTACAAAATGCAGACGTCCGTAAACATTTCACATTTTAAGGATTTCGTCTTTGTCTGGATGAAAGCTGATGTTGTATTTTCATGTGTTCAGACCACAGCACCTTAGCGGCCTGCAGTTGGTCTCAGATCTGTGTTCTGGCAGCCTGCAAGGGGCTAGCATTGGCTCCACCGACATCAGCCTGACCCCAGGAAAGATCCGGTCTGGAAACCACACGGCGGACACACAGACAGCAGGGTGAGGCTGGTTGCGAGCGGTCTCAGACTGAGGTTTCTTACTGCGCACATTTCAGACTGAAGATCACACTCATCTGTAATTGTGTCTGTCTGTCTATCTGTATCAGGAGTGTGTGTCTGCTGCTGCAGGTCGCTCTGCCCTGTGCTCTGTACGCTGATGCATCCTCACAGCTTTGTCTGAAGGGAGGAACCAACGCTGAAATGGCTCCTCAGATTGACTACACTGTCAAGGTCTGACATGTCTTATACACACAGACTCGTAAATACACACACACACACACTCTCTGGTCATTCATTGATTGACGTGTTTCCTTCTCTAGGTGTTTAAACCCATTGTGGAAAAGTTCGGCATCCATTTTGACTGCGACATCAGAATGAGGTCAGTTCACTGTCGCCTGACGAGCACAAACACTCAGTGTGTGTGTGTGTGTGTGTGTGTGTGTGTGTGTATGTCACTCTTTGTGTCTGTGTCTTACTGTCTGTGTGTTTCAGAGGTTACTACCCTAAAGGTGGCGGTGAGGTGATGGTGACAGTGAATCCGGTCAAAGAGCTGCAGCCTGTCACCATGACAGAGCGAGGAAACATCATCAAGATCCACGGCCGAGCATACGTCGCTGGAGTCCTGCCCTACAAAGTAAAGTTAACATATGTCACAGTTTCACATTAACAGTATAAACACTTAACTTTGTAATCAGGATGAAGAAATGTCCACATCTGTAGTTTTGGTTGCTTGCTGCTATGCCGACCATCATTCTATGTCTTCTAACTTTTCTGTGTCGGCAGTTGGCGAAAGACATGTCGGCTGCTGCAGTTCGAACCATCAGGAAGGAAATCAAAGAGCTTTACATCAACATCCAGCCACTGCAGGAGAAAGACAAGGCCTGTGGCAATGGCAACGGCATTATGTAAGCCCCGCCCACCCATACTGCATTCACTGTCTTAGGCAGTGCCCTTTCAATCATTGTTTTTCCCACTTCGCAGTGAATACAGCATCGCTCAGTGTCTCTGACACGTGTACTCAGCTGTTGCTCTCTGATTGGTTTCTCTGTTTTTCAGAATCATTGCTGAGTCGTCAACAGGTTGTCTGTTTGCGGGTTCAGCTCTGGGGAAGAAAGGTGAGGACTCAACCAGCAGGGGTCAGCAACATGAGCGTGAGGGTCTAATGATCACATCATTAATGTGAGCGTGTGTGTGTTTTAGGTGTGTATGCAGATAAAATCGGTATTGAAGCTGCTGAGATGTTGTTGAGAAACATCAGACACAATGGCTGCGTGGACGAATTCCTGCAGGACCAGGTGAAACACACCTGCATCACACATCACTGATTCATGTGACATCACTCTGATTCATGTGACATCGCTCTGACCTCCTCCTCCTTCCTTCTCAGCTTATCATCTTCATGGCGTTGGCAAAAGGAACATCTCGGATTCGAACTGGTGCTGTAACACTGCACACGCAGACAGCTATCCACATCGCAGAGCAGCTCACTCAGGTCAGAGACACCATCACTTGTGGCGTTTACAACGCTTTATGTTAATTAAAAAAAATGTTCTTCTCGAGATGTTTCTCTGAACCTTGTTTTTATTTTGATGTTTTCAGGCAAAGTTCACAATAACAAAGTGCGAAGATGAGCTGAGCAGTAACGTCACCTACATCATCGAATGTCAAGGATCAGGAGTCAACAACCTTAACCTGTAGCCAAACGCATACACACACACACACACACACACTCTGTCTCTGTACTGGACTCGGTAGCTGCTCCCGTCATGGCCGGCCCTCTTAGCTTCTGTCTCTCAGGGTGTTTCCTTAAATACTGTAATAAATAAATAAAAGTCTTTCCAATGTTGACATGTCTGCGTGTTTTGTTTTTTTTATTTTATTTAAAATGTCACATCCTGGGGGGTTGACGGAGAGGTTGGGGCTGAGGTCACATGACCAGGTGAAGAGAATCAGGCTGTAAAACCTGGATCATCAGAGTCCAGTTCAGTTCTGGGGTAAACAAATGAACTGACACAGATCATGTGACTGTGTAGATGACAGTGTTGCGTTCTGGGAGCTGTAGTTCATATTGTCTGAGACAAGTGACTGTCCCCAGTGGATGCTGACCCCCATCCTGACCTGGACCAGGACTTCCCATGGCCCCAGTGTTGTTTCCATGACGTCAGTGTGTGGCGGTGTCATATTGTCCATCCTCTCACCTGCTGATGTACAGTGCATACAGCAGGAAGTCCAGTTCAGACCTGAATGTGTGTTGAAACCTGAGCAGGATGTAAACTCACACCTCTGTCCCCTCTGGAACCAGCAGTAATCGGATCTGGGTCACCTGACACCTCCTCGTCTCAGCCCTAGACCCGTCCTCACAGTCTTCTCGGTCTGCTCGCTATTCTGCAGCATGGCAGACATTGGTGCCTGGAGGACGCACCAAGGCAGTCCACGGGTCTTCCAACCAGGACCAGGAACTGGACCTGGGTCAGGTTTGGGGCCAGGGCCAGTGCCAGGGACAGGACCGGGACCAGGGCTGGGGTCAGGTCTGGTACCAGGACCAGGGACAAGGCCAGTTTCAGGACCAGGTTTAGGACTGGGGCCAGGACCAGGGTCAGGGGCAGCTGCCAACCGTGTGTGGATATCTCTGATCGCAGGTGAGTTTGACATAAACAAAACCGATCAGTCTTAAAAAAGACTTGACAATCAGATGAGATCAAAACAAATCATCTGCAGCAGGAGAAACTGTCCTGGGACCAGCTCAATGCCCTCCAGTCATTTAAACACATTAAAACTAAATTATTAGGTGTCACATGGTAACCACAGGGAACTGGATCCGGATCGGATCATAACGGTTTTGGAATACAATGTGTAAATATACTATAAATGTTCAGTAAAAATCATTTTATTCCCGCTTGGACCAAAATACTCTCCAATCGTGTCTCCCAGCTGACCGTGAAGGCGGCACGGAGTTTTCTGGTCACTGATTGGTTGTAGTTGCTAGGGGAGCGGCTACCGTTGCTACGGTAACGTGTCTTAAGGAGGATTCGGTCAATCAGAGTTTCAGACTTCCAGAGCGTCGTCAAGTCGCAGGCGGGCTAACATGCTAACCCAGGAATATTTAATAGTTAAAAAACGAAAAAACAAACAACGGAAACAGTAAAAACGGTTCTTCTGTAAGTAAGGAGCAGCCACGGGGACCGATGGGAAACCGAGGAGAGAGTTTTTAACTTTTCAGACAGTTTGTGTCACAGCAACTGCTAGCCTGCTAACGGCTAAGGGAGCTCTTAGCAGTCTGAAAAGTTTGTGAGGCTGTGGAGGGGGGAGGGGGTCCATGACGGGGGAGGGAGTCCGGCACTCCCCCATCCTGTCTGCCTTGTTCAGGATGAGCGAGGACCCAGAGCTGCTGGGGGCCGCCGAGTTTATCAAAGGTAAACATTACAACCAAGGAGCTAATGCTAACAAGCTAAGCACAGACATTAATGCACCAATTCATTAAGTTTAATGAAGTTTCTTAGAGGTTTTAATAATGTTTTAAAAAGTGTGTATGTAGAGTTTATCAGGTGTAAACTGACTTTGAATGTATTATAAAGAGTAAGAAAATTATTAGAATAACAAAAATAAACTTTAAGTAAGTGTATGTGTTATGACCACACATATTAAGTTTGTCACTGATCAGTGATTGTTTACATTGATGTCAGTGTGACGCTTCAATATATTATTAGATATACATATCTGTTATATGTAGTTAAATTCAAGGGTATAACAATTGTAACTGTTTGTACCAGATTTATTTGATATTTTAGAGTTTTCTGTCTCTTTCATTTGTCTTTGATCATATTGATGATGTCATTATGTTATTTATGATTTATTCAGTTGAATTAAAACCTGGACTCTGACTGTGGCTGCTAACTGATCTGAATTCAGTGTTAAAGTGAGTGTTTGTCTTCACCAGAGCGTCTGTACTTCGCCACGTTACGCAGTAAACCCAAGAGCACAGCCAACACTCACTACTTCTGCACCGATGATGAGTTTGTCTACGAAAAGTGAGTTTGTTTATTGTATATGTATTGTGTATGTATCGTTTATGACTGAGTCACAAACAGATGTAGTAACATGTGAGGCTACAAGATAAACAACAGTATTTATCAGCACAACACTGCAGGACTCAGCAGCATCACTCAGCTGCAGTGAAAACAAAACAGGTGTGTGACTGATCCAGGTTCAGGTCTCTGCTTGGCTGCACACTGTCATTCATATGTATTTATATTTATTGTACACACGTGACCTGTTTGTTGTGTCCAGTTTCTATGCAGACTTTGGTCCCCTGAACTTGGCCATGTTGTACCGATACTGCTGCAAACTCAACAAAAAGCTGAAGGTGAGTCTGTGCACCGTCTCTCCCTCTGCAGGAATGTCCAGAATGCAATGGGGTGATACGCCGTTATGCAACATCACACTGAGACTGTAACACACATGACAACAGGTTTCATCTGACTGAACAAGCCTGTTGGACTCAGAGAAACACGTCAGGTTTATCAGCACGTGTGTCCTGCTGCAAACAGTTGAGACACTGACACTACATGCTAGTGGAGTCCGTGTCAGTCAACAGACAGTCAGTGTCCCAGTATGACCGTGTGTGTATTCATACATATACATACATACACACAGCACACATAGTACATATATTGTGTATGTGTAGTGTATAGTGTAGTACTCAGTGTGTGAAGTCAGTTGTTTTGCTGAATCAGTTTCCTCATTATGAAATTATGAAATACTCTGTGTTGTGTGTTGTCGTTGCCTTGGTGATGACATTCCTCTGGTCGACTATTGTCATTCGTCATGACGACCAGCCGACCGGACAGTCTGGATTCACGCACTGACGTGCGTCTGTATCAGTCATACCTGTCCAGGTGGAAATACCTGAGACACAACCCAGAGCATCATGGGATGGCAGAGATGATGATGATGAGGAGCTGATTATCAGTCAGAGCAGACCGTAACACTTTGGGTTATTTCTTCATCAGAACTATAAACGTTTTGGAGGAAGGGCTTTTAATTTGAAACCGTGGTTACATGAAGTGAATCAGGGCTTGGCCCACTGGTCTTAGTCTAGAATCTGGTCATATTAGTAAAAATAACTAAATTATTTAAGGGAACAAAGTTTTTTTTAGGGTGTCTAAGTTATCAAACTTAGCTAGCTTAGCCACTTTAGCTGAAGTAGTTAGCAACTGATCAGCCATCTACCTCACAGGTTTGCCTAGTCTGCTTCAATTCAAAGGCTCCTGCCTCCATCAACAAATTCAGCTTTTTTTCCTGAGCTGTGAAAACTACAACTGTTCACTCCTTCACAGTCCAACATATCCCAAGATTCATTGCAGCACAGGTGACATTTGTGATGTGGACGTGTAGTTAAAGCTAAAGGTCACATGACCACAGTAGTAGGAGCAGTGAGGAGGAGCACGTTTTTAAATGGACTGAATTGGACTTTTTCTGCAACATGTAAAATGAAGCTGAATTCGTTCTATAACGGACACAAACTTTTAGGAGCTGCTGTTGTTGCTAGACAACAGGAGAAGCCTGTGACGTTACAACATTAAGTAAGTAAACGGACCATGTCATTTAAGTAGTGATGGTTCAGATCTACATAGACCAGGTCCTTCTGACAAACAATCAATTGTGAGCTTGTCGGTTCACTGAGTCTAATGAGAAAATAAAAAGTCACATTTCACTGTGAAACTTCACGTCTGTTCATCATTTGACCGGTGACATAAATAAATGTGATAAAATCTTCTCTTCCTCAGTCGTTCACTCTGAGCAGGAAACGTATCGTCCACTACACCAGCTTTGACCAGAGGAAGAGATCCAACGCTGCCGTGCTGATCGGAGGATATGCTGTGAGTCACTTTCTGTTCCTGTTGTAGGAACAACAGTGATGATAAATCACTGGTTCTCTAATACAAGTTGTTCTTCTTTTTGTATGAAGAAAACAACAACAATAAACTCCACGGCACAATAACGATAATTCAAATAAATGCGTCACTAAATACGTGAAAAAATGTGTCAAAATTAATAACGAAAGAGAATGTTCAGTAGAATGTCAGCAAAATAACAAAAAATAAATAAATAAATAACAATAGTTACACACATACATATCGTAACCTTCCTAAAATAATCACCTAAGTTATTTTTTTGGCAAAATTGACTTGTTTGCCTAACACAGCTTTCACATCGGCCAATTGTGGTTGCGTTGTGCCTGCAGCTGACACCAAGGGTCGTCTGCTGATAATAGGCAGGGTTTTCGACAACACATCACATCTGCAACCAATGGTTTGGTGTGTGGTGTTGGCTACAGCATCTGTAGACATGTATCTGTCTTAATGTCAGAAAAGAGCTCAGGGTACTCACAGATGGTTAGTGTTAGCCGCTCGCCCACGTTGTTTTGTTGTTTGGACTACAATATTTCCTTGATCGCATGAGTTCATGTCACTGTGAAACAACTGAAACCAAGGGGGTTCAGTGTACAGTGGTGTGGCTACCACATGCAATTTGAAAGTGCCTTAAGTCATCTCCTCATGATGCTGACCATCTGTGGTAAAACCACCTACAACCTTAGTTAATCAAATCATCTGATTCTACCCCTTTAAGATAATGCCCTTCAAGAGTGTGATTTAAGCTGATTTATTATGCCTAAGTCCAAATAAAATGTGACTTAAGCAATTTTAAAAGCTTTCCAAAATAGCAGCTACTGTCAGTGAACTCATTTCCATGATTCCGGACTCGTCCCAAATTGGTATGTGATGAGAATTTTATTATAATATAAGTTTACTTAATAAAGGCTAGGCTATAAATATTACATAGTTGTTTAGTCTTATTATTGAGTCGTCATTTAGTCGACAAAATAGCTAAGTCCTTGGTAAAGAATGTAAATCCTTCACAATTTGTGGCTGTTAACTGTTTTCTGTCTTTTCAATCAATATTTCAGCCACTTTGGGAATCCCTGATGTAGTTTAATTCAACTGCCCACAAGACATTGAATGTTTTGGTAACGCTTTAGAATAATGATGAAAAATGATGTTCATAATAATTGATGTTTATAAAGCAATAGTAACACAGTAAATAATAATAATAACATTTACAGACATCTGAAAATGATTAGAAAATGCTGTTTAGTTAGTTTGTCAATGTTTTATTGTTGACACAAATATTGCTTAAGTCACAAAGGCATGTTCAAAAAATTGCCTAAGTCATTTATTTCTCTTTTTATTCCCTTAAGTTACATAATTAACACACAGTGTTATTACTATGCCAATAGTCATCCTTTGTTACATCCTTTCTTAGTGAAATTATCAGTAAATGTCATATATTATATTTGACAAAAAATTACATTTTTGTAAGCGTTTGGATAAAAACCCGCACCACTCCGCTCACATGCTCTGGTCTCAGTGCAGGGAAGTTAGAATGAGCTAAATTCAACAACACAGAGAAAATCAGAACCAGCCTTTATTTGAGACCAGCGTTTGTTGCCAGATTATTTGTAATAATTTGCTGTAATACATTGTGAAAAGTTTCTTTTCTTTTTGACATTTCCAACACCATTATTATCTGGTTTCTACCTGTATGATAAATAAATAAATACATAAATAAATCAGCCAATCAGACGTCAGCAAAGTAACATTGTCAGAACCTAATTATAGACCTGTACAGGTGGATCACACACACACAGCTGTGTGTGTGTGTGTGTGTGTGTGTTGAATATTTGATGAAACCTTCAGACCTACTGACCCACTGAGCTCCACACAGAACCCTGTTCAACAAACAGTTAAAATACAGCTACAAACATCACAGAAAAAAAATCTGCTCAAACTTTAATAAACATTTTTTTATAAAGACTGAGAGAGAGAGTAAAGTGTAAATATTAAAACATACTGCTTTAGTGCTTTGTTAAATTTAGGCCAGTGTCTCTTAAAAATCAACTTATTTCTCAGATTATCATCATATTTCTAATGTGAAGTTGAACCGGGAGAAGTAGTTTTAACTTAAACTGTTGGATTGTAATTAATTTATCATCAAGTTCATAAACATAAATGATTTATTGTTGTCTCTGTCTCAGGTCATTTACCTGAAGAAAACTCCTGAAGAAGCCTACAGAGCTCTGATCTCTGGCTCCAACGCCTCTTACCTTCCCTTCAGGTCAGTGCCCAACTGCAGCACTGCCCTACTACAGTACTGCAGTACTAACATAGTACCATAGTACTGCATCATTAGGTTCACACAGTGAATGTAGCCAACTTTGCTTTGTTAGCAAAGTTGGCTACCTTCACTAATTTATATATTCTAGTTAACACCTCAGGTAATGTAGCCACTTCAGCTAACAGAGCATCGTTAGCCCTTGAAATCAGACAGCTTAGTCTCCATCTTTGATGTTTACAATGACAAAGGACGTCCCAAAGGACAGCAGGACACCAGTGATTTGGGACTGTCAAACATTATGATTCATGATGTTTTGTCAGTCTGAAAGCTGGAGACAGTCCCAAATAGTAATAGTAGTTATAGTAATAATAGTTAATATTTTGTTCGATTCAAATGTGGACACTGCGATAGGTTTGTCATGTTTAGGTTTGAACCTATAACCTATAAAATGAGTCAGAGCCTGTGTTATTTTAACTGCCTGTGGTTTTTCTCAGCATTTTTCCTCGCTTTTACAAAACCTGAGTTGAAGTTGGCTGTTGTGGTTTAGCATTAGCCGTAGCGAACTAGGTATCGGTTGTTGGTATTGGTGAACTTTAACAAGTACGAGTATACAAGCGCAGTATCGGCCCGATACCAGTATTGGCATCTGTGTATCCCTAGAGAAAACTGGTTGAGTTGCTACATGCCTCAGCTAACATGGCCACCTTAGCACACTTTGTTGGCTACATTAGCAAGCTTGGCTATGTGTTGCTACCATGCGTATTTGGACATGTTAGCTAGCTTTGCTATGTAACCAAACTTAGCTACATTACCTAAGTTTGTTCCGATGACTAACTCGGCTACATTGGACAACTAGACTTCATTAGCAAACTTTGTGATGGTAGCTGGCTTGGGTACATTGGGTAACTTGGAAAAATTTGCTTACTTTATCAGCTGTGATTCATTGTGACAGAGGAGGTCCTTCATGTCCTTCTGCAGAAATAGTGTCTGTGTGTGGCTGGATTAGATTTTAGCATCAGAGGTATGAACTCTGCTTTCACTGCCACCGCCTGCGTGTGATGACAGCTGAAAACACGATGAAAAAAGTTAGTTTGAAGTTTGAGTTAGTGGTTTCAGAGCTACTAAGTGAAAGAAGAGAGGGTGTGTGTGTTTGGACAACAAAAAGCCCTTTATTTCCCCGGACACACATACACAGTGGTTATGTAACAGCGCTGGTGTTGTCAGGACGAGGTCGACTCATTCAGTGTGACGGCGGTTGATGGATAAAACATGAGGAGGACACGCCTCTCTCGATGAGGCGTTCACTGACCATCAGACACTTTTCGTTTCTTAGTGTCTGTTTAAAAATAATGTGTGACTCTCGACACGTCCTTCTCTCTGACCGGAGGAATGTGTTGCCACAATGTCGACTTGGTGAGGCTGTGACACTCCCGTGATAATGAAGACGAAGATTCACACACTTGCCTCAGACTGCAGGACAGGACTGTCACAGGACACATGTCCCATCACATGTGTCCATTAAACGTATCCAAGTCCTGCAGTATAAACTAATGCACCTCCTGTTGCTGAATAAAGTCAAAATAAAGTGACAGAAAACGACAAACACTTAAGTTTTATTCAAAATATTCAAATAAAACTGACAGAAACTAGAACAACGACAAAGTAGGAAGTCATGTGACTTGTTCTTCTCCTGCAACGTCATGTGATGTGATCACATGACAGTTCACAAGTGGTTGCAGCTGACGGGCTGAGAGCTGTTAATGTCAGCTTCAGCTGCAGCTACAGACACTGGAAATGTCACAGTGTCAAGGAAACGATAACAACTAAAGAGGTCCTCAGATCAATAGTCAGTATCAATGAATAATCAGCGTCTTTCTGCAGGGATGCCTCCTTTGGAAACTGCAGCTACAACTTGACGCTGCTCGACTGTCTACAGGGAATCAGAAAGGTGAGCTCAGGTGTCCTCATTCTGATTGGTTCCTTGGGCATTAACATCACAACTCTGACAGGATGATGTCATCATATATACTATTAGGAACAACCTGTGTGTGTTTCAGGCTCTGCAACACGGCTTCTTCGACTTTGAGACGTTTGACGTGGATGAGTATGAACACTACGAGGTAAAAACCAGAGCAAGAAAAACTGTCACATGACAGGAAAATGAGAAGAAGCTTAAAGTTGATTCTCCGTGGATGATGTTCAGAAATGAGGTAGCAGCGCCTCCGTTAAGACCGTCAGTGTATCACAGGGTCTCATGTTTGTTGGCAGCGCGTGGAGAACGGAGACCTGAACTGGATTGTCCCAGGGAAGTTTTTGGCGTTCAGCGGACCTCATCCTAAAACTAAGATGGAGAACGGTGAGTTCACAAAGAGAGACGTCAAAATGAAACAATCATTTATCTTCGTTTAACCACATAGAAAATATGACAAACGTTTGATTTGTGATGACTGACCGTAGACAGTAGAAAAACCATCAATAAAACAGTTTTATTAGTTAAAATATGCAAGAGGCACTCTGGTTCATACATCAAAAAGAAATCATCTAATAATATTGTCTTTACCAACGTTAACACATTAACTTCCATAACCATTCAGCTATCCACTCAGAGAAGAGAATCAGTTGGTGACACAACAACACAAAGCTGTAAAGAGATGGCGTTTGTATACAAACACTGAAGAGTAGTGGCCCCAACACGGATCCCTGGGGAACACTGCAGAAAAAATGTTTCTAAATTTGTGAACACCCAGCTCGTCTCTGATTCGTTGTGTAACTATTGTCTCTGGCTCCGCCCCCTGTAGGTTACCCTCTCCACGCCCCCGAGGCGTACTTCCCATACTTCAGGAAGCACAATGTCACCACCATTGTGCGCCTCAACAAGAAAATCTACGACTCCAAACGTTTCACGGATGCTGGCTTCGACCATTATGACCTGTTTTTCTTGGACGGCAGTACACCAAGTGACATCATCACACGCCGCTTCCTGCACATCTGCGAGAGCACGGACGGAGCGGTGGCAGTTCACTGCAAAGGTGAGGACACCACCCAGTCAGCATGTCCAGCAGGTGGTGGGTCTGATTATTGACTCAGCAGATTTACACTTTATGACAAACCTCTTCTCTCCATCAGCGGGTCTTGGCAGGACGGGCACTCTGATTGGCTGCTACCTGATGAAACATTATCGCTTCACGGCAGGCGAGACCATCGCCTGGATCCGGATCTGCAGACCGGGCTCTGTGATTGGACCGCAGCAGAACTTCCTGGAAGAGTGAGCTATGTTTTATAACGTAGTGACATATAAAATATATGTAATTGCTAATTTTCTGCCAGATATCAGTTAACAATTACATTTTTTTTAGCAAAACCTGAATATTGACTTAATAAATAACTGTAAAATGGAGCATTAAGGTGTCACCTTAGGTGTCAAAGTTAGCTAAGATATCCAAACTAGATAATGTAGCGAAGTTAGATAACAGGATTCAACAGGATAACATGTTTACTAACATAGCCAAGATAGCTAATGTAGCAACATTAAATAATGTAGCAAAGTTTGCTCCTGTAATACAGGTAACTGAAGTTTGTGAAATTTGCTAACATGGCTAAGTTAACAAATGTAACCAAATTAGCTAACGTAAGGAAGTTTGCTAATGAATTTTGCGAACATAGCTACGTTAGCTAAATTAGCTAAGTTAGGCAACACACATACAACAGATAAGTTTAACAACATAGGCAAGTTACCCAACGTAACCAGATTAACTAACTTAGCCAAGTTAGCTTAAGTAGTTAGCATCTCCATTTGTTTTCTCTCAAATCTCCACAGTGCTGTTGTTCTTTGGAGCTAACTGTGATAGTTGGACTGAGGAACATTTTCCTGCATGTTTTCATTCAACTTCACCTGTTGTTGAGGGGTGGATACACAGTGTTGGAGGCAGTTCACACTGTTTTAATAAAAAACATCTTATTAATGCGCTGAACTGAGAGTGATTCTGCTGTTCTATGGAAATAAAGTTGTGTCGTTCATTGGCCGTAGACATCACAGGTATGGACTAAATTGTCCCATTGAAAAGGCTAATGATGTAAGTTAGCTTGAAATGACTCAGTTACCTGAGGTGCCAAAGTTAGCTAAGATATCTAGATTAGCAAATGTAACTAATGTTTGCCAAGTAGTTGGCTAAAGTGGCAAAGTTTGCTAATGGTGATGTTAACATATGATATGATATTATTTTATCCTTTAATATTAGTTAATATTTCAACTGCAGCTGTGACTCCAGGTGAGTTTACTTGATGCCTTGTATCTGTCTGTATGCTAACAGAAAGCAAGCAGCGCTGTGGTTGCTAGGCGACAGTGAGCGTTCCCAGAAGGCCAAGCAGGAGGAGAGGGCAGTGTCGCACCTCATCACCAGCATGGATGACCTCAACTTAAACCCCGCCCACAATAGCAACATGTGTACGTCCCCGAGCGCTGACCATCAACAGGAGGTCCGACACACACACACACACACTCACACACACACACACTCACACACTGTTACATAAGTCTCAGGGTGCATTTGTTTTACCCACCAGGGTGAGGTGACTGACAGCAGTCTGGGTCTGACTCAGGGAGACAAACTGAGGGCCTTAAAGGGCCGGCGTCCCCCTCGTCCCGCCACCACTGGAGCTCTAAGGTACTGAGACCAGAACTAGGGCACAACCTGATCCTGATCCTGAACCCAGACACATGTGTAAACATCTGTTTTCTTTCAGACTGGAGGAGATGAAGATGCACAGCAGGTCGTCATCTCAGCCGCTCAGGTACAAGTCTGACCTCTAACCCTGGATCCACATCTGGATCCAGTCCAGGTGTTTGTGGACTAACGACTGATCTGTGTGTGTGTGTGTGTGTGCGTACGTTTGTTCAGGTTGTCCATGGGTGCTGGTCAAGGCCCCTCATCCCCCCTCAAGTCTGCCAAGTTCCCATCATCCTCTGCTTCTGCTGCAGCCAAGAGGATCGGAAGAAGCCCGTCATCATCAGCGTCAAACATGAGAGGGTCAGTGTCACCACCGCCACCAGCCTCCTGTCACACACACAAGAAGCGTCACTGCTCCTCACTAGTTCCAGACCTGATCCTGTTGTGTTAAATGTCCTCAGGATTAGGCCTGTCACAATAACAAATTTTGCTGGATGATAAATTGTCCCAGAAATTATTGCGATAAACAATAACATTGTTGTTTTGAGACTATTTTCAACTAATATAATAATAATGGCATAATCATGCAAGTACAACCTTTCAAAGACAAAAAACTTTCATTTCCAAAAGAATATCTAACACTGGAACTGTAAGACATTTAAATATCCAAAATAAATAAACAAAACAACCAAAAACAATAATAAAATTAACTCTCAGTCTCTGTTAACAAAAAATGCACTTGAATAAAAACTGAACACAACCAAAAACAATAAATAAAATGGAAATAAAAAACCACATACAACTGGATTGTAATATAATCGGATGATTGTTTTAAGTGCAGATGCATGTTAGTTGCTACTGTTTTACAACAAATGCAACATACCGGCTCGCACAGGTTAAATGTTCACCACAGTCATTTGAATCCGAAGTGCTTCCCACGCTGCAGCTGTTCGGCTTCGAAACCAATTCATCGCTGTTTTTTCCAAACTTCAACTAGCGTTTTCTCTGGCTTGCTCTCGTGCTGCACTGTGTGGTACTGGACCATGCAGCTGTCAAGTGACTGACACTAGAGTTCACTCCTCATTATGCTAAGTTAAAGAGAGTGACGTTAACGAGAGGGGTCAGTTGAGAGCGATGCACCAGAGTAAGAGAGAGACGCGAGGAAAACACATAAAAATGGAAATTATCAAGGCCGACAAAATTATCGAGTTCATTTTAATATATCATGCGATTAGTTGATTTATTGGTTAACACAACAGGCCTAATCAGGATGTTGTGTTTGGATGTTGTATGATAAAGATGTTCACGCGTGTTGTATGTGCCCCCTACTTCTCCTCCACCCTCAGCTCTGCCCTCGGCTCTCGATTGGCCAGCTCTCTCAGCGATCTGTACGCTGCAGATGTGGAAGAGGACAGGAACGCCCCCTATCCCTCCCCTCCGCCCTCCTCCTCTTCCGTGTCTCTCAGCCCTTCCCTCTCCTCTCTAGCCCCGCCCCCTCTCTCTCGCTATGGTAACAACCCTCGCAGCATGCAGCACGAGGTCAACAACAACAGCGGTTCATACGGCGGCTCTGCGGTGCCCCCCGCAGGGAAGAGCCTCGGTCGGCCGGGGCCACAGGACTACAGCGCCTACAGGGGCCCTGGGCCCTACAGCGCTCTGAAGGGCCCGTCAGGACGCTACCTGAGCCGCTCCATACCTGTAAGTCCTCTGACACAGCAGCAGCTAGGCCACGCCCCTCTCTGCTCATTGGTCCTCTCTGCTCTGATGTGACTAACTCACTGGACATGGCAGCTGAGTCTCATTGCAAATTCAGCTGACAAATCCAGCTTCTTTTCCCAAGCTGTGAGGGATCCAACACAGCCCTACCTAAGTTAGCTGAAGTAGCTTAGTTAGCTAATTATCTAAGGTAACAATTTTAGCTAAGCTATTTAAGTTAACTGAGTTGGCAAACACTGGCAAGTTTGTCAAAGTAACAAAGTTAGGTGAAGTAGCCAAATTGACTGAAATACTTAAATTACCCAAGGTTACAAGTTATTAAACAGTCTAAATTAACTTAGTTAATGTTGCTGCATAAGCACATTTTGCCAAGTTGCCAAGGTGTTTAAATATGCTTTGTGGAATGTGGCATATCCCAAGATTCATTGCAGCACAAGTGCTTTTAGTGATGTGGACGTGTAGTTAAGGCTAAAGGTCACATGACTGGAGTAGTAGGAGTTCACTCAGACGCTGGTGTCAGTCCGTCTCCTGTGTGTCTGACTTTCTGCTGTTTTCTTCTTTTCCTCTGCTCAGTAATAGGTCACGTTAGGGGTGTACGACTCAGAAAATGCCACAATTCGATTCAACATTGTGTTTTAGGCTCAAAAATAGATTTTCAATTCAAAGCTAGGGATGGGTGGTAAAACCTGGTACCAAAAGGACTCCAGGGCTAAATCTTTAAAGACCAGAGCATTGAGAAGATCTGGATCGTTAATCTTGATTGTTCTTTCACGCACATGTAGACACACAGACCAGCTGTGGAGAGTTCTGATCTGTTTATGGATCACGGATCCAGACTATGACCAGAAATTTAGATGCTGGGGGAGCTTTGTAGTAAAATTGATGCAGCGCCATCTATTGGAATGGCGAATGTTACTCGATTTAGGACAAGGCTGTTACAAAATAAAGATAGAAAATATGAATCGAGATTAGATCTTTATTAATTAATTTTGAACTTGAATCACGATTTCACAATTCACGATTTTTATTTTATTTTTATTTTTTTGCACACCCCTAGGTCACATGACTCTCAAATTTTCATCATGTTGACTCATCATTCATGTTTTCATTAAATGTTGGGGGTCACAGTCACTTGCTTTCTGCTCTGCTGTGGAGGTGTCCACTGTCTCACACTAACATGAAGCTGCTGCTGAGTTAAAGGAACCAGTTGAGTTCAGGAGTCATGAAGAGCTGCAACATGTGCAATTTATTTAATTTATCTAAAGTTTTGTTTTTAAATAGTGTCAGAAAGACTTAAATCTAAACAACAATCCAGATACTTCCTCTGTCACCAAGCTCCATCTGTTCATGCCAACTCATCGTGTTGTACAAATTTATTGTGTTCAAATTATTTTTCCAGAGTTAACTTTGCTACGTTAGCTAACTGTGACACCTTAGTTTAAGTTATATATGATAATATAGGACATTTTTTAATTCTATTTTCATGTTGACTGGAAAAAAAAAAAACATTAGCCGTGAATTGTCCATCGCTCCGGCCCCTCCCACTTCACGTCCACCCGTCCCTCGCCCCACCTGGACCACAAGCTGAGACCCCGCCCCTGTCTGTCCATCTGACAGGCAGGTATGTGCGATTTATTAGGAACAGCAGGTCAGTTTGGATGGAGGGTGTTTTCAGGTCACACGGTGACCTGTGATAGGCCAAAAAGCTGTGACATTACCTGATGCAAGAGTTGACCTTTAACCTGTGACAGTGTGACCTTTGTCTGTTTGTGTTTCAGTCTCTTCAGTCTGATTACATCCAGTACTAAAACCACACAACTGGCCTGAGGATACGTTACCCAGAATCCCCTGCTGCGTGTGTGGGACGCCTAAAGGGAAGATGACGAGGACCAGCCTGTAAATATGATGTAATCTACACGCGTGTGTTTATCTCCAGAAGAAGATTTATTTAGATAAAGACACAGATTTTATATTTCTAACATATTTTTGTTTTAATGAAAAAATTATTTTGAGGTTTTTCTTTTTGATAAACTGAAGATGGTTCAGCTGATGATGGCTCGCCCGTCGCCACGGTTACAGTATTTGCTTTGTGGACTTTTATTTTGTATCAACAGCAATAATAATAACAACACCAATAATAATAATAATATTAATAATAATTATTGACAAGATAATGAAGGGACCAAAAACAGAACTCAGGGGTGTGTGTGTGTGTCTGTCTGTGTGTGTGTGTGTCTGTGCATATGGATGTGTGTGTGCTTATGTCTGGTGGATCAATGGAGCTAAAGTGAATAATCAGTTACTCTGATTGTTTTTCTGTTTGTTAAAAGTTTCAGTTTGTTGACGCCTGCATCTCCACATCCGTCCAGCAGGAGGCAGAAGGCAGTTTCTGTCCTCCTGCGTTTTATTCTGGCAATCTGCAGAAGTCATGTGATCTCAGCATAGATGTGTTTGGGCCAGCGACCTGAAGTCAGTCTGAAGGTTTTTATCAGCCGTTGACCTCTGACCTCAGCTTGTGTCAGGTTATTATCACACCAGCAGAGGGTTTCACACAGCGACGGTATAGAAGTTTGATTCAGGTTCTTTCTAAACCAGCAGCTCCATCACTCTTCTGAACAGACGCATTAGCATCATGTTAACATCATGTTAACACGTCAGTAGCGTCTGCACCAGAGCAGACTGAAATAAAACCAGATGCTCTTGTTTTTGTGCTGAGGTAGGCTACCTAGCTGAAGCAATGAATCATGGGATGCCATTAGCAGATAAGACAGAGTGACCTACACCAGTCGTCGCCATCAAAAACCTTCTGGGATGTGATAGAAACCATTTTAAATTCCTGAGCGTCCATCAGCTGATCCTTAAACAGTTTTTCCTCTACCTCCACTGGCAACAAAGAGAGTTTACACCCGACACGCTTTCAAAATAAAAGCCTCCACCATATTTTCAAAATAAAAGCTCCAGCCCTTATGAGGGAAATGAAATGTTTCAGCTTGAAAAATAAAAGTCTCCTCAGGCTCCAAATCACTGATGTGCCTTAAACATGCCTGAAGAGGGCTTTTATTTTTGGAAAGAAGTATTTTAAATCCTGATCCTGTTTATTTTATTTTTGTGTCTTTGTTGGATGTTTATGAAGGGAAGAAAAATAAATAAACAAATGTAGGTTTTTATTTCTGAGCAGTAACAAATAAAATCATTGTGCTTCTGACTTTGTCTCGTTTTGTTTTCCTCATGTGACTGAGTGTGGTCACATGACTCCATGTCGTCTGGGACTCGTCAGCACTGATTTGTGATCACAGTCTCTATGTGTTAATCAGTTCATCAGCAGGTTTGGGGGGAAAACATGGACTTAGTCCAGGTTCAGGTCCAGGTTTAGGTCCAGGATCAAGGCTCGGTCCTGAGAGCTGCAGATGTTCTGTCATAAGACATATAAAAAAATAAATAAATAAAAATAAAAAGTGGTTGTTTTACAGTATTGTAGTGCAGGATGCATTCAGCAGAGGGCGCCATTGTTTACAGAATGACAAAACAAACAAAGGCCCACAGCAGGGAGGAGGAGGAGGAGGAGGAAGGGGGTGTCACCAGGGGGGGCGTCTTCTGTTTCAGCTGCTGAGATTTAAAGACGCTTTTTCGTGGGTCGAGCTGATTTTCTGCCTCAGACACTCAGACTTCGACACAAAGGAGACGTAGCAGCTGTGGACATGTGTCCTCCATCTTTTATTCTCCGCGTCACAGGTCAGACCACTTCACTCTCTGTCCTCCATGCTGTTTGTTTATTGTTTATTTGTTGCAGCCTAAACCACATAGGTTTTATTCTGATGTTAAACTGCTTCAGGTTTTCTGAAACAAATAATGTTGTTATAAACGTGTAAATAAACAACACATCTGATACTTGATGTGTTAATGATGCAATCAGGTGACCTGATGTGAGGTCACATGACCTTCTGTATGTTTATCATGTTACATTTTCTGCCTTTTGGCTAAAAATGTTTGTTGTTAATCGCTTTTGGTTGTGCTTTCTCGTTGTTGATCACCAGCAGACGTCGTCTCACATTCATGATGTTTCAGTTTGATTTAAGTTCTTTCTAAACCAGCAGCAGCATCACTCTTCTGAACAACACATAAACACATTAGCAACATGTTAATAACATTTTAGCAACATGGTAATAACTTAACCAACATGTTAATAACACATTAGTCCTAGCAATGTGTTAATAACACATTAGCAACATGTTAATAATACATCAGCGTGTTGTTACCAACATGTTCATTCATTATCAACATGTCAAAGATACATTAGGAACATGTTGGCAACAGGTTAACACATTAGCAACCTGTGTAAAACACGTTAGCAATATGTCGTTAGCAACATGCTAAATCATTGGTAGCATGTTTAAAACATGTTAACAACATGTTAATAACATGTTGATAACTCACTTCTCATGTTGATAACTCTCCCTTGTTGTTGCTGTTGTTCGCTGTCTCAGCCGTGCTCCTGATGTCATCGTGGTGCATTCAGGGTCTGCGTGTTGACATGTCTCCCCGGGAGCCTCTGTTCAGACTCGGAGAGCAGCAGCAGCTGGTCTGCTCGGTACTGGACTGTCCCTCATCGCCAACCTTTTCCTGGTCACTGCTCGGGGACAGTCCCCTGATGGCGTCCATCAGCTCTGATGGGAACCGGTCAGTTGTGACCTTTGACCCCGTGATGATAGAGCATGAGGGCACCCTGCTGTGCCGAGTCGTCTGTGGAGGAAACAGGAGGCAGATCCAGGCGACAGTCCGCGTTTACGGTAAGTTCAAAAACATCTGATGTGGATCAGACAGACCTGATCCTAGTCTAAAGTCCACATCTGTCCTTTGTGTCCAGCTTTCCCATCAGCCCCGGTGATCCAAGGCCATGATGCTTTGAGGCCGGGGGTGGAGTCCACCATTACCTGCTTGGTCTCTGACCTTTACCCTACTGAGATGCTGAGTCTTACCTGGACCAGTGGAGACAAGGTCCTGAGTGGCACCATGCAAGATCCTCGACCCAGTTCGGTCCAGTCCAAGTACAGGTTCACACCTCAGAAGCAGGACACAGAGACCAACATTACCTGCAGGGCTGTACTGGACATGCCAGACCTGCCACCTGAAGCCAGGACGAGAGAGACCACCATCTCGCTCAGCATACTGTGTAAGTTCAAGTCTTCCAGTCTCAGTCCGAGTATTTTAGTCTCAGTCTGAGTCTGAGTCCTGTTTGTCAGGATCTGGTTCAGTTTATCAAGATCTGGATCATGATTTAGTTTGTGCTCTGGTTTAAGATCTAGTCCAGTATCTAGTTTAGGACCTGGTTCAGGATCAGGTTTACAATCTGGTTCAAGAAGTAATCTAGGATCTGGGGCCACATTTATAAACATTGCCTATTCACAAAAGAACGCGTACACCATTTTCTACGCAAACTTTGTGATTTATAAAAAGCAAACTTGACGGGAAAGTGTGCGCTGACCCATGCGTACGCACAAAAAAGGGAAACGGGAAAAGTGAGAACAAGGAGAACGAGCTGAAATTAGTTCAGTGATAAAAAGTGAATGAAAGTAAAGTAGAAACATCGCATGTCAAATTTGAAGACGTTTTACACCGTCTGATTTACACATATAGACCTATGGATCCAATAGAGAATCTTAACTTCACCTTTCATTGTGGCAGCTCACACATTGACTATATCAGTATTCTTATATTAGATGTAACATTAAATCTATCGGGTCTCAAAATTAATAAATAGCGGTATAGTGTGTGCATGACCTGACCTGTACTTGTAGATAACGTCTATTCACTTCCCTCTGTACAAAAACCCCCTTGACTTTGTTGAGAAATTCCTCTTTATCTATTTTTTTAATTTTAAAAGTGTTTCAGTTTCAGTGGACATTACTCCAACCGACCGGGGGGCTCTAGTGCGAGATACCAAACAATACCAAACAATATTGTTTGCTTCCCCTGTCTGTGGTTTCATGTCTGGCAAATTCCTTTTCTTTGTGTTTCTTTACACCTGCACCAAGCTTGTTTCTCTATAAATAAATATTGATTATGGGTGTTTCACTCATTTCTAGTCAGTGGTTGGTGTGGTCTGACCTACACACATATGTCGCCACATTTCACACTGGGATTTATAAATGTAAACTTGTTAGATGTGCGTATGAATGGTTTTATAAATCTGATTTTTTTTCCTGAATATCATATTTTTACGCACTTTCTGTGTTTTGTCCATACACCATCTTCTAATATGAATCCTACGCACAGTCTTATAAATGAGGCCCCAGGTCTGGGATTTGGTCAAGGATCTGTTTCAGGATCTACTCTAGAACATGGTTTAGGATCTATTTCAAAATCTTGTTCAAGACCTGAGGCCTGTACTACGAAGCAAGTTCAGGATCTCTTTCAGTTATCTGGCTTCACTAATACTAACAATCGCAGTCTGGAAACGAGCAGAGCGGCGACTTCACAGCTGAAGAGCAAACAAATATTTTACAAAAATACGAAGAAACCCGGCCGATAATCCAAACACAAAAACAACATGGCAGCAGCTGCTAAAAGCCGGACAGACAGCTGGTAACAGATCGCCGATTGTGTAAACGCGCAAGTTCACAGCCCCACAGAGAGTAGTAGATGTGACTGAAATTAAATTAAAATCAAATCAATGAACTGCTGAAATCTAGACTGTTGTTACGGTGAATAGGCTGATACAACTTTAACCTTCATGTTCAGCTGCAACCGTAGCGGCACAAAACAATAAAAGATTAAATATAATAATATGAATCAAAGTGAAGTAGACGTACTTTTATATCTTATAAGTCCAGTACAGTTTCAGCGCATCAGTCAGTCTCTGGTTTAGGACAAGCACAGTTAATGAAGGTGACGGGGGTGTGTCGTTGAACCCTGGCAACTCCAAACAGGCTGCATTTGTACAATGTGTCAATAATAAAATACAGTTATTTAATATCCTAGATAATTATTGTAGGAGTCAATAACACACTGCTACTGTCTGAGGGACAGTCAGCGCTCGACTGCTGTGTCACTGACAACGTGCGGTTTGAGGAGATCACAGATATTTAAGTGACGCTCCGATAAATAATCTTGCTGGTCTCTAAAAACCCTCGTCCTCCTCATAGACCCTCTCTCAATCCTGGCACCGAGCTCCACAGATCTTCAATATCCTGCAATATCCTTTAATAATCCTGCTTCGTAGTACAGGCCTCAGGTTCAGTGTCTGATTCCCCTGTAGATCCTCCTGTTGTGTCGATGAACTTGGACTCAGTGTTGGTGATGGCGGGCGCACCTCTCATTCTCACCTGCTCGGCGGAGGGTAACCCAGTGCCAGTGGTGTCGTGGGTCTTCAGGGCAGAGGACGGTCGCTCAGAAGGACGAGGTCCCGGTAGTCAGCTCGTTGTCAAAGAGACAAGTCTATCTGATGCCGGACACTACGAATGTGATGCTCAGAACAACGAAGGAAAGCAAAGCGCAGCGGTGGACATTACAGTTCACGGTGAGAGCAACACTCCTGTGCAACCAGGAGGAATCATGGGAGACCTTGTTTAATGCCTGCCCCTCCCCCTCCCACAGCTCCGCCTACCAACACCTCCATCTCTGTGGGTCCAGGTGAGGAGGTGGTGGAGGGTCAGCAGGTCAACATCACCTGCCACTCATATGGAGCTCCGCCCCCTACACTAGTGCTGAGCAGGGAGGGGGCAGAGCTTCAGAGGACAGACTCCACCTCCTCCTCACTCTCCTTCAGCCTCTCCTCTGCCCAGCTGGAAGACTCCGCCAACTACCATTGTGAAGCCTCCAACCAGTACGGGACCCAACTGATATCCAGCTCCGTCAGGGTCAGAGGTCAGTGAGGGGTGTACCAAATCCTTTTGTTTGTGGTTCTGCCGATTGTACATTGTGCATTATACAACTGACGTTACATCACACGCTCTTGACACTCAAAAATATCTGCAAATGTCTGTATCTGTAAAAAAACATATAAAAACAAGAAGAGGTGAACGCAAGATCTATTTGATTGTTTACTGTCACTGTGGGCTTCACATTGAACCCCACCCCAGACATTTCTGTCCAATGGTTTAACAACCTTAGCACACGTGGTTTTGTTGACAGATTTGGGCCCATTTGCAAAAAGTGCAATGTGACAGTGAACCACACCAAGCAAAACCAAACAAAAAAAAAAAAAACATCATCAGACTGTGACTGAAGTAGTATTTTGGCTGCTGTCTGTGCTGCTGTTGCTTCCTGCAGATTCAGTCATGGACATCTCGGACCCCATCGGTAGGCCTGTCCTGACGATTATTTAATTAATAAACCATTAATCTAGCGATTATATTTTCAATTAATCGACTTATCTATTATACTACTACTACTATATCTAACAATTAATTTTTGAATTGCCTATTATTTTCCCATTACTCAATTTATGTAACAATTTACACAATATGAATCTCAAAACATTTTTAGTAATACCAGATATTCCAGTCATCCAGGATGAACGCTGTTACACTGGCATAACACTGAAGATGCTGGCTACTGTAACTCTTAACACCTTTTTGGGTAAAAAAATAAAAAATAAAAACAAATGTATAAAAACAATAAAAACAGAATTTTCAACAATGCAAACATATTTAATACAATGAATCTTTCATCAGTTTTCTTCAGTGCAAACGTAACCTCAAGACCTCAACACCGTTACTTAACTTTGGTTATTTTAAAGTTTTAACTGTTAAAAGTCATTATCTGAGTCACTAAAATGAGTGAAGGTTTACAAAGATTCTGCTTTCATGTATAAAAATGGGAACTTAAAGTTCTTTCCATTTTGTTTTATAGGATGTAATTTTTTTTATCTCAATATCTGTTCCTTTATGGTTCATTTTAGCGTTTGAAAGGTTATCAAGGGCTCTGTAAGTTAACTCATAAAAACACTTGTAACATAAGAACATAAGGAATGTGACACTTTAGTGAACACTAGGATGTTTATTTTATTATTTTGTGCTTAATGTATGATATCGTCTCATATTGATCACAGACCCTTTATGAATTAAATTGAAACTTTATTGTGATGTTCTCATATCAGCAAATATTGTATTGATGTCCAAAGTATCAATGTAATATCGTATGATGATGAACCAAATTCAAAACCGAATCTTGGAATCGGGACATCCCTAGTACCTGGTCAATTACCTAGATCAATAAACTAAATACTAATCAATAACATGATCGATAAACTGATCAGTCTCCTCTGCTCCTTCAGTTCACCCCCTGCAGGTGGAGGTGAGTCCTGCTGTCTCTGTTGCTGAGCGAGGTTCAGGTATTGTCCTGACCTGCCGAGTCTCCGGATGTCTCCAACCTCCCACAGTCACCTGGAGGAGGACGAACTGGGACCAGGACCAGGATCAGGACCCGAGCATCCTCTCCCAGACACAGCTAGTGAATGGCTTAGCCCTGCTCCACCTGCAGAACCTGGACCTCCAGGATCAGGGAGGCTACAGCTGCGAGGTCCAGTGCGACTCAGTCCTCAGGACCGGGACCAGCCAGGTCCAGGTCTATGGTGAGTCTGTTATAACATTTCCTCATATAAGATGAATGGAGCAGTTTGAAGCCTCACAGCCTTGTCAAACGTTCACCTACAGACGTCATTTAAATCTTAAACAGGTCACATGACTTTGACTTTTTGACTTTTGTTTATTTATTTATCACAGTTTAAGTTTGATAGGGTTTTTGGACCATCTCTGAGTTTATAATGGGTGTGTATTGTAGAATGGTGGAATGTCACATGACCTGTGACATCACACTAACTCATCAGCTGCTGCACTTCACTATTTTTTCAGTCACTTTTCCTCTTGTAGCTCCCACACCTTTCACTTCTCATAACAAGTGTCAGGACTGAACTTTTTTTTTTTTTTTTCTTTAATTCACTGGAAATTTCCCTTAACTTTTCATTGAAAGTTACTGAAAGAACTGAAAGAGTTTCATTGAAAGAACTGAATTCTTTCACTTGGGGATAAAACACAACGTCAACCACTTTTTCTGCTGTGATCAGTCGTTTTTCATTTAATGTACACAAAACACACATCAGCAAAAAGTATTTCGGTGTTCACCATTTCAAATCTTTGACAATATGAGTTATGGTTCCTGACTAAATGGCAGGAGTTTCAGAGGCTCACAGTGACAGGCAGCCGAACCAGTTTGAACACAGCATCCCACACTTACTGGCTGAGCCCTGCCCCCTCGGACCTGCAGACTCTGAACTGTCTCTGGTTTGAATCAGTTTGATGGATTATTTCACTCTTTCCAGTTTATTGTGACATTTTCGCTACCACCAAAGTCTAGAGGTCAAATAGTTACACACTGTTTCACACAGAGAAGGAACGTGTTCTCTCCGGACAAATGCCAACACTCTGACACACAGGAAGCAGCACAACAAGGGCAAAAGAATCCAAAAATACCCCCACACACAGTTAAACACACACAGATCCACCCAACTGACCCCCTGCAGTAAAACACTGAATCCTCCCTCAGAGACAGGAACATGGTATGTTATTATTTCTCAGACTGAGAGTGTTGACCTTGGATCAGTTTCCACACTAAACTGACTCCCTTTATTATGGTTTATAGTGAAGACATCCAAGCTTCAGTCTATCCACTCAGTGTCTCTTCACTGCTTCATTCAGCCAAAGATAAAGCTAGCAGCTGGAGGAAGATATGCCTTGAAGCTAGCAGCTATTGCTACATGAAGGATTTGTTGGTTAACGCTAGCAGTGTTTCATGCTAATTTAGCTCAGTTCAAACTGCTGAAGGTCACCAAGAAAAGTTTCATGATTCTGATTGACCTCATGTATCCTTAGGATTTATCTCAAGACAAAAGCACATTTCTTGTCAGTATTGCACAATAACCCCCATGCTGTGGCCCCCCAAGCTACAACCTAAAACAAGGAACAGATGACAAAGTGTCTGTGTGGCTTCATTTTCATGACTGACATTAGTTTCAGCAGAGAAACGAAACTAGCTAATAAGGTTATCTTGATGTTCTTTGGTTTCCCCAGCGTTCCCGTCTGACCCAGTCATAACGGATCAAGCTCCCGTCCTGCTGGGGCAGGAGGTGGTGCTTCGCTGTCATGTCTTCAACGTCTTTACAACAAATAGTTTGAGGATCCTGTGGCTGGCGGGAAACACCATGTTGATGTCAGAGTCCTTCACATTCTCCAGTTCCTTACAGAACGTGTCATCGATGTTCCAACTGAAGGCAGAAGAGAAGCAGCGGGTCCTGACCTGCAGGGCGGAGCTACTGACAGAGGACGGCAACGTGCAGCAGTCCAAGATGACCAGCGCCCATCTGCAGCTTCATTGTGAGTCTCTGAGGGAATAAAAGCCACACATACGCGGCTTTAGGCTTTTATTGTGAAGCAGCTGCAGGAAGTGGTGAACTTGATATAATTTAAGGTCTGCAGGGAATGATGGGAACTTTATTCCCTGGATTCCTGGGAACTAAATAGGGATCGGTGGACTGAGCGACTGGAAGTGTCAGGGACCAGAGCGCCACCCTACACCATGTCAATAATCTCATAATTACTAATCTCAGATTCAGGATTATCCCAGATTAAGGTATTCAGGTTTTAGATCTAGATCTAATCTCAGATTCAATGTTAATCTCAAAGCCAGGTCTAATCCCAGATCAGGGTTTTATTTCAGATTAAGGTCTCATATTACGGTGGCCGGGAGGTGTAAACCAAGATTACAAAATGTGAAACACTTTTACAAAACTGGATCGCTGTCCACCTTGGCTGTTCATGAACTCTATCAATGAGAACTCGTGTTGGCTGTTCCCCGTTATTACTTCCGGTTCAACCCCAGAGTTGGTGCATTCCCTTTCCAGTTGATGGATGATATTTGTGAATTTGTTTCGGGACTTGTAAAAGTGTTTCACTGCTTGTAAATTTGTTTTGCCGTTGTGTTTCATGTCTTGTTAATTTATTTTCTGAAATGTCAATTTGTTTCGGGACTTTTAAATGTGTTATGGTAATGTAATTTTGTTTTATGATATGTAAAAATGTTTTCTAAAATGTGAATTTGTCTCAAGCTTTGTAAAAGTGTTTCATATTTTGTAATCTTGGTTTGCGCCTCCTGGCAACCGTCTCATATCAGTCCTGCTCCTTTCGTGTTTAAGATGCTCCAAGGAAAACCTCCATATCTGTGGGTCCAGGTGAGGAGGTGGTGGAGGGTCAGCAGGTCAACATCTCCTGCCACTCAGATGGAGCTCCACTTCCAACATTGGTGCTGAGGAAGGATGGGGCAGAGCTTCATCGGGCAGACTCCACCTCCTCCTCACTCTCCTTCACCATCTCCTCCACTCAGCTAGAAGACTCCGCCCACTATCATTGTGAAGCCTCCAACCAGTACGGGACCCAGCTGGCGTCCAGCTCCATCAGAGTAAAAGGTCAGTGCTTAGACGCCTTCTTTAATGGCCTCTTGACCAGGTTTGTCAGATCTGGTTTTTATTTTCTCCTCGTGAATTTTAAAATGGTTGAGTTACTGCTGTCTTCTCTTGAAAGAGTCTTTGATGTTTGTACAGTGACTTTAAAGGGTTCCTACAACACATTTTTTGACTATTGCAAACTGTTCTTTGAACATCTATAGAACATATGTAATTTTTTGGGAGCTAAGGATGATCCAGGAGCACTGCTACAGGGCCTGATATAACCTCATGATAAGGCCCTAGAATAAAATGACTGGTTTTCCCTTCCTTTCTGCAAGCTCAATAATACTGAAATAAGCTGTGCATTGATTAGTCGGTTTACCCCGAAACTACCACGATGTGTTTTGTTGCCGGAAAAAGAAGTCAGGGAAGTATGTTTTGTCATAGATTTTATGGCAACTATGTGTTGTATGTATAGTAACTTATAACTATGTATAAATGGCTGTATTAATGATAATGTTACAACTATCCTGCACCCTATTTAGCCCCAACCCCCCAACCCATTTTTCTGTTTTCCTCTCGTCCAACACAGGCGTAACTCAAACTAACGTACGCTGTCCTCTAGTACTAGCGACACTGTATCTAAGTGGGCTAGAGCTCCTATTACGACATCGCAGCCTTGCTGGTTTTACCACAGCCATTTCTAGTTTACAAATTTAGACACACCAAGCAGTCTATATCCAACAATAACAAGGTAAATCTGGTTTTGAGTTCAAGGACCCCTTCAAAGACTTTTGATGAATCGAAGGAAGTCCTGCTGAGAGAGTCCAGACTTATCATCTCTCAGATATAAAGACAAATAAAGCCGCTTTTTAGCTGATCTGGATTTGTATATATTTTCAGCTCTGAGTACTTTCATGGCATTCAGCCTCATCTTATCAGCAGCTGAGTCATCTCATAGCCTGTGTCATTTTGAAGGCTCCTTTAACAAATACAGCTTCCTAAGACTGAAAGGCTTCAACAGTTGGTTCCTTCAAAGCCAAACCTAAGTTAACTGAAGTAGCTTAATTACCTGAGGTAACAAAATTAGTTTTCCCTGCCGTACCCTAGAGCTATATGCTGAGCAAAAAGTAATTCAAGACTGTTCGCTCAGCAGGTAACTCCCTGTATGTGCATAATTTTCAGTGAATATTCTGCGAAAAACTCTCCGTGTGCATCTACTTGAGCTATGTGCTAAGGGCAGAAATATAGGTGGCCGATCAAAACGCATCCTCCGTTCACATGATTTCATGTCATTTCAAGATGGCGACCCACAGCCAATTGACAGTTGAAATGGAAGAATTGGAAGAAATGTTATTGTTAATATCTGGCCACATGTCAACTAATTTGTCCTCAAGTATGTACTCGCTAATAACTTCGCTAAGGGCCACCATCTTGAAATGACATGAGATCACGTGAACGGAGGATGTGTTTTGATTGGCCACCTGAACTTTTGCCCTCAACACGTGGCTCAAGCAAAAAATATCAAACATGTTTGATTTTCGCCTCAAGGCCTTGTGAGGCAGAAAACTCACCAAAAATTACATGCACACAGTGAGCTATCTGCTGAGCAAATGGTCTCAAATGACTTTTGGCTCAGCAGATAGCTCTAATATGCAGCAGACATTAGGTAACAGAAACAACTAAGAAGTAAGTTGAGATAGCTAAACAAGTTAATTATGTAGCTACATTAACTGAAGTAGCCATTGCTAAGTTAGTTGAGTTGGATTCATAAGCCTAGCTAAGTTAAATAACCAAATACAATAGCCAAATACATAGAAATAATTAAGTTAGTTGAAATAGCTAAATGATCTAAGGTAACAAAAGTTAATTAAGGTTAAGGTATCACAAAATCAGCTACATAATTTAATGTGGTCAAGTTAGCTGTAGATAAATTAGCTGAGGTGGTTATATAAGCCAAGGTAGCTGAATTAGCTGAGTAAGCTAAAATAACTTAATTACTTAGAGCAGCAAAGTTAGTTAGGTGTCTAAATTAGCAGTTAAAAAACAGGCTAACAAACATATCCAAGTAAGTAGAAGTATCTAAGTTAGCTGACATGGTTTCCAGATGTTTCTTCTGATGTAGTTTCTGCTTCTTGTTTTTGAGTCTGCTGTGCTCTGCTGTGACAGGCGTTATCTGACAACTCCCCCACCACCACTCCCTCCTATTCCCCCTGCTGAATCAAGAGTCTTTTAGCCTGTGGATTCAGGTTTGTGTTCAGACCAGATCCAGAGTCCCGATCGTTAAGTTCAAACCTGCACGTTCCTTAAAATAACTCAATCAGCAGACATGACTCCATGTCATATGACAGCTATCAGTTGTTGACTTGTTAGAGGTTAAAGGTCAATAGCCTTTCAACATGACTCCTTTTTATAAACCTTCAAGATTTAAAGGTGCCAGTTTTAAACTCATTGAGTCACAGCATCCGGGCTGACCTGGTCCAGGATCTCTTATCAGCGTCCACTTAACCTTCCTCCTCTCAGTCTGGAACAGTCAGCACGTAATTTTTTGTGGTTTTCTTCTTTACTTCCTGTTATGAGATTATGTTATGTTTCTTGCTTCCAGCTCCTCCCAGAAACATCACAGTCCTGGTCCTGCCGTCTACAATGGTGCATGAGGGACAAAACGTCACAGTCTGCTGTCAGACCATGAGTTTCCCGCCGCCAGCGGTGACCCTGAAGAAACTGACCAATGGGACAGAGCAGTTCTCGCTCACTGGGACCTTCCTGCTGGTCAATGTCTCCACCAGAGACTCAGGACTGTACCAGGTCAACGTGACCAATGACCTCGGGTACCAGGTCATGGTCTTCAGCATCAGCGTCAGAGGTCAGTACAGACCAGGTGCACACACAAAAGAATCTACATGTCACTTTCTCTGCAGGGTTTGGGATTTACAAAAAGCAATCTTCACACGAAAATGTGCACACCTCCATGCAAGCTCTGACCCATGTGCTCACACAAAAAGAGAAAAGGTTGAAGAGCGACCTCAGAAGGAAACGCAGAGAACGAGCCAAAATTAGTTTGGTGATAGAAAATGAATAGAAGTATAACAATTGTGGGTTTGGTCAAACCTACACACAGGTTTCACCACATTTTGAGCAGACTGTGATTTATAAAGGGAAATTGGCATCAGACATGCGCACAAAAGGTTTTATAAATCAAATTTTTTGTGTGTATACACTTTCTGTGTTTTGTCAATATGGCACCTTTTGACATGAATCCTACACACAGTTTTGTAAGTGAGGACAGACCAGTTCAGACCAGTACAGACCTCTATAGACTGGTTTACCAGAGCAATATTAATCAATCTTTATTTGTGTAGCACTTTTCATTCAAAATATGTATAATATAAATATGTCTTTACAGAGGCAAGTACAGACTAGTTGAAACTAGTCTGGAATGTCTGGACTGGTTTTAGCAGTCCAGACCATGTCAAACTAGGTTATACAATTCAAACTAATTCAGTTGATACTGGTTCGGACCAGAGGCCTGTACTACAAAGCAGGATTAGTTCTTATCACGGAAACATCAAATTTAACTCTGGGTTTTCTGTCCTATGAAGGTGGTTCACTTCTTACCGGGGCAAGACCCTCCAACCAATCAATGCTCTTGAAAATGTCTCGTCCTTTTATTGAAGATCTGTGGAGCTCGGTGCCGCATTGAGAGAGGGTCTATGAGGAGGATGAGGGTTTTTAGGGACAAGCAAGATTATTTATTGGAGCATCACTTATATATCTGTGATCTCCTCAAACCACACATTGTCAGTGACACAGCGATCGAGCGCTGACTGTCCCTCAGACAGTTGCACTGCTGAGTTATTGACTCCTACAATAATTAACTAGGATATTAAATAACTGTATTTCATTATTAACACATTGTACAAATGCAGCCTGTTTGGAGCTGCCAGGGTTCAACGACACACCCCCGTCACCTTCATTAACTGTGCTTGTCCTAAACCAGAGACTGACTGATGCACTGAAACTGTACTGGATTTATAAGATATAAAAGTTCACCTACTGACACTTTGAAACTTATTATTACATTTCGTTTTTATTGTTTTGTGCCGCTACAGTTGCAGCTGAACACAAATGTTAAAGTGGTATCAGCCTATTCACCATAACAACAGTCTAGATTTCAACAGTTCATTGATTTGATTTTAATTTAATTACAGTCTCATCTACTCGTGCTTTGTGGGGCTGTGAACTTACGTGTTTACACAATCTGCGATTTTTTGCCTGCTGTCTTTTCGGTTTTTAGCAGCTGCCACTGTGTTGCTTTTTGTTTGGATTATCGGCCGGTATTCCTCATATTTTTGTAAAATGATAGTCTGCTCTTCAGTTCTCGTTTCCATGTTTGTGGACATCTGCTGCAAACGCCGCCTCTTTTTATGTGAATGTGCTCACATCTAGATTGGAAAAACCTGGGTTGACTAATCGAGTTGATAACCAGCTTCGTAGGAGCTTAGCCAGACTGTGATTGTTACAATTAGTGAAGCCAGATAACTGAAATAGATCCTGGGTAAGTTGAACTTGCTTCATAGTACAGGCCTCAGGACACACCAGTTTAGATAATTAAAGACTAGTTCAGACCAGTTTATACAAGTTTAGACCAGAACAATACAGATCATGTGAGACCAGTACAGACCAGTTTAAGCTATCACAGACCGGTTTGGGTTGGTTCAGACCAGGGCGCACCAGTACAGACAAGTTCCCAAATAATAAGTGTGACACTGAGATTTTCAGTGACTGTGATTCGAGAACCTTAAACCTAATGTTGTCCTCTTCGTCCTCAGAGAGAAGCTCCAGTCTTCCTCCCAGACCTGGTATTATCATCATCATTCCAGCCATCTGTGCTGCTGTCGGGCTCGCCGCCACAGCCGCGTTCCTAGACTATGTGAGGAGATTGAGGAAGAAAGGTTTCTACCAGCTGCCTCAGACATCTCCACCCTCGGCCTGAGGATGACCTTCCTGGAATTTAATCAGTCTCTG
Organism: Polydactylus sextarius; assembly: GCA_016801845.1. Taxonomy (NCBI): domain Eukaryota; kingdom Metazoa; phylum Chordata; class Actinopteri; family Polynemidae; genus Polydactylus; species Polydactylus sextarius. The sequence goes on from CM028910.1 coordinate 5,064,367, forward strand.
TGGCTTCAAAATGGCAGCTTGTGGCTACCAAGCACCAGACTGTGGCTACTGTTAGCCAACCAGCAGCAAAAATGATGGCAACTGTACATCTTCACTGCGAGTGAAACATACAATCTGTTAGCTAGGCTGTCAGAATATTGTGGTCACTTATGACACCCTGACGTAAAACATTTGAATTTATCATCTGACTTGCTGAGCGACATCAACACAATAAATAAACATCAGTAAGCTAAGTCAACACAAGTATCAAGGTCATCTGAGTTGGCTAAATAAGCTAAAATGGCTAACTTAGCAAACTCCTTAGAGAAGTTAGCTAAGTTAGCTAAAGTAGCTACATTAACTAAGATGGCCAGGTTAGCTGATGTGGATAATTTAGCTAATTAGCAGCTCTCCAATGTTTGATAAGAACCAAAGTTTACACAGTTTGTTTTCTGGACCCTCCTGAGCAATGGACGTCTGCGTTCCCATCACAGCTAAACCATGTCAGAGCTTGTTACCAGAGATGTGATCCATCTTAGATCATTTACTACGTTTTCCAGCTCAAACAACATGTTTACTCTTAACAGCCAATGAGATACGCATCCTCCTGATTGGTGGATGTGTCACAGGTGTTACCCAATCAGCAGCGACATACATATAAGCTCCACCCTTTAAGACACAGTTCACACAATTATGAATGTGGTAGTTTGCCATCAGCATTCCTTAGCTGTGCTTTTTAAAAACAACAAATTGATCATGATTGTATATTGATTTGATTTCCAATAAATATATATATATATATATATGTTTGTAAAAACATTATGGTTTATACAGTGTTTTGCATTTTGTATATAAATATGAAAGGCTAATGTTACGGTATTGTATCACAAAAACTGATCAGTGATAAAAATATAATATAGACAGTGACAGTCTGGATGTTCAAGGTGCCATACTTCCATTTAAATAAAATTTCTCTCAGCGTGTTTGTACAGTTACAACATGAGATGAGGGTTTAGATTTTTTTACATGTGGTCTGATATTAAATGTAATTTGTTGTTTTTTGTTCTGAGACTTTGTAAAGATTCTGTGACTTGTTTGTTGTTTATCTCTGACTTTCTGTGAGCTTTTATTAAAGATATTTATTTCCTCTCTTCTCTCCACCATCTTATTGTAACACAATCTGCTTGTCATGGGAATTTCCTTGGAGTTCAGCTTTCTCTTTCACTTCTTCCTCCATCCACAGTTTACTGGAAGTTGTTGGGATGTCTCGCCATGTAACCATGGAGACGCCCACGGTGCTCTGTGAAACACAAACCATTTGTTTTTTTCACTCATGGAGGAAGTAGAGCTTAATGAAACCTTCAGTACTACTGAAACCAAAACAAAACATGTTATTCCCATGAATCTTTCTCATGTTTGAACACAGACTGTCTGTCATTCAGTCCTTGCACCTCACAGGGGAAATGTGTTGTTGCCATGGAAACGCTCTTAACAAGCCAATTGGCTTTGTGTTTCAGAGAAAGGAACAAAGAAAAAACAACCGGGACATTTTTATTCATTTATTCAGCTTGTTTTAAGCTGCACAGCAACACAGAGACAAAAATGGGACTAATCCCACTGCTTGACACTGAAATCCACTACAAGCCACAACCATAACTGGTCTAAGTGATCTACATAGTCTACAGTAGCCACCCTTCTGTCCACCAAGCTTCAGAGCATTCAGGGCTTTTAGTGGCCTTGGCTTCTGACTAACTACTGGAAACTTTATATTCTTGCCCCCCCAAGGACCTCTCACCCCTGACTCAGCTAAAACAAGGTATTCAGGTTGATAAATGAGTGTCTCTCAGCTCCATCTGGTGTTTTTCAGTCGTGTGGTGTTCGATGTCCCGTGGAACCACCATGACCTCTGACCTTCGTTGTGTAACAGGCGCACTGCGTTCTGCTGTGTCTTGTCATTTTAAACTGCTGGTGCTCTGGTATTTCCTGTCCCTGCACAAGAAGGGATACTTCCTGAGGTGAGGAATTGCTGGCTCAGACCAGGTCCCACAAAAACCATGTGGATCCTCATTATAGACAATGACCCTGGTCCTGGATCTGGTCCTGCTTCAATACTCCCAGGTGGTCAGACCCTGAGGACCGACCCTGTTCCATCCAGTCACCTTTAAACATGACATTACACTGACTTTCACAATAAAAGTCTGTCTGTGCTTGTTGACTTTTTTACTCTGTCAAGAGGGATTTTTACAATAATTTCATGTGTTTTGATCGACAGGTGTCTGATAGCTGAACGTTTTCAGAATACTTGGCAATCCAGTGGCAATGACCTCAAGTTGACCAATCATTTCCACTTCCTGCCCCCTGAACTGACCAATCATTTCCTATTCCTGCCTCTGAGATGCCCTCCTACCCCCCTCAAACCCTAGTCCCACAGTTGCTGGTGTTTAATCACAGGCTGATCATGAGGAGGAAGATGAAGCTGCTTCTGTTGCTGGTGGAGCGTTGGCGTCTGTGGTCGTCCTGGAAACTGAATTATCACCTCCAGTCATTAACAGTGACTGAGAGACTGACTTGTGACAGAACAGACTGATGTTCAGTAAGTAAGATGAAGCAGATAAATTACCTGAGGTATTTCATAAGGTAGCTTGTAACCTAGTTAACCAACGTAACTGAGTTAGCTGAATCATTAATAAGGTAACCAAGTTAGCGAAGGTATCTCAGTGAGCTAAATTAGTTAACATATAGTAACGTGTGTACGTGTGTACATGTTGGGCTCAGTAAGTTGTTTTGTTTTATAGGTTAGGTGTTAGGTATTGTTAGGTTAGGTCACTTGTTTTATAGGTTTGATTTTACTTTTAAAATACTTTTACTTTTTTATTATTTTCTTGTAAACAAGACTGCAGAGCACAATCGTTTCCTGTCAATGATCAACAAAGTATCATAATCATCAAAAGTTCATGTTAAGTTGATTAAACATGTTTGTTTTTAAGCTGTTTAACAGAATCAGCAGAGGACAAACATGGAGGAGTCACAGATATCTGAATCATGAAAAACATATCTGCTTATCAACTGTATTGGTTGTTTCAGCTTGTCCTGCTCACATTCTCCAAGCAACACCAACAGTCTATCATTTATCTCAACACAAACAACAGTGTGAAGTGAAACCAGAAAGGAAAGTTGGTAGCAATGAGTTCAGAGTCTCCAGATTGTACATTCACCCTGATCTACGAAAGTATGAACCAACGGGCCTTTAATTAGACATTTATGTCCTTTATTTACGTTACATACTAGTCCTGTTCCCTAGCAGTGCTGCAATGTATCTTGGGATATGTTGGACTCAGGAAAAAAAGCTGAATTTGTTGAAGGAGCCTTTGAAATGAGACAGACTCAGTGTTTCCCACAGAATTTTAGGAGACTGTGGCGGAAGTCGTGGTGTTGTTAGTACCCCCGTGCCCCGCACGCATGCACACTCGCCTCCCGCCCCATGGACAGTGGAAAGTTAAGTCTGAGTTCAGCAGTATGTTAGAAATTCACTGGTGCAGTGAGGCAACATACACTGCTCTGTTATCCGTTAGCACAACCTGTGCCAGCGTGTGTGTGTGTGTGTGTTTGTGTGTGAGAGAGAGTGAGACTGTGCGCGCGCTTGTTAGCAGGGTAGAAAGAGACCTAGTTTTTTATTGTCCGCCATAGTCTCGGTAATTAATGGGAAACACTATGTCAGGTGGACACCTGTGACATATACAACAGACGAGTAACTAACTACCTCAGCTAACTCAGCTAGTTTTATGTGTAAATTAAAGTATCTCGCTGCCGCTAATCAGGGAAGTGAATTTTCATTTGCATGCAGGGCACACAATATGCACTGGCAACAGTGATGGAGGAGATGGAGAAGAGCATGGCAAAGTCACTTTGCTGGGGCCTGTCTGTTATTCAAACCTTTCAGCAGATGTTTGAAAAGATACCATTTAAGTCTAATCTTATTTTGTATTGCCATTTTGTTGATGGAGATATTAGCAGCGTCTATTAAATAAATGTAATTTTCATATGAGCTGACTAATCATGTTAGCACTCGATTCCATGTTGTATTTTGAGGTTACTGTATGAGTATAGCAGTGTTTCTCATACAATGACGAGACTGTGGTAACCATGGCGGGTTACCACAGTCTTGTCATTGTATGAGAAACACTGCTGTTTAGTGCTGTTTAATTTGCTCTGCCATTGTTTCAGAATTAAACTGTTGATAATTTGGTACTTACTTTTGGTAAATGAAATTCACACTTTAATATGTAGATACCAGATAAAGCACTTAGGCACCAGATGGCGCACGTGTGTGTTGTCGTGGCATATCATGCCGTGGACGGAGAGTCTGTGGCGTTTGAACGCATCTCCAAGACAACAAAAAGCAGCACCGTTGTTTTTGTTTATAAAGCCTTTAATTTCCAAAAACAGTCCAAAAATGATGATAAAACTTAGTTGAAAATGAATAATAAATTCCAAAAATAACGAAAATACAATAAAATTAACAAAATAAGCAACTTAAGGACTTTAAACAATAAGGATGGTCAAAAACTGTTTGCGACCACAGCCTCTACCTGTCCAACATTGCTCAGACTGCCTCTCCACCCTTGTAGTGACATGTCATCCAACAAATGACGTGAGAAATTATATATTGCAACCTAATTATTTTCTATATAAAAATTAACTTCTTTAACATAATAATTAATCACAATTTATAACAATAAGTGACATATGTGCAGCAACTAAAAGTTATGTTTTACACAAAACAAATGGCTACAACATTCCGGCCCTAAATTATTGTTCAAAAACTAATTTCAAAATAAGGTCATGTAGCCATAACACAAAACAGTATTCTCTTTGCACATCAACATTCTGTGTAATCTGCATCTAGTTAATAGAATCATTAAAGTATCATTTATATTCCATTTCCATTCAATCAATTCCATTACAATCCATTTTTTTTTTGTGTGTCCCCGTGATAGAAACCAAAATCTTCATTCTTCTTCTGCAAGAATAACCAAAAAAATAAAGAGATGCATAGAATGCATTGTTTGCAAAATTATGTGCGTTATGTAAAAATATATTGCATATGTAAATGCAGTGAATGTATGCTTTGTAGAGTGTGTAGTCAGTATGTGGGGAGTCAGAGGTTCCCAACTGATAGCAGGAACCATGGCTACATTTCCTCCAGCAGAAGGCACAGCTTAGTGATCGGCCTTTCTAGCTCTGCTGTTTGAGTCCTGAGATGAACACGACAAACATGTCCTTTGGAGTCTGCCATGATCTCAGTAATCCATCCCAGTGGCCATGAATTTTTTTCACTCTGCTCCACTTCTGGCGTGCGTGCATTAGAAGGAGATACTCTTCCAAAATAGTGGAGCAACATATTGCTCCACAGTGTTGACAGATTTTAAACAATCGTCAACATAGAAATTCTGATGGATGGTGTTTACAACCTCAACGAAAGTCTTGATGGTTGTCATCAGCTGTTTTCAGCAAAGCAAATGCAGCGCAGCTCAGGGAGGACACAGCTCAAAGAGGTGAACCAACATTCTGTGCTCTTTTAAGTCCTTTGTAATGTCCCCATCAGTCCACCAGAGAAAGTGTAGAGAGTTGACGTCTTCTCTGGTCACTCTTACCTGATGAAACATTCCCTCAGTGTCAGTCATGAAAGCTACATGGCCCTGGCGAAAACGAAGCAGTACACCTAACAGCGTATTTGTCAAATTGGGACCTTGCAGGAGTTCTTTGTTCAGTGAAGTTCCAAAATAAGTTGCAGCACAATCAAATACCACACACAAGAGTTTTTTTGCATGGGTGATAGACTCCATGATGTGGTATAAACCACACCTTTCCCTCTTTCATTGTTCAACTCATCTTCAGGCACAACTTCTGCATATTTCTAGGAAATGACATCCTCCATGAACTCTTTGTACTCACTGAAAATTTGCCATCTCACCTGAACCTTCTTAAAAGGTGATGTGCTCTTTGTTGGGCCACAGCCTTGTTGTAGGCAAGTCATTTCCTTTATGGAAAGGCAGCTTCAGGCTGTAATGCCCATTCTCCAACACAGCAGAGCCTGAAACTATACCATACACTCAAGGTCTTCAACAGACATTTATTTCTTGTTTTCAAAGTGTTGCTCAACAAAGTCTTGGGTGTACTGTTGAACTAGAAACTCCTCAATGGATATTCTATTGCACTGCACAGCACCATCGTTTCCATCATTTTCCATACTGACTGGACCACTAATGACCCATCCAAGCAAAGTTTTCACAGCATACGGTCCACTGCCCTGGCTGCTGATCACCTTCCATGGTTCCATTGCTCTTGGGGCATTGACTCCTGTTAGCAGCCCAATGCTAGCATTAATGAGTGTCAAACCCACCTCTCCAAGGCCATTTTCTAATGTCTTCTTTGGGAATGTTTTCTTTGGAAACTGGAATACATTTGTGTGTGTAGGCATCAGGCAGTTTAATGAATGTGTCACCTTTGAGAGCAGCAATCTCCAAACCATAGATTTTGTGACTTGACACTGGCTTGGTTTGACCCATGGTTTTGAGAAAAATGGTCTGCCTTTTTCCATCCGCATTTAGTTGTATGTATCAGTGTCTCTGTGCAGAACGTTGCAGAAGTCCCTCCATCCAGAAATGCATGTGTTTGCACAACTTTGGGACTATTGCGAGTGCACACCTTTGCTCTTCTGCTCTCATCTTCCTGAATATCACACACAGTCATCCTCCAATTATCACGCAGCTTAAATGGTAACTTGGACACAATTATTCTCATGTTTGAGGCATTTTCCAGCTCATCCTCATGGTCAATTTCAGTCAATTTCATGGTCATTGTGTTGTAGCAGCTTTGCAAAAAAAGCAAATGTGACCTCAAAGCAGCTCCATCTTCTGCCTTTATAGCACACCAACTTAATGCTTTGCTCATGAATGCTGATGTGATCTTCATTTTATTTCCAAAATGCCATTCAAGCTGCTCCTTTGCTTTTCTGTAACCCTTACTTGGCTCCATATGCAAACAGCTGCATAGTTGTCTTGGTTGCCGACCTGTATACTGCTCCAGATAGTTAAGTTTGTCTTGTATATTATCTGTTTTGCTTTCTATTCTTTGTTGAAATGTTCTGATGAAGGATCGAAATTGAAGTGGATCACCATTAAAGACTGGAATCTCTCTACTTAGTAGAAGTGATGTGTTCTGTTGCTTTATCAATATTTCAGTTATTTCATTTTGCCTTTTCAGTAGATCAGCCAAACCATTATTACTGGGGGCATTTAATTCAATACAAACACTGGCCATCCAGAGTATCAACAGGTTCAACTTTTATTGAAAGACCTTTACTTTTGTGTGATGCCTTTGAAGCTGCTTTACTTTCTTTGACGTTGGCGTTTCAGCAGCGGATGATTTAGATGCGGCTGAGTAATGACTCCCATCCAACCTCTTAGACATGGACTAACAGGTTCATTTTGGCCTCTGCTGCTTCCAGTTCTGCAGCTAATGCCAGTTTTTCCTGCTTGGCTTATAGATGGGCTTGCTCCATATCCAAAGTATGTTTTTCTCCAAAGCTTGAATCTTTGCACTCAGACCTGCACGTTTAGCCTCGGCCTCCAGACATGCAGCGGACAACCTGATTGATTTGGAGCTCATAGAGAAGCTTGATAACCCAGTAGTTTGCCCCAACGCCTCAGAAATGCTGGGCCCGATTTCACTGTACACCTCATCCACATCACCGTCAAAGATAGCAGCCTCTGTTCCACTCTCTTCATCCTCTTTATCTTCATCCATCCACGATTCCACAAGTTTCATGAACTTTTCATAATCAATCATTTTGGGCTCATACCAGTCCGTGTGGTCCGTTTCCCTTTTTTTCCGCATCCAACAGGTTTTGTACATCCATTCATGAAACAAGTCTAGATTTTTCTTTACCACTTCTTTATCTTCGTTTGTTTTAACCACGTTAATAATTTCATTCTTTTTTCTTGTCACGGTGCACAGCTTTCCTCTGTGTGACCTAATTGTTTTTAATAACTCCCGTTCTTCATTAATATAAGCTGCGGGAAGGCTCTCCATTTTTTCCTTAGTTTTCTTAAAATGTTCATTCACAAAAACTCACTGGATGGACCATCATAACGTTTAAACTGAAGAAGTTATGAACATGAGAGCGCAGTGGCCCACTTCACTCGCAACACTTGGGCAAGTTGCCAACTTTCATCCAATGAAAATCCATCCATTATCCTTCGCTGATTAATCCACTTCATGGTTAATCCAAGCAGTCAGTCCAGCATCCAAAAGTTTTCGACTTAATGTTGTAGCATTCCATGCCATGGACGGTGAGTCTGTGGCGTTTGAATGCAAGACACCAAGACACCAAAAAGCAGCACCGATGTTTTTCTTTACAAAGCCTTTAATTTCCAAAAACAGTTCAAAAATGATAATAAAACTTGAAGTTGAAAATGAATAATAAATTCCAAAAATAACAAAAATACCATAAAATTAACGAAATAAGCAACTTAAAGACTTTAAACAATAAGGATGGTAAAAAACAAAATGTCAGACAGGTAGACCACAGGCTCTACCTGTCATTGCTCAGACTGCCTCTCCACCCCCATGGTGCCCAAACCTGTGATTCAACAAATGACATAAGAAATTATAAATTGCAACCTCTATTGCAACCATTATTTTCTACATACAAATTATTCTTCAACATAATAATTAATCACAATTTATAACAATAAGTGACATATGTGCAGCAACTAAAAGTTATGTTTTATGCAAACCTACAACATGTGTGTTAGCCCTGTTAACTACCATAACTCAGCTACTTAAGCTAAATTAGCTAAGCTGCTCTGTGTTTTTCCACTGTGATAATTCCAGTTTCATGTAATGAACTTGATTATTCCTTCTTCAGCTTTATGAACATTGTCTTTCACATCAGCTGTTCAGATGTTTGAGGTCAACTCTTGACTCTGAGACTCTGAGTCTTTGTGTTCATGTGACTCAGTATTCAGACTGTGCAGACACAGATATAATCAGTGTTCCTGTGTTTAAACAAATGTTTTGTTGAAGTGGAACTCAGACTCAGTCGAACTCAGACTTTGTCCTGAACACTTATCAGTCAACAAACCACAGGTGGAGGATGTAGAAGTCAGTACAGAATCAGTGACAAAGCTCTGACTCCCCCTGCAGCTCAAGCTCTGTCATCACATCATGTTCCATATTTTTCTTATTTTATTTTGAAATCACTCTCTGACAGTACTATTGCAGAATACGACCAGTCTACTATAGAGTACTACTGACTATTGTAGAATAATACATAGTACTACATAATACTTCAGAGTACTAGACTAATACAGAATACCACAGACTACTACAGAAAACTGCAAAGTACTACTGACTACTATAAGAGTACTACAGACTACTACAAAGAGCTGAAAATTACTACAGACAATTACAACGTAATACAGACTACAACAGAATACTACAAAATACTACAGACTACTGCAAAGGACTGCAGACTACCACAGAGTACTACAAAGTACTACAGAGTACTATAGAATACTAAAGACCACTACATAATACTAGAGACTACTGCAGGATCCTGCAGTGCTACATGTAACTGACTACACACACACACACACACACACACACACACACACACACACACACACACACACACACACACACACACACACACACACACAAACAAACAAACAAACAAACAAACAAACACACACTTGAGCCACAGTTTCAGAGCAGTATTGTACTTGCATTGCAGTATTTGTACTGCACAGCCTAGAGACTCCTGTTCATACGCTGGCACCTGCTGGTCAAATGTCTCAAATCCAAGATGGCCACCAAAGATCCAGAGAAAAAGAAGAAAATTAGAGAAACTGCAGCAGAGTTGGAGCAGTAGATAATAAGACAACAAATTATAAATGTATTAAAATTTTACTAATACTTTATAACAAATACATTACTCTGTGATTTATTGTCCAGTTTAATCAAAGTTTAAATAGTTTAATCACAGTTGAATCACAATGTATTCACAGTTTAGTCAATTTAATCACTGTTTAATCAGTTTGACCACACTCTAATAATACAATCATATTTCAGTCAATTTAATCACAGTTACATCACATTTTAATCAGAGTCCAATCACAATTTAATCAGAGTTCAATCACAGTTTAATCACAGTTTGATAATCACATATTAATCACAGTTTAATAAGAAAGTATCTCATTGCTTTCTTTCTAAACTGTAGCAGTGGTAATTGTAGAATTAGAACTAACGAAGTGATGGGGCTCGGCGCTTCAGTGTAGTGTTAATATTACTAGAGATATTTTAATTACTGCTATTAGGCCCACTACTAGTGGTAGTAGTTATTAGTCTTAGTAGTCATATTAGTAGTATTATAGGTAATAGGGAGGTGGTGGTAAAAGTATTATTATTTTATTATAGTAGTTAGTAAGACCGGTAGTACCGTGTGTACCAGGTGCAGTGATGAGCGCCGCCCTTTAAACGCTCTTACTGTGAAGGTGCGGCGCCGGAAGTTGACAGTTAGCTCGCGATAGCTGAGCGGAGCAGTGAGTGTGTGTGTGAGTGTGTGTCCAGGTGTGAACATGTTACCTTTATCTATTAAAGACGATGAGTACAAACCCGCCAAGTTGAACCTGCTGCTCAAACTCTCTGGATGGTTCAGGTAAACTCTCCGCCGCTAACTGAGCTAATCAAGCTAACGGGGCTAACGGAACTAACGGGGCGCTCCTAGCCTGATGCTAACCGGTTAGCCGCAGCCAGTTTGTTGCTCGGTGTCTGTCACCCCGACTTTATTAAGCCCCCGGTCGTTAACGGCAGATATCGGTGGTGTGCGGTGCGACGCCGTGACCATCCGGTGTGTGTAACTCGGGTTTTCCCGGTGTGTGCGGCCCCGGTTCAAACGGTGATGGAGGTCTGTGGCTCTTGTTTTCAGGTCGATCCTGGCGGATAAAACCTCCAGGAACCTATTCTCCTTCCTCTGCCTCAACCTCTCGTTCGCCTTCGTGGAGCTTATGTACGGTATCTGGAGCAACAGGTAAGCCCAGGCAGCGCCGCTGCCCCGGCGTCAGGCCGGAGCAAGTCCCGCTGCTCGACTCTGGATGTGCCACGTATGTGTTAGTGAGACTGTGTGTGTGTGTGTGTGTGTGTGTGTGTGTGTGTGTGTGTGTGTGTGTGTGTGTGTGTGTGTGTGTGTGTGTGTGTGTGTGTGTGTGTGTGTGTGTGTGTGTGTGTGTGTGTGTGTGTGTGTGAGTGTGAGTTAACGCTGTTGTGTGTGTGTGTGTGTGTGTGTGTGTGTGTGTTTCTGTAAGGGAGAACACGTGTGTGTTGTTCTAACGCTAATGTTTCTGTTTGTATAAGAGTGTGTCTGTGTGTGTCCGTGTTGTATGGTGTGCATGCATTGCGTATGTGTTGTAAGAATGTATGTTTATATATGTGTTTGTGGGTGTGTTTGTGTTTGGGGTTGGCGGTGGGTGGGGGGTGGTGATCAGGTTAAAGTCATTTTGTCAACACACACACGCACACACTGCAGGTGTGTGTAGAATAGTGTAGAACATGGTCTGTCGTTAGAACGTGTTCCTAAGTAAAACATTACTGATCCACTGACACTTGAACTTGTCTTGTTCTACCAAAACTAGTAGAACCAGCAGGCAGACTGATCCCCCTCCTTCTCTTTTATCAAGGGAACAAAGCTAAAATTCTTGTCAGCTGTTTGGGATTGTTACCATGACGACTGGTGAAACTTTATCTGAACTGAACAAATCACTGATAAAATGATTATTGGTGAAGCTCAGACACACTGATCAGTTTGATCAGTGTGGCTGAGCGCATGCGTCTGAGTGCATGTGTGAAGGATAGATGTGTGTAACGTGTGTGCATGTGTGTGTGTATATAATGTGTATGTGACGTGTGTATGTAAGATGCATGTTTCTCCCTTCAGTTTAGGTCTGATCTCCGACTCGTTCCACATGTTCTTCGACTGCACCGCCCTGCTGGCAGGTCTGGCAGCTTCCGTCATCTCTAGGTGGAGATCCAATGACAGCTTCTCTTATGGGTGAGACCAGAAGGCGTTCCGTTACCATGACAATGTAGCATCAGTTACCACGTTGATTAGGGTTGGGTATCGTTTGGGTTGTACTGTTGCCAAATTGATCATTTTAAAACCAGTTCTTATACAGTACTTTGTTTAGCTGGTCTTGGCGATGTTACCGTCCCCAGCAGGAGATCTGTCTGACCAAACTTATTTCGAGATACATTACTGATGGGTCCGCCACTTATAGAACTCAAATTCACTTGCAAGCAAGCAGGTGGAAGTTTTATGAGTATGAGAGTAGCGATAGTAGTTGCGTGCATGCTTGGGTCTTGCGTGTGCTCAAAACGCAGTTTTCTCGTTGCGTGAGCTATAATTTTGTTCTCCCAAGCAGAGTTTCTGTGGGTGAGTGCTGCGAAAACGCTTGCAAAATCAATATCCACATGCATGCATCTCATCACTGCTTGCTCAAGATATGGCTTCTGGATATTGCGCTATACCAGAGGGCTGAAATGAACAACTGCATATTCTAGTGGCACTACAGTTCACGTTGTCCTTCAGTCTAGACTGGAACCGAGTTTCTGTACCCCAATGATGAAGTAGTGGTGTTGTTCATGTTTGTCATTTTCTTCCTGTGTGTTTCAGTTATGTGAGAGCAGAGGTGTTGGCTGGCTTTGTCAACGGACTCTTCCTCATCTTCACAGCCTTCTTCATCTTCTCTGAAGGAGTCGAGGTAACACACAAGATGTGCCTTAGTTTGAGGAAATCCAGCTTCTCTTCCTCAGCTATTAAGGCAGCAATGGTTGGATGCTTCAGTCAAACATTTCACGAGATTCATTGTAGCATAGGTGACGTCTGTGATGTGGATGTGCAGCAAAAGGTCACATGACCACAGTAGTAAGAGCAGTGAGGTAGAGCTGAGGATAGGGTTTTTAAATGGGCTGAATTAAATTTTATCTGCAACATGTAAAATGTAGCTGAATTCTTTCTGTAACAGATGCAAACGGTTGTTGTTGCTAGGCAACAAGAATAGTGCATAACCTCTCTCTCTTGTTCATTCAGAGAGCTCTGGAGCCTCCTGACGTTCACCATGAGAGGCTGCTTCCTGTTTCTGTGGCTGGGCTGCTGGTGAACCTGGTCGGGATCTTTGTATTCCAGCACGGAGGACACGGACACTCACACGGAGATGACGGTAAGACCTACACAACTCGGAGACACGCACTGAGTATAACCTCGCTGAGTAGAACCTCAGTAGGACCTGGTTCCATGCTCTCTCTGTCTCAGGTCACGGTCACAGTCATTCCCTGTTTAACGGCAGTCTGAGTCACGGACATGGTCACGGACACGGTCACGGAAATGACCACCAGAGTAAACACGGACACGGACATGGACACGGAGAACACGGGCATGCACACGGAGGACATGGACACAGTCATGACAGTCATGGACACAGTCATGGTGGATATGGACATGGCCATGATGAACCACACTGTCATGGTGAGTGTCACAATGACTCCGGTTCCTGTTTAGTTTCTTGTTGAGAATATAAACATCTGATCTTGCCTTTGTCTGTTCCAGAGGAGTTTCACACGCCGGGGAAAGGTTCCAGTAAACAGATCCTTCAAGGTGAGATTAAAGAGACATATTATTCTTATCAAACTGTTTTAGTCCAGGATCCAACTTTATTGTTACATGATTATTAAACTGAACTTTGTCTTCTAACTCTGTGTTTCACTCTGACTGAGCCACCGGGGGGCGCCAATACTCCTTCAAAAATCTAAACTTTAGCTGTGTGTGTGTGTGTGTGTGTAGGCGTCCTGCTACACATCATCGCTGACACACTTGGCAGCATCGGTGTGATCATCTCTGCTCTGCTGATGCAGAAATATGACCTGATGATTGCCGACCCCATCTGCTCAATGCTGATCGCCATCCTCATCGGAGTCAGGTGATACACACACACACAGCTTCAGAAAGTCTTGAGATCCCTCAACTTTTTTCAATTCTGTTATGTTTTCTCATTAATCTATACTCGGCACCACACAAGTCAAAATAGAATTTTAGAACTTTTTGTAAGTTTATTAAAAAGTAATAACAAGATGTCATATTTACACAAGTATTCAGGCCCAGATTAAGTGTTGAGGTATGATGCAACAAGCTCTGTACACATGGATTGGGGGATTTTCTGCCATTCTTCTTTGCAGATCCTCTCAAGCTCAGTCAGGTTTGATGGGGACTGTCATTTTGATAGGGTTCAAGTCAGGGCTCTGGCTGGACCACTCGAGAACATTCACAGAGTTGTCCCTAAGTCACTCCAGTATTGTCTTTGCTGCGTGTTTAGGGTCATTGTCATGTTGGAAAGCAACATGATGCTGCTACCACCAAACTTCAGTTTGGTGCTTCAGACATTATGTTTAGAGTTGAGACCAGGCAGTTCAATCTTGGTCTCATCAGACCAAAGAATCTTGTTCCTCACAGACGGACAGTTCTTAATGTGCTTTTTTACAAACTCCACACAGGCTTTCATTTGTTTTGCACTGAGGAGAGGCTTCCATTTAACCTCTCTGCATAAAGGCCAGATCACTGGAGGGCTGTAGTGATGGTTGTTCTTCTAGAAGATAGTCCCATCTCCACATGGGAACTCTTGTAGCTGAGTCAGATTGACCATCCAGTCCTGGTTGTTTCAAAATTCTTCCATTTGAAAATTATGGAGGCCACTGTGCTCTTTTGAACGTTCAATGCAGCAAAACATTTTTTGTAGCTTTCTCCAGATCTGTGCCTTGCAACAAGCCTGTCTCTGAGATCTGCAGGCAGTTCTTTTGACTTTGTGGCTTAGTTTTTGTTCTAATATGCATTATCAGCTGTGAACCCTAGAGAGGCGTGTGCCTTTTCAAATCATGTCCCATTAGTTTAAATTACCACAGGTGGACATCAATCAATGATCAAGAGAAATGGGAGGCACCTCAGCTTAAGTGTTGTTGCAAGTTTTTTCATTTTAATAAATTTACACAAAAAATCTGTTTTAACTATGTCATTATGGGAAACTTTGTGTAGATTAATGAAGAAAAAACAATCTAAACGATGTCTAAAGGTCAAACACACACACACACACAGATTCTTGTTTTCATACCTTCAGGGGAATTACAGACACTTCATTGACTTAAGAGACATAAGGGAGACAGGTCCCCATATGTGTACATGGTACAGAGAAGGCGTCCGTTCGTCCTGGTCACCACCCAGTTGATTGACAGCTGTGATTACAGCTGATAACGGACTCGGCAGGAGGAGCAGGGGCATGGTCAACCAGCCACCATCATAGTGTGGTCAGCTGACTGTGTGTGTGTATGGGTTTATGCTCATGTTCTTTGTTGTGGCCGTCTTTACATCAGCTGTCAACCAATCTGGATGGATAAGGACAGACTGCATGACACATGATGAACCACAACTGTGTGTGTGTGTTAGAACCACTAGAAACAATTGAGCCATCTTTAAGCCCCTCCCCCTCAGTGCTGCCTAACTAAAGCTAAAATTGGCTAGCAGGTGTGTACACTATAATCACATCTCCAGGCAGAAGTGATGCAAATCTGACCCTTACTTTTAGATAATTTATCAATATGTTACATTGTGACTGCCTCATTGTTTAGCTGCAATTAATGGATTGGCTTGTGGGCGTTCGAGGGCAGTGCGTACAGTTAGCTACTAACTTAGTGATAAGAGATATCGTGACCACAACCCTCTGGAACTTTCCAATAATCAAACGTAGAAAACAAGTAAAAAAAAAAAAAAAAAAAAAAAAAGCAGCTCCTCTGGTTCCAGCTCTGAGTGCTTGTTTCCACAGACATGACCTGAAGGCAGCGTCTCAATGGAAAATGGTTTCCACGAATGTAAAGAATGTGCAATTAGTAGTTAATGGCCTCCGACAGGCCAAACCACTGGCATGGTCCTGGACCCCATCCCAGAGTCCAGACCCAGTTCCTCGGGACATAAACGCAGCGGTCAGATTTCCCAGAAGCCCCAATGATAAATGGAGCTGATGTGATTTGATAGGCTGCAGATTTACAGCAGCAGTGGAGTGAGGAACTGTGGTCACAACCACAGGCATCGGGTTACTGCAGCTGCAAACTGCCGATGCCGCTACCGCCACGGCTCGCAGGGGCCCGAATTGAGACTGAGCTTGCACTCATATCACTGAGAAAATAATAAAAACAACCTTTAAAACTCAGCGTCATAACATTGTTATCACTATCTTGAATAACACAACCTCTGACCTCTGACCTCAGTGTGGTGCCGTTACTGAAGGAGTCCATTGGGATACTAATGCAGAGAACCCCTCCCTCGCTGGACCACACACTGCCAGAGTGTTATCAGAGGGTGAGCACTGACCCCGCCCACATCAACACCTGTAATTCACCCCGTTCTGTGTGATGAAACGATTTAACTCCAGGTTGGTTGTATTGCGTTCAGGTACAGCAGCTGCAGGGAGTTTACAACCTACAGGAGCCACATTTCTGGACTCTGTGTACAGATGTTTACATTGGGACCTTAAAGCTGCTGGTTGCCCCTGACGCCGACACCCGCTGGATCCTCAGCCAGACACACCACATCTTCACACAGGTATCTGAACACACAACGTGTATACACAGGCGCATTACACACCACACACTAATACAGGTCCCTGAATGCAGCAGATCTATAGTCCGCTACCTGAAGATATCACCCATTCACCTGAATTGACCAGGGCTTTGCCTGAGTCCATTCGAGTGCATCATATCTTTATAAATGTACCTGAACACACCATGTTTATACACAAGTACCTGATTGCTACACGTCTGTGCACATGTACTCGAACACACCACATATTAACACAGGTAGTAGTAGGTGGTCTACTATATATATCAGTTCTTCTGCAGTAGCAGTAATCTGTCTCTGTTGTGCGTCTGCAGGCCGGTGTCCGACAGCTCTACGTTCAGATCGATACAGCGGCCATGTAGAAGCTCCTCCTCAATACCTGGGACCAATAACATTCAGTCTGCAGCTGCAGGTGACCTCTGACCCCCACAGCCCCTGCAGACTGAGTCTAGGACTGAGGGGTGGACGGGGCATGAAGAACTGTGACCTGATGAACTCGAACAGCCCCTCAACCTCCAGTTTTTATTTTAATGCCCCTCCCCCTCCCATTCTGGAGCAAAGTGCCTTGATGATGTACCAGAGACAATCTGAGCCCCTCCCCCTCTGTGACATCACTGCTGGGACCAGACTGCTGCCAGCTGACTGGTCCATGGAGAGTGTGTGTTTTTGTGTGAGTGTGATGTCACTGTGTTTTAAATGTGCCAAATCGTGACCAAACCATGTGACCAGTCAGAGGGTTTCAGTCTCTTTTCAACTGTGATCAATTAGCTGATAATTGTTGATCATTGATTTGCAGCTTCACTGATGATTGAGGTGGTGAAGAAAAGCGGCTTTACTATAATTTTATCAGCACCTGAACGCCTCAACGACGCATCAGGATACGTGTTGTTAAAGACCCATAAAGTTTTAACAGTTTGCGGTAAACATGATGTTAAACCTGGTGAGTCGAGCTTCAGGTTTTTTTTTTTTTATTATTATTATTTTTCATCATTTATAAGTTGTTCAAATTGTTTCTTCGTCTTCGCCTCATCCAGATGTTAAACCAGTCAGAGACGGTTTTATTCATCAGTGTAACACAACCACAGGAAAATCTCTGCATTCTTGAAGTATTAAATCAGAAGGAAACCTGAGTCCGACTTGTTCATTTAACATCACGACTGCTTCTGTTTTCATCTGAGACTGAACTGTTTGTTTCGTGTTTCTGAGCTAAACAAGAAACAACTTTGCCACAAATATTCATCACATTGAGTCTCAGTAAAATCTGTAAATCATTTAACTGGATCAACGTCATCATCCTGATATTATATTTTCATCAGTTTATGTATAAAACATGTATCATTGATTACATGTAAACAACTTTTTAATCATTATATTGTCTGATTTCTTTGCAAGGACCAAGTTCAGTTGTAAACCATCATTGCAAAGACCTCTCTACACTGAGGACATGCCGACCGGTCCTCCAGATATAAAATAACTGTTTGAGACTTGGTCGGGTCAGAACCAGGACCAGATTCAGGTGACTGGGTCCAGACAGACATCTGTTATGAGGTGTAGGTGGAGCTGTCAATCATGCGCAGGTTCTGCAGAGCATTAGGTTCTGCGTTCACCCGCAGCATGTCCACCTCCAATGGGTGGAGTCGACCAGTGACCACCAAAGAGTGGAGCGGAGCGCCGAGGTCACAAGACACCAGCTGACTTAATGTCGCCACGCGAATCATCTGGTCATCGGCACCGAGTCTGGACACGCCCACACACACTGTGTCCTCAGTCACACCTGGGGGAGAGGCCAAAGAACCAATGTATTAATGTTAATGTTAGCATGCTAACAGGAGAAACTTCCTGTGCCGGCATACTAACAGGATGTGAACACTTCGGTTTTTACTTCTGTATTCAAACAACATAATAAATCATGTTCCATAAAACTGTTTGTCCTGATTATGTTCTTGTACCTCACTGATCACTGGATGAGGAAGGGTAGGTGTTGTCCAATATGTCACTAAAATGTCATAGTAAGGATTCAAAAATGTAAACATGTCATGCTATCAGATGTCGACCAAAATAATCATAATGTATGCAGTTGAAAATAGTATATTAAGTAACTACCCACAACCGTAGCAGAGTAAGGCATCAAAAATGTAAGAAATGTCATAAAAAGTATAGTATGTCAACTTTGTATGTATATCTTCGAACAGTAAGGATTTTGGTGATACATTGATAATCTCTGGTCACATGACTGAGTTGGGCAAAGCTTAAGGTTTTGTATTTGATGATTTAATATTGTGGTTTATTTCATCAGTTGTAATAAAACTCAGTTCTGTGTTTTGGCGACATGTTGAACCAATCAGAACAGAGCTGATCAGGTGACCTGGGTGACTCACCTAGCTCCTCCCCCTCACCCCTCCTCCTCTGGATGATCTGGATCAGCTGATCTGCTGCCTGGCTGACTGTCATGAAGCGAGGAGGCTCGTAGATCTTCTTCCCTCTGAAAATCACAGATAGAAAGTCAAAGATGCTGACCCAGGATCAACCTCACAGGTTGTTGTTTTAGATAAATATTAAAGATATTTTAAATATATGTTTGGCTATTTTGCCTTTATTCATAGTGCAGTGAAGATAGACATGAAAGTGGGGGGAGGAGTGGGGGATGACACGCAGAAATGATCATCGCAGCCAGGACTCGGACTGGTGACTGCTGCACGGCTTATGTGCCAAAGTGGTGCCTTAACTACTCAACTATCTGGGCGCCCCAGCCTCACAGGGATTAGGCAGTTTTCAATGTTTTTTTTTATTTTCTTTTTTATGTGTTTGTTCTGCCTGTCAGACTGAACTCAGGGTGAAACTGCCTGCAGCTCTTAGTCTCTGTGGTTCTCAAGGAACGTGACGCTGAACTGGACCCACTGCCACCGCACACGCTAACTGAGGTTCACCTCAGAAAATAACTGACCCATGACATCAGCACGACATCATGGACTGGTTCAGCATGAGGCTGTGGGAGGAAATACTGAGAATCAAATTGTGGTTTTGGTTCTGGTCCTGGTTCTTACCTCATCATGTTCTCAATGCTCTGCTCTTTGACTTTGATATCTGTGAATAAAAACACCAGAGTCAGTTCACAGGAGGGACGTTTGTATTGTCAGAACATATATGTTCAGAACATCTACATGTTTAGAAGACGAATAAATCATGTTAATGACATTCAGGTGATAGTGATGACCAACCTATCTACATTGTTAGACTTTTTCTACAATATGTTCGGAACATGTTTAGATATCCACCTTTAGAACATATCTTTAACATGTTTGAATCATGTTTAGATCACATCTGCTCTGCTCTGCATCTGGTCTCCATCTACATGCAGTCAGACATAACAAAGAGACAATAATGATGGACGAGTTCTGAGTCTGAATTTTTATAGTTTTAATTTTGTTATTTCCTCTAATGAATATTAACAACAACACGCACACACAACCAGCTGACACTGACACACACACACACCACACACACAGGTCCCTGAGGACAGTCTCTGTCCCTGTGGAGTCTCTGGTGATTGATGTTCGTCTGGTCTGAATAAACAGTCACCTGGTGGCGCTGCAGGCAAAACCTGTCTGTGTGTGTGTGTGTGTGTGTCTCACCCAGCAGACACAGGGTGTGCAGTCCAGCTGTTCTGTTCTTGCAGATCTTGTCATAGAAGCTCTCTGGTCTCCACGTCTCCGTCCAAAACACAAACGATACTGTTTCCCCAAAGTTATACAGCTACACACACACGTGCGCACACACACACACACACACACACACACACACACACACACACACACACACACACACACACACACACAGAGTGTATCAATCTCAGGTGAAGCAGGGGCTGATGGCTTAGATTCCCACTGGGGGAACACAGAGCTCATTTACATACCACACCCCCTCATTAACATATTAACGACCTCCCAGAGGAGAACTGAGTTAGCATTAATGCTAATCTGTGTGTGTGTCAGGACCAGCTGGGTCCTGCTCTCTGATTGGCTGCTCTGACAGGTCAGTAATTGATGAGGTCACATTAACACGATGCATTCACTGACAACAACAGCATCAGATAAATGAGCTTCATCAGCAGCTGCAGCAGATGGGACTGAAGATGCACAGAGACACTGGAAGCCTTTAGCTCAGACTGTCAGGCACACACCATGGTAACGTTTGTTGAGTTAATGTTATGTGCTAATGCTAGCTCCCTGAGCTACTATCAGTGTCTGAGCGAATGTTATAAGCTAACCATTATGAGCTAAATCTTACAATAGCACTGCACTCAGGGTAGGGACATGCTGTACCTGCAGACCACAGCAGCCCACTGCGTTCATGATGGAGGCATTGTGGATGACTCTGTATGGTATCCCAGCATTCACTGCTCTCAAGACCAGGTCACTGTGGGTGGTGGCTCTGCAGGACAAGATAACAACAACACTCTTCACATTCAAACACAGAAAAACTGATGAAAAACAACGAAATAAAAACTGAACTCATCTCACTTTAATCTCAAACCCAGATGTGTTCAGCAGAACCACAGGAACTCTTGTGGTTCTCGAGTTCTGTAGGGAACCGAACCAGACCCAAGTCTGAACATGGGATTTAATGACAACAATATAAACATCAACGTTAACGTGAGTGCAAAGAAAAGAGCAGCTGCAAAGTCTTCAACTGTTTGTTGTCAGATTCATCCAGATGCTGAGGTCAGAGGTCAAACCGCTCAGTGATGAAAAGACACTTCTCCATTTTTAGTCTGAAGTGGGACAAAAAGAGAGGCAGCTTCGCTTTCATGTAAACTGTAAAACCAACGTTTGCATGAACAAAAGGCGGCGCAGTTCCAGGCAGCGGCCGCAGCCTGTCATTATCTCAGAGGAATCCAGTGGTTTTGGTGGAAATCTGCAGAAATGGAGGCCGAGCTGTGGTCACACAGCAACTGGGCCGCTGACGCAGCAGACCTCAGATCTGTGGGATCGATACAAGCTTGCACACAGACCCTTGCACGTGGACGCCACGACTCACCCAAATGGGTCGCCCACCACCAGGAACGCCACGTCCACCACATCAGCATCCTTCAGGATCTCATCAGCCCCCTGTTCAACGAGCTCCCTGTCTGCCAGGATCAGCTGCTTCCCGTAGTACTCCTCCTAAGGACACACAATACTCACTTTATTAGTAACAACACAGCTAACTGACTCAGTGTGACACAACGCACACCTGTAAAGAAGGTCACGCTGTGCCATGTGTTCGCTTCACTGATGAAGCAGCAGATTGTTGGTGAATGTCGTAGTCGTTATCACTGTGACTCATTAAGTGTCTTAACTGAGTTTGTGTAAAAAACATCACAGACTAGAGACTTATGTTAGCTTTCTGAGCTAAGTATTGGACCTTAGCTACTGTGGTTAACTTTAACCTCTGAGTTAGCTTAGATTCCTGTGCTAAGGTTACCCCCCTTAGGTAATGTCAGTCTCTGTAAAAGTATTGTTGCTGTAGTTGTGGGATAGAGAAAATAGAGATTATTAGCTAAGTCTCGAAAGTGAAAGTGTAGCTCTTCTTTTTTTTTTTTTCAATATTTTTTTTTGGGGGGGGCATTTTTGCCTTTAATCAGAGACAGTATAGAGAGACATGAAACAGGGAGGAGAGCAGGGGAGGGACACACAGGAATTCGAACCGGCGAACATCTGCACGGCGTATACGCCAACATGCTGCACCTTAGCCACTCGACCATCCAAGCGCCTTAGCTGTTAACTTCTAAGTCTGGAAACTGTGTGCCCTCTAAGCTAGCTTGGCTCGCTGAGCTAAAGTTAAATTCTGACCTAGCTTAGTTCCCAACGCTACGGTTAGCTCTCTGAGGTAAAGTATTGACAGTCTCGGTAAAAGTATAGTTTCTGTACTTTCTGTTAAAGAAAACATTACATATCATCAGCTCCCTGTGCTAAGTTATAAAACAGTGCGCTAGAGCTGAGTGGTATTCCGGTTCGTACTGAACGCCGTTTTAAAATTTCAGTTACATGATTTTTTATTTTGCCGTGTCGCTGAAAATGTCCACCCAACAATGTCTGATCTAATCAATATTAAAAAAAAATATTGTTTTGGGCAAATATCAGTTTTCGAGGCTATACTGATGTATCCTTGATAATGTTAAAATACCCAGAATCCTCCACTGCACAATGATAGCGGAAGGGAAGCAGCAGCAATACTCATTCAACCTCATACCAACTGTTCCGTAATATACGGATTTGTCCCGTATTTGGAAGATAAGACGTTTTCCGTATTGAATACATATGGAAGACAATTTGTTCAATATTTATGACAATCAAGTCATTACAAAAACCATGACACTAAAATTAAAATTACAGATTAGTTGACAAATGAAGATGTATCTAAAATAAAAGCCTCCTCTGTGTCAACCAGGCCTTCATCCGTCTGTCTCTGTCATCGTCACTATCATATGGGGCTGGGTGATTAGCTGTGAGCCTATTTACTCAATCAAACATGACAGAAATGATGTGATGACAGCCAATCATCGTTGATCTTTTCCAGCTCCATTTCCATTGGTAAGCTGCCGGAGTTTATAAATAAACTACACTCTGCAGACCTGCATGTGTGTGTGAGAGAGAGAAGGGAATCGTCTGTTTGTTTTTAACGTTGCGTTTCATGTTGGAAAAATAAATTCATTAATTTGTAGCAGCCAGTGTTAATTCTGTGGTGACCACCACACATTGATCATTAACCCTGCGATCACTTTCGATATTCCCGTAATATACCTGTAGATTCCTGCCGTTTCAAGTTAAGTTAGTTTTTGCCACATTGCCCAGCCCTACTATCAAACTGAAATTGCGCAATTTTAATTGGCTGTCGATTCTCTTGTGAGTCCACCCACCCACGCCCCTCCATTTCTTATTTTCACTTGGCTAATGTTAGCTCCCTGAACTAACGTTAATTCTGGAAACTGCTAGCTCCACAAACTAATGGTAGCTTGAGTGATAACAGGCTAATGTTAGGCCCCTGAGTTATTGTTATTTCTGTTAGCTCTGTTAACTCTCTGAACCAGCATAGCTCCATGACCTAAGGTTAGCTCCCTAAGTTAATGGCAGCTTTAAAGTTAATTTAGCTAACAGCAGATTAAAGGTGCACTATGCAAGTCTGGTCGCTTTTGTCTCTACGAAGCTCTCTCTACACTCTCGGAGTAAGGCCAAGGTCAACATGTATGATACATAACATAACGTTTATACCGTAGCTGGAAAAAGAACTCAGAATTGACAAACAGCGGCTCCATCAGGTATTCAACAGTACATGTGTGAACCGGAGTAAGAAGAAAGCTCAGATGTAGAGGAACAACAGCCAGTTCACCAGCGACTGAAAATGAATGTGTCAAAGTGGTAAGTTTTGTCACATAGATTTTCTAGTAACTATGTGTAAAGGTAGCTGTATTAACGCTAGTGTTACAACTATTCTCTAGATGCTAGATAGTAGTGCTTTTTCTATATTCCTAGTGTTGGAAGAGCATTTTAATAACCTCTTGTTCCCTAAAGCGGATCACATATGATTTCATGGCGTGTCACACCAGCTGTGCTGCATAAACATCAGCATCCTCAGAATTGTCAGCATCTCAGCTAAAAGCTCATAAACTATTTCTACAACTACCAAACACAGCTAGTGTCATCAACACACAGTGACGTCAACAAAAACCACAACTCCTCATCTTGACACGGCGCTTTGTAAACAAACAAACGACGTCTCTGCTGAGAGCGGAGGTATTGTAGATTCTAAAACAACAAGTTTCATCAAGATCTGACAAACTCAATGAAACAGCAACAATAGAACGTTCAATAATGTTCAAACAATCGATAAACTGAGACTAGAAAGTGTGGAAGTACACGCCATCCCTGCAAAAATAATAAAAAAAACATTTATAAAAACAGACATGTGCAGTAGGTTAGTGCTGTTGCCTCACAGCAAGAAGGTCCTGGGTTCGACTCCCGGGTCGGGCGCAGGGTCTTTCTGTGTGGAGTTTGCATGTTCTCCCCGTGTCTGTGTGGATTTCCTCCGGGAGCTCCGGTTTCCTCCCACCGCCAAAAACATGCAACATTGGGGATAGGTGAATTGAGCATATTAAATTGCCCGTAGGTGTGGATGTGAGTATGAATGGTTGTTCATCTATAAGTGTTGTTTGTCTATATGTGGCCCTGTGATGAGCTGGCGACCGTCCAGGGTGTACCCTGCCTTCGCCTGTAAGCAGCTGGGATAGGCTCCAGCCCTCCCCCCGACCCTGAGTACGGGATAAATGGGTAGAAGATGGATGGACGGACACATGTGCAATGTCACACACTGTTGATAAACCATTAGTCTTGGTACAAGCGAGTAAAACAATGGATGTATGAATCATCCAACCCTTATAAACACCAATAATAGCAACACGAACATAACGACAACAAATACATCCAAAAACAAGCAATCTGTTGCACAACGTTAATGCCACTGAATTTGCCCTTCATAAATCCAGCATTGCTTGGTCGTAGACCCTGATCTTGCAGGTGTGTTTTTTTTTTTTTTTTTTTTCCAACATGAGACAGTGGAAGCAGCCAAGACACTCTACATTTGCCCCATAAGAAGTCATTTAACTATCACTGTGACAAAAGTGGTACATTAACTTTTTGCATAGTGCACAATCAACACTAGGATGACAAGTTGGTCATTAATTGCCATGACGACACCTAACTGTCAGGATCATGGCTGCTATGAAGATTCTCCTCCATCACATATAAACGGTTCACGTATTTATTTTTAACGTTATTATCTTTTTAACCACGTGATGGATGTCGGATGTGGTGTTTTCTGTTTGATGTTTCTGTCGTTGTGTAATGACGTGACCGTGCATAGGAGAATGAGATCCACCGTTACTGTTCACAGACCGATCACACTGTATCTGACTAAATACAGATAAATGTATTTATACTTTCTGACCCCTCTGACTCACCAGCGCCTCCTTCCCCACGGTCAGGATCGAGGTGTAGGCCTCCAGATAAACCCTGGAGCAGCGCCTCACCGCATCCAGACCTTTCACCGTGATGTCCGCGGCGTCTCCCAGGCCCAGGCCGATCAGGTACAGCATGCTGCCGGTCTTAGTGTCCGCACAGCACTGCTGTCTCACTGCTATCTTCCAAAGCTGGCAGTTTCTCTATTTTCACGTGTAGTGTCAGTGAAATGACTGGAACACGGCTTGCCGTAAAATGTTTATTATTTACGACAGTTCCGGCCGCGATACGTTCTGTTCTTACATCGACGTGTGTTCCGCCAAATCCCATTAACAAATTTGTGCATTAAATAAATTGTCGCTTATCATTGTTTCCGCGTGTAAATAAAAGATGATAAAAAATATATTTACTGAACCCACACGAGATGATATTTAATCCGGCAGTTATATGATCAACCAATTATACATGTTTTACGTAAACGTATAACTTGAAATCTTGTTTTTATTTTCTGCCGTGTGGTACATTTTGCAGAACTTGATTGACAAGTGACACTGCCGAAAAAGAAAAGCGCTCAGTGGGTTTATTTGCGCCGATTTATAGACCATTTTTCGTGTTCCAGAATAAGAGTTTCATAGTTTTTTTTATATCCTTTAAAAAGCGATTAAACATATTTATATTCAAAAATATAACATTTATGAATGGAGGCTGGTGTGAGGGGTGAGGACTGAGCTCTTACTTTAAAGGTGTAATCTATCGGGATTCCAGCAGGGGGCGATAGTGATGATTACAAAAAGACATACAATGATTCAATTTAATGTGACAATGATCCCACTTCTTACATTATTCATTACCTCGTTAAATGAATTCCTGATGAGTGTGGTCTCACCAGAAGGCTAATCTATCTGAAGAGACTAACGTTTGCTCAGGCAGCTAACTCATGGAGCCGTCTTTACAGTTCAGTGATTGAATAGTCAGAAAACAAACCAGACGAGGTTAGTAAATGTGTGCAAAGGCAAGAACATTTGATAATTTGATGATTTGTTCTTGTTGTGTCAAACCACAATGGCTGACAGATGATGAAATTGATTTGGTCGCAGACATACTTGCAAAAACATTTTCAAGACAAACTTTTCAAGAAAAAAGCAGTGCGTACTTTGCGATTTGTCAAGGAGTGCAGGCAATAAAACAGTACAATTCACAATTAATCGATCATGAGTGGTGTTCGTCAGGCTCAACACCTAGATCATATCATAGATAAACAGATTATTTTACCTGCATGAGAAACTTGAGGTGTGGCGAGAGAGTGAAGACGGTCACGTCTCACTGCGTGAGAGTTTGCAGCCCTGAGCTAAGTTATCAAAGCTGCCAACGTTAGCTAATGGAAACACCTTTAGAGCTAATGTTAGTTCAAAGAGATGCTTTTAGAGTCAGCTCAAATACCTGGAGATACCTTTAGAGTTAGTTGACATTAGTGAATATTTAAATATGAATATTTAACTCTAACCTAACTGAAGCTGAGCTACAAATGTTAGCTCAGAGAGTTAGTGCTAATGAACTAATGTTAACAGTAGTTCTAACTTTGGAGCTACTGTTAGCTCATGGAGCAAAATTTAGAGTTAGCTCAAAGAGTTAGCTGACATAGCCAATAACAAATACCTAGAAACAAATATTTGACCATTGCTTTAGTCACAATGAGTTTACGGTCTCACCAGAGAGCTAACGTAACTCTTTGGCCACTGATGCTGAGTCATCAAGTCAATGTTAGCTCAATAGCGCTGACACTGTGAGCTAACATTAACTTAGATGGCAAATCTCTAAGCTTCAAAACTAGTGGGTGATATCACACTGGGGTTCTTATAAAAACTGTATTTTATATATTTATTATGATATTATTACTCTCTCACTAGCTCCCTCTAGTGGCTGTTTCTTCTGTGTAACTGCCCCCCCCCCCTGTGGTCTCCATGGTGACGACGGTCGGCAGCTCGGCGTGTGAAAACAGTTTTGTTGTGAATGAGTCGGTGGGAAAAACTTCTTCTCTCTCGCTCTCTCTCTCTTCACAGTCTGTTTCTCCCTCGTTCGCCCCTTGTTGTGGTAAACAGGCCTCTAAGGACCACGTGACTCTGCCTCTTTTAACTGGGAACCAGTTAATGACTGGGATGGTTGGTAGTTACATAATGGACTCCTCTCCTTTCTGAGGGGGGAGGTGATGGGGAGGGAGGGGGCGAGGATGGGGGAGGCGGTGATGGGGTAAAGAGGAGGGTTGTGGTCTTTTGTTGATGTGCTCAGGGTTTGTTCAGCTCCAGTCATCCAGAGAATCAGCCCCCCACCACCACATTAACTGTTTCTCTGCAACTCCAAATACACTTTCAGATCCAGGACCAGATCTAGGATCAGTTCACCTTCACTAACACAAAGTTTATCATACAAACTTGATGGTGTGTGTGTGTTTCAGGTGTGTCACAAGGTCACATGACTTTGTCACAGACACAAACAAGATTAAAACTGTTTGTTGTGAAGATTTTAATCTAATCTCAGATCAGTCCTGACTTTCACTTTATTCCTGGACACTACATTGCCCATCAGCCTCAGCTGTTGTTGCCATGGACACAAGGTCAGTCTGTGTTCAGGTCACATGACAATCAAGATGAGGCTGAAACTCACTGAGGCCTGGAAGATCCAGACCAGCAGAGTCCAGACTACCAGAATCCTGATCTGGTGTTTGGGGTCAACAGGGGCCCCTCAGGACTTGAACCTGATCCTGGACCAAACCACATCCAGAGCTTCAGAGGCTGGTGGTCCCTCCTGAATCCAGATCCAGCTTCTGGAGGCGCTAACTTAAAACTAAACTGAACTTATTTGTTCAAACATATGAACTTTTCTGTTTAAAGTTTCTTTTTTATAATTAAACAAATATATAAATAGATATGATTTTTTTAAAGGTCCCATGCCACACACATTTCATTTTAATTTTGTGGTAATTTCTGACTTTCTTCCATGGACATTTTTTTGGGGGACAAATGCCTCAGTTTTTTCAAGCCATTCTAGCATGGTATGGACAACCTGCAGGAAGACACAGCTGGATTTGAACCAGATCTCATGAATATTCAACATGTTTATCAGTTTGACTCTGAGTGGTTAACAGCTGCCAGTGACAACCTGGTTATTAGCATCCTTTACCTTGTGCAGCAAGTGAAGAAACTTTGCTAATTATTGCCTAGATGAAAAGTTAGCAGTTTTAACTGGGTTCCCTCAGAGTTTAGGACATATACTATATGCCTGTACAAGTGCACATTGTTACATGTTGTTTTATGTGAAGCATGTAAATGCAAGTAAATGTCGATTGCTGAGTTAAAATGACCGTGATCACTAATTGTTTTAGCCTATCTATGGTGTTTTCCATTATGTATTAGCATCAAGCTAGTGGACTACTTGCTAGTTGTTTTCCACATTAAATGTTAAAAATGTTTATGTCACTGAAAAACAAGTGAGGGAGTGATGGGGAGAGACGGGGAGAGCATAGTGCAGATGGAGAGATTAATAAACTGAACTATACATTTGTTTTTAACATTGTGTTTTGTGTTGAAGGGGCGATACCGGCATAGCAGGGTATTTAGTCAGAAATATACCAGGGTATGAAAAAAGGGAAACCACTCAAGCCTATTGACATTGTCATGGTGAATCCACAACGAGCCCATGTCAGTGCATAGTGAATTGAGTGCACTATTGCTCTAAACACTTTAGTTCAATTATAAAATATAGTTTATTCTTTGTTCTTTGCCTCAGTCTCGTCCATGTCAGAACAGCTCAGTGACAGTTGTTATATTAATCTACATTTAGCTTCATGGCATGAACTTAACTAAGCTAGCGAGTGCTAACTTAATGCTGGAATTGTCCAAATATACATAAAACAGAGATCTGATGTCTGACTTTATTATCATGGTGCTGCTCCAAAAATAAACTGAAGCCATTTGTCTTTCCACTCTGTGTTCTGTTCTTACACATCGACAAGACCGTTGTCGTTACACCATCATTGTCTCTGAGCTACACAAATACTGTGGATGGTCTCAAATGGGTGAAAACATGAATAGTAATGAGTAGTCGGTGTTATGTAGACCTGACTGATTTTTGTTATTGGCCTGATTTCTTTTCAGTGGCTATTGCAGACAGTGGAGGTAGCGGTAAATTTTCACATGCACCATATAACATTCAAACACACCCATTAATATTTCAAGAACTACAGGTAAAAACGATTTAGCGTGACATGGCACCTTTTAAATATATTTTTTCTACTTTCATTTTTGTACTTTTAGATTTTTTTAAATTGAACTTTTTTCTCACATTTTTTGTAAACATTTATTTTTCATAAACTCTTCATCATCTTTTCATCTGTATTATCAAAATAATGTCATTTGGTTTAGAAACTTTTAAGAAACTTTTCTTAAAAACCTTTCTTTAAAACTAAATTCAAGTGGTTGAGGTTTCCTTTGTAATAAAATTATATTTTAAACTTTTTACTGCAAATATTCCTGTAAAATGTTTTAAACATTAAAAATAGTCTATAATATTTTATATATGTTTTCTTTATATTATATTTTGATAAAATTTGAATTCTATTTTTGCATCTTCTTATTAGATAAAAAAATTTATCAGAGCAAAAATATTTTTCCTTTTGAACTCTGTCATAAAGACATTTTTATTTGATATTTTTAAATTTGAAACTTTTTATGTTTCAGTTTCATTTTTTTTTATAAAATAATGAATCTATATTAAAACCTCTTGTTAGAATTATCTTTAAAATAAACAACTTTAAATCTTCATCTTCGTTTTTATTCTGGAAACATTTTAATCAGATGTTGAAATATTTTGATCAGGTGCTGTGATCAGCAGTCATGTGACAGGAAGTGGACATCAATTTTATCTCTGTTCTTTTTTTCATCATCGTCAGTTTTTAGTCAAGTCAAGTAGTCGTGGCGACATGGACTCACCACTGCTCCGTGTCTGTCCGGTTGTCTCAGGTTCATCATGTTAATGTGATGTGTTTTCACTGTTTGATTTCCTGGAAACATCCTGCAACATGTTACACAACATGTAGGGTGAATCAGAGAGAGGGAGAGTGCGGGAGGGGATGAGGGTGAGGAGGATAAGGAGGGGGGGGAGGCCCCTTCTCTCTTTGTGGCTCCACTGAAGCTTCTCTCCAATTACAGGACAAAGACTCTTTCAGCTGCAGCCTCGCATCTTTAATGAGCGACGAGCAGAATGTTAAGAGGAAGGAAAGAAGGAAGGAAGGAAAAAAGGAATGAAGGAAGGGTCCTACAGGGGCCTCAGAGCATCCACCTACACCCCTACAAAACCACCACCACCACCACCACCTCCCTCTGCACAGGGCCAAAGTCTCTGTAGCAGCTTCACCGAGTCCCCAAGGATCCAGGACTCTGTCCTGTTCACTACCAGGAGAAGCATGTTATTAATGTTTAATGTTTAATTTAATTAAAAAATTAAGTAGTCAGTTAAGAGGAAGGAAATATTCCCAAAAAAGGCCACGTGTAATTAAGTTTCAAAATAAAAAGTTGTAATATTTATTGTAATATATATTGTGATATGATAATAGTATTATGTATTGAACATTAATATATATATATATATATATATATATAATGTCACTTAACACATATTCTATTAATAATAATTAGAAAAAATCTAATTTCAGCATAAAATCAAAATGTGACAAAATGAAAAATAATTTTCAAGTTTTCAAAAAATATTTAAAAATATTCTTTCATTAGGAATAAACACAATATTATTTTTCAATCTGTTATTTTA
Organism: Polydactylus sextarius; assembly: GCA_016801845.1. NCBI lineage: Eukaryota > Metazoa > Chordata > Actinopteri > Polynemidae > Polydactylus > Polydactylus sextarius. Next base: position 5,095,876 of record CM028910.1, read on the forward strand.
TTTGATCAAAATGTTTTTTTTTTATAAAAAACAAATATCAAAAAGAAAATATATTAAAATTTAAGCTTATTTTTATTTTTTTATTATTATATAATTTATTATTATTATTACCATAAAGCTGCAAATAACAGCTCGGGCGTTTATTTTCCCAAATGACTCAACAAACACTGCGTTTACTTGGGACAGACGTCTATATGAGACAGGCCTTTCATTTTCTTAAGGCGAAGTACCAAAGTACTGTGGCGCTCCGATATTCTTATGTTTTTAAATCTTTCATTGTCATTTATCAATTAGAACTTGTATCTGTGGTGAGGAGAGCGACTGTGAGCAGTGAGCAACGCGGAAACGTGTGTGTAATTCACACCAGGCATGTCTGCGGCTGTGGTGTGTGTGCAGCACATCAGCTGTCAACCGTGTCTTTAAATGCATGCAGCCCAATGTAGCCTTTTTTCTTTTAAGTGCTCATAGCCCTGTACATGCCCTAGACTTGTGGCGTGAGCAGTATCAGAGCGGAACCGGAGCGATGGCCACGGTCTTTGGATAAAAACCTGCACTGCGCTCCGACTATATTTCACACGCTTCGCTCACATGTTCTAGTCTGAGCGCAGGGAAGTAAGAATGAGCGAAATTCAACAAGGAGAAAATCAGACCCGGCCTTTATTTGTTGCCCAACAAACAGGCATCTATTTGCCACTCAGCTATTATTTACAGGTTTACAGTATGTAAATTAAATTAAAAACAAACACATTTTTTGGGATTGTTAAAGTTGATATTAGTTGATATTTGACCTGTGACCTCTGATATGTAAGCACCTCCTTTACTTCCTGTTTCTGATCATGATCTGTGTTTGTTGTGAACACTCAAGCTCCAGACATGACACACAGATTAACACACACACACGCGTTATCGCCATGTCCTCTGTTTAATAAACCTGAACTCAGGAACAAACTGAGTCTGAGGTGGTTTTTCAGTTTTTCAGGTCCTGCAGAGTCCAGAGACTGAATCACATTGGAGGAAATCAGAGAAAGAAGGTGCTTAATGATTTCCTGTTACACACACACACACACACACACACACACACACACACACACACACACACACACACACACACACTCAGTCCAGACCATAATTACAGACAGAAGTTAAAGTTTTACTGCAGCAGAAAGTTACAGCCCCGACAAGACCAAGACAAGGATTGCAACCAGGACTGTGATTTAGACTAGCACCAGTGTCCACAACATAGACTAGGACCAGGACCATGATCGACCAACCGAGACTAAGACCAGGATCACAACTGAAACGGGGACCAGGATAAAGACAATGACAAAGACTAGGATCAGGACCCAGTTCAAGATTAAAACCACAACTAGGAGTAAGTGCCAAAAAAGTTGAAGACCATGACTTGAATGGAGCCAGGATCTCGACCAATACTGGGACCAGAATCAAGACCAAGAGCTGGACCAGAAGCAGTACCAGAAGAAAAATCTTTGAGTGCTGTCATTACCACAAGCCTCAGACCTGGTTCAGTACTAAAACCAGAATGAGGACCAGGTCTGTGGTCTCAGTTTGTGTTTGTGGGTCTGTGGCTGAAGTTGAAGTTGTGGGTCTGTTCCCAGTTTCCCTCCAGCCGTCGTCATGGAGACACTCAGCTATGCAGCGCCTGAATACAGTCAGCAGCTCCGAGGAAAGAGGCCTTTGTTACCCACAACCCCCTTCACCTCCTCTCCCTCCCTCACCCACGCTCACCCACTCTCCTCCTCCAACACTTTCTGTTCATCTCAGCTCTGATTTCTCTGAACAGCAACAGGAAACTGACCAAAGACTAGGACCAGATCAGGGTCACGACCAGGACAGGGCCAGGATGGTCCCAGTTCAGTTCCCAGTCATGGTGCAGGACCAGAACAAGTCCAAATCACAGTAGTGACTCAGTATGAGCAAAGGATTGCAAAATTCAGGTCCAGGACTAGGACAAAACCAGTACAGGACTAGAACAGGTCCGGGTCCTAGTGCAGGTCCCAGTTTAGGTCCAGGTGCCAGTATTCGTTGAGTCCCAGTACAGGTGTAGTCCTAGTATAGGTCCAGGACAGGTCCAGTACAGGACCAGAGCAGGAGTAGCTCCAGTACGGGTCCAACATGGTGCCAGTCCAGGTAACCTGATTGTCCACTGTTACCATGGTAAAAAAACATGGTCACCCTCTGTAACCAGTCGACCCTCAGGTCTGGAAACAATGGAGACTAGACAGGAAGTGAGGTTGCAGCACTGACGTCCCAGAAAACTGTTGAAAAATATAAAACTTTGATCCTTAAAATGAGTAGAGTCTCATGAGCATAAACATTGGTTCAGACACTGGCTTAGATGCCTAAATCTCCAACCACACCCATATCTGATATCACTTCCTAGGCTAACTACAGTCAAACCCCTCATTAATATAGCAATTACATTAAGTAGATCTATACATTTAACCTACTTAACACTACTGATGAATGGCAGATGAATGAAGGGCTGTCTTACCATTGCTGCATTTGATAAGATCTCATTAGGTCCAATGTTAGAAGGGGACTAATCAGTGAGTTAGCAGCAGCAGAATGTGGACATGGGGCAGACTTATTGCTGCTCCTATTCAACTGTATTAACACTGCACTGGTCTGATCATTGACCACAGGGTGATACAATAAATCTTGTGAATGTGGTTGTTGACTTGTCCCATAACTGCACTGAACCCAACCAATGAGTTACTAGCTATTTCAGCTAACTCGCTACCTTAGCTTATTTAACCACCTCAACATAACTGATTTTGTTATATTTCAGCTAACACAGGTGAAAACTAGTCTGTCTCATATCCTCCTTCAACAAGTCCACTTATTTTCCTGAGTTGTGGAGACTACAATTGTTGGATACTTCACAGTCCCACATATCCCACAATTCATTGCAGGACAGGTGACATTTAGGATTTGGATGTGTAGTTAAAGCTAAAGGTCACATGACCATAATAGTAGGAGTAGAGAGGAGGAGTATGTTTTTAAATGGACTGAATTAGATTTTATCTGCAACATGTAAAATGAAGCTGAATTCTTTCTGTAACGGACATAAAGTTTTAAGAACTGTTGTTGCTAGGCGATAGTAGTAGAGTGTGATGTTGATATGTAAAGGACATAAACAGGACATTCCCCGTAGGACAGACAAACCGATGGTTTGTTGTCCTCTGAACAACGTTCATACGAGGTTCATCTGATCTGAATGCCTCCTGGTGGAAGCTGATTCTAGTCCAGCAGGGGGGTTGGACGTAGACCGGGACCTGGACTTGGATCCTTCCTCTGTTAACATCTACCTGCAGCTCAGAGTGACAGGAGGTGACAGTCCCCCCAGTCCTGCTGACATCACAGATTTCATTGAGGTCACAGGTCAGAGGTCACAGAGTCAATATGGAGGGTGGGTTGTGTGTGGGGGGTTCAGCTGGAGGTTTCCCACAGGAAACAAAAGAAGTGATATTTCTAACCAAACATATTATTACTTTATGTTATGTTATGTTATTATTATTATTGTAAAAACTATTTAAATAATTGTTTCACTGTGAGTGCTTCAATCATTTTTTCTGTTTCTATTTTTATCTTTGTTTGTTTTCATATAAGTTATCTATGAAGCTAAAGCTTATGTTTATTTTAATAGATTTGAATTATGAATAAAATCAATAAGCACTCAGTGACATCATTGTTATCATTGTACATATTATTTTTGATATTTTAAATTTTCTCTTTATTCACATCCTTTTGTTTGTTTCACTGTGAGAACTTCATTTTATTGTTATTTATTGTTATTAATTAAATTCTTGAGCATTTATATAGCTGAGCTCTTTTGTTTGTTTCTATAGATTTTAATTATGAATAAAATCAATAAGCACTCACTGACATGATTTTATTCTTATTATTGATGTGCCTATTCTAATATTCTAAAATTTATCTTTATTCAGATTTTTTCCAAACTGTTTGTTTCACTGCCATTTGCTATTATTCATTTTTCAGGTTGTTTATTTATGTAGGAAGTGTCTTTCATTTATTTTTGTACGTTTTTGATTATGAACGAAATAATAACTGGCGTCATCATCATTAGTATTATTATTATGCTACAAATGAAAATACAAACTTGAACATTGTAATATGTTTGTTGTTTGTTTTCAAGATAAGAGAATAAGTATCAAACTGACGTTTGTTTATTCGCTTCATAATTGATGAAAAATAAAGAAGCAAAACACAATGAGACACGAGGAAGAGGAGGAGGAGGCTTCTTCATCCTCCTCCTCTCTCTCTCTCTCTCTCTGTGTGTGTGTGTGTGTGTGTGTGTGTGTGTGTGTGTGTGTGTGTGTGTGTGTGTGTGTGTGTGTCTGCAGTCTCTCCGCTCTGTCTCGCGCTGCTGTCGGACCGTTTCTCCTCGGACTCTCTGAAGGTAAAAACATCTCGTTTTGGTTCCGTTATTTATTTTCGGTGTAAACGCTCCTTAACGTCAAACTGAAACATTCGGTTCTGGTTCTAGAACCGAATGTTTCAGTTTAAAGTCTAAACTTTAAAGTTTCAGATTCTTTCCGTTTGTTCGTATCTGTTCAGATCATCAAGGACCGGAGGGTCCGCGCGAATCAACACTGCGGCACCGGAGCATTAACGGCTGTGACATTTTATTTAAGATTAACGTGACAAAAGAATCAAAGAATCAAGAAGTCAAAAGGAGTCAAAGAATCTGTTTTTATTATTATTATTACTATTATTTTCAATGTGAAGAAAAAAAAGATAAAGTTAAATTTAAGAAGGAGGATGAGGAAGAGTTTAAAATTAAATTTATATAGAATTAATGAAGCGACTTGATCGAGATCCACAGACCCTCAAGACCTTATTCTGGTTTTGGTTCAGGTCTGTGATGCATTAGATCCGGATCAGATCAGGGACCAGATCTCTCACTAAGTGAGTCTGATCTGAGCTGGTTTCTGGATCTTGCTGCTGATCCTAAGCTGCTCAGGGACCTGGACTGATGTTGTCTACAGAGTCCACGTCCTGCAGAGGTCTGAGTCCAATCCCTGATGGTCTTGTGTCTTCTTCCCTGCAGGACCATGTCCTCGTTGTCCCGCAGCAGGACCGTCTCCGAGGTCACTACCTGACATGAAGGCGTGAAGTGTTTGGACGCGGCGCCCCCTGCTGGACCCTTGCTGCCATCGCAGCCATGACCGAGCCCGGATCCTCCGACCTCATCGCCAAACACTACAACTACACCGGCAAGTTCCGCAAGTCGGAGCAGGACCCAGGTCTGAAGGCCGACTCACTCATCTTCATCATCGTGTGCTGCTTCATCATCTTGGAGAATGTCCTGGTGTTGACGACCATCTGGAGAACGAAGAAGTTCCACAAACCCATGTACTACTTCATTGGGAACCTGGCGCTGTCCGACCTGCTGGCCGGTGTTGTCTACACTGCCAACATCCTGCTGTCGGGCGCCAACACCTACAAACTGACACCAACGCAGTGGTTCTTCAGGGAGGGCAGCATGTTCGTGGCACTGGCAGCATCTGTCTTCAGTCTTCTTGCCATCGCCATCGAGCGCCACCTCACCATGCTGAAGATGAAGCTGCATAACAACGGCAACACATGCCGCGTCTTCCTGCTCATTAGTGCCGTGTGGATGATTGCTGCTGTGCTCGGAGGTTTGCCCGTCATGGGCTGGAACTGCATCCGCAGCGTGACGTGGTGCTCTACTGTGCTGCCGCTCTACCACAAGAACTACATCCTGTTCTGCACCACCGTCTTCAGCATCATCCTCATGGCAATTGTGGTGCTCTATGCTCGCATCTATGCGCTGGTGCGCACACGCAGCCGCAAGCTCGTCTTCCGCAAAGCGTCCAACGGCCGTGGCAACACTGGCGCCAACAGCAAGAGCTCGGAGAAGTCACTGGCACTGCTGAAGACCGTCATTATCGTGCTGAGTTGCTTCATCGCCTGCTGGGCACCGCTCTTCGTGTTGCTGCTGCTTGATGTGGCATGCGAGACACTCAGCTGCCCCATCCTCTACAAGGCTGAGTGGTTCCTGGCGCTCGCTGTCCTCAACTCCGCTATGAACCCGCTCATCTACACGCTGACCAGCAACGAGATGCGTCGTGCCTTCCTCAAGACGTTGCTGTGCTGCACTGCCTGTGTAAGGCCTAACGCTAAGTTCACTGGGCCCATCATGGGTGCAGAGTTCAGCCGCAGCAAGTCCGATAACTCTTCCCACCCCAACAAGGAGGAGGCTGAGTATTCACCGCGGGAGACAACGGTTGTGTCCTCGGGAAATGTTGCCTCGTCGTCCTAAACACCCAAATGCTATGATGGAGAGATTGGGTTTGGACAGGAAATGGGTGATAATTGGAGCTGGGCGGCGTCGACACAAACTGATCTGAACTTTGTGAACACAGATCAGGACTCACAGCACTTATGAGACTCTGAAAACATTTTAACCAGGACCAGCGGACGGTGGAGGAATGAGGAAGACCACGGTCCACACGAAGCTCACACCTGAATTAAGTCATCAGATCACATCAGGACCTGGACCTGGTCCAGCTGGTCCACCAGGTTCTACTGCTCCAGGCCCAACCAGGGGATCCTGCACCTGGATCCGCTAGTTCATTGAATCAGCCAGCCCAGGTGGATCTATTGGTCTGGACAGTGGATCATGCACCTGGTCCAGCTGATCCACTGGTACAGGACCAGCTAATGGATCCTGTACCTGGATCCGCTAGTCCACCCTGGTTCTATGGATCCACCTGGATCCACTGGTTGGACCTGGAATTGGTCCACCTGGATCCACTGTTCCTGATCCAGCCAGGGAATTCTGCATCTAGATTTGCTGGTGTAGACAATAGATCCTGCATTTGGTCCAACTGGTCAGCTTGAATCTGCTAGTCCAGGTCCAGCCAACGGGTCCTGCACCTAGATCTGAAGATCCACTTCCAAGATCTAGCTGGTGGACTCTGTGCCAACACGCAGTTCCAACTCAGGTCCATCGTTGGTCCTGGTTTGTTCAGGACCTGGACCACTGACCATGTGACCTGATGCTTTGAGGTCTGAGCTTCATAGAACCTGATACTGATCCCTGTAGAAACAGAATTGGACTTTAGACTGACCCCTAAGAACTGCTAGAACCCTGTAGAGCCTAAACATGCAGACATCCCATATTTAAGAAATGCAAATGAATTAATGGAAATGTTTTGTTTTGTTTTGTTTCCTCCACTTCCTTGAAAAAAAAAAAGCATTTCACATGTGGAAACCAACACGTGAGTCCAGAGCTCAGGTTCTGCTTCTGGTACTAGTTTTTCCTTCATCCTGAACTCTGGACTCACATACTCTCTGTGTTTTTGTATAAAGTTTAAACTGTGTAGAAAGGTTTTCTACTTCCTGTCGTCATTGTCTGTAGTGAATTAATTTATATTTGAAACCAGGAGGAAAAATGTCACTTTGTCTGTTTTTATTATTTTTATTTTTTGTACAGAGGCTCATTGCTGCCAAAAAACAAAAACAAATGTGGAATCAGGAAAAAGTGAAATTATTGTTAATGTTTCAGTTTTATTTTATATGTACTCTTAGATTTAAGAATCAGCGATGAGCCTCAGTACAGATCAGATGCTGTAATAGGGGCAATCCGCCTCCTCTATCAGCTGATCAGTTAACCTTTTAATTTCCTGTGTGTCACTGTCAGTGTTTAATTCTGATGTTTGTTAGAAATTTAATAAAGACCCAAGATAGATACACTGTGTGTGGGGTTCAGGTATTCCTAACTTTATGGGGACTTTCACAAGTTTGTTCACCAACATCATGAGGCCTTGTCATCCTTACAGGGACATAAAAAGGTTCCTGCAATGTAACTCATCACATGTAGAGGTATAGACATGTTGTGAAGTTTAAATTAGAATAGGAAATGCTTATTACTGAGTCTCCAGAAAATGAATGGAAGTCACCGAGATATCCCCTGAAGTCATAGAAACCAGACTGTGAGTGTGAGATCAGTAACTGAAGCTTTAACTGTAACTTTAATTACTTCAAGGAGCATAAAATGGACTACATTTACTTTAGTCTGAATACTTAGTGTATTGTGAGTACTTTGAGCACATTAGATATTTAGTGTACTCTAAATACTTTGTGTACTCTAAATACTTTAGGTTTCAAGGGATCAGAGAAGATCCGCTGTGTCTTCATACTGTAGTGCTGACTGTAGAGGTCCTGGATGTCCAGCTATTCAGACCTGGTGATGTGTTGTAAGCTCAAGAGCTCTGTGATCCAGAGCTGTACAGCTGCTGTACCGTGTGGATGTGATACAGCCAGACAGAATACTCTGGATGGTTGCATCGGTAAAAGTTGGTGAGTGTTTTTGAGTCCATCAGCCTGTGTAGGATGAAGAGCCACTGTCTTGCTACTTTGGTGATCACAACTACATAGTGTGATCAGCCCAGATCTTCCCCATATTGATCACAGGAGTCTGAATCTCTTCATTCTCTAACTCTGTTCCCTTGGTGTGGACGGTGGCATGTCCTCCTCCATGCAGTCTCCTGCAGTCTATGATGAGCAACATGATGTCAGGCTTAGTACTTAGAGTACTGTAAGTACTTTGAGTACTCTCAATACCTAATGCACTCTAAATACTTAGTGTACTGCAAGTACTTTAAATAATCCAAATACTTTTAGTAATCTAGTATACTGTACAAGTATAGTATAGTAGTAGTATGAGTACTTAGTATACTGTGAGTAGTTAGTGTACTTTTAATAATTATTGTACTGTAAGTACTACATTCACAGTAAGCACTTAGTGTACTCGCCATACTTAGTAGTACACTCTTAATAATACATATTATATTATATTCCAAGTACTCAGTTCCTCTTGGTGTGTGCTGCCCCCTTGTGGCTACACCAGGACACATCAAGACCAGGACCAGGACACATCAAGGGCCTCACACAGTAAATAATGATATGTCCTTGACCGTCTCTGTTGGATCTGGGTCAGGACTGAAAGAGGAACGTCCCTGAGAGTGGAACAGGGGATGTGACAGATCTGAGGTCAGTCAACCTCAAGAGGACCAGAGTGAGACACGGTCTGTCCCTGATCTGCTCACCTGTTCTTCAGAAACCACCCAAACCCTGCTGAACCTGATGGACCTGATTTTAGTCTTTGTTTTGTCTCTGTGCTGTAAGTCCTCTGGTCTCCGTCCCAGTTTGTCCTGACTGTCCTCATACTCAGCTGACTCCCTGTTTGTCTCTGGTTAACAGGGGGGGCGACTGCTGCCCGGTCCATGTGGACAGGTGAGTGGAGACGGTATCACTAGACTGTGGGGGATCTGGTTTCACTGAGTTCACATGGACACCATGAATCTGTGTTTGACTGAGAGTCTTCACTTGTCCTCCTGTGCTTACCTGTCCCTGCAGATAAACCCTGGATCATTGTCAGCAGTGACGAGATCGAGGACGGGGAAACGGTAAACGTGTCCTGCACTCTTCCTATTGACTACAGAGGAGGAGAGTGTCGTCTGTTCAGAGAAGAGTCCCCGTTCCCCTTCAGACTGAAGACAGCGCTAGACTACGTTTGCATCTTCCACCTGTCCTCCAAAGTGTTGCTGGGACCGTACCCGGTCGGCAGCCGTGTCCTCCTCAGATGCGACTATGTCCTACAGGAGTACTACTCAACATCCAGTGACTACAAGGGGGTCAGTGTATGGGGTGAGACTGTTTTTTCATGTCTCAAACTAGGACAGACATAGGTCCATGACCTGGTAAGCCTGGTTTTGCATATAGTCTGGGCATAGACATGAGACATGTCCTCCTGTCCTCACATGTCCCCTAGGCAGCAGGCCCAGTCCCAGTCTGACAGTCAGCCGTCACTTTGTCTCACCTCAGGACAGCGTGGAGGTCACCTGTTCACCGCCGCTTGGCTCAGCATCCAGCTGCATCTTCTACAGAGATGATGTCTATGTTGCAGAGGGGTCCTGTAGCAGGAACCTCACAGGAAAGGAGCTGGCTATCTGGGAGAAACCGTCCCTGGTGGTCTGGGTTAACCTTACCTGCCGGTATGATCCCTACAAGGATCAACTGATCCGGTCTGAGCCCAGCAACCAGCACCTGCTGTTTGTCGTTGGTAAGAGCCAATCGGATTTCATCTGGGCTCAGGCAATCACAGTGAGCACTGCAGGGACCTGAGGGTACAGGCTGAAGTCCTAGACCCAGGAGATCGTCTCAGAATGACAGGAATGAAATAAAACTTTATTTAAAGTCATTCCAGGGAGAGAGGGGATCTTATTTTTAAAAGTTTAAGGAGGTTTAATGGGTTTTTACTTTGATAGGTAATGTTTACTCTGATTTGTGTTTCTTTGCAAACACACAGTTCACTTCAGTCCAGTTCAGCCTGGACTAGTCCACCAGGTGCACCAGGGACTGACAAACACAGCAGACAGTTAGCTCTGCCCATGGTCTGTTAGTTGCCTCAGTGGACAAGATGGCCGCCCTCGGGTCTAAGTTGATTTGGTTAACAACAAAACAAAGCTAAACTTTATATCAGTGACATTTTAATCTGTTGCCTTGGCACTCGCAGATCCCAGTCATGTGAGCTCATCGGTCCACTGTCACATCCCGGTGGACGCCGCGCAGCTGGAGACACTCGGAAACCAACCCTGGACGTTTCACAGGACGGACGCTGAGACCGTGACGATCCATGTCACCAACAGCAGTCTGGCTCTGAACCAGACCTGTGACCACACACTGTAATGTAACTGAGAGTAATGTAACTTCAGTAATGTCACTGCTATCAGTAATGTAACCACAGTAATGTAACTACTATCAGTAATGTAGCTATGATGTAATTACAGTAATGTAACAGCTGAAGAAATAGCGATACACTGCGAAATAAAAACTGTTGTTGCTGTTTACATGTTGTGTGATAATGGTGTGTGCGTGTTTCCTGTGCTCATCAGTCTGTAAACAGGCAAAACAGTAGTTTCACTAGTACTGCCTGCACTATTGATTGTGTGTGTGTGTGTGTGTGTGTGTGTGAGAGAGAGAGAGAGATAGAGAGAGAGAGAGAACTGCACTTTGCCAAACTCCTAGTGCCATCATGACCCCTCTCCGCATAGGTGCATGCTGGGGAGTGAAGTCTTTAGCGCTGCTGTTCCACCATCTTTGCTCTGGACCACGAACTACATGTCCCGTGATGCCCCGCGCGCTTTCTTCCGTCCCTCTTTCCTTCCTGCAGCCTCGGCCCTTTGCCGTGAAAAAGGAAGATGAGAGTCCGCGGCGGTCCGCCGACTCTGTACGAGCATTAAACCGAGTCGGACTTCCAGAGGAATGGCGGCAAAGCGGCTGCAGTCGGACCGGAGCCCGAGCTCAGCTGCTGTTCTCCGGCATTGAACGAGACGCGACCGCCGCTGGAGCCGCGGAGCTCCGCAGCCTGGAGGAGCGGCGGGTGGAGCTGCAGCCTGCCGGGGTCGGGCCGGACCGAGCCGCTGTCTACTCCCCTTTTACCGTCAACGATGCTCAGCTAGCTGCGGGACCGAGGCCTCGATATTACCGCACCCAGAAACCAGACCTGATCTCCGCCTGCCCCCTCCCTTCAGGTGAGAGTCATGTCACACACCTGGAGCTACACCTGGTCCCCTGGGTCACACTGCCACGGATCTGGATCTGGTTTGATTTAGTGTTCTGCAGGGACTGGTCCCTGGTCCAGATTTGGTCCTGCTGTCAGACTAGAACGGAAACCTGTGACCCGATTCTGAGCCTCCATCTTGCCAGGTGGTCCAGGTGGTCTAGGTGATCTTTACCTGAGCTCTGCAGGTCCATGTGGTTCTGACGGGACTGTCCCGAGGTATAACACTGCTTCTGATCTGCTCCCACTCAATATATACTCCGTGTCTACTTCAGGAATCCCAGCCTTGAGCTAAATCCTTCTTGGTGGAGGATCAGGTGTGGACTAACCTGGAGGATGGACTTTGCCTCCTTTGTGGCCACGCCTCCAACCAGTGATGTCCCTGTCACCTCTAGTATAAACACCAGTCCCAAGCTGTGACAGATCCTGGGTCTGAACCTGATCAGGTCTTGTTAGGTTTTTGTGTGGTCCCGGTCCCAGTTCTGGTCCTGACCCTGTCTTGTTATTGCAGTATCCCTGCAGGCTGCAGCATGGAGCGCTCCGGCAGCATACAGCTGGACATCCCCGACTTCAGCAACTCTGTGCTGCTTCACCTGAACCAACTGCGGGTTCAGGGCCGCCTCTGCGACATCGTGGTCAATGTCCAAGGCCAGAGCTTCCGTGCACACAAGGTGGTCCTTGCTGCCAGCTCGCCATACTTCCGGGACCACATGTCTTTGAGTCAGATGAGCACCGTGTCACTGACGGTGATCCGAAACCCGTCGGTGTTCGAGCAGCTGCTGTCGTTCTGCTACACCGGCCGCCTGTGCCTACAGCTCGCAGACATAATCAGCTACCTGACGGCTGCCAGCTTCCTGCAGATGCAGCACATCATTGACCGCTGCACCCAGATCCTGGAGGGCATCCACCTAAAGATCAGCCTGGCCGACTTGGATGAGGAGTCCAGGGAAGACGATGCACGGGGTCCCCGGGGCAGCAGGACCCTGGAGGCAGTGGTCCGAGGGGGCAGCCATCACGGCAGTCTGCGGCTCCTTGGCCCACGGGGAGGGGCAGAGGCGTGTGAGGCAGTAAGCCCAGCAGAGGAGCCGATCAGCCCCCTGCCCACAGTGGAGCATAGTGGGCTGGAGGGGCCCGGCGCCACCATTGCTGGAAGAGCGGGCAAAGAACCGATCCTTCGCATCAACAGGGCGGGTCAGTGGTATGTGGAAACGAGCAGTGAGCCGGAGCGGACCGGCAGCGCAGAGGAGGGTGGAGGCTTGGATGGAGTGCGGATCAAGACGGAGCGGATGGAGGAGTGGATCGGAGCTGGAGAACACCAGGAGGAGGGGGGGCCAGTGGAGGAGGGGGCCACTGTGATGATCGACACATCAGGACGCAGCACGCTGGTGACGGGGCCAGTAGGGGCGCTGGGGGCCCGGAGTGTCCAACCATCCTCCAGCTTCAGCGAAACAGAAAGGTGAGTTACCAAGACAACAGACCACATCACTTTTCCCAGAGTTTTCATGGTAGTTTGTTAACTTGCATCTCTTTGTCAGGTTCAGTCCCACCGGCAGCGTGGTTGTCATGGCCGAACGGCAGAGAGCAAAGAGCGAGTCTCCCAACAGGGCGGATGAACTGCGACAGCCAAGCTCCCAGGTACACAACACGTTTTACTTCAACCCAACATCACAAACAACAAGTTTAACAGTGTGTACACCATTCTGACATTTGACAGCTGACTGGGAAGAGTCAGGGGTCAAATCATTTCTGCATGTCATTCCCCCACTCCTCTCCCCAACTTCCTGTCACTTACCTGTCTTCCTGTCTTCACTTACTGTCAAATAAAGGTAAATGGCAAAAAATATATATCTTAAAAGATACTTGCTCACCAACTTTGACATGTTTTTTTTTCAGCCCCATCTTTAAAAGAGTTCTGAGTATAGCATACATTGTCAGCAACAGAATGGCAGATATTTATTTTTTGTGAGTTGATATGAACAGATTGTCTTAAATTCATATATACCATACCATCTTGTATCGATTGCAAGCCTGAATCAAGTTGAATTGAAGTTGTATGTGAGACTTTCTGATATGTACTTAGATGCTAGATATCATAAGTTACTAGATATCACAAGGGAGTTTCTATTACTGAAAAGTATAAAGCTCAACATGAAGTGTATATGTCGGAGACACTTCACCAAAACCTGCGGCCACACGGCCCTTTGTATTCCACAAAGGGCCGTTAAGACATTTCTGATCTGGAACATTTTGAACCTGCCAATGAACCAAAACATCTTGAATTACTTGTCTCATAGAGCCTCAAGGTCTTTAAGATCCCTAAAAAACCGTATCAGTTTTCTCTTTAAAGATATGTTTTTTTTTGGCCATTTTGCCTTTATTGATAGTCAGTGAAGGTAGACAGGAAGGTGGGGAGAAGATTGGGGGAATGACACAGTAAATGATCGACACAGCCGGGACTTGAATTGCTTTACCCTGCTTTGCCCTGTATCAGTTGCTTTAACTAAAAGGTGTAAAACCCAACATAAAGTGTATCTGTAAAGTGTTTGTCTTGTCCATGACCTTCCTAGATCATTTGTAAGAACCAGTTTCTCTACTATATTTCTAAAATGCAGGACAGAGTCAGTCTTTTGCTTGCAACATTTTGTTTTTTCTTTAAGGGGGAGGAGCATGCAGCATTTGACATGGGTGGATACGAGGACTACCTGAGGGAACAGGTAGGCGACCGCTGGTTTCGCTACAATCCCCGTCTCACCTGCATCTACTGCTGCAAGTCCTTCAATCAGAAAGGCAGCCTGGACCGTCACATGCGCCTACACATGGGTATCACGCCGTTCGTCTGCCGCATCTGTGGGAAGAAGTACACCCGCAAGGACCAGCTGGAGTACCACATCCGCAAACACACCGGCAACAAGCCCTTCCACTGCCACGTCTGCGGCAAGAGCTTCCCCTTCCAGGCCATCCTCAATCAGCACTTCCGCAAGAACCACCCAGGCTACACCCCGCAGGAAGCTCACAGCGCTTCCCCCGAGACCACCACCACCTCTGTCACATCCAGAGGGGGTCCGAGTGACGAGGCCTCCCCCAGCCAGGAGGAGCCAGAGGGCGGGGGCAGTGGTGGCGGGAGCAGCAGCGGTGGAGGCCAGTATGGTGAGGGTCCACAGGCCTCGGTCTCCACCACAGGGCCCGACTGAGTGGCAGAGGAGGAGGGTGGGTCGAGGTCGGGGTGGGGGGAGACAAACGAAAAGGACCGGTGTGGTCCCAGTGTACCTGAAGCCAACAGGACTCTGAACCCGCTGAAGTCAAAACAGCGACAAAAAGGACACATTGGAGTCCGAACTGAGATTTTTCCGCTTTAAACCGCATCTACCTTCACTAACCAAACCGAACAGATTAAGCTAAAATGAAGAAATGCCACACACTCCAACAACCTCATACACCACACAGGGCAGTGGTTCTCTTTTGCCTCCGTCTAAGTTTATTATGTTACAGATTTCTAATTTTATATTTACAAGTATTACAGGTTCACAACACAGCAACACAACAGTCTGTCTGGTGGAAACTTTGCCAAACTACTCAGTGCCAGTTCAACAGTTCAGATCTTTCATATTTGCCTTGAGACAATCCAGAGCAGTTGGGTTAAAGATACTAATCCTGCTTGCTCTCCAAGTGCCACAATGGCGTAAAAATGATTTAGTTGCACAATAAGGTTTGATGCATTCACTTCCAGTGTGATCAGAGATATTTTCAATGAACAGTTTCAGCTTCATTACCAAAAATCCCACAAACTTTTCGTTTGTGGTAATGGGATGATGATGCTAAACAACTGAGTGTCCAAACTGAGGCAGCTGGTTTGTACTCGAACTCAAACAATCAGCTATAAATCAGCCTTGGTTAAAAAATATTAAATTGTAGATGAATTGAACTTGAAATTTTTGTAGTTGTGGGAATAAATCTGATAAAAATGGTCAAAAGTGAAGAACTTTGATCACACTGGATTAATTGGTAAATCTGGCTATAAATTATTCAGATTAGTGTTTGAGTACAGTGGCAGTTTAACTCTGGCAGCCTGTTGCCTCAATAGACTCACAGCAGGAAAAACCTGGACGGTGTCCAGCCTCAGATAAGCTACACAGCTCAGTTACCTCTCATATCACTACGCAATACAGCTGCTGCACTGCACAGCACAGCACCACCGGGGGGCGCTCTGATCCACTCACACAGAGATCTCCGTCAGTCTTCTCAGATATTTTTTATAAACAAGCATGTTTTTATTGTTTTAGTTTTTATTTCTTGGACACTTTTTTGCTCTGACAATGTGTGTGACAGAAGACAGAAGCTTCATGTTCGAGGAGGCATAGGCGTCGACGCCTGATCCATAACTTCTGTCGCAGTTAATGACGCATTAAATCTGCTGCACAAAGAAAATAGTCAAAAACTACACAACGCTACAGATTAGAGCTGACAACTGTTTTCGTTATAACAAATCTGCACATTATTTGTTTCCGATTCATCGTTTTTTTGGGGGGGGGTTTTGGCACAAAACAACAGCCTAAAGTAAATAATACCAGTTCACAATCCACCAAAGATCAATGTGACACCTTCAGCTGTCTTGTTTTGTTTGGCTTGTCGTCTTAAACCCAAGAGTTTTACTTTTTAAAAAGGACAGAAATGTGAAATAAGTGTTTAAAAAGTTGAATAATTTAGTAATTTCAGTGAATTACTGCTGTATTGTTTCCAGTCCAGTCTGAAAAAACACAAAGCATAGGAGAGCAGTGCCAAGACAACACAAGGTTGTCAGCTTATCACCTATAAGATGTAACGAATTGTTAATACTTAGCAGTTTTATTCCAAAAATAAAATACATGCTCAAATATTTGTTAGCTAACTTTCTTAGTGTAATGCAGTTTTAAAAGTTTTAAAAGTTTTTGCAAAAGTCTTGAAAGCAAAAGTAAAACAAGCTAAAAGTAACACAAGTTAAGAGCAGTTGTGAACTAATTTCCAACTTAAGCGAGATTGAAAAGTTGAGTCATTAATTAACAGCTCAAAAATAACTAGGACCAGACATGTGTTTGGCCTAACTTAGCTCAAAGACAGAGAGCGGGACAACGGTGTCAGACAAGCAAAATATGTTTAGCGCTAACACGAATACTTTAGCTCTCTGGCCAATGTTAGCTTGTTAGCTAATGGGCTGTTACCATTTCCAAAGAAATATTGTTTTTTTTTTAATCAGCTGTTTGGTTTGTAAAACACAAAATAATGAATGTAATAATTTTCTCAAATAGATTGGAGAAGCTGTAACATTTGGTGATAAACGATGAATCGCTGACCAAAATAGTTGCAGAACGTTTTCCTTTCATCGTCTAATCAATTAACAGACTATTACCACGTCAGCTCTAATCGTTGTGTTACCTGCTACAGTCAAACCTGCAGTTGACGTAATGCGTCACTAGCGACAGACTTGTGATTGGGTAGTTATGGGGCGTGGAGCCAGACCCAGTCAGACCAGATGGATGTAGTAGCCAGGCTGTGGAGCTGGACTTAAAAATGAAAAAACAAAACCTCCGGAGGTCAAGGTTCACTTGCTGGGGGAGCAGAAGCAGGTCGGACTACCTGGCAACCAAAGGACAGACGGCGTGGCCTTGAAACGCCAAAACAACTTCAGCACTTATAAGACAGAGAGACGGGGTCAGAATCTTTTTTATAAACACAGAACAATGACAAACCAACACATATTATCAGACGTAACATATTTAAACTACTAAATGTTTTTGTTTTGAATAATGTAAAGAAGTTCGGAGCTGAATCAGACGTAGGCAGGTAGCACATGGATCGGCTGTTACTGTTTTTACTACAGAGCTGTGAATCACATTCTCAGTGGACGGCAAATTTTTTTTATGCAAGTGAAGCCAGCGGCTCTGTCCTCGCTCTGGCCGGCTGGATTCGAGTTTCTCCCAGAACGCAACGCCGCCGCCGCCGCGCTCACTCTTCAGGCTAAAACAGGAACTATCAGGTATACAGACTCTTTTATTCAGTGAATCGGATATGTACCTTTACCTACGTAGCAGAACGCTAACGGCTAAACCTCAGTGTGAAAACTAAAGCTCACCTGTAAATAAACTACGGCAGCAGGTAAGAAATCCCTGTAGGTTTCTGCAGGGGGCGACAAAAACACACAAAGCAGGGCTGGGCAATATGGAACAAAAATCAGTACATGAAAACCACAACACCTCTTCTTATCGCACCACAGCCACAGAAAACACTGGTCTGCGACTGTGATCGGCTGCAGGTATCCGTGACTTTTGTTTGAATAAATCAGGACCTGAACTCACCTGCTTCAGGATTATTAGGTTCTGTAAAGACTGTTCAGAGAAATCTAAAGTTGTTTTCTAAGGCTGTCGTCAAACAAAGATTATTTTCAGTATCAGTGTCGATTATGTTTTCATTTAAATGTTTAATAGTGAAAAACGCCCATTGCGAGTTCCCCGAGCTCACTGTGACGTCTGATTACGGCACGTCCACTGCAAACCTCAGATATTTAATTTAACTGTGACATAAAATACAGAAGCAGCTGAAACCAGAAAACAGATGGTGTTTTTTTTTTTGCCTTATGAAAAAAAGAAGAAAATCTAGACTGATGCTAATATTTTTTGTTTATCGATTTACAAGCTCAGTAAAAGTTGCAGTATTAATGTTACACACAAGGCAACTAAAAAGTTGACACCCTCAGACTTTTATCAAAAAAAAAAAAAAAAAGAAGCGAGAAATGGTAGAAATTGGATTAAACTTGGTGTCGCACACCAGGGCCCAGTTCATCCCTAGATATTGTGAATCTGATTCCAACAATAATAAGTGAAATTTATGGAAAGATAAGTTTTATAGACATGAACAGATCAATGTGGATGAGACATAAACCTGTTGGAGCTGGCCTAAATTGGTCTGTTCCCGTTTGGATTTACCTCTTTTTCCACTAAACTTTGTGTTGGACACCAGGGTCCAGTTGTACCTGATATTTCTTGACTCCTGTTAAAACAAGTGAAATTCATAGAGTAAACTTTTATTGTTATGTACAGTTCAGTCAAACTATCGATCAACCAGAAACTGTTCTGAGCCGACTTAAACCGGTGTGAACTAGTTTGGATTCATTTCTTTTCTATTAAACTCAGTACTGAGTACTCAGTATCTCATCCGGATATTTTGTGAATCCAAATGTAAAATATTTCATAACATTAAATAAAGATTTTAGTAACAGTTTTAGAAGTCAGTAACATTAAATAACTAATATTACTTTATATTCACAGAGAAAAACTAACTCCGTCTGGTCATTTACTTGAAATGTTACTGGCATCGTGATTTTTAAGGCTTGGTACACGTTTACAACGTATTTACATTTGTTAATTTTAATTCTAATCTAGGTAATAATAATAATGATAATTGCAGTATTTATGTGACATAAGGCAACTAAAAGGTTTGCACCATGTGACTTATTCAAAAAGTTTGAATTAAAAGTTTAAATATACAGTTGAAGATAAACATGTATTTTTATACATTTTATTGTAAGTTCAGCCTAGTCAGAAACTGGTCTGAACTGGCCAGGACCAGTCTGGATGCAACATTAAAGCCCCCATGGTTAATCCATGAATCAGTCAGAAACCAGTCTGAACTGGTTTAAACTGATTTGAACTGGTCAGTCTGGACTTCATATCTGCTGAGCTTGGTGTTAGACACCAGAATCAGTTTCCTCCAGAAATTTAATGAATCTTGTTACAACAAAACTGAAATCAAGGAAACATTTCAATAACAGAGAATTCAAGAGAAACAAATCTTAAATCAGATTTTGTTTCTTTTAGTATTTTCAAGGGAGGGATATCGTGAGGTAATCGATATCGATATTTGTAAAACATTATTTCGAATATTTTAATTTCATATAATTATTCCACTTATCATGGTTCAGCTATTTCACATTATAAATAGGTCAGACATTCGCAAGTTAAAGTTTACTCAGTGTCTGTTTCTACATAACAACATTTTCCACATTATTAGCTTTATGATATCAGCAGCTTTAGGTTTGAACTGGTACTGGTCAAAATTCAGACTGGTTTAGGACATTTACTGGGTTTCTGGAGAACTCTTTCTCTCTAAAATGTCCAAAATAAGACATACAGCCTTAAAGACTTTGCAGTTTTGGAGGTTTACTTATTAGGGATCTTTGGCCAATACGTTGGTTCACTCTTAATAATCTACATACGTTACAGCATTTAGACTTTTCAGCTGCCTCCATTTAAACATTTTAATATATAAAGAGGTTTAGTGGTGAACTTGCTTTTCACTCAACTTATTGCATATTTTTAAGAATTTAGGCAGAATCTGGTTCAGTTGTCATTTTCTGTCGTCACATGACAAAGACTAAAATCCCTAATATAGAGATTAAACTGTGAACATGTTGCCCAGCTCCAACACTGTCCAGCAGGAAGAAACTGACTAAATGCTGAAAGGAGTCAATGGACGGGTCTATTAGCAGATAATCACTCACCTGTTGCTCAGATTAGCCTCTTCTAAGTTGACCTCAGCTGTCGCCAACGTCTGTCCCCGTCCTCATTTTCACGCATTTTTGAAATCATCATCACAACAAAGAGGAACTGGTCTGAACCGGTCCAAAATAGTCCAAACTAGTTTGTGTCCCAGTCTCTCATCAGTAAGCAGTAAGGAATCAACTGTTTTCAAAGAACAACATTAATTTAAGTCCAGAAAAAGCTGCTTCCATAACTGCCGGTTCAGTCCAGTCTGGTTTAAGTGATCGATACAAAAAAAGGAAAAGTCGGACTCTGAACTCTAAACATAATTTTTTCGTTACCATCAACCAAAATTTTTTATATTTTAACAAAAGTTTATGTTACTGACCGATTGATGGCGTAATTTTTTATTGAATTTATTATTCAGTAATAAATGATTTAAAGTACAAACCACACAAAGGTTTTTCTTAACGATGTTTAGAGCGTCAGCTGCTTTTCTGTCGTTGAAACGAATGATAATAAATGTTTGATTTCATGACGTGATTTGATATGAAATGAAACTTCAGCGACTCAGATCAGGGTCCGACTTTTTCCTCCTCAGTTCAGTTCCAGTTTCACCTTAAGTCAAACTGTGAAAACAGCTCCACCTCATCTTCATCGTCGTCATTGTCATCATCGTCATCATCTGGTCTTCATTGTGTCTTTGAGTCCGTCAAGGCTCCGATCTTTCCGGTCGACTCGGTTTGCTTTACGCCAAATGCCAAACGTTGGTTTCATGTCTTTTTTTTATTTTTTTTATTTTTTACTCTTTTACAGTGTGAATCAAATGTTTAGTGTATTAATTATCCAGTAACCTTGACCACAACATGCCTAATTATAAATCAAATCATTTAGATATATTCACTTAATGAGATTACTCTTT
This sequence comes from Polydactylus sextarius, assembly GCA_016801845.1. Lineage (NCBI taxonomy): Eukaryota > Metazoa > Chordata > Actinopteri > Polynemidae > Polydactylus > Polydactylus sextarius. The sequence goes on from CM028910.1 coordinate 5,116,943, forward strand.
ACTGTTGATTCCTTAAAGTATATCCTAATATATCAAAGCAGAAAATGAGTCAAAGAAAAAAAATGGAGTTTAGTAAATTAACTTTTAATACTGTACTTTTTTTTTTTTTTTTTTTTTAAAGAGGAGGTACGTAACACGTTCTGTAGTAAACGAACCTGAAATGTTTTATGTGAAGATCTTTTATGTTGCATGTCTCTGTTGCTAAAACCATGATGGTGGAGGGGTCGGTGGGGTGGGGGTGTAAGGCCAAAGGTTGATTATAGTTTAGAAAAATGTGAAGAAGCTTCTTTCACTATGACCACTAGATCACTCACAGGTCGCATCTCCTTCAAAGGAAATAAAGCACTTTAAGTGTCCGACTGTAGCAACTCGCCTCCTTATTCACCATCACAGAGACGTTACACGACCACGCACCACACTGGAAAACTGACCTGATCTTGAATCTGTCCCTCCATCACCAACGTGTTTGGTAAGGTTCATTCATAGTTTTCTGTGAGGGAAAAACAATATTTTTATTTTAAAACAAAATGTTTTTTATTTTTTTGCCTTTTGAGATAAAAGTTGACACTTTGAGATTACTGTTGAAATGTTGAGAATTAAGTCGTCATTTCAAGATTCATGTCACATTATAGTCAACACTTATACTCGAGTATAAAGTCGACTTGGATGTTGGGAATAAAGTCAAAATGTTGAGAATAAATTTTGTAAAATGTTGAGAACAAATATCGTGAAATATTTATTATATATTTCATTATATATATATATATATATATTATATTTTGGAAATAAATGTGAACCCAAAAATTAAAATGTTGACCCAAACGGAAAAAAAGGCTGGAGTTGTGCTGATGGATCCAGCCCTTAAATTGACACATAGCTCCAGTTTTGATCAGTCAAGATGCTATGATATTAATTGCCTTGATAATTTATTTACTGTCATATTTTAATCATCAATCATTCACTGTAATTTGATTGTATGGAAGTTTATACTGTTTGCTGTCACCTTTAGTTGGAGCAGTTTGCTGAAAGTAACAGATATTATCCAACACTGACACAGATTCATTGACAATGTTTTATTAAAAATGTTATTTTTTACCCAAAATTTATTCTGTACTAATCTAAAATGTGAAAAGAGAATAATTGGGTTCATCTGAACTGTCTGATGCTGATGGTACATTAACAGAATAACTGTCATGACACTGACTTTGTCACACAACATCACAACATTTACTCAGCTGTTACACAGGAAAATACTTGTTTAATTTTTGGGACAACTGCTACTGGCTGCAGGGGCTGGCCACTCGGCCGGTGAACAGCAGTGCGTTGATGGTCGACTCTCTGATGAGCACCAGGAATGGTCGGTCGGCCATGAAGATCTCCTGCCATGGGTTAAAGGAACGTCCAACGGCCACAACAGTGGTGGCGGCCGCCGCTTCACTGCCCTCCTCATTCACCTGCAGGAAACAGATTTATAAGGACCTTCTTGTGGTGTCTCAGCTGACTCTGGGTCAGTTCATAGGTTTAGTTCAGGTTCAGTTCAGGACCTGGATCAGTGGTGACTCACCTCGAGGAAGGCTTTATGGTAGGCGTCAGAGATGTGGAGGCCTTCGCTGCCATCCTCCAGGATTCCTGAAACACAAATTCACTCATCACATGCGTTTTCAACAACATGTTTCGGTTCATTAAATTCACTTTACATATAGATTAGACATGGATCAGGTGGAAGAACCTGGCAGACTGGCCCTCTCAGGGCTGAAGAGGTCCGTCAGTCCCATGGCCTGCAGCTTCTCTTTCAAGCTGAAATGGTCCTCCACTTTGAACCGAGGGACGTGGACTGAGACGGTGGTCTGTGTCATCTGGTTCAACCAGCCATTCAGCTTGTTCAAGTCCAGACTCGCCTCCACCTCAACACACAGAAACAGAAACATTCATTCTGTTGTGGGGTACCACAGGGTCCCGTGTTAGGACCATAAATGTGGACGTCAAGTCCATATGCAGATGATCCAAGCTGCATCTCGATTCGAGGACGGTATCCTTCAGAGAAGTTTTGAACCATCACTTCTTAAAGGAGATGGTCCGTTTACATCCTTGACGTATTTATGTTACATACTACTCCTGTTGCCTAGAAACAGCAGCTCCTAACAGTTGGTGTCCGTTACAGGAAAAATATAACTTAATTCTATATGTTGCAAATCTAATCCAGTCCATTTACTGTACTCCTCCACTCCTCCTACTACTGTGGTCATGTGATCTTTAGCTTTAACTGCACATCCCAAACGTCATCTCTGCTGCAATGAATCTTGGGATATGTTAGACTGGGAAGGCAGCGTCAGCTAACATGGCTACTTGTGGTAATTTAGCTAATTTTGTCATACCTTAGACTTTACATCAGGTAATTTATTTATTTCAGCTAGCTGAGGTTGGACTTTGAGGTTTGTGGTTCAGGAAAAGAAGCTGGATTGTTGGCTGGATTTGAATGATCCTTTGAAATGAGAGGCTTGTCTTTACAGGTTAATGTAAACATTTCTAGAATTAATCTGACATTTTGAGAATAAAGTTGACATTAATGCTGAGATTTAAGAATGTTGTGAATATGTTTATTTTGATGGGACAGAGGAAGTGGTAGATGTTAAGGATTACCTCACTAAGCGCTGTGCCTTTGCTGGGTAGGATGACCACCATTGTGATGTCGTCTCCGCGGTATGGCATCTCCAGCAGCTGCACATGCTCATCAGGCAAGTGAGTGTACTTGAACTTGGTCTCCTGGTACATCATGTTTACTGGGCAGGTGCGATCTGCGCTGACTTGGAAGTCCGCAAAATAGACGTTATCTTTGTCAAACTTATTTTTCCACTGACCCTGAAAGAAATGACAACACAAATATAATTTCTACTCAGCGCCATGTTGAACACAATGTGGTTCAATCTGATTCTCAGTCAGGTACCTTGAAGTAGATAGTATTGACGAGGACCAGGACTGTGGTGGAGTCCAGCACCCCTGATGGTAGCGTGTCCTGGATAAGGTTCTTGGTCTTGTTGGAGATCCAGTTGTTGATGGCGACCCGGGCATTCTCTGGGTTGTCCTGCAAATCAGAACCAGCGTTGTTTGTTAGCAACTGCGACTCAGGTTTGTGGATGTGTCAGATGATGTGTCAGATTACGTTACCCTAAAGTTGAGCGGCAGCAGCTTGGCACCATAGACTGTCTCGCTGATGTTCTGGTACGTCTCGTTGAAGACCAGAGACTTGTCTCCAAACAGTCGGTTGGCAGAGATCAGCTCGGTGGTCTCGTCCTTCTTCCTGTACAGGCGACAGTTCAATTTGGCGAAAAAGAAGTGGACCTGGTCTGACGTCTTTTCTTTGATGGTGTCAAACTCAAACACCTGTGGGGGACGGACATGGACACATATGAAGAACATTGATGACACCATTGACATCATCACCATCAGTCTGTGTTGTTACTGTCTGACCCTCATGATCTGCTGCAGCGTCTGGTTGCAGGCTCCCAGTTTGGTCATGGCGAACGCAGTGGAGACGCTGATGGGCGACAGGAAGATGTTGGACTCGGGTGTCCTGCTGGAGGCCAGTTGTTTATACAACGACACAGCGAAGCGGCTGTTGGCCTTCGACAGCTCCCACACTCTTGGGTTGGTTGCCTCAGGAACTGTGTCAGTCTCTGGCTTCGAGGTCGGCTCCTCGAGGTCAGGGCTGCGGTAGATGCAGCGTGGCTCCAGGGGGAGGTCTTTAGGTTTGGCGCTGCAGATGTCTGGATGGATGGTGAGAGAGACAAGTGGCAGGAACGCCACAGCCAACAGGCAAATGGCAGCCTTCATCCTGCAGAGACACAAGTCCAAAACTGAGAAACTGTAGTCACACAGGCAAAATCGTCCTGTGAGGACGGGACAGGTGACAACTAGGCTCATTTTAAGTTGGCTAAATAACTACACTAGCTGAAATAGCTAAATTACCAAAGGTATCAATGTTAGCTAAAGTATCTAAATTACCTATGTTAGCTGAAATTACTAAATTACCCAAGGCAAGAAAGTTAGCCTATGTATCAGAAAAAGGTACCTAAATCAGTTAGGTTAACCAATATAGCCAAGCAAGTAGCTAACTTAATTGAGGTGTTTGGCTTAATTAACTAAGTTGGTTGAAATAGCTAAATGACCTGTGGTATCAACGTTAGTTAAATTAACTAGCAAAGCCAAAGGTATCTAAGATAGCTTAGTGTAACGTATCCACATTGTCAGCTGTCTATGTCACAGGTGGAGAGTAGTCTATCTCATTGAAGTCCTGTTCAACAAATCCAGCATCTTTTCCTGGTCTGTCAAAACTCCTTCCCAGTCAAACATATCACAAGATTCATTGCAGCACAGGTGACATTTGTGAAGTGGACGTCCAGTTAAAGCTGAAGGTCACATGTCCACAGTATTAGGAGCAGTGAGGAGTAGGTTTTTAAATGGACTGAATCAGATTTTATCTGCAACACATAAAATAAAGCTGTAGCATCATATTTAAGGATTGTTTGTTTGGCCATAGACAACTTAGACCACGGAGACCAGTCTCTGTAGGCCTTGGACTGGGACATAGCAATTGTACTCCAGTCATGTGATCTTAAGCTTTGACTGCACATTCACGTCGCAAACATCACCTACACTGCAATGAATCTTGGGATATGTTGGACTGTGAAAGATCTAACCACTGTAGCCTTCTCATTTCAGGAAAGTTGGATTTGTTGAATGAGACAATCTAATCTCCACCTGTGAAGTACACGACCGACAGAGGTGGTTCATTTCAGTGTTTGGTGTGAACTCACCTGCAGAAACTTTCAGTCAAAAGCAGATTTCAGGTCGACTGTGTCACAGGCTGCACTCAGGTAGAAGTGGAAATCCAAGAAAAATCCAAAATACTATAAACAAACGTCACAGTGGCAACCATTAACTGCAGCCGCCTACACAAGAAACACAAACCAAACACAGACAGTCAATAAAAATCAAGAGCTCAACACTTCACTTGTCACGTCAACATTTGCATTAAAACTTTATCCATTAAAATAAATCTGCAAAACAACTCTTCATTCTTCACATCTAATATATTTATAATGATTTTACTGATGTCATTTATATATTTAATTCCATCACAAACATAAGGTGCTACATTTTTTAAAAAAATATCATTTGTTGAATTCTTGCAGTTTTTTTAAAGAAGTTAGATTAGTCACCATCAACATCATTTTGTTTAGATGTTAATTAATTTATTCAAATAAAGTTTTTGATGATGTTGTTTAAACACAAAAATTAATTTGCATCAAACACCAGAGTCAGACAAAAACAAGTAGATTAAACTCTTAATGAATGAATGAATAAATGAACACTGAATTATCTCAACATTAACAAAGTCAAAAACAAAGAATTAAAACAAAAAATAATATTAAAGTAACTGACCGGAGCAGCAGACGGGTGCGTGTGTTCAGACGGAGGCAGCGTTGTGTGTGTCAGGTCAGTGTCCTGCAGAGCAGCGAGACGTCACCTCGACCTTTGGGACACTGATCGATCGTCCCAGGAAACATCTGGACACAAACAGCTGATCAATAATGTGACAGCTGCAGGATGTAGCTGTGACCGGCAGGGGGCCGGTCACAGCTGGTCGAGGTTCGTTCACTGACCAGTGATCAACAATGGTCAAACGCAGATGATATAAGAATCAAAGTTTTATTAGTGATGATAAAATTGTGCAAAATACGTTTTTACATAAAAATAATAATAAAAAGACAATATCACACTCGCGCACATATACACACCAAGTGGCAGATTCCCATTAAAACCAGTTCAACATATTAGAAACACTAGAGTCTGTTTAAAATCTGACAGTTTTTACAGTTTGTTCGGGACCGGAGTCAGTCCAGGACCAGGAAGGAGGTCAGAAGAGCTTTGGCAGCTGTCGCAGGCGGCTCAGGTCTAGGATGTTGCCCAGCGATGCCTCCGTTTGTCGGCTGCTTGCCCTCATCAAAGATGGCTGCCTGCTGGGGCTGTTCTCTTTGTCAGAGCTGCACACTTTAGCATTTGTGGCCAGCGCCTGCATCTTGGGCCGCAGGTCTCTGATCAGCTGACTCTGTGGGAGGAGTTTCACATTCAGAGCGTCGGTCAGCGGCGGCCGAGTCTCTGCCTCCTCCTCTTCATCCTCCTCCTCCTCCTCAATCAGACCGTATCTCCTCATGTACTTCCTGGTGGCCAGAGACATGTTGCTAGGTGACAGTAGGGACTCAGAGGAGGAGGCAGGGCGTCCTGGACGGGGGGCATGGCCTCCCACAGACAGCCTGCTGAGCTGCGAGTCACTCAGGTAGCGCAGAGCAATTGCGTTGGCCTCCAGGCTCAGGTCCACACTGGCACCAGGCAACAGGGCGCTGACACTTGGGTCGGGGACAGACAGACGGGACACGACAGCCGCTGGATTGATGCTCGCCAGTGTGCTGGACACACAAACAAACACACACACATTAGTCAGGTGTAATCATGTGAACAGTTGGACTCTGACTGTGCTGGATTTACCTGACACTCTCTACTGCTCGGACACGGCTCCTGTCCGCCTCACTCAGATCGTCTTGGTCCACATCGACGCCGAGCTGCTGCAGCTGCCGCAGTGTAGCACTCATCACTGAGGCACCGTCCAGACTCCTCCTCCTGGACCTGGACGAGGAGGAGTGGGCATGGTCAGAAACAGCAGACAGACTCTGCCTCCTCCTCGGCTCCTCTTCATCCTCCACTTCCTGTCTGCTGTCAGACTCCTGGAGACGACTTGTCAACTGAGTCTGAGGACAAAGAGACATCAAAACGTAAGATGTAAAAAGTCATCACCCCTCATGTTTTACTGTTTTTAGGTCATTTACATTTTGTTTAACAAATTTTCTCTTTAATGTCTATGAAAACAGATTCTACACAACAGTTAATTAAAGCTACTGATGTAAAATAAATGTTCTCCCCCCAGTCAGTGATATGATATGAGCGGGTAAAGACTTTTTATAGACTCTGATCAATTATTTAAACTGACATACTCATGGAGGCGACTGGTCTGAGGACACACGGAGACATCTGAGATGTTTTGAAGTCTAAAGTGTGAATCTGTAAAAAGTCTTCACCCCCTGATGTTTAACTATTTTCATTAAGTAGATATCATTTATCTTTTATTGTTTTGCAGATTTTCCTCTTTAAAAAAGAGGAAAATCTGAAAACAGATTCTACATAGTGACATCAGTTCATAGAATATATCGAGTCAAATGACATGGGGGGGTGAAGACTTTTTACAGACTAATTAGATTTTTCAATCTCAGACAGAATCTGAATCTGTTTGTGTTGATGTGTTACCATGAGATTGTGGTAGAAGCTCTGTTCGCCGTCTGCGGCTCTGCACATGCTCACACTGCCTGGACTCTGCAGGATGCTGCTGCTGGAGGACACACACACGATCAGACGGGCTCCACCCACTGTGATGTCTTCATTACCTCACTATCGCCAGTCACCTCTGCACCTTAACCTACCTCTGCTGACCGCAGGGGGAGCAGGGAGCTGTTTGATGTGTGATGTCACTGTCCTCAGCCCCGCTCTCAGGCCTGGTGTTGGACAGGTCATGTGAGGAGGAGGTGGAGCTGGAGGATGAAGGAGGGGCAGAAGGAGAGGGGGAAGGAGCTTGGACTTCCTGGTGTGGGAGGGGCTGCACAGGGTCCGCCCACAACAGACTGACACCTGAGGACAGAGACAGTCGCACACCTGTCACACACTTGTTGGCTTACTGAACCCCTCCAGTAGCTCTTTAACATGAGTTGAACAGTTAGTGCAACGTGCCTTTAACATCACAAATTATGAAGGCTCTGGTGTCTTGTTCACCTCATGAGACCAGAAGTCATTCATGCACTGGACCCCCTTCAGTTTGCCTACTAGGAGCCCTCCAGAGTGCAGGATGCATCTTTTTTTTTACATCTGGCACAGGATCTAAACATACATGGAGTAGCTATGCTATGTGAGAAACTTATTTTTTGATTTCTCAAGTGCTTTTAATACAATCCAGCCCTTAATATTGAGAGACAGGTTGGAGGGTACGGGGATGATATCCTGACAGACTATCTGACAGAACATCCTCAGTTTGTCAGGTTGGGGAACTGTATCTCTGAGATGGTGAAGTATAGCACAGGGGCCCAAGGGACCAAGCACAAGGGACCCTTAGCACTACCATCAAAATATGAATAGCCTGGCCCACTTTTACAAGAGGATAGCGAACTACAATCATGTGCAAAATAATGTTAATATACCCTGCTGATACCATAATAATAAAGTAGATGCTGTGGCCAAGAGGTCTAAAGGCCCATATATGCTCCCTTTACGTACGTACATCCCTTTCTAACGTTGCCAAACGTCACTGCCTTCATACTCCTCATGCGTTCTTTACATTGGCATGGTTGTTTAGCAATGCATCCACTAGAGGGCACTGCAGAGCTCTGATAACAAACATAGTGATGGTGAAGGAGATCACAGTGCACATTGTGAGAAGCAGATAAAGAGGCAGCGCTGTAGATGGTGGTAGTTTGTGTGGTTGTTAAATTAATTGTGGCATGTGGACAGGGATTTCTGTTGTTTTCTTCTTCTTTGTTCCTCTCGCTGGTCATACTTGAGGTATACTACACTGCCCTGATGACTTAAGGGGTATTACTCTGCTGTGTATTTCTATGGATCAGTAAGCTCCCTGGAAACGGACAAAATTACACACGTAATGACAGCAGAAGACGGACAAAGGCTCCATCCATATCTGTATGTGCATGCTGAGTACAGTATAAATGGGCCTTAAGGTGTCACCTGAGACTTTTATCTTTCCAGAGACGAGGGTTCAAATCCCACTTTCACTTTCACATTCACTTTGTGAATTTCCCTGGCGTGGGACAAATAAAATATTATTTTGTCTTATCAAAGATTAGACAAAGTTCTGTTAGTGTCTCAACAGAGTGAAGTAGTGTCTAGCTTCGGATGAAGTGATACAATAGACTTTTAATGTGTTATTACAGCTAACTGTTCCATATTGTAACATTTATTTTGCTGCTGCCACGGCCAACAGCAGCAAAATAAAGTCCCAGAGTTCAGTAAAATGCGTTAGCTCATTTGTGTGACACATGCTTTACTACAATATAGTTGCTAACTTTCCAGTCTCTGGACGACTGGCTGCTCCTCAATAGTCGCATTTCCACCAGGTAAGTTTTGTGGGAAATTTAGGGTTAAAAATTTAGAGAGGACGTTCTTAACTTTTCAGGAACATGACTTGGCGCTTGTATCCTCTGTGTCCCCACAGAGGCTACGGGCCCGGTCACTGATGAGGAGGGAATAATGCTTACTGCTTATCGTTTGTAAACTTCGCCAATCAGCTTCTCTGTGACAGCTTTGTCGTGTTATTAATAATAAACTACACATTGCAGTCCATGTGTGTTGTGTGTGAGCAAGAGAAGGAGGGAGAGCGAAAGAACAGAACCGTCCACTTGTTTTTAACGTTGTGTTTCACATTAGAAGAAAAAGAACCAATCAAACTGTGGCGGCCAATGTTGATTCTGTGGTGGCCCGTCACACATTGATCATTAAATGGGAAATTAAACTTTGCAATTATGCTGCAACAGTTTTCATGCAAAGTATTTACTGATACTGCCACACTTCTGCTGCTGGGGTTTTAAAAATTGCGCTTCTTAGTTGATTGCGTCATGTACCGCCTTGAGCTGTAAACCACCAACTCAACCTAAAGAACCACCCAAGAATTTCTTGGGGATGCGAAAAAAGTTCTGGAGTTTTGCCCCTCGACGACTGCTACTCAGGTGGAGAAGTGGTCAAGTTCCCGTAAAATTACCCTGCGTTTCCTGTGGTGGAAATGTGACTAATATCGGACTCCTCTGACTCAGGCTCAAACAGGTATGGTTGAGGTTAACTCTGAAAGCTGTTATTGGTCACTACACTCAGCAGCCGTCCTTCTTTGCCTTCACTGGAGACCAACCACACAACTAATTAAAATATTCATGATCTTACTAAGTAGGAGCAGAAAAATGGTTGTTTCATTACAGGGGGATTTTAATCAGACGTCAAAGAACAGTTTACAATAGTCAAGAATATACCCTCTATATCCCCTTTAATGTATGTAATGAGATTGGCAGGAGGCTGGACTCACTTTAAACTGTGGTGGAGAGGGTCACATTGAACAAACTGGAGGCCATCTTGGACAATGATACACCCTCTCTATAGTCAAGCTGGTCAGAGGAGCAGCAGTGGCAGGATGCTCCTCTCACTGTGCTGCAGAACTGAGCAGTTCATAAGGTCTTTTGTCCCCACTGCAATAAGACTGCCCACCACCCCACTCCAAATAAACAGTGCCTTATTTTATTTAATTTATTATGTATTTATCTATTCTATATATTCTTAAATGAGCTGTTGGATACTTGAATTTCCCCTTGAGGTTGAATAAACTATCTATCTATCAATCTACCTACCTACCTGACCCTTCACACTGTCTCACCTGTCCCCACAGCGATACTGGCTGTGCTCTTGGACGTCTGTGTGTCTTGGCTGCAGGACTGTAGTTTCCCTTGCGCTTCCAACAACATCTGGACCTACAGTTAAAAAACATCAGATGCTGTTACCACGATGAGCTGGTGGACACATCAGACCAATCTGCAGCCTCCTGGGCTCTGACAGCAGCATTGTCAACTCTCACCTGAGCCTGGAGAAGGCGCAGCTGTTGGTCCTGACGGAGAAGGAGCTGGTACGTGTCTGATGGTGTGACTCCGCCCACACAAGGGGGAGGACAGGGGAGCCAGGGTGGAGACGCAGGGTCTGCTGGCTGGGAGGGGTGAGGAGGAGGATGGCTGCAGGTACAGGAAGGAGCAGTGGAGAGAAGGACAGTGGGGGGAGGATTGTGGTGGTGGTGGGTGGAGGGAGGAGTGGAATGATGGGAGGAGGGAGGAGTTCTGGAGTGGGGAGGAGTGTGATGATGTGAGGAAGGAGGGGGAGGACAAGCAGGGGAGGGAAATATGGAGGTGCAGCTGTAGGGGGAGGAACAGCAGGAGCATGTGGGAGGCAGGTTGGAGTTGGGGGTGCTGTGGAGGTGAGGAGGAGAAGCAGTTCTGGGAGCTGACGATGAAGAGGAAGTGGAGTTTACACACTTCCGGTCTGCAAGAGCAGGAGGAGGAGCTCGGTGGGTGGAGCCAGGGTCACGTCGAGTGTTGTGATTTGACGAGAAGCTGCTGTCAATCAATAGAGACAGCTCAGGGACGGACGGCTGGACTCTGCGGGTCTGAAACCACAAACACCGGTCTGAGTCGGACCACCGGACCTCCCATGGTGACAATCATGCACATCACATGACAGAACATCTATTTTCTCCAAATCACCTCAGTGCTGCTGTTCTTTGGGACTAAAGCTGTGCCCTTCGTCTCCGTATACATCACAGACTAAACAATCTCATTTCAAAGATTAACGATGCTAAGTTAGCTGAAGTGACTAAATTACCTGTGGTGTTGAAGTTAGCTAAGATATCAAATTAGCTAAGTTAGATAATTTTCTAACTTAGCTGAGATAGCTGATGTAACCAAATAAGCTAATATAGCATAGTTAGCCAACATAGCCAAGTTTACAACCATAGCAGAACTAATGTAGCAAAGCTTTCTAATCTAACAAAGTTTGCCAACATAGGTAAGTAAGGTAAGTAAGGTTTGCATCACATGACAGGAGGAAAAAAAGGGGGAGGTGTGCACTGACCTGCTGAGCAGGGAGGTGAGGACTTGGGGACGGACGTGGAGACAAGTCCTCATCCTCAACGCCAGAGTCCTGATCACTGATGGAGAGACCGGCAGGTGGTGGTGGTGGTGGGGCGCTGAGAACAGAGGGAACAGGTTAGACTTAATGAGACCTGGGGGGAGGCAGCTTACTGTCTTCACTGCTGTACCTGTTAAAAGAGCGGCAAGCGTCCCTGAAGACATCCACCTGTTGGCCCTGGTCCTGCGGGATCAGCTCACACTGCAGGGACCGACCGTCCACTGGTGCCACCTGCTGGACACACGGTGCACTGTCAGCTCACACTGGAGACAGAGACATCACAGACGTCTCTGAGGCGTCAGAGAAGGTGTTACCTGGTACAGAGAGACAGACTGGAAGGCTGTCAGCAGCTCACAGTCCAGATGTGAACCTGGTCCTGGTCCTCGACACTGGAAGAACTGTGGAACTCTGTGAGTGGAGGCAAAGAGTACAAGAAGGAAACAGCCGCTGTCCGAAAAAAAACTCTGAAAGACAACAGAGACACAGTGTGAGATGTTGACACACCTTTCTCCAGACCTGCCTAAGAGGTTTAGAGGGGGGCATCTGTCATTGTGGATGTTCTCTGACACTCACCTGTCCTGGAGGGCAGAGCTAAATAGGAACCTGAGACACCAGACAAACACCTGAGGGTTGTAAATGTGTGTGACTCCGCTGATCCAACTGTCAAGGACAGAGACAGTCCACACATAGAGACGTTACTACGGGGACAGATGGTTAATGACACTGATTTATGCTAAACTAAGATAAGCTAGGCTAGGTTATGCTAAGCTAACTGTGTGACGTACAGCCCAACCAGTGGCAGGTTTGCGGCTTTAGGATCCGACTCCAGCAGTAGAAGCAGTTTCCGGGTCTGATCCATGGACAGAAACCTGGAGACATGAACACAGCAAGTCACAACAGGAAACAGGCTCCGGCCATTATCATGGCAGCAGTCACACAATCATACCCTCTCTGTCGGTTGGTGGCAGGATACGGCGGCCGGCCTATGGCAGTCAGACTCCTGAGCAGGGCGGTGGGGATGATGGGGACGGCTCGAACCGGCTGGACGTCCACGGTGACAGACGGACAGACGGCTGACCAGCTGAGAGTGAATGAAGAGGCATCCAACTGCTGCGACCAGACCACATGACCTCTGACCTTCAACAGCTGGGACAGATCCAGAGTCTGTCGGCCGCTCACGCTCTGCTGCAGCGTCTGAAACGGACAGGTGCTGATCTCAGGTCAGAACGAAACAATGAAATTGAGGCAGAAATCAGCTGCTAGTGACATCAACGAGCTGCTGCCATGACAACAGAGATGCCAGGAGGCCATTTCCTTTAACGTGTTTCTGTCAGAGAGCAGGTTAAAAAACGTTGGTCACATGATGTCAGCATGAATTGACTCACCCTAAAGCACTGATGCAGCTCAGCCTCTGACTGGACGACTGCGTCAGGTGATTCCGTCTGCATCGAGAACAAACAGGGAACCGGTACGTCTCCCGGCAACAGAGCAGAGGGAACTCTGCCTGAGGACCCAGACTGGTCTCGACCCGGGTCGAACCGGTCCAGAGTCACCGTGACCCTGTCCTCACCTGGAACAGAAAGACCAGAGTCAGTAACATGAAATCAGCATCAACTGAAATCTTACTGACCAATCAGCGTGCAGGATGACCGGCAGGAAACTCACTGACCGGAGTTGACTGACACAGATCCAAGGAAGAAGCAGAGGAGGCGGGGCTTGTTGCTATGACGGACATGGCGGTGAGCCAGACGAAGAGCTTTTTCCAACAGCACAAGGTGAGGTTTCCTGCACACAATGTATAAAATATTGCCTTTGTTATAAATATAAAACATGTGATGGATCATCATATGAGCCTCCATGTAAACTGCTCTATACTCTAATACAAGGATGAGAACATAGATATGAATGAAGAGCTACAAGTGTTTGTTTCTTTTAATGAGCAGGAACATTGAACCAGTTGTTTCCTGACACTTTGTAGCATCACTCCTCGTACAGACACTGTGGTGTCGCTAGTGTTGCTATTGATTTGTGGTGTCGTCCTGTGACGTGGCAGCTGCTGCACCACACACTTTGTTGATGGATGCTGGTGGATTTTAGAAAGTTGGACCGATTCCTTTGCAGCACTATAACAACATGTGAACAAACAGATGTTTTTGTGTGCATTACCTGTGTGAGCATAGCTGGAGGTGGAGCTTTTCTCCTGCAGGGCTACAGTCCCACAGAGCTGATCTGGATTTGGGGAAACTCAGTGGGGACACAGAGGTCGTCCCAGCTCTGTAAGACAACAGTGGCAGAAAAGACCACTCATAATGACACAGGGGACAGCAAACTGCTTGTTTTTACCAAACAACATCTGAATATCTCAGGTTTTATAGACAAATACTGTTAAAATATTCCATATAAAAAAACTTTGAAAGAATAAAATCCAACAGCTGTTGCAACAACACATTACCGATATCAATAAAACCAAACCATTACCAATACAAAACAAAGACTGTGACAAAAAATATTAAAAATTAGTACAGCTGAAATCAGTATGTGTCCACAGTTTTTCGTTGTTAATCTTGTTCAGTTCATCTTGTTCTTTGTCACATTAAAATATATAAAAATTAAGTTGAATATTCCGCCAACCACCAGAGGACGCAGTGGAACAACAGCGACTTCTGGTGGTTAAACCAGTTGCTCTTGGGCAATGTTGATGTACGTTAGATAAATAAAACCATAGTGTTTAATGCAGCGGATTCATCAAACAGCTGATTATTTCATCCTATTATTGAACGTAATTATGACTAATTACGTCCATTAATGCTGCCACATTTCTATAACCGTAGAAACTACCGGAGCTCCCCGGGTCCAGGCCGTTAGCACTGCGGACACCGTCGCAGACTCACCGTCTTCGTATGGTCTCCGGGGTGAACACCTCCTCCAACACGCCGCTCGGTAGCGCAGTGAGGTTCACCGGGCAGCTCATCGCCGCTCGGTCTGACACAGCGCGGCTGCGGTCGATGATTCAATCTGTCGTTAGTAGCCGCGTTAGCTCGCTGGTCGGTCCGCACCGGCTGCGTTACAGTCTGTCAACTTCACCGCCGGGACGAAACTCGAGTCTCTCTAATTCTAAACCGATCGTTTAGTAAAGCCTCGATCTACATGAAGCTTTGATCAATTCCAGTTTATCGTTTTAATCGGTTTGATATGACGAATTTGTCCTGAAACAATTCGCTGTTTAATTATGGCGCTGTTTCTACTCTCTACTGGCGGGGCAAGTCAGACAGCCAATAGGAAAGCCCGGTCTCAGCATCTCCGACCAATCAGATGCCACGTTTGTGTTTCTTCTACTGCTGTTGAAAGCGGCAGATTAATGTGGACCAGAAGTCGACACCGCCCCCACAGGACGGAGAGGGCAGCGACATTTAAAGGAGCAGGCCGCAGATTGTTGTCATAGCTACTTTAACTACAAAATCAGCCGATATTATTTTATGTAATGTTTTTTAAAGCAATAATTACTTAATTATTCCTAATTCATTGTGTAGATATATTTTATGAAACTCTAAAAGATGGAAACCTCATGTCTGACGTTTTACAATTGATATAATTTTGAGGTAAAATCAACCATTAAGAAGGTTAAGAGAATGTGATGTAAAACAATATCTTTGATGTGCGTGTTGAATTATTTAAATGTGAGCAGGTGGATCATCTTCCAACACACAATGTAATTTCCTGAAAAGCAGCACACAGGAATTATTTATTAGCTTGTTACACGACACCGAGTCCGACAAAGACCAGTAACCAACCTGCTGCTGCTGCAGCTCACATTCTGAAATACCTGGTCCTGGACCTGCTGTTTGGAAACCAACCTTTCCTTCACAATGTGCTCATAATGTTTATTAAATACCTGTTTGATCAACACGCCCCAGTGATCCGGGTCTGTTCACATCAGATACAAACATGCACAGACAGATTCATCTCCTCAGGGGCCCCGGGTGTAAACATTTGAACTCTTCTGATCCCGACTCCAGCTGTCAGCTGCATTATTTACTCAGAATCTTATACTTATATACTAAAATGAAGAACAAACAACAACACAGAGCTGTAGATTTATTGGAAATAGATGTTTGGGGCCCATTGTTTCCTGAGGGAGTCACTGAGTTGATATACTATTTTAAGTTTGTTATTAATTGAATTTATTGAAACAGAAGTAATATCTATTGAAGCGGGGGGCGTCGAGTGTCCGGGGGTCCGGACTGGTGGTCTGAGGTATGAGCAGAGGATTCGTCGGGACAACGCCCACTAACTAACAGTAAAAACTGCACTCGTTTTTTCGGCCGAGACGCGAAACACAGTTATAGACAATCTCTGATCTCTGGAATTTCTGCCCTTTGTTGTTGCGCTCGCTATCCAACAAACCAATCAGAACGCAGCTCCGGTACGGAACGCCTACAAATTCTACCAGTCGTCCAATCAGAGAGCCGCTCTCGCCAGACGCCATTTTGTGGGTTTATAACAGCGGAGGCTGGGTGTCCTGCTGGCCGCTGGTTGGAACCTGTTGCTCCGCAGTTCCGTGTTGTGCAATGGACGGGTGAGTTATCCCATCGACTCACGTTCACACCCCGGTTAAATGTAGTTTCTGGCTGATTTACTCACACTTGAGAGTCGCAAGGTAAATATGTGGCCGGATAATGTTTTACTCGGAGAACAGCGGAGTCTCCGTTCGCTCAGCCGTCGTTAAAGTTATGTTTGTTGCAGGAGCAGGAAGCTAAAGCTAGCCGAGTTAGCTGCAGTGTTAGCCTCAGGATGGGCCATTCTCTGTGGATACTCCACACAAAACTCCGTGAACTTGGCATATTGAGCGACATCATTTACCACCTTAGATATTAATTCTAATTATTCAATACGATTTTCATAAACACGTTAAAGCGAACAGGTCGATAAAGAAGTTGTCGATCAGTTGGCGGCGACATAACTTCTGCAGCTTGACGGTGTTCTCACGCCCACTGCGGCGAGTCCGACACTGTCACACTTGTAAAAGTTTAGTTTTTGTTAAAAACCCTTGTTGTTTCGAGTATGAAACTTAAGTGAATTGAAGAGTGCGTCTTATCAGTTCCCCGAAGTCGTGTCTTTCAGTTCTTTTGCGTTTACAGCTTTGTGGATGTTGAAGAAATCCGTAAAATGATGGGTCTTTACATGGTGATCTGTTTTAATCAGATTAACTGATGAAATTCAGACTGAATATTGCACATCATTGATTTTATGCTGCACATCCAGTCTGCTGTTAAAGTGTAGATGTTAATAAAAGAGATGAATAGTTGTTCAGATCGATTGGTGCCAATTAATTACATAATTAATAATCAGAATTGGTCAGATTTTGCGCCTCGACCGGTGTGGGAGAGATATGGGCGGGGTGAAGATATTATATAGGTGTATAAGGTTATACAATTATGCGTTTTTTTCTCATGGAGTTTGTTATAACTAAACCAGCTGTTGGGTTTATATAAAATAATGTGTCCTTGTATTGCACATGTGCAGGCAGAGTCTAAAGTCACTGTTTTCCCAGTGGAGTTCAGCAGCAGGAGTTGGTGGTGTTGGCGTGTTGCTGAACGCTGCAGTTTGGATCACAGCCGTTGTTTCCAGCTGGCCAAGGCTGAAGCTGAGTTTCAGATGTTGAATAGACGCCGTCGTTCCTGCAGGTCGCTCGACGGGAGCTGCTGTCAGGGGGAGGAAACACGAGCAAACCGACCTGTTTATCCTGCAGCTGTGATCAAAGGGAGAAGTGACGTGTTTATTTTCCATTGATTATAATGTGGACAGGCCTCCTGTCTGTTTAGTGCTGCGTTTTCTGTGCTTTTTTAATGTATTTGCATATGTATATGTTGTTATGGCAGGAATCTGCAGTCAGGAGCTGCAGGCCACGAGGACTTTGAGTTTCTGATGTGAATATTTGTGCTCCGTCAGGACTCATCCGTGCCCTGAGGGGTCGTCCTCTCCCAGCTGGTTTACAGTCAGCTTCAGCCCAACCAGCCGGTTTTTCCTTTTTGTTTTAACTATTATCTCAGTGACTCAGACCATTTGCTGCTCATGTTCATTTTTACACACGACAATGATGCAGATCAGATCGACACAGCGTATCATGTAAAGTAAATCCAGTTATTTCAGTTTAGAGATATTATTTTATCAAACAGGATTGTTTCCTGTGCAGAAATGGAGACACAGGTGCATTATTGGTTTGATCTGGAGTCGCACTAGAAAACCCAACAGGAAGTGGGTGTGGACACGTTCGGTGTTGATTTTGTAGCAGAGATGATCAATTTGATCAATCATCTGTTGAGATGTTTGACTCTGGACGTAGTGTTTGAGAGTGGCGAGACGTGTGTTTCTACGTCCTAAATGTGCAGTGGGAACAGAATGAGGCGACATAAAGTTATGCCAACATGTTGTCATCCCTGTGTTTGTGTTGAATGTCAAAAAGGAGACGTATCTCTCCACTGGACACTGTCATCAACCTGTGACGTAGTGAACACATCAAACTGAGCATGTGTTTCCATCACTAATATTTTCCTTTAATGATCTTCAGTCAACAGCAGCTCTTTAATGACATCGCACTCATACCCTGTTAACACATAGCTGGGTATCTGGAAAAATAATGATATATCCATGCGTTTTTACCTTTAAACAGAGGTTTAAATCACTGAAAATGTTTGTTTTTGAAACCTCTGGCCAAAGCGGAGATTTGGTAAAATTCCGTTTTCATATCTGCATGTTGATAGAGGAAAACAGAGCTTTAAGTTTTCAAAATGCATCACTATCAACTGTGCAACGTTTACGTGGATTCTGATTGGATATATGGCTTTATGTTTCTCGTTACACTGCCATCTATAGGTTTGGCATGTTCATAATAGTTTGTGACAGCAGATTTGTGTAAATGAATACTTTTTGAAAAACACTGATAAAACCAAGGATATTATTGAAAATGGTGCTGTAAATACCCAGCTATGTGTAAACGTGGCATCACTGTCAGTGAACAAGGAGAGGCTGCTGCTGATTAGCGGATCAATGATCTGATTCAGTTTCAGTATAATTAAAAAATAGTGTTTTTATTTGCTGATACTGCTGATAATGTGACCAAATGTTGTAGGAAATTGCCTGACAGGAATCCAAGTGATCGATCAAGTGATCGGTTGTCAAGTTAAAAGCAGACAAAATGGCAGCGGGGTTGAAGAGCGGCAGGCATGATCGTATGTCTGTCCAGCAGAGCTTGTGTTGGTATCAACCGGCCAATCGGAGCACAACAGGAAATTTCATTTATCGCCTCTGAATCATCATGCTCAAATCTCTGGCTTCCTGTATTCACTTTGATTTTATTCAGACAGGATGTTTGCGATGCTTCTTTTTTATTTATCATCGTATTTTAATTTGAAGGGTCAGCTTGTAATTAACTGGTTTAAAACTGAATAATATCTCAGCGTCACCACATTAACTCATCTCTGCTCTCTCTGCTGGTTTTTCTCTCGGGCCTCTTTAACCTCAGTTCACTTTGCTTCCTGTTTTATTTTATTTCTTTGAGTTTTTCTCCCTGCTGCTTCTAACAAGCTGTCTTTTCTTCACAGCAGTGTCCACCACGATATAACAGTTGGTACTAAGGTAGGCACCTCTGCTTCCTCCTCCTCCTCCTCTCCGTCCTGCTTGTTGGTTTGTTTTCTGCTGTGACGGTGGCGCTGCCATCTGGGAACCATTCAGAGGTTTTTCTCTCTAATTAGCTTGAGGTCGACGTTCAGATGCATTCCTCAACGAGTTTGAGGATAATCAGATTAGTCAGCGACAACTCGCGCTAAATGCTTCCTAAAACCACCACACATCAGTTCACTCACCTGGATGTTAAAGAGTGAAGACGCTGTGACTCGACTGTTGCTGCAGAGCTGTAACGTTTTATCCTAAAAAAAAAAAAACACTATAAGCTGCTGCTTCGTCATATCTCAGGTTGTTTCTTTATCAGGACTATGAATGTTTTGTAGGAGGAGTTTTTGATTTGAAACACATGGAAGTGGAGTCACATGGTCTGGACTGGTTACTGGTTCCAGGTAGCAGAAATGTCAGGTGGTCACTTCCTGTAGGAACATATCAATGTTAGCTAAAGTTAGTAGGTTAGTTGAAGTAGCTAAGTTAGCTGAGGTGGTTAAGTCAACTAAGGTCTGTTTAATCTGTCCGACTTTAACTGCAAACTTAACTGAAGTAGCTAGTTAAACTAAAATAACTAAATTACTCAAGGTAACAATGTTAGTTAAGGTATCAGAAAATCAGCCAACTTAGCTGAGGTGGTTAAATTAGCTAAGTTGGCTGAATTGAATATGTTAGCTGAAATAGCCAAATTAGCTAAAGTAGTGAGTAACTTGTTAACTCGTTGGTTGCATATGTTAGAGGTTAAGTTGAGTGATATGAATTGTGTGTGAGGTAGCACACAATTTAGCTGTTGTTAGCTGATGTGGTTAAAAACACTACGTATCTATCTGAATAATGTAAATGTAAAGTTAGCTGAAGTAGCTAGTGGTTAGTTGGTCATCTACGTCACAGGTGGAGTCTAGTCCGTCTCATTTCAAAGGCTCCTTCAACAAATCCAGCTGATCCAGATCCTGAGCTGTGAAAACCTCAATGGTTGGATCGTTCAGTCCAGAATATCCCAAGATTCATTGCAGCACAGGCAATGTTTATGATGTGGATGTGCAGTTACAGCTAACGGTCACATGACTACAGTAGTAGGAGCAGCGAGGAGGAGTAAATGGACTTGATTAGATTTTATCGCAACATGTAGTGAAGATACGTAAAGGACGCAAACAGAAAGTTCTCTGTAGGACAGACCTTTGTAGACAGGTTTAGGCCTTTGGCGACTTTTATTTCTAATTTCCTGTTTCATCTGTTGCTACTGTTTCCTCACTTCCTGCATCTGTTTCACATTAAAAGTCTTCATGTCAAATGGAAAATCTCTGAAACACAAACTGTTTTGTTTTAGAAAAAAGAAAATCAGATGCGTCACCTAAAACGAATAAAACCATGTCTGTGTTTTATTTTTCGGCCCTTAATGTTTGTCAGGAAGATTATTACTGCTGGCTCCAGTTGATCCATAATCTGTGGTCTGTAGATTTTCAGAGCAGCTTCCTCGTGACCAAGCCGAGCAGCGCTCTGACCTGGGAGTAGGAAGTGACAGGAGGAGGGGGAGGGGCCGCCATGATGTGCTCTCCTGTTTCCTCCTCTGGCCTCGGGCAAGTCATCTGAAACCACTGAGGCTCCTGTTAAAGAGACAGTTCACGCCCAGAAACAGCCAGGAAACAAGGCTGGTCTGAGGTCAGGGCAGGCGGCCTGGAGCTGCCTGGAAAAGTCTTGAAACGGTTTGGGATTCCCTTCTGGTCTAGGAAGAGTGACTGCAGAATGAATCAGGAAACAGTAGTAATTTAACACAGGTGTTTTATGTTTTACATGAGATCGATGTTGGTTTTCTTCTCATAGTTTGGTTTAAAGAAACATTTACATTTTTGTCTGAAGATGAATTAAAATTCTCCCATGTCGACAGTAAAGATTTGACAGGAAATGAGGTGACGAACAGGAATGACGGTTTTTGTTTTTGTTGCTTGTGAAAAATCACTAAAGCAAATATTTGAAGATGAATTTCCTGATTGTTTCAGGGTAAAAACATCTGTAACCAGATGAATGAAGGTTTAGTTTCTGACAGACTACGAGCGGTGGTGGCAGTGTCCGGCAGCTGTCGTGCAGACGAGGCCACCAAGCGCAGACCGGGACCAGGTTTCAGGTTTCTGTTGGATTATTCATGACAGGATCAGTAAGAAGATCTGAGCTGCTTTGTTCACTTTAGAGGAACCCAACGCTTTTTTCTTTTTCTGAGAGAAACATTTGATCGCAGTGAAAACAGATCTGTGGAAACATGCAGATACAGATTCATAATCCCATTAATCTCAGATTATTGATCACTTATCAACAAGAGCAATGTGCAAAGATGTTTAAAGAGGGAAGACAAGCTTTTATTGTGAAGGAGCTAAAGGAAATGAGGCCTTGAGGTCTGTTTCTACATCTGGTTTTCATTGATCTCCACAGGAATTCACCCCCGGCCGCCTGCTGGGAGGTCGGTGATGTTGGACCTGTGAGCTTCACTGGTTTTAGTTTGACCTTACTTCCTGTTGTTGTGTCTCTTCCTCGTCTTTGTGTGTGAGCTGCTGTCTGTTGGAGCAGCCTGCACACTGACACCTGCTGGCAGCAGAGACCCCTGCAGCAGTGAAATATAAAACTGTTCCCTGGTTACAGCTCCATAGCTCTGTGTTGGAACAGTCGATGTCCAGGAGAGAAACCTGGATGTGACATGGATCCCGGACCTCCCAGTTCTCTCCTTCCTGTCCAGGACTGTTTACCTCTTTTTATTTGACCACAAATTGAGGCACTGGGCTTTTTTCCAACTCATGAAGGCGGTTTCTGAGCTCAGGATCAGGGGTCGGTTCAGGAGCCAGGGCCAGTTTAGGGGCCACATGGTAAATTCTGTAACTTTGAGTTTTGAACTTTGGAGACATCATAGCGACTGTGGCTGGATCTAGGGGCCAGTGGTTGTCCAAGAGCTTGTTCGGGGGTTCATGGAGCTTGATTGAATTACGATACGAATGCAACGGCATAACTATTGATGATAGGCAGCGTGCACTGTCCAAGTACAGGAGCGACAGACCAGTCAGCTGTTAGTCTGTGTGTGTATGCGTACGTGTCTGTGTGTGTGTGAGAGAGAGAGATGATTGAACGGAACTATACGATTGTTTTTTACATTATATTTTACGCACGGTGGAGGTGAGGGGGGATTATGGCGGCCTGCCGTGCAATGTGGCAACTGTTGTGTGATAATGTGGCAAAGCATGGACTGTATTTGGTACGTGCCTAGTGGGTAGTGGGAGTTTAACATGGTGGCTCCCCATCGTGATGACAGTCATCAATCACTATTGATTATGGTATTGTTCATCAGCCCAACCCTAATGGACATGTTTCACTGCCGACTGTTGTTATCAATTCGTCAGCTGTGAAGTAACTGATAATCGAAATGCATAGTTGCAGCTGTGGATCAGACTGTTCTATCAGCTGTTTTCTGACTGCTGGTTTGAAACTTAAGTTATAAGTAGGGATGCACTGGTTGAAAAGTTCTGGGCTGATTAAACAAGATAAATTACTTACTCATATTAAAATAACTCAATCCATCATATCTAGTCTTGTAGAGATGGTAATAAGTTGCTGTGTCTCTGAGAATGAATTCTCTCACATGGTCACGTTGAAAACACGTCACTTTTCACCTTCCTACGTCATACTACAGCCATGTGCAGACACTTCTATGTCTGTTGCTACTGTAGCTGCTGCTGCCTGAGTCTGACCAGAAACAAGCAAAACATCAGACACTGACTTCAGAGAAATGACTCTCATTTATCCACTAGAGTCAACAACGGGAATATCTGACACATGATGGTGCATCCCTGCTTATACATATTTTGATAAAACGTGTTTGTGTGTGTGTGTGTGTGTGTTTGTTTGTGTGTGGGTAATCGTTTGTGTCTCAGTCTGATGTTGATGTTTTTCCTTTTCAGAGAGGATCTGACGAGCTTTTCTCCAGCGTCTCCAACGGCCCGTATATCATGAGCACCGCAGGTCAGTTCGGTGTTTGATCTGTTATTTTACTATCTCCACAAATTAAATCAACACTGAGACTCTGGTTCCGAGGAGGAGCCGCCGTCCACCACAGAAAGTATCAATCATGTGAAAAACTTAGACGAGACGACGCTGCTTTAATGTTTCTCAGTTTGAGGCAGAGCAGAGCCCACAGCAGGAAATAGGTTTTATTCAGTGGCGTCTGGAAACCTCTGGTTTCTGTTCGGTCTCTATCTGACGCTGCAGTCTCCTCTCCTCTGCAGCCAATGGCAACAACAGCAAGAAGTTCAAAGGTGACATAAGAGGCCCCGGAGCGCCGTCCAGGGTCATTCACATCCGCAAGCTGCCCAACGACATCACAGAGACCGAGGTGATCAGCCTGGGTCTGCCCTTCGGAGACGTCACCAACCTGCTGATGCTCAAAGCTAAAAACCAGGTCCAGGACTTTATAAAACTGTTAAAAACTGCGACAGAGCAGAGTACATTGGTACTAAACTGTCCTGTCTCCTTTGTCCCGTTAGGCCTTTTTAGAGATGAATTCAGAGGAAGCAGCTCAGAACATGGTGGGTTACTACTCCACAGTGATGCCCATCATCAGACACCACCCCGTCTATGTTCAGTTCTCCAACCACAAGGAGCTGAAGACCGACAACTCACCCAACCAGGAGGTAACAATCACTGCTGGTAGCTGCTGGTAACAGTTAGCAGCAGTTAGTAATAGTTATGTTAGCAATTGTTAGACCTGCTAGCTTCCTGCCAGTGTCCACATGTTCACCCTTCATCCCTCCATCTTGTCTCAGCGAGCCCAGGCAGCTCTTCGGGCCCTCAGTGCGTCTCACGTGGACACAGCGGTGGCGGCTCCGAGCACAGTGCTCAGGGTGGTGGTGGAGAACCTGGTCTACCCCGTGACCCTGGACGCCCTTTGCCAGGTAACATCTGCACAACGCCTAACTACAAATATCTGTGCATATGTAGACAGCTAACCCTAGCTCCGCTCTGGTCCTCAGATCTTCTCTAAGTTTGGCACCGTGCTGAGGATCATTGTCTTCACCAAGAACAGCCAGTTCCAGGCTCTGCTGCAGTATCCTGATGGAGCCTCGGCCCAGGCAGCCAAACTGGTAAGTCCTGTTCCCCAGCAGGTCCCTGGTCCTGGTCCCTGAATGGATATTCTCTCAATAATAACCTTTGTTTTAGTCTCTGGATGGACAGAACATCTACAATGGCTGCTGCACTCTGAGGATCAGCTTCTCCAAACTCACCAGCCTCAACGTTAAATACAACAACGAGAAGAGCCGAGACTTCACTAGGCCCGACCTGCCCACCGGAGACAGCCAGCCCACCATGGAGCATCCGGCCATGGCCACGGCCTTCAGTAAGACCAGCTGAAGTACCGACCAGCTGTTTAAAGTTCTCAAGGTTAAAGTGATTAATTATCGATAATTATCTTTGCTCTGCAGCGCCGGGGATCATCTCAGCGGCGCCATACGCTGGAGCAACACATGCCTTCCCACCGGCCTTCACCATCCAGCCTGCAGGTCAGTCTCACCTGAAGGAGGCTCAGACTTGATGTCATTAGTGTCACCCAAACATTAACTTAGTTAATTAGCTAGCAGCTGATAGTAACAGTTAGCAGTTGTGAGCAGCTGTTACTAGCACTGTTAGTACATTTACTAACAGTTTGCACCTGAATTCCTGCACACCTGGCAACTCAAACATCTCTGTAAACTCATATTATAACATCTGCCTGTTAGATCCATGCGAAATCCCTTATTATTATTTTCATCAGCATTTGGCATTTCTTTAATTTTAGTCAGTGCCTAATGTGTCACCAAATGATGTCGTATTTGAAAACACCTGAACAAGATCATTAGAAGTGATTCACATTTAACTGACTCATCTTTCCTCTAAACGTAATAAAACCCACAATGCAACAGTTCATCAGTCTGACATCTTTACCAAAATAACATGCAGATCACATCATTTGAACCCCATTTTATTTTAAATGTTTTTTTTTTTATTTTAAAGTGATATATCTGTAGACAAATGGTTTTATAAATGATACTTTTGCATTTTAATCAGCCTGTTTAAATAAACCATGAACTTGTATATCACATTAACTCAAACATGTTAACAACAAGGACAACAATAGAGTTCAGAATCTGTATGTGACATAAAATGAAATAAAAATAAATAAAACCAGCAAGCAAATGTTTACATTCAGACCTCAGAGGTGACGGTGCAGTCGCACTAACCTGCCAGCTGGTGGCATCTGGGCAGACCGGCAGTGATCAGGATGTGACAACAGTGGGTTGTGGGTGGTGTTTCTCCTTTAGTTCTTGCTGATGTTGACTAGTCTCACCTCTCCCAGTGTCCTCCCCCTACCCAGGCCTGACGGTGCCTGCCCTGCCCGGAGCCCTGGCCTCTCTGTCCCTCCCCGGGGCCACTAGGCTCGGCTTCCCCTCTATCTCTGCTGGACACTGTGTCCTGCTGGTTAGCAACCTCAACCCCGAGGTGAGTCGCTCGCATGACACGTGACACAACCTGCGACAGTTTAGCCCCACCCCCTCCCTTACAAATCCCTGCAATATATTTTTATACCTTCACATTAATCTCTGATGTCACACACACACACACACACACACACACACACCTGTACACTTGTGTCCCATCTGCCCCTCCCCTCTTTCCAAAGGTAATTAACCTTCCAATTGACCCCTCATCTGTCTCTCTCTTGTTTTTTTTTTGTTGTTGTTGTTGTTTTCTTTAATTTGTTGCCATGGAAACGCCTCGGACCCCCCACCTGTCCTGCCCTCCCACCTTTACCTGTCCTGTCCCTCCGCTGCCTTCTCTGCTGTCTCTAAAGAGAGTTACGCCCCACTGCCTCTTTATTCTCTTCGGTATGTTGTCACTAGCTTCTTATTTTTGAATTATCAGAATCAGTTTAATTTTTTTGGTTTTTGTTTAATTTAAAACTAAACAGAGTGTTTCTGCTGTTTTTGTCACATGATGAGTGGTGATTTGAGTTTATTCACAATATTAGCAGCTTTTCCTCGGCAAGGTTAAGTCACCAGCTGCGTCTCCATGTTTCCGAACCTTTCAAATTAGAATAACTGCACAGTAAATGAATAAATAAATACGAAGGAGCTGAAGAATCTGAGAGAACCAAATCACAACTTCCTGTCTGAATAAAATCAGGAGTGATAACAGAAAGCAGAGATTTGAGTGCAATGATTCAGAGGTTGCTAACCATGTTAGAGTGAGAGAGACTTAGACCTGCTGTGCTCTGATTGGCCGGTCCACACTGACACAAGCTCTGCTGGTCAGACTGGGTCTGACATCATCAGGTCTGACATCGACCTGTTGTCGTGAGTGGCACTTGTTTGATCACAATTTATCAACAATGATGAGTTGTTGATCTGATATGAAAGTCGGGACCATTTTGTCTGCGTTGAACTTGATAAGCCATCAGTCGATCAATCACTCAGCTTCTCACCAGGTGACTTCTTTCTTGGTCACATGACAGGAAGCTGGTTCGCCAAAATAAGAAAAAGTCATTTTTCAAAAACTATTTGTTGAAACATTATCAGCAGATAAAAACATTACCTCTGATCATTTTAGATGTAGTGACTGTGAGTCGATGTTAAACTGTAGATAGATAGATAGATAGATAGATAGATAGATAGATAGATAGATCCTGTGACCTTATACACGTGCTCAGTGTGACATGTTCACCACAGGTTGATGACAGTGTCCAGCAGAGAGACACATTCCCAGAACTGTTGCGACACAAACACTAGTAAACAGAGGAAAAGGAGACATAAACATTTTATCAAAGCAGTTCATTCAGTCAAACATCACACTCCTTTCACTCTGATTGTAAAACGTGAACATGGAGTCACAGCTGGTGATGATAACCAGAATTGCAGGAAATGAAGTTTAGACAATTAAACAATTAAACTGAGCGTGTTCAAACCTCTGAGAAGCTGCATTTATTGTGCATTTCATCTTATTTCAGTCAGTCGGAGTTTGCATGTTGGGTTTCTTTCAGTTTGCATGTCCTCAGTGCTGAATCAGCTGCTCAACACTCCCATAATTCATAGCTCCTACACAGTGTAATCTGCCATTTTTAAAAAGATTTTCCACTTAACCTTAATTTCCTCACTGCACCTCCTGTATATAAACACTTCGGAAATCCTGCCTCAAAAATTAAACCCACAAAGACGACGGCAGTGTGTCAGCTGCTCCTCCAGTTCTTTCTTTATTAACACATTGACACAGAAGGAGTTTTATTTGAGCTTTAGACTGATGGTCAGTGTGGTGGCAGGCTGTAGTCAGACCAGTGGATACATACGATGCTCTGTGTTTAACCTGTTGCTGTTTTTGTGTCTGACTGTGTGTTAAGGTGTTTATGGCGACGTGATGAGAGTGAAGATCCTGTTCAACAAGAAGGAAAATGCTCTGGTTCAGATGTCTGACAGCACACAGGCTCAGCTAGGTAACAACGAGCTGGACACCTGCTGCTGCACCAAAACTCTTGTCAAAACGTTGCAGACCAAATTTGCAGTGTTGCAGGTTCAGTTGTGATTTGCAGACCGCGTCTATCACATCGTTTTCAGTCTCTATCCTCTCTGGCTCTACTCACTTGTCATCTAAAAGTATTTATTTTTATTTTGTTTTGATAGCGACAATGTAGTTTGACCGGGAGGGGTGGGTCGGTGCAGGAAATAATTCGAGCCTGTGTCTCTGCAACTATTCATGTACCGGGACAGTGTTTAATCTCCCAGTAAATAGTTATACTTCAGATTAGGTTATGTCCATATACATTGAATCACAAACTAAATCCTTCCATCCAGTTTCTACTGCTTTATCCTGCACTGGGGTTAGGGTACAGGCAGAGAACACTCAGCTCGCCAGCAGACAAACAACCATTCGCACTCACATCCACATTGGCGGTCAATTTAGTATGCTCAGTTCACCGATCCCCAATGTATGCATGTTTTTGGCGGTGGGAGGAAACCCACAGCAAACTCCACACAGATAGTAGGTAGGTGGGTAGTGAGATTCTTCAGATTTTATTGTGACTTCCTGACACTCAAGTGAAATGTTTCTTTATTCTGACAGATGCACATCTATTCTGTCTAGTATCTAGTGTACTCTGTCTAGTTCGATAAGATGCTTGAGCAGCATCTCTCCACTTGTCTGGTTTGTGCAGCTATGAGTCACCTGAACGGCCAGCGGCTGCACGGTAAGCCTCTGCGCATCACGCTGTCTAAACACACCAATGTCCAGCTTCCCCGCGAAGGCCATGAGGACCAGGGCCTGACCAAAGACTACAGCAACTCCCCCCTGCACCGCTTCAAGAAACCTGGCTCCAAAAACTACTCCAACATCTTCCCACCTTCTGCCACCCTGCACCTCTCCAACATCCCGTAAGTCCACGACCCAGCCTGTGGTCCATACAGACGATGACATGTAACACTAAACTGAGACACTGCAACAACTTAATCTGGTCCGTTTCTGATTTGTAGCCCCTCTGTGGTAGAAGACGACCTCAAAATGCTGTTCTCCAGCTCTGGAGCCATGGTCAAGGCCTTTAAGTTCTTCCAGTAAGTTATATGTCACTTGTCATGGTCCCCAACACCCCAGTCCCTGTTCTCGAGCCCTCAAGTTCATTTTCCTTGATCCAGTGGTTGCTCCATCCTTTACCTCCATAACTTTGTCCTGAAGCTTTAGATTTAAGTCCCCGTCTTTGTCCTTGGGTCCTTTGTCCTTGTCCTGGTTTAACAGGAACCATCAGATCACCAACCCAGGTCCTAAAAACCTTTGACATTTCCCTCAAACCCCATTTGCCATTCCTTTGCCCATCATGAAACTTTGTCTCAGAACCTACTTTCTAAACTTTTAATTGAAACAAATCTGTTGTCTCTACGGACATCTTGTTTGAATTCTGAAGAACTTCTTGTTGCTTCCCTCAGGAAGGACCATAAGATGGCTCTGATCCAGATGGGCTCGGTTGAGGAGGCAATCGAGTCTCTCATAGAGTTCCACAACCACGACCTGGGAGAGAACCACCACCTGCGGGTCTCCTTCTCAAAGTCCTCCATCTGAGCCTCGGACCGACCCCATCGTCAGGATCCTCCGATGGCGGACCCGATGGCGTCCACTACACTCCGATCATTCCAACACGCGTCTGCAGAAACCACCGTGAACTCTGGTGTGATGTTAAATTATTTTTAAAAACAACTTGTTTTTAGTTCCTTTGCCTTCAAAGAGGATTAGGGTCCTTGGAGAACATACAGATGTCCTCAGGGACTGAAGTCAGTATTCTGAGTCTGTAGTCAGGATTTTAAGGAGGAAACAGAATTCAGACGTTGTCTCGCCTTCTTGTTGAAGCTGTTACCTTTCGCCACTCTTGCCTTTTGACTTTAAGTCACAATTTTAATTTATTTCAATCCTTTGAATTCTGACTTGATAAACTTAGAGTTGTTCTGGTTCCTGTGGCCCTAGTCCTCTTCTGTGGTTTCCCCCTTTTTGAAGAACTGGTCTGACAACGTGAGGGGAAAGTCCTGAGTGCCCTCAGGCTGTCAGACCTAAGACCAGGTCTTGCTGAGACCGGGTTTCGTAGAAAAAAAGCCTGGTTTGGCCTTCAGATGATCCCTGTGCCTTATTTCTGGACACTCAAAAAAAAAAAAAAAAAATTCCCATCATGCCTCTGTAACTTGGCAACTAGCAGGTTTACAGCTGATAAAAGGTTTACTGTCGATGAGATGAATTACAGATATATCCATATTTTTTGGTGTTGTTTTCCAGTCCTTCATGTTAGTGTTTTGTACTGCTGGTTACTGTAGCGTCAAACATGTGAACTGATTCTGTTTTAGGGGTTTTTGCTGGGTCTTTAGTCCTAGATGCAATTCTCTCTTTGATTTTTCTCTTATTCCTTTTTAATTTCTTTATTTCCATGTATGCAATCTTGTTTTATTCAAATCAAATATTGTAGCAATATTTTAATCATTCCTGAGCTTTTATTTGTTGGGTTTTGTTGGTGTGTCGGCGAGCGCGGAGGTTCCCCTTGCCGCTTCGCGGGCGAATGTTGTGTTTGTGTCGTGTCGTGTTGGGTTTGTGAGTTGCGACGTTAGCTCTGTTGAACGGTTTTATTTATGAGTTTGTGATCCACTACAGCTGAAACCAAAAAAAATTAAAAAAAAGAATTACAATCCTCTAGATGCAAACAAATCCACCTGCCTCAGGTTTTCTGGTTTTAGGACTAAAATGGCCACAAGATGTTGAACTGGTTCAGGCGCACTCAGCGTGTTTTTCCTGTGGGATGTTTTTACGAATTTCTCGCTCGCTTCACTGGATTCAGCCTCTCTGTTGCTAAACCAGTTGTTCCGTGGAGTGCCTTCGCTGCCACGCCGAGTCGCACATCAGGCGTCACTTCCTCTTTATCCTGAGACGAACGTTTGACGGCGGAGATGCCTGGCGGCCGTCAGACCCCATACTGAAACCAGACGACGCCGGTTCGGTTTATCTGTGTGTCTTAATATTATTACGTCGACATTCCAGCTGCTCAGACATCCACCCGAACTTCATCACGATGACGCTCCCTCACCTGGACTACAAGCTGCTCTGAGGGCGGGGTTACAGCCATGATGCATTCACGTCACTTGGGACATTTGGTAGATGAGTGACTTTGTAAAGGATGGCAGAAACACTAAGTGGAGGTGTCTAAATTCCACTTCATGTTTCTACCATTATCAACCGACATTAGACCGGGATCGGAAACGTCTCCCGACACAGACATGAAGTGAGCGGGCGCTTTGTCTTTATCAGATGAAGGACCAATGAAAAAGCTCCTGCTGATGTAAATAATGACACGTTGCTCATTACTACACGCACACAAATCTCTAGATACTGACAGATAAACTGTTTTGTCCCGGGTGACTTGAAGGCATCAGGAACGGGTGACACGGGTGAGGTGGGGAGTTGGGGAGGGCACGGCGTGTTGACCTGTACATACATGTTTTATACGACAGTGCGGTGTCTGCGAGGTGGCTGTTGGTTTTATATCTGATGAAACGTGTATATTTTGATTAAAGTGTGCGACGGTTCTGAGCCTTAAACTGTTTGTGTCACAAAGAAAAAAAACAGATTAAATCACTTTTTATCTAAAACTGGAGTCAAAGTGGTTCATGTCACAGACTGTGTTTGTTTGTGTGGACTAATCTGTGAATAGACATCCAAAGCTAAAATGTCTTTATTCAATTTAAACCACATATTGGTGTCGCACCTTCGCTTCCTCCTCACCTGAAATATAATACGAAGAATTTATAATAAAATGATGTTCATTTCTAAAATTCAGATTGAGGTTATTACAGGTAATTTTGTTAAAACATTTTTAAGAGTTTGTTTTGTTTTAATGGGAAAAAAAAACATTTGAGCAGTCAATTTTATCTTAATTGTTTTTAAAATGATTATCAGCTTCTCAGGCCAAAATGAGTATTAAAAAATACATAGTACAAAATCTAAAAAATATGCTTAAAAGTTAAAGAAAATTTAAAAAAACGTAACATGACTTGTGCTGGACAGACAGAAAATCTCTTGCCTGAATCATGATTTTATAAAAAGGAACAGGATCCTTCACAGCAGTTTATTACAGTGATTTATTGATTATTATGGTGACATTGACAATACACGTGACAGACGAATGAAGGCCTGGCTGACAGAGGAGGAGGGTTTTATTTTATCTCATTCAGATCTTCATTGGTCGTCTAATCTGTAATTTTATTGTCGTGGTTTTTGTAATGACTCGTATTCAATACGGAACACGTCTGTTATCTTCTAAATACGGGACAAAACCGTATTTTAGGGAAAAGTTGGCCACTAGATGGAAACCTAGATGGTGCAGCTGCGATGATTGACCAGAACCAGCAGGAGGCAGCACTTCACTGATAGAGATTCACTCGGTGAACACTTTGTTAGGAACACCAGTCTAAACAGCTTCTCAATAAACTTTATATCATTTCGTCCTGGAAGAAGACGCTCCATAACCCTTTAGATCCAAGACCTTGAATCGTCCTGATTTTGCAGATTAAACTGCATAAAAACCTTAAAATTGAAAATATAGAAAATTGTTAATATAGTTATTAAATGCATTGAAACACGTTGGTCTGTTGAATATAATAAATTAAGTGTGTGTGTGTGTAAGAAAGAGAGAGAGGAAACATCTATTTGTTTTTAATGTTACATTTAGTGTTGGAAAAAAAATGTATTAATTAATTTGTAGCGGCCAGTGTTGATTCTGTGGAGGCTGCCACACATTAATGATTATATAGGGAACCCCACAAAAATTTTGTGATTGTTTCGACTGTTGCTCCCTTGACTTTATTCATAGACACTAGTTATTGATACACTTCTGCCACTGGATTTTAAAAATGTCTCTTATTTGTTGACTGTCATGTATGGCCCAAGAACTTTTTTGGGGCTGAACTGAGTATCCAGTCCACCACGATAACATCCAGGTGATAATAAGGGAACTCAGCCATTGGTGCGTCTCCACCAAAGGAACAGTTCCCAAAAGGCAAGTCCAAGTAACCTTTTAGGGGCTGAAAAAAGTCCCTGCCCAGGGGTAGGGACTTTTTTCAGCCCCAAAAAGGTCTTGAGCAGGGTTTTATGTTGACTTGGTGGTGATTGGTTGTATCTCAAGACGGCACATGACACAGTCAACAAAGAAGCGCCGTTTTTAAAACTCAGCGGCTGAAGGTTTCAATACATAGTTAGAATAGAAAAAGCAAACTAAGCGACACAGTTGAAACCGTCACAAAATGATCGCAGGGTTTCACATATAATGATCAATGTGTGATGGTCGCTACAGAATCAACACTGGCCGCTACAAATTAAGTAATTTATTTTTCCAACGGGAAGCACAAAGTTAAAAACAAACAGTAGTTCCCCCTCTCTCTCTCTCTCTCTCTCTCTCTCTCTCTCTGTCACTGCAGCGTGTGGTTTACATATAGTAAGGCGATGAAGAAGACGATCGGCAAAGTCCGTTCTGCCCTAAGCAGACCCATAGAGGTTCCTGAGTTTTACATCACAAGAACTGTTCCTCTAGTGGAGATGCACCAACGGTCGAGTTCCCACACCTGCTGGTTCCTGCAGTGTGAATGCCCCATTTATTTGTTCATTAAATATAATTTATTGATATATTTATCATTTATCAACTCAGTAAAAATGTACTGAATTCATCAGTAAATTTATGAGAGAAAAAAAATCTCAAAAATGCTTCTATTTTTATGTCTGTAAAAAAAAAAAAACAACATTCAGAGTTAGTCTTTAATTAAAACCCTTTAATTAAAACTAAAAAAAAACTTTTCTGGATGATGTTCTGTTAGTTTTTATCTTAATCAATTGTAAATATAGATATAATATAATATAGATATAGAATGAATTAATCAATAAATATATAACATTACAACATTATAAATACATTATGTATAATATAATATAAATTCATAATTTATTGTAGATCGACTCTGGACGATGTGACACTGATAATTATTATTTTAAATTTTTTATTCTAGATTAAATGGACCTCAGAGTCCAGAGACTGTCCAGAGTTTTATCTCAGAGGATGATCAAAGGACGAAGACGAGGATGAGGGTGGGGAGTGGTGTGGGGGGGGCACAGAAGAAGTGAAGCGTCACTTTTCACACTCTGTGGAAATGACAACAGAAGATGTGAAGCTTTAAAGACTCGAGGAAGTTCATCTCTGTGTCTTTTATTCTTCTTCATCCCCCCACTCCAAAAAAAAAAAAAAAAAAAAAAGAAGAAAAAACAGAGACAGAAAATTGCTGCCACAGCCCTACGAACCCCAAACCTCCTTCATGTAGGACTGGTGACACGCTGGCGAACAAAGAGGGATTGTGGGTAAAAAAAAAAGGGAAGAAGAAGAGCGCCGGCACGCCAGCTTGGTCTCATATAAATCCTCTGAAGTTTAACATAATCCTCCAAAATACTTAACCCCCCCCCCACCCCCTCATGCTGCTCACCAGGGCCTGATGCCATGGCGGCGGCGATGGCGGCGAGACTGACGACACGCGATAACGAACAGAACACAAAAACAAAAATGAGCTGCAGAACTGACGAGGTTTGATAACGACCAGGGGGCAACGTGAACTTGCAAAACTAAAACAAACGCCCAGGAAGCAAAGGTCACAGGTAACATGACCAACAAGAAGCGTCAAGCATGGCCTCAGAACCAGAACCAGAACCAGGACTTGGTGGGTCTGATGCGGTATGAATCAAAATGCAGAGCAGCACACTCTTATTGTGGCGAGTCATGTTCTCACACTTCCTGCAGCAGCAGTGAACATAGAAAAAATGTAAAGGGTTGGAATCAGAGTTGGAATCTGGTTGAGATCCGGATCAGACGTGATGCCATAGCTTCCTGTGGGGATCTGAATCCAAAATAAAAGCCCTCCTCCTTCTCTAATCATGACGGACAGTTCAGACGCTGCCGACTCTTTTCCTCTTCTCATCTTCTCTTCTTCGCTGATTAAAGGTTTTCAGTTTCAGTTTGATCTTTGATTTGTGTTTAATCTGCGTCTGAACGGAGCGGGATTATTTAATCCTTCCTCCTCCCTCCTCTTCCTCCATCTTCTCCTCCTTTCTTTTCCTCTGTTACCTCCTCCTTCTCCAGTTTGTTTAGCACCATCCTACTGACCTGCATCCATGATACTGTTGCTGGCTTGAAGCAGGACGTTGTGTCAGACTGATCCGGATCCAACAAGACCTGAATTTACAGGTTACGGGTTCGGGAGAACTTGGTAAACCTAGGTCTGTTCAATAACTGTGGCGATGTGTTAAGTATCGTCTCTTGTCAGGTGATGTCATGGGTTTGTTTGGACAAAGGTTGTGTGAATATGTTGGTATCTCCACATTCGCCATCTGTGATGGCAGCATCATGACGGTGACAAAAATCTGATCTGAGAATAATTGTGAATACAAAGAATCACGTACTTGAAGGCTTATTTATCTTAGCTTAACTAAACTGGAGCTGACCTTAGATAATTTTGGTATCTCAAGCAGTGTTTTTATTTCAATTTACTAATTTAGCTACCTTAACCTATTTAACCACATTGGCTAACTTTGATAACAGACATTGAATTTCATGTTCAAGTCAGTCTGGCCAACCTGCCTATTCTCTACTCTTCCTGATCTTGAAAACTCGGGAACCAATGAAAAATGAGCTTTTATGCTGGGTTTAACACACTAGTTAAACAACCTTAAACAAACCTTAAATTTGTTTACAGCCAACATGGCGGCCATGGAGGAGCCACAATCCTCTGAATCCGATTCAGCTGTAGCTGCTGTTTTAAGAGATTTTAACAGGGAATTTTCTTTGAACTCTGAGAACTTCCTGTCTATTAGATCTTTGCCAGAGCAAATTCCATCTATGAGCTTGGTGCAACAGCCAGGCTAGCTACTTCAGCTAACTTGGCTAAAATAGCTACCTTAGCTAACTACAGATATTACTTTAACTAACTTATGTTGGACTGTGAAAGGTCCAACTATTGTAGCCTTCACGGTTCGGGAAAAGAAGCTGGATTTGTTGAAGAAGCCTTCAACATGAGACAGGCTAGTCTCTACCTGTGACGTATATGACAGACAAAGGTTACTACTTGTGTTTACTGTTCTTGTCTGTTTCAATAAAGTTTATAATCTAGTTCAAAGATTATGTTGATTCATGAATAAAAACTTTTTTAGAAACAGTAAATCTGAATCTTCCTCTGGAGGATTTTCTGTCTTTTTTACAGTTTGTAGTTTTGGGGGACGGCAGGGGACATATTGGCTGAGTGCACTAAGGTGTGCTAACGCCTGGGGGGCAAGTACTTTAAATGCTAATTCTCCCACCTCCATCCTGCATGCAAGCGTCAGCCGTCTACTAACGACCTCAGAGCCAATCTTCCTCCTCGTCCTCTTCCTCCTCCTCCTCCTCCTCCGCTCGGCTGCCTCCCGCAGAGCGACCGCCGCAAACAAACACAGCTAATCCTCCCGCCAAAATCGCCATGTTTGTCTGTGGCGTGCGGCTCGATGAGCAGTCACGCGTGTTTGACGTGAAGCGCCTCAGCATGTGGTTAATGGCCGAGCGGCTGACAGTCCATCATGGATTTAACCGGACGCCACTGACAGGCCTCAGCGCTTCTGCCTGAAAGGAAGATTATACAAACATTGACTTCAGCAGCCTCCATCATCATCATCATCATCGCCGCCTCCGCCTCCCTGGTGCTTGGCCATCAGCGACCCCCCCGGGCCGCTCAGTCCTGGTGTTTCTGTGATTACACGTCGTCCTGCAGGTGATTCTGTCTACGTGTGACGAGACGTGAATAATCGTTCACTTTTCCTGTGGGTGATAATTAACCCTTTAACACACACAGACACACTCAGACAGTCCATTAAGACGTTTGATTCGGGGGTCGGACCCCTGCGGAGATGCTGCGTCTCCTTCAAGGACAAACAAACTCCTTCGGTTCCTTCTGTTTCTTAGGTTCTCAGTGGACCGACACAGAACCTGATCCTGGTCCTAAAGCTCTGGAGATCGAGGAGCTATAGGATGAGGAACATGTGACCATTAGCAAACCCTCACTTGGGTCACGTGACCCTGATCTCACAGCCATAAACATCACCTGCTCTAACTATAACTTTACAACACCTCAACACTTAATGAGTTACATCATGGGACCTGACAACATCAGGA
The DNA here is from genome assembly GCA_016801845.1 of Polydactylus sextarius. Classification (NCBI taxonomy): domain Eukaryota; kingdom Metazoa; phylum Chordata; class Actinopteri; family Polynemidae; genus Polydactylus; species Polydactylus sextarius. The sequence goes on from CM028910.1 coordinate 5,154,195, forward strand.
ATACACTCACACACACACTCACACACACTCACACACACACACACACAAACACACACACACACACACACACACACACACACACACACGCACACACACATACACAGTAACAATGACAATAATGTAACAGTAACAAATAGAGTAACAATAAAGTAAAAGTAATAGCAACAATAACATAACTAACAGTAACAGTTATAGTAACAGTGACAGTTATAGTAACAATAATGTAACAGTTATAGTAACAGTAACAGAAATACTAATGTCACTCAGTTTAAATTTCTCCGTTGTGAGGCTTTTATTCTGAAGGTCGTTGCTTCCTCCAGATCAGAACCTGGTCCAGATGCCTCCCAGGTGTTTTATGATGTCAGCGGGTCCAGGTGATGATGTAACATGGTCATACACACTCTCTCTCCATGGCTGGTGGATGTTGTTCGCCCAGCGCTCTCTGTATTTATTCATGGAGCCTCTGAAACTTTAATGTGAAGCTCCATTAATCTGAGTCTGTTTTAAAAGCAACAATTAAAGATTCATCTCTATCCTGCTCACCCCTCCTCCCCTGTCCTCCCTCATCCTCACTCCTTCCTCGTTTTCCCTCCAAGTCGACTGAAATATTAACAACTGCTGAATCACAGGACGACAACGATGATGATGAAAATGATGAAGATGGTAATGATGATGGGCCAGTTGATGGTCAAAGGTCACATGTTCACGAGCAATCAGAGCTGCTCTGATGCAAACTCTCACCTTTTTGTTTCTGTTTCCTGTGAAGTTGCCTCAATTAAAGTAGCACCACGTCCTGCTGATTTTTCACAATAAAAGCCTGCAGAGTGGCATATACCTGGTCAGTGTCCAAACCGTCAGTTTCTGGGTTCAAGTTCAAACCTTGTACCTTTCAGATCCACATGTTAAATCTAGTTTGTGCAGACCAGGTCTGCAGTTCATCTGCTGACCCGGATCCGGTTCAGATCTGGTCCACAACAGGTCCAGTCCCGGTCTAGACCAAGTCCACACCAGGTCAAGATCTGGTCCAGGACCTACAGAAACCAGCAGATCGGACATGTGCATCCGTCCACATACTTTTGTCCACGTGCATTAGCGCGGGCTGTGATTGGAGCGCGGTGTGGCTGAGGCCCCGCCCAGCGGGACGCACCGTGAGGGCGCCGCGGCGCGGAGCCGGTAACGACACCAAACGCTCCTCCCGCGGCTGCAACTCAACTTGGACTCAGACTCTTCTTTGTTTCCAGACCCGGACCCGGAGCGGTGGCCCGGAGCGCAGCGGAGCTTGGAAAGTTTGAGTCCGTGTTCAGAGAGGAGAAGGCCGGGCAGAGTGACAACAGAGACCCGGAGCGGCGGAGACCCGGACCCTAATGCGGTCTCACAGCGGAGTCCTGAACTTCCAGAGCCGCGGTGAGGAGACGGAGAGCCGTGGAGCTACTCCGTGATTCCTCTGAGAAACGGACCTCCAGGACCGGACCGGTTCCACAGGACACACAGACCTGGTGGAGAACTCTGAACCAGGACTCTGAGCAGACTCTGATCCTGTTCTTAATCTATGCGTAAATGTTGGACCGAGTTTAGTCTGAAGCTGCAGGACGCACATGGACTGGTCCTCCGCGTGCATGGTCCCGCCGAGGCTCGTCCCCGGTACTGTTCTGGTTCTGATCCGGTCCTAATCCGGTTCTGATCCAGACTCAGTGGAGATGAAACTTTGGACGCGGGTCTGTTTGGATTCTATGCGGTTTGAGGACGAACCGTCTCCGTGAACATTTTCTGTAGTATCTCATGCAGAAACAGATCCCGGACCTGGATCCCGGTCCCTGTCCCGGAGCTGCGGAACCATCTGATCAGAGCGCGAATAACAATCGATGAGTATTGATAACTGATCTTCCCCCTGATCTGAACCGAACAACAATCCGTGTCCCCGCAGCGACGCGCTGGTTGATGTGTTCAGTTTCTGGACACGGTCTTGTTCCTAGTTCTGGTTTTGATTCTGGTTCTGCTCCACGCGCTCAGAGCTGAACGGAAGTTGTGCAGATGTTCTCCGGGACGCAGCGCGCGGTGCCGCCGCTCATGAGGCGCTGCGGGCGGCCGCCACTGCTGCTGCTGCTCGGTCTCCTTATCCGGTTGTGCTCCGCAGTCATCGACGACCGCGGCATTTCGGACCGGTACGCGGTCTACTGGAATAGCACCAACCCAAGGTAAGACCTGGGACCTGGTTCCGAACCGGAGCCGGAGCTGCAGAAAGCGGAAACAGAGAAAAGAGTGAAAATGATCCTTTAATGAAAAAAGTTTAATTAGAAGAACTTTGAGAAGAACAGAGTGAACCCTGTTCGGTTCGGTTTAAATCTGCCTAAATCGATTTTGTGAAGGACTCAAAGATCAGATCAAATCACATTTTGAAATAAAACCAGAAACATGTAGATCCGGATCAGAAGTTCTAGTCCATGTTCACATCAGGTCCATAATCTGAGTCGCTGCAGAGAAACATACTGAAATGAAAAAAGAAAGAAAAAGAATTTAAATATTTTAACGGAGGAAGTCTAATGAATGACATAAATGAAATTTATTTTACAAAAACTATTCAAAAAATAAAAATTCAGATAATTTTATAATAAATGTAATAATTGACTAAATAAAGTTAAAGTCTCAGCTCAGTCTCAGAATAGTTTATAAAAATATTATAGTTTATTTTCAGCTGCAGCTGGATTCAGTTAGACCTCGTCCTGCCTCTGTTTGACCTGGTCCTGGTTGTGACGCATCCTGACCCGTCAGTGACAGCAGAGGTCCTGGTCCTGATCCAGGACCAGAACCAGAACCAGGACCAGGACTGAAGGTGCCTGGCAGCAGAGAGTTAACAGCACCCTGTTACTGTCTCTGATTGGTTCGCTGCTGTCTGAACCGTCCAATCAGAACCTATGGTATAGTCGCCTCAGTGCTGCAGCTTTGCTTTTATTTGGGAGAAACTGGAGTTTTAATGAAGTGTGAATGTATATGTGTGTATGTGTGTGTGCGTAGGCTGTCTCCAGATGTGCCTGAAGTTTTACTGTAATGTTCCTTTAATGTTGAGCATGTGTGAAACTACATTATTATTTTATTATTTGTCTGATTTATATTGTTAACGAGTCCAAGACTCCTCACCTGCCGAAGATGGTGACAATTGAAAGCTGCTGCTCTGTAAATTTACAAAATTAGTTTGACCTTTGACCTCTGAGGCACAAACTCAAACTGCTCATTAACTTTAATCCTGACTGAGACACATTCAATATGAGAAACTACATATCATTAGAGTACTGGACTGTGTGTGTGTGTGTGTGTGTGTGTGTGCAGCATGTGATCTTGATTCAATAACTGTTAATAATTGTGTTTAATTATCTTATTGTGAAAAATTCAGTTTTAGCATCAAAGTAACAGCGGCACTGGAAACATCATCTACTACATATATATATGGAGTATATAAATGTGTTTGTGTGTGTTTATACACACACAGTATATTTATGTATGCGTGCAAACACACACAAACATACATACATACATACATATATATATATATATATATATATATATATATATATATATATATATATATATACACACACACACGTGTGTTCGTGAAAGATACATAATATACATACAAACATAAACTGTATAAAATAATAATAAGTGATAGATTTGTTGCAATTACATTTTATTTTTTAAAAGCACAGATGATGATTGAGGATTTTATTTTTATTTCAAAGAAAAAATGAAATTCCTGTTTTACATCAGATTTACTGAGCGAATGTGTGTTAAAAAATCGCTTCCTTTGTGAATTAACAACAACGTAAACAATAATAACAACATTAACAGTTAAGTTTTGTTGGGAAATATTTTTTCCTTCATTGTGCAGTTTATTGGGAACAGCAGCTCAGTCTCAGGTCTGTAAAGCTTCTGTTAGTGTCGTTGACTCACGCGTTGAGGATGATAATCTGAGGACTACGTCTTGGACAGAACCAAGACCACAACCAGGACCAGAACCGCAGGAACCTTGTACAGTTCGGGGGCTAGTTAGTTCGCTGAGACTCTGGGTCTTAGTTCTGGTTCTGGACATCATAGTGACTGGAAATAAATTTGACTGAAAATAGAAATGACGTTGATGTGGATGTTTTAAAGAGAGAGATAAACAGAGATAAATGAAGATAAACTGGGCCTAAAGAGAAAAGATAAGATCAGGTTCCTCAAAAACTCCTTTCAACTAAGTCATGGTTTTCCAGAAACGACATAAAATGAGAACGGTTTTGGACCAAATGACACATATTAACAGTAAAAATCGTGGTCTTCAACCGCTCTTTGTGTCCGCTGTGGTTTTTGTCCCTGTCAAGCTGCCATAGCCTCGTCTGCTGATGTGACTCAGTTTCAGTAAATGAAACTGAATGTTTCCCACAAAAACTCCAAAAATGTTTCACATCATTAAACTAAACCAGCAGAAGCATCACAGACCCAAGAGTCTGGTCCTGATCCGGAGGCTGGGTGTGGGTCCAATCAGAACCAAGTGGAAAACATGAGTCCACCAGGAGGGAATCAAACAATTAACGAGAGTCAGAGGTGGAAAAATGCCAAAACACGTCTGTGGTCGTCCCGTCTCGTTCTGGTGCCTCCTGTTTGTTCCAGTGCAGATCCAGATCCTGGTATCAGTCTGATGATGATCTGATGATGATCAAACGTCTCTGGTTCTGGTTCTACATTGAGATTGGCTGTAGTTGGTTTGTTTATAAACATCCTGTTCTGAGGTGTCAGAGCCCCCCTCTATGACCCCCCTTCCCCGCTTGTCTTCGCCGCAGGACAAAATCAAAATGGCCGACGGTTTCACAGCAAAACACAGAAATGCTTCAGACGCCATTTTGTTCTGCTCCTCAACTTGGGAGGTTCAGGCCCCCCGCCTTCAACCTGACCTGTATGGTGGGCACCACGGGGGCGGAGCCACAGATGTTTATTAATACAAGTTAATCATCTGGCTTTGTTTCTCTGTAGATTAAAGATGAAATGATCAAACTCAGTGAAGAGAGTCTGAATTTAGACCAGAACCCTCCACGATCCAGGTCTTGATCCAGATCCTGGTCTTGATCCTGGTCATGTTTCTGATCATGTGATCAGACGTCATAAATAAATTTGGTTATATCAATCATATCGCTGAATCTACAGTCAGACAACAGACAGACAAATATACAACAGATTTTTGTGGCTCTGCATCATCTGCATCTCCCACGATGCATCTCTCCAGGTGCTGGGCATTGTGGGTAAGTACATAAATGAACCAGATTAGACCTGGTCCTTTTTTTTCTCTGAACTGGAACCACCACACTAGGTTTGTTTGTGTCGGTGTGAAGGGAACACGCCTCCTCCTCAGGGTTTTTACTGTGTTGGTTTGATGGACCAATGGCGTGGTGGCGTGGCGGCGTGGCGTCAGCGGGGAGAGTTTCTGTCAGAGCTGCTCCTCTGGTTATTTTTATATTCTCTGCTCCTCGTGTCTCAGCACTTCATCATCGTGCTCTCTGCTCCACACTCATACATTTTAATGCCTGACCCACATTTCACACACACACACACACACACACACACTAAGGGAACTTTGAAGTCGTTGCTCACTGAGGAGGATGAAGAGCTGCAACCTTTCACTGGTTTCTGATGAAACTGGGCCTGAGAGACCAAGATCAGGTCCAGGTCCTGGATCAGGATCAGGATCAGTGGAGAAAAGTGATTCTGTAGATTTTAGCAGAGTTGTATTTCACTGTGCGATGTAACTGCAGAAAACAGAGTAAACCAAGGAGTAATCTGGTTCCAGTACCTTGTGTTAGCCTAGCTTAGCACGAGCACAGGGAGCGGTGGTGGGGGTGGTATTAGCCTAGTTTACCATAAACAATAGGCATAAGAAGAAAACTGTTAGCCTAGCATGTTAACTTATCTGGCCCAGTTTAGCACAACCATTATGTGACACTCAAACATTTGTTGAAAACTGACCTGACAACAGTTTTTAACTCAGCTCTTAAATATGCTGATTGTTAAATGTAGCGTTGCACACAAGCAGTTTAGCACAGAGTTGGACTGGATTATAATCTATATAAAAATGTGAGCAATAATAATAATAACAATTACGACAATAATAAATCAGAAACCTTATGCCAGTGGGGATCTGGTTATCAGATGAAATCTTGATCAGATAACGTATATTTATAAGAGATCTGAAATTATATTTTTTTTATATTCAGTTATATTTTTCTAAAGGATTATTTAAAAAAAATTCAGCGCTAAAAATAAATGTATCTGGTGACAACTTGACATTAAAGAACATAATTTCTTTTCCCTTTATATTTATATATATATATATATATATATAAAATAATCTAATTCATGTTATATTTAATGTCCTTCGTTCAATTCCTCAAATTGGTCAAAGAAAATGTCAGGGTGACAGGATTATAATTGTTTGTCCAAAACCACCAATAAAACTACCAGTAAATACTAAAAATATGTTTTCTGCAGGTTAGATTATTTATTTATTTATTTATGTATTCATTTTAACGGTTCCCTGTCATTCATACCATCTGGATTCAGGTAAGTGTGTGTGTGCGTGTGTGTGTGCAATGTGGTTAATGCTGTGAGTTTCACAGCGTTAACCGGACCATGCCAAGCTAAACTCTGAGCCTCTCGACCAGTCACAGAAATTTGTTTTAAAAAATATTCCAAAATTTTACTGTTCACGCAATCGTTTAGTCTATCAATTTAAAATGATAGAAAAAAATTATACAAATTATTAATCAGTAATTGAGCCTGTGTCAGACTTTTAAAGATATTTTTTGTCCATTTTTGCCTTCATTGACGGGAAGGTGATGACATGCAGCAGATGATCGTCACAGCTGGGATTTGAACTGACTATCGCTACGCGGCTTGTGAGCTGAGGTGGTTTGCCCTAACCGCTCGCTTATCCGTGCGCTCCTCTTATTCTAAATTAAAATATTAATTCAGTGTTTAAAGTCTTACACAGGATGGAGCCGAGCCCAGATAGCTGAGTGGTTAGGGTGCACCGCTTCAGCTCATAAGCTGTGAACAATGGTTAACAATGATTATCATCTCCTAAAGCTACATTTCAAAAATGTTGTTCAGGTTTAGATTTAGATCTAGATCCTGATCCATATCCATGTCCAATTTTAAGTCTGGACCCAGGTCCTACGGACCAGGGTTCATGGTTCTAAAGACCTCACACTGACCGGCAACACACTGCAGCAGCTGTGTGGTTGTTAAATGGGCATGAAGTGATATCACAATGAGTTGAAACTACAGCCACGGTGCAGCATCATGGTGTGGCATTTTGCTGTGTTGTTGCAATGAGGCATCACAGTGAGGCATTGCAGCATAGTTTTGTAGTATGGAATTGCAGTGTGGTATCACAGGATGGTGTTGCAGTGTTGCATTGCAAAAAGGTGTCACAGTGAAGCGTTTCAGTGTGGTATCGTAGTGTGGCACTGCAGTTATGACATTGCAGTGAACACAGTGAGGCATCATGCCGTTGCAGTGTGGTATCACAGTATGGCATCACAGTGAGGCCTTGCAATGTTGCAGTGTTGTATCGCTGTGTGGCATTGCAGTGTGGCGCTGCAGTAAGGTGGAGCAGTGTGGCATCCAGTATGGCACTGCAGGGAAGCGTCTCAATGTGGCGTCACAGTGTTGCCGTGTGGAACTGCAGTGAGGCTTTGCAGTGAGTTGTGACAGTGTCATGTAAGGATGTGAACCTAAGACAGAGCCGTCTATGTCTTGTGATTGATCCTCAAGGTTGTGGAGCAGGTGGTGACCTTTGATTTCTGAGGAGGGGCAGGGTCACACACCACTCGCCAAACTTTATTTTCTCCCTTCGAAGATGACATCTGTTCTCAGTTGTTGTTTGTCTAGGATCTGGTCTAAGATCCAGTTGAACAAACCAACCTCTGATCTGTGTGAGATGTTTACAAGGTCCCACGTCTACACGGGTAAATAGCTGGCTTCACGCTGTTGGGCCAAAGCCGAGCCGGCCGGAGCTAATTGCTTTCACACTGGCTCGAGCCGGTGCTAACTGGTGCCACGTCAGGGCTGTCTCAGTGCCACTAGCCTCAGATTTCTGTCCCGACTAAAACGTTGGGCCACGTGGGGCCAGAGAGGGGCTAGAGATGGCATCAACGTTAAGGCGGGGTCAACCTATTGCTGTAGGTGTGGAAACAGCGGGTAGAGGCACTGAAGATGGCAGTACAGAAATGTATTTATAATTTTTGTAGCTAAGGAGAATGATGGAACGACAGTTCTGGTCTCATGATGATGTTCATGCTCTGCTCTTGGAACAAGGAGGTCATGAAACACATTGTGGCAGAGTTTTCCAAGGTAAACATCTAGAGATCTGTCCTGTCTGAGAAAAACTGAAGAAACTGCAGGCGCAGTATAAGCTATGCTAGCAACAGTTACTAAGCTAACTTCTTACAGCAGACTCGTGTAGATTTGGTTCAACTAGGATCAGCGACAGAATTGATTGTTTACTTGTCGCTTGTCATTTGTTTTTGTGTGCTTGAACTTCCCGTCCTGTTTGAAAATGGGCGGTGTTGGTGACGTTTTCACAAATGAGGGCTGGCTGGAGGGTGATCCAGAGGCTAGTGGCCTGACAATCTGGACACAAAAGTGTTGGGGCTAGACCTGGGACACTAGCACCTAGGTGGCCTCCAACTGGCCCGGCCTAGACCCAGGGTCCAGGACTCAGACCAAGTCCCAGACCAGGGGCCTCATGTACCAACAAAAACCTTGCATATGCCAACTTTCATGTTCATGGTCGGATGTACTAAAAATAAACTGAACGTGAGAATGTACCTTCCTCCACAGAAGCTTCTCCCCTGGTGTACATACATTTCTGATGTGTTTTGTCAGTTGGAGACACTCAAAGCAGGAGGTGCAATCCATTATAAATTGAAATTAATCAATCGATGTGAGAATTGCAAATAATTAAAACATTGCTGGCAAAATTTGTTAGGAAAGGACAGAGAATGAACGAACCACTACCCGCACCAGAATCTGGGCAGACTGGTGTCTCCCTCAGCTGCCAACACCACGCAGAGAGCACTGTGTCGCCCACTATTGCCGCCACTCTGTTCTCTAACCTCATTCTGCTGCTCGTCCTGGAAATGCTCTGTCGATGAGCAGCCGCTTTTCCTTTAACGTCGTTTAACTTTATGTCTGACCATTTCTTGTTTAACTCTAGAACAGTGTTAGGTTTCACATTTTATATGCTATTACTGTATTGCAAGCTAGCGTGTTCGTTGCGTCTTTCAAATAATATATAATAATATAATAATTATAGAATATTCCGAGAAAAAAGTTACACATATACAACAAATAAACTTGGATATTTGTGATATGATAAAGTCGGAAATTTGCAAGAAAAAGAACTCACAGAAACTCCTCCTAAGCAGAGGAAAAGGAACTAACCGGGATTTCCCCCAAATCCCCATGCGATCCCAGTAACGGCCCCCATCGTGCCAGGGTCCGGTTGAAAATCAGACCCGGCCTTTATTTGAGACAAATGTGTTGCTGCCCCCTACTAATAAAAGAGGCAGGCATCCATTCACCACTCGGCTGTTATTTGCAGCTTTACGGTAATAATGTTTAATAATGTTGTACGGTGATTGGTGATGACAGGCTCGTATTTCCAGGGCAGGCCCAAGTGAGTCTGAGGGCGAGCACCGCACCCTAAAGCCCATAACGCTGGACCTGCTGCCTGGGCCACATTCTCCCACTCCACAGACTATTGCTAATAAACTATCACACCCAACCTGAACCGCTACAAACCGACCGGTCATAATCATGCTATATCATGTGAATTTTGCGAGATCTTATGATTCTGGGGGAGCTGCACCACAAATACGACACAAAAGTCGTTGCTGTAGTATAAATTTTAAAATGTTAGGAGTTATTGCACAGGTCAATTTTATTGGTGCTATTTTTATTTATATAATGTGTTATTATTATTATTATTACTATTATTATTATTATTATATTTGTTATTAATATATAATATAATTAGTGTACTTGAGGGAGGGGACAGGGTGGAACGTTTTGCTCGTGTATGAGTTGTTTTGCGATGTACAAAGAGAATGTGCGTGGGACTGTGTGTACACCCGATTTGATACATCTGAATTTCTTTGTGCGTACAGAACTTTTCAGCTTTGAGTGTACGGGACATGAGGCCCCAGGTCCAGAGAGGATCTGATGGTCTGATGATCTCTTGATGCTGAGATTTATCAGGGACACTGACATCGCTTCTCTGAGTGGTGTGTGTGTGTGTGTGTTATCAGTGTGTGTGTTGAGGTTTAAACAGGATTAGCAGCTCAGGTGTTCCTCTAACAGGATTACCTCTGGTCCTCTGGAGTTTTCTCACTTCTGTTAATCCCAATTATCGTCTTGTGGAAGCAGACTGAGCTCAGACAGTGTCACATGACCAAAGTGTCACATGACCATGCGACGTGTGGCGCTTTCTGTATTTACACCTGTGGACAGACACCATCTGTCTCAAGCAGCTTGGGGCAACCACAGGTCACTGTAGGTTCAGGTCCCGCTGGTCCAGACCTACAATTTAACCCCCGACCTGTGCAGACCTGCTGTCACGGATGATCATTTCCTAGTTTATTAGTCACATGACTGGTTTAGTGTCATCAGGAGGAAAATGGAAACTTTGATTTAAATCCAAAGTTTATTAACAAAGATGTTCAAAACAAAACAAAACAAAACAAAACAAAACAAAACAAAACAAAACAAAACAAAACAAAACAAAACAAAACAAAACAAAACAAAACAAAACAAAACAAAACAAAACAAAACAAAACAAAACAAAACAAAACAAAACAAAACAAAACAATGAGGATCAGACTGTTCTGGATCAGATTGTTCAGGAGTAGAGTGATATAGATCAAGCCTCATCTGGATCAGTTATCTGTTCCAGGGATTGGGATTAATTAGGATCAGACTTTTCTGCTCCTCGCCCTGAAACAAGTCTCAAACCTGGTTCTGGAGCTGGTTCCAGAGGGGGACATGTGGTTCAGACCTGGTCCTGAGTCAGTCTGAAGGCTGTTGCCTCCATTTGATCAGCAGCCAACCACTGATCAATAACTGATGATCTGGATCAACAATGAGATGCACATGAACTCACCACAGTGTTAACAAGTTAATGAGGAGACCCTGAATGGATCATGAATTTCAGACCAGGTGCAGCTGATCTGAGAGCAGCTTAGGCCACAGATATTCAGTGTCAATTATTAGTTTTGAATAAAAAAAATAGAATAATATCTGTAAAAATGGGGGTGGGTTGGTGTGGATCTTTCAAGTCTGCTACTGCTTCATGAATGAACATGAAGTGACAGTGACTCAGAGTCTCAGACGTTTGTGAGGAAACTTCCTGGAAAATATTCAGATATATTTTCATTCAGAGAAAATCTGATTTATTTCACAGATAATTTACCGAGAACTTTCTCACAGTGATGTCAGATATTGATGACTGGTGATCTGTGAATTGATCAGTAATAATAACAACAATAATAATAGAAATGATCTGATCATTTGCAGCGTCTTTTAGTAAACTATGATGAAACATTTAGTGTCTTACTGTTGCTGCATTCTAGTGTAGCTCTGTAGCGTGGCATCACAGCATAAACTTGCATTGTGGTTTCGTAGTACTGTGTAGTGTTGCAGCATTGTGGTGTTGCTTTGTAGCATGGTGTTGTTGTGTAGTGGATTTGTTGTGCAGCGTAGCATTGTAGCATTGTAGTGAGGCTTTGCAGCGTGACCTCAGTCTGTTTCTGTAAAATCTGCCGCTGTTTCTTTGAACCATGCAGCCTCTTCTGCTCCTGCAGAAACATTCAGTTGTGTGACCTGCGTCAGCTCTAAAAGATGCTGACTCTTATCAGGCATATGTAGATTATATAAAATATAAATGTAAAAATATAAAACAAAGCAAATTATGACTGAAACGTGAGAAGCTTCAGCTCGATCATCGATCTGCTGACTGAGGATTTTCATATTTGAAACATGTTCATAGTAAAAACCTGTAGAATAAATAAATGTGTCAGTGCCTCCACCTGGATTTAATGAGGATCGTTTGGATCTGTGTGTGGAGTGGAGAGATGAGACAACTTCCTCCTCCTCATCCTCCTTCACTCACTGAGAAGGTTCATTAAAGTAGACAGAACTGGTCTCAGGTCAGTCCAGCTCCAGGTCCACCTTAAGAAGCCTCCTTAAAAACAAAACAACACATTTGACTTCACTTAAAATTGTCACATAACCACAGTGATTACACACACACACACACATTGCTGACTCAGCTGCTCTTACCACACTGTAAAAAAATAAAGTGAAATTACTAAATTTAAAACCACACACACACTGTTTACATTGACAGTTTGAGCCTCTATATAGCATATGTAATTTTGTTGGGGCTGAGAATGGCTACTGAGAGCTGATCCTGAACCAGGACCAAGATCAGAATAAGGTTCAGGTTCACGTCTCAGGCCTGGTCCTGGTTTAGCTCTGATGATGTAAAGGAATAAAAACAACAGAGGCTCTGATTGGTCGGTTCTCAATGATTCATGAACCCTCCCACGTGAAACCCTGTGTACCGTAGCTGGAAAAAGAATTCAGAATCAACAAACAATGTCTCTATCTATCTGTCTTTATTCAACCGTCCATGTTTGAACTGGAGTCAGAAGAAAGTTCAGATATAGAGGAACAACAGCCAGTTCACCAATGTAAGTGTTGTCACATAGATTTTCTAGTAACTATGTGTAAAGTTAGCTATAATAACGCTAGTGTTACAACTATGCTGTACCCTATGTAGAGGCTAGCATGGCTTTTTCTATATTCCTGGCATCAGAAGAGCATTTTAACCTTCTGAACCCCCAACTCCCAGAGTGGGTCACATCTGATTTCACCGCATATCACACCAGGTCTGCTGAATAAACAACAGCATGTTTAGTATCCTCAGAAATGTCAGAATCTCAGCTAAAAGCCGATATAAACCATTTGTACAACCTCCAAACACAGCTAAAACAGCAAGCAATTAAAAGAGCAAGTAAACAAACTCCACATAAAGACATAAACTCAAACTGCGACCCCTCATCACACGGCGCTTTGTAAACAAACAAGTGATGTATCTGCTGAGAGCGAAGGTCTTGTAGATTCGAAAACAAGTTTCATCAAGATCTGACAAAAAATGACTGAACCAGTAGCGATAGAGTGTTCAGGAATGTTCAGTAATGATGGATAAACACAATTATGAATCTTGTCTTGTTTACAAGACGTAAATCCACAACGATAACACCGTATTTCCTAAACAACTACACCTCCCAGGATGTGAGCAGTTCAAAGGTCAAAAATCAGCTTTTCCTGCCTGATTGGACAGAGGGGAGAAGCCCCTAGTCTACCTTATGTGCGTGTCCCACCTTAAAACTGCTGATTAGTTGAAGTTATGTAAAAATGGCGACATCAAAGTGATTCTACTGGTTCATACGAATAAAATAAGACGTCAATCATGTAAATTGATTGAACGAAGCCGGAGATATTGACCTATTTAGTAGATAACTGTATTTACTGTAAACACAAGACGCACTGTGAATGGAATGATGCTAATAATAGAATAATAATGATAATATAATCATATTATCTCGTCTCCCTCTTGTCCAACACGGTCGTTAGCAGTATCTCGAGCATACTGCCAACACTGGAAAGGGGACGGGATATGCAAGTTTAAGGGGGTGTATGTAAGTGGGCTAGAGCTCCTATTACGACACATCACAGCCTTGCTGGTTTTAGCCATTTCTAGTTTACAAATTTGCATGTAGAGGAGGTCGGAGATGGAGTTGAGGTTTTGGTGTGGTCCTTTAGACACACCAAGCTGTCTCCAACAATAACAAGGTAAATGGGGGGTTGAATTCTAGGACCCCTTTAAGTATGTTACTATGTTTGTGCGTGTGTGTGTGTGTGTGTGTGTGTTAAGTGTGCTACAGTGTATATTTTACAGTGTGTGTGTGTGTTTGTGTGTGTGTGTGTTTGTTTCATTATAAATGACCTGGACTTCCTGCTCGGAGACGCTTCATGAATCATTGAGAACCGACCAATCAGAGCCTCTGTTGTTTTTATTCCTTTACATCATCAGAGCTAAACCAGGACCAGGCCTGAGATGTGAACCTGAACCTGAACCTGAACCTGATCTTGAATGTGAACCAGAACCTGAACCTGAACCTGAACCTGATCTTGATTGTGAACCAGAACTTGAATCTGATTCTGATCCTGGTCCTTATCCTGGTCCTGGTTCAGGATCAGGTCTCAGTCCTGGTCCTGCTGCAGCAACTCCTCCTGTTCCTCATTAGTGTCTGTGGTTAATGACTCTCTGGTCGACCTTTTGATCTGTGACGTTTTCATTTCTCTCTTTGTCACTGCTCGTATCTACAATTCTCGAGGCCTCAGGCCTCCGTCCTAGTCGGACGTAACACAGAAACACTCAGGTTTGGTCTGAATTTAAATCTGACCTACTTTTCTTGTCATCAGAAGCGTGAATCTGTTTTTCTTCTCCTTCGTTTGAGGGGGAGGAGGAGGACAGGGGAAGACGGGGGGAGACAGGAAACTCTGTAAGCGGACTTTTCCCCAGACGGAGGGGAAGCACCGGAGGATTTACACCAGGATGAAGCTTTTAGCCTGAAAAGATTTTTTTTTTCTCCTCGTAGCAGCTTCGGCTGTCAGGCCTCCTCCTCTTCCTCCTCCTCCTCCTCCTTCTCCTTTTATTCATTCACAAACCTGACACCGACTAAATCTGCCTTTTCTCTGCCGTTCTTTCTTCCACCTGAACTGTGTCTCCTGCCGGCTGAGGCCAACACAACGCCACCGCCGCCACCACCGCTGTAGCTCCAGAGTTTATGGGATTATGCAGATGGTGGCGCTCTTAAAGCGGCCATTTGAAGTGTTTAATGGAGATTATGGAAATGTTGCAGCGGCTCAGACCTTCGCTTGCTCACTGAAAAGACGACACAATGACAAGAAAAGGAGCAGCTGCTGGGTCGGGTTGGACCTGGGGGAAGTTGGGGTGAAGGGTCGCGGCCGGTGATTGACGGCTGGATCAGCGGGTTGGGTCCTAATCTGAGAGCATCACAGAGCAGACATTTCATGACGGCTAGCTTAGCATTAGTGTTTAGCTCGCTGTTATCATCAATGACAAATGCAACCCTCTGTGACTCTAAGATGTTAGATCCAGGACCAGCTTGAAAAAAAAAACAACAAAATTTAGTTGTAGAACAAACTTTTTTATGTGCTTTGTTTAACAGGAAATGAAAACTGATTCTCAGATTAGCACAAATTGAGTTTTTGCTTCAGTTTCTTTGTCATTAACGGCTCTGAACTCAAAAGTAGATGAAGACGATTTTCAGCTTCCATTGGACTTTCATTTTTATTTAACCGATTTCTCGTGCTGCAAAAAATAATCTGTTTATCTATAATCTGATCTACAATATGATCTGATGTGATAATCTGATCTGCGACCAAATCAATGTCATAATCTCTGTCAGCCATTGTTGGTTGAAAAACAAAAACAAATCTTAACAAAATGATCAAATCTTCTTGCTTTTGCACACATTTACTATCCTTGACTTCGTTTTCTGACCATCCAATCACTGAACTTGAAAATGCTGACGTCAGCACTGTCAATGTAAACTGTAAATAAAGTTAGCTGAAGTAGTTACCATCTCCATCTGTTTTCTCTGAACCGAAGTCTCTTAAACTCCTCAGTGCTGCTGTTATTTGGTACTAACTGTGACAGTCAGGCTGAGGAACATCTTCCCACATGTTTTCATGCAGCTTCACCTGTTGGTGAAAGGTGGACACACAGATGCCTCAGCTCCCTCTGATTGGTCAACACCACTGTAACGGGAGGCGCATGTCAACTGTGATTGGCGAGCAGGACTTTTACACAAGGATGATGAAGGGTTTCATATGTAATACTGCTTTAAATGTCTCAGATGTGTTGAACGTTGTATAGTTATAGTATAGTTGAGTTTTGGTTTGCCTGTGAATCTGGAGGAAACAGTTCGTCTCTTGTTTGTCTTCTCATGAACTTGATCCGACTCAGACGTTGAATTGAGGCCTGATTCTTCCTCCTCCATTTATTTTCTCTGCACAGTCGCTGCTCTGTTTCTGTTTCTCTGCAAATGTTCTTCTTCTCTCTCAGCTTTTACTCATTCATAAAAAATGCAGAGTGTTAATAATAAAACCTAATATTTCTGGGTGTTGGGCGCCGAGCACAGCAGCGAGGATAAACATGGCGGTGGGAAGAGAGAGGGGGAATGCTGTGAGTGTTTTCATGCTCTGATTACTGCAATGTCTGATGAGGTTTACATGACGGAGGCCGAGCTGGCAGGTCTACGCCAGGTCACCACACCCACCGTGCACACACACACACACACACACACACACACACACACACTCATCAGGCTTCAGCTGCTGGTTTCACTTCATCTGAAAATGTTTCTGCAGAGGCACGTTTATTTTTTGTGAAAA
The DNA here is from genome assembly GCA_016801845.1 of Polydactylus sextarius. NCBI lineage: Eukaryota > Metazoa > Chordata > Actinopteri > Polynemidae > Polydactylus > Polydactylus sextarius. The sequence goes on from CM028910.1 coordinate 5,170,770, forward strand.
GTCAAAGTTAATGTTTCACACACTCGGTAATGTGTGTGTGTGTGTGTGTGTGTGTGTGTGTGTGTGTGAGAGAGAGAGAGAGAGAGAGTTCACATGGAAACCAAATGGCATCTGCAGCAGCAAACTGAACTGATCCAGCAGAGATTTTAGTTCAGAAACTCAACTTTGTCATCACTACTGTAAACTGCAAGCTGTTACTGCTTCACTGTGGAGGTGAAATCCCTGCTTACGCCTCCTCCTGTGGTTGGGGCATCATCATCCATTGATATCGATTAATACTCTGATTCAGCGATTAATGGTGAAACATTACTAATGCACAGTGAAAACATGGATCCATTGTGTCACTGAATATGAGCAAAACCAGGCTTCAGAATCCTTAAACTTAAAGTCTTTCCATCCATTTTAAGTTGTTTCAGGATAAAAGCAAGCTGCGTTAGCTGAAGTGGCTGAATTACCAAAGCCTTAGATTCTCTCCTAATACACCTTAGGACCAAAGGTATCATAGTATCAAGTTTGCTAAAGAAATGTGAGAAATGTCAACAACATGTTTTTGTTCTTTTCATCAAAAATTAATTAAAAATTAACTGCTGTGATGTTAAATGTTGATGATGTCGATGTCGTCTTGTATTGATCACAGCTCCTCCATCAAAGCCAATCGTGTCTTTGTGATATCACTGAATATTGTATCACCTGACAAAACTGTTTTAGACTCTGAGGTTCAGGAGATAGGAAAGGAAACAGGAGCCCTTGGTTACTGTAATCCCTGCTTTTTGATTGCCTGACAGTGTGAGAGCTCTGTGATTGGCTGACAGTCCACAGATGGTAAAGTGTATCCAGTGGTACGCGTCTACGTCCTGGACAGACAGGTGTTCACGAGTAAAGCAGCTGCCCTCCACCTCCTCTGCCTTCCCTCCCCTGGTTCAGCCACTTTTAAATCTCACCTGAATCAGCTCAGTGATCCTCGGAGGATGTTGCCATGGTGACATCCTCCCCTGCTGCCGTGGCGATGAGTTGTAGGTCGAAGAGGAAACGAGGTGAAGACAGTTCAGGGCCCCGCCACCCCCTGCTTGCTGCCCTGAGGCATGCTGGGAGCTGCGGTTCTCTCTCCTCGTGACCTTGGAGGCAGATTAAAGGTCACGACTGTCACTCCCATCATGCCTCACCCCAGGTCGGTGTGGGTGGAGTCAGAGAAAATCACTTCAGCCTTCAATGAATAATCAAACAGCCCCCCCCCCCTCAAAATTTGTTTCCTCCCATGAGAGCTTGCACTTTGGTATTTGCTATGTTTAAGGGAAGTGGCACCCGCCATCCCATCCCTGCTTTTTCTTTTTTCTTTTTCCAGAAAACAGGGATGGGCACGCAGTAGCACCACCCCCAACAACAACAATGCTACTTCCCCGTTAAACATAAATTAATTAGATAATGCAAAATGCAAAATAATGCAAAATGATAATTAATCAAAATCAATGACTAATACAGTGTTGTACCTTGTATGTATTCTGTTATCATCTATTGAAAATTAATTGGTTGCGGGGCGCCAGACTAATGGATGTCGGCCTTAAACTTTGGCTCCGTCCAATTCCTATTTATCAATTGTCGTTGGTTATGGACACCTGTCAATAAAAACACATCCCGCCGGGTCCACGTGTGCAGGTGTGAATGTCACAGCACTGACCAGGTGACAAGCGATAGACAGATGCGACCAGATATAACTTTGGAGAAAATGAGTGAAATTGAATTTAGTTTATTTTTACCAAAACATCTTTCATGTAGGTACACTTAGAGAAAAAAAAAAAACAGGATAAAGGAGAAGGAAGGAGTTTGGTCCAGACTGACCTGATTTAAACACCCAGTAGCAGGAAAGTGGCAGGGTGGAAGATGAAGTTACACCCTGTTTCACCTGTTCATGTTATGAAAAAGGGAGTTGGCTGGATGACATGTTAGTAAATACTTAGTAGATATTGATAGTATTAGTAGAAGTTAGTAATGGCTTTAAATGATTTTCCTGCACAACAACAGGGATAAGAGAGATTTACAGTGTTGTTACAAATATCAAATATTGTGTGTGTGTGTTCAGGTCAGTGTGCAGACATTAATCAGCCATTAGCCCCCTGCTCCTCCCCCTGGAGACCACACACACTCTGTCCACAGGTGAGGCTTCAGACCTCCTGACTGTAATTATCTGTCCTCTGTCATCAGGGAACCCCCACCCCCTCAGTGTTAGGTCATCTTAATTAGTCCTTAATTAGTCCCATATTAATCAGAGTCACAGCACGTTCAGGTCTGATGACCAGAGGGGACGAACAATTAGTGTTTCTATTAGTGTTTGGACAGGAAACACACACACACATTAACCCTCAGTATGACTGTTGCAGCTGTTATAACAGAGTAATTGCAGTAAAACAAAGAAATAAATCACCAAACACAAAAGCTGAGAGTGTGTTACAGTGTGTGTGTGTGTGTGTGTGTGTGTGTGTGTGTGTGTGTTGTGACCCACAGTTTGTGTCAAACATCATAAAAATCAAATCGTCCCCTGACAGGTGAAGGTCATCTGAGGCGGTGATGTTTATGGACAGAGACAGTGAATCAGATAAAACTCAGATGAATGATCCTCTGTGTCATTGACCAGTAAATGATCAGTCAATGATGGTGAGTTCAGTAAATAATCAGTTCACTTGTTTGTGTTTGATTCATTATATTGATGTTTGTGACTCAGCTGTCACACAAATGCTTCGTACTGTGTGTACTCCTTATACTCTTAGTACTGTCGGGGGAATGCATTTACTCCGTGTACTGTTCGTCCTGTTTGTACCTGTTTGTTTTGTTGTATCTCTAACCCAAATACTCTCAGTGCTCTGTGTACCCTGTGTACTGTCAGTGTTCATTCAGTACCCTGTGTACTTTGTATGCACTGTTTGTATACTGTGCGCATATTCTGTGTACTCAGTGTATTCTGTCTACTCTATGTGCTGTGTACTTTGTGAACACTCAATACTGTATGTGCTGTCCAATGTCAATGTATTGTGTGTACACCATATAGAATAGAATAGAATAGAACAGAATATACTTTTATTTGTCCCAGAAGGGGAAATTTATCAACATTAAAAAATCATAAAGATAGATTAACAGAAAATAATAATAATAAAAAAAGTTAACAGAAAATAAATAAATAGTTTATATAAAAAAAGAAAAAGTTCTCCAGAGATGAGGAAGAAGGTTTGTGGGTGCAATGTGCCCCCACAAATACTCCATGTACTGTTGGTGTATTGTGTGTACTTTGTGGACTCTCTGTGCTACGTGTACTCGCAGTTCTCTGTGGACCATGTAATTCATGTACACACAGTAGTACTAAATGTAGTGTTTGTGTGCTTTGTGTATTGCATATATTGTCTGCGTACTGTCAGTGTATGGAGTAAACTCCATATACTCTGTGTATTCCGTGTACTCTGTGTCCTTGTCGTCGTGTCCTCGTCCTCCCTCCTGATTCGTCTCTTCCTCATTAATTCTGTCCACGCCGCCCCCTTCCTGTGCTCTGATTGGCTGCCGGTGGCGCCCACTGTGGTAAGACGCCACATTTATACGAGCTGGTTTCTGACAAACAGGAAGCAGCGGGGGCGCCGCTGAGCTCAGACGACCCCCGACACTTCCTTACATGTGACCACCTGAAGAGTCTGCTACTTTCACAATAAAAGCAAATAAGTCTTTATCACAGTGAAATCTGATTTCACAATAAAAATGTAGAATTCTGATTCAGATCGATGATACCAGAGTCAGCTCTGATCCCAGACCAGGTCTGAGGTCAGACCAGCTGGTCTGAGGACCTGGAGCAGGATGAAACGGGTTTCATAAATTCCAGACGAACTTGAGATGTGAGTTAAGTGAAGTTTCTTTGCTCTGTTGTTAAACTGTTTATCGGGTCAGATTCTGGATCAGAGATGGCACCTGGAGTCTCGGCTAGGGCCTGGACTTGAGGCGCCGGGGGCCTCTCTGATTCGATAGTGAGTCCACTTGGGTCTTAGTCTCATTTAATTAGACACAGTGATTTTTAGTTTGGTGTTTCAGCTGCTGCAGACAGAGCAGCACAGACCTGAACCAGGCGCCTGAACGCACCATGAGCTTTGTTTCAGGTTTCTCCAGATGTGTCCATCCAGTTCTGGCATCGCCCCCTCTTCACCACCGTCACCACCGTCTCTCTCTATCTCTTGGTCTTTACATGAAACAAACTCCTCAAATTTTATATGTTTTTCAGGAAACAGATGCTCTGCTAAAGTACTTTAACACACACATAGTTGAATCAGGACGTCCCACATATATATGATATTTGGTGATATATGACATGTTTATATAACATGCATATATGTATATGCATCTACATCTACTACATATATGTTTATAACATACAGCATTATAATGTGTGTGTGTTTACATGTTGTTATATGAGTTTATACATGTTGATAAAATATTTAATATATTTCTCATGTATTATTAACATTATTATTAACAACAGGACACATATATGAATATTGATTTAAAAACCTTAATTACACTTTTGAGAGTCACAAAGAAATAAAACCTATATAGAAAATATATAACACACACACATATATATAATATATATATACATATATGTACATTTATATGTAAGTATGTAAAATTTGTATATAGTTTGTTTATATGAATACATATATGTTTATAACATTTGAAATTCCCATTATAAAATTATGTATGTAAATATCTATTAATACTAATATATTTGCTTTATTTTTCTATATACAATACACATATATGTCTACCACAGATATGCTGATAACAGAAATTAAAAGATCATTGGTTCAAGCTCTATATAGAAAATACATACCACATGTATACATATATAAAGACACACATATATAAACACACATGTATAATATATATATATATATATATATATATATATATATATATATGTGTGTGTGTGTGTGTGTGTGTGTGTGTGTGTGTGTGTGTGTGTGTATGTATTATAATATACATAAATATGCATGTTTATGTTTATACATGTATTTAGACATTTTACACTTGTACAATAACATATATAAATATATATGTACAAACACAGAATTTATAAGTAACACACACACACACACACACACACATATATATATATATATATATATAATATAGGATATAATAATATTATGACATATATGACATAATGTCATTACTATTATCTAGTATATAATAATATAATATATAATCCTTTTCTCTTCTGTATATATGTATATATTCTATATATGTGTGCGTGTGTGGTACACATGTATATCTATCTATCTCTTTTTATCTATATCTATATATACAGAAAAGTAAATAATAATAATTATTATTATTATCGGAAAATTATACATATGTCTTTATGTCAAATATGTATCTATTTCCTTTATTTAAGGTTCATCTGTGCAGCAGTTTTTCTTGCCAGGTTGACCAAAACTGGAAGGTTTTACATCAGTTGATGTACAACAGGTGTCTCTATTACTTTGAACACAATGTAAGCATCAACACAGGCTAAACAGAAACCAAGTGAGTGTGTGTGGGAGGCGGCTTGTTCTCTTTAAACTTTCTCTCACTCAGGTTTCTCTTTTCTTTTTTTCTTCATCAAACACTGAAGCTGCTCACATTTCTTACACACACACACACACACACACACACACACACACACACACACACAAACACACACACACACTATAATCCTGCAGTGCTCTGTTTTTTGTTTCTGCTGTGACGGTTCAGGTTTTTTTCTGCATCTAAGCTCAGAGGTCAGAGGTTGTCTCTGGTTTGACTATTATACATTAGCTTGTTTAGGCAAATGTTAGTGTTGGACACAGAGACAGTGTGTGTGCAGATGAGGGCTGTTAGGTGCACAGACTTGTAGCAATGTTGTGGTTGTCTTGTTGTCTCCTCAGTTTGTGTTTAAAATATCTGTAGTCTAACATTAGCTTGTATACGTAATATTCGTTTTTTGGTTGCATTGGCCTAAACAAGTTAACAATAGCTTGTAATAGTTTTTTTTGACAGATCCTGACATCAGATAAAGTTGCTCATATGTTATTGTTACTGTTGGCCTCCCTCCTCCTCCTGGTCCTGGTTCTAGATTCGAGTTCCTCCTCCTGTCAGCTCCTGATTTATGGCTCATTTTTCTTCTTGTTGACAGCAGATTAGCGCTGACGTCTCTTCTCTGGTTGTGGTGAATTAATTTAAATTTAACGAGCAAACTGTTACTTTAGTGACGACGTGTTTCTGCATTCAGTCGACCCTTAGGAGATGTGGCTCGCTCGTCCATCTATTGAGTTTCAGGAAGCAGTGCGTTCTGGGCTAAACGAGCCGTTGAGTTATGGTCGAAGGACGAGTTTCGGCTCGGGACGGGACCTTTCCCCCCGCAGCAGGAAACGAACCGTCCCACCTGACGCCACCTGATGAGTTACGGCCAACGCCGGCACAGAGGATCAGATGCGGGAGCATCTGTGTTTGAAGTGTGTGTAGCGCTGGAGAGAGGTGCATTGTGGGTGATTGTGGGTTGTGTCTGAATCTGACAGGGCCATTGTGAGTTGCCATCTTGGCTAAGAATTTCACAGATTCTGGCCCTGGTTTAATCCTGGAAACTCAGACCGGACTCTGGTCTTTGTGTGTGGGACCATGTAACCATGACAATGTAACAGTGTGTGTGTCTGTTCTTGTTAGTGAACAGAGGGAAAATGTTCAGTTCATTATTTCATTCATGTGAACATCTGTAAACCAGAGCTGTGTGTGTGTGTGTGTGTGTGTGTGTGTGTGGTGAAACTACAGCAGCTTCTGATTTCACATAATAACACCATCAAACATCAGATGGGGGGGGGGGCAGCAGCAGCAGCCAATCAGAGTGGAGCAGGAGCAGCTCTGTGGCGTCCAGCTGCAAACATCTGGTTGTGATCATATCCTGATCATGTGGTTTGTTACGAGTTTCAACTGAGCATTATCAGGCTGCTGCCGTCGGTGGTCTGTTCTGCTGACAGTGCCTCCTGCAGGCTGCAGTACAAACAGTCACAGTTAAAACACTGTCTCCATCATTCAGCTGTTACAGCTGCAGCTGTGTACTGGTAGTTTTGAAGTTTTTAAGATTTTTAGCTGTAGTTGTTCAGCTGTTGTGAAAAAATGCTGCTGCAGGTTTGTAGCTGTAGTTTTGAAGATTGGTAGCTTCAGAAATGAAATTTTAAAGTTTTTTGTGTTTGTGGACCTGAACTACACGTCTAGACTTGTCTGGTCTTGTGGACTTTGTAATGGTCTGGACTCATTAATGTGGTTTGGGCCCTCACCAGATTCAGAATCTTATGTGGTCTCAGTCAACATCAGACCACATTAAACCACATCTGCATCCAGAACCTGGTGGTTTAGACGACAACGAAGATGATGATGATGATGTTGAAGCTCAGTGTTTCACGTTGTGATGATCAAGTCATAGTGAAGCTCACATTCACAACTGAGTGAACATTTTTTGATCCGGTCCAAACCACAAGGTCTCAGATCAGAACCTGAATCAGTTTTATAAGAACATTAAGAACCTATTGTTTCTGTGGTCTCATCATTGAATATTAACACAGAATATATCATTGCAGAATATAAACTGATAGTATATAAAATCTAACACAATAAACATAAACTCAAACATTAATTTCTTCTTCTCTTCCTGTTTGTCTTCCTGGTGTCGTTCACTGCTTCCTGTCCTGCCGTCGCGCTGAAGGTCAGTGTTCATATTTAACACGTCTTGTCTCTTCCTGCGACACGTCGCTCGACAGCGAAGATAAAACTCTGGTGTAGCGTTTCCAACTTCACGGGGCTGAATTTATGGCATGAGACGGAGAAGCTGAGCTCGATGTGTTGACTTCAGTCATATCAAGTTTAAATCTCTGAGGAGAAAAGAAACAGAAACTGCTGCTGCTCTGTTGTAGAAACCTGAACCACGGAGACGACTGGTTTTACTCCACAGCTCCTGAAACTGACACTGAAAAGTTTGAGGCGTGAAATCTGCTCAAAATACAGAAAACACATGGAGCGAACGAGTCCGAGGTTATTCCACCGTCACATGACAGGAAGCAGGAAAACTGACAGACGCAGGATAGTGAGAGAAAGACACAAGATAAAACAAATCAAATATGATTCTAATACATGTTTCAACTGTGCAATGCATCACAGGAGAACAGTAACAAATAGTTAAGAACAAATAAACAAATGAACAAAGATCAGCTTGAATAAATGTCAAACTGTCCTCCAATGTGTTTTATGAAGGACAAACCTGGCCTTGAATCAGGATCAGATTCTTGTTCTGGTTCTGGTCTATACATGTGTTGGTTAAGACCTCCTCCTATCCTCCTTAGTTTAGTCTCAGAAATCAGATTTTCAAGCAGCTGCTTCAGTCTGAATTTAAACCTACTCTTCATCCTCATCTTCATCGCGCCTCAGCGGTCAGTCACGCCCCGCCTCCTCCACCCAATCAGGATGGAAATCCACTTCCTGTTGGATTAACAAGAGACGATGCGGCGGTGTTGGAACGTGGTGGTGCGTTAAAAATCCTTTGACGTCCGTTCGATGGTCCGACAGTTCAACAGCAAGTTTATCAAACAGAGACGAGTCACAGCCAATCAGCAGCTCCTGCTGTAAGGCCATCCAGGAGGTCGAATGTCAGAGAAAGAACAACAGTCACTGACTGTAATTCATCAGCTGAGGTCAGGGTCACCACCATCACCCAAAACTTCAGTTGCAGTTCAATTAATATCCTACAGAATAAACGCTTTTTTGTTTTTTTTGAGTAGATGCCAACGGCCAATTATATCATTAACGTTAGAATCAAAATTTGATCCAGATTGTCACAAACGCTTCAGGACGAGGCTTTGTCTGGTTTCTTAAAAATGATAATTGATCTTTGACGGGTCAGAGGTCAGTGTGATGTCATCATGTTGCTGCCAGCTGATTGGCAGCAAGGTCAGAGAACTAAACAACAACAGCAGTGGCCTCCGTCCAATCAGAGAAGGATGCCGCAAAGCTGAGCGGCAGCTTTGGTCTGTCTGCAGGACTTCAGTTTAATATTAGTGAACAGAACTCCCAGCAGCCACCGGGGCTGTGTTGAGGAGCTGATAAGACTGGGTCATGAGTCTGCCCCACCCCCTCACTCTCTCCTGATAGGTCACAGTACAGGAAGAGCTTTATTCTGAACCCTCAGAGACGAGATGTTGGGGAGAACGTCGACCTGCAGAGCTGCTCCAGGGGGTTGGGAGGAGGGAGGGTGGGGGTGATTCCTTCGTCCTGCTCAAGGATCTTTAGCGGGACGTCTCCGTTCTCTCAGGGAATTCTGGGAATGATGCAGCTATTGTTGACGGCAGCGTGTGATTGGTGGAGCGTATCCGCTGCTGACAGGTGGGACAAAGAGGAGAGTTGGAGTGTCGCGGGGAGCAGGGGGGGTGATGGTTGACCAAGTAGAACTAATCCTCCCCCTTGACTCGCCCCCTTTTCAACCTCAGACCCCGTAGACCCGCGAACCTGCAGGTCACAAAGACCTGAACCAGAGAACCACATTTTTATATGTTTAATATATTTTATATTTTCAGATTATGATTATTATTATATAATTATACTTTTGAATGTAAATTTACATTTACAATATATTTTTTACAAAAGCATAATAATGATAATAATAATAATAATAATAATAATAGACTTGTTAGGAGTGATATTTATGATTATATTATTTTGTGAAATAATTCCAATATTAAATAGCTGAACTATAATTTTTTTTGTTATTTTCTTCAATGCCAACATTATTATTTATTATACACTAAGTTACTTTTATTTGATTTTGTGGCAGAATATTTTTTACACTCAACACGGGTGATAATTAAAAAGATTAAGTTTTAATTCAATTCTAATTAATCTAATGACTAAAATAATACACTTTAAAACTGAATGTATATATTTTTTTAAATTAAGCAAAAATATTTTATAGTGATTTAATATAAAAATGTAAGCTGTTTAAATAAGAAAGAGAGAGAGAGTGTGTGTGTGTGTGTGTGTGTGTGAGAGAGAGAACGTCAGTTTCTCTGCAACACAAAATGTGTACTTGTTTGTTTGTTGCAATTATATTTCACAACAAATATGATAATAATTACTTAGATTTACGTCATTTAGATTTTATTCATTTTATTCAAACATCACATGTTTTTTTTTTTTTATTTGAAATATCTGAATATGATTTTTATTTTCACCTGGTACGAAATCAAAATATTTTAGTTTTAGTTTTTATTTTTGTCGAAGTGGAAACTCTAACTGTAAAATATTAATCAGAGATGATTATTATTGATAATTATTATTATTGATTTGATCGATGTCTTCATGTATCTCCTTTCATCAAATAATTAAAACAAGTACATTTTAACTTTTCTGTAAAATTTTATAGAAATTAATTATAAAATAAATAAAAAAAATGATTGAATAAATTATTATCACACCTCTGTGATTTAAAAAAAAAAAATAGATTTTTATAAAATAGTTAACAACTAAATCACTGAATGTCACAGCTGTGCATCGTCGTATAAAAACATGAAAATATTAAAAAACACAGTCTGGTGCAGACGATGATGACGACGTCGGCACGAAGAGTTTTTTTCCAAATATAAGGTGTCTCTCTGCCTGCGCTCAGTGTGTCCGTGGAGCTGCAAGGTGTTGGGTTTCATGGGAGGCAACAAATCAAATGCTGTTGACCTTTGACCTTTAATACCCTCCACCCCCACAATAGACAGTAGACACTTATGAGGTTTACTTTTATTCGTATCACTGTGATAAAGCAAACGCAGATATTCAAACTAAAGCAACTGTTTGACCTTCAAACCGTCAGAGTATAGTGTGTTGGCGTCCTTGTCGTCCTCATCGGGTCAGAACCAGGTTCACTGTTCGATCTGGTTAAGACAAAGCAGAAGTGAAACAGATGTTCAGTGTCCAGCTGTGGACACGTCTTCATATCTGCAAGCTGCAAATCGACACATTTTAGAAGGTAAAACCGTAAAAAAAAAAATCTGGAAAGAGCATTGTGGAAGAGTATTTCCAGATGAATTAATTAATTGACTAATTAACCAGTTAGTATCAAAATGGGTGAATAAGTTAATTGATTCATTGATAAATTAATTAAATGGTCATCAGTTTCAGATCTTTAAGCTCTGGAGGTTTTTCTCTGAGAAACTACAAATGAGTCTGAGACTTCTGCAGGTTTCAGGTTTTAATAAATCTGGACCAGAGCCAGGACTAGGACCAGGACCCGGACTAGTCAGAACTGGATCTGATGTAGATCAGTTCTGGACCTGGTTTGTCAGAGTCCTGTGATTCAGATTCAGTGGGAACAGCGTGTCCTCTCAGTAACCCTCCTCCCTCTGTGGGGAGGGCGGGGCTGAGACGCCCCCTGGCCCATTGATTGGTCACGGTCATGCTGTTGTTACCCCCCCACCCTAACCCACTCCCCTCCCACTCCTTCCCCCCTGCTCTGGGGCAGATGGGTGAGAATCAAACAGAAACATGTTGGGTTCAGCAGGTCGCGGTGTCCTGCTGATCGATGATCTTCCTAAAATGGACGACTGTGTAATCTCCATGAAGTTACCCACAATCCCCCTGGACCCCCTGATCCCCCCGTCAGGACCAGGACTAATGAAACCTGAAGCTGCTCTGTGTCTGAGCTGGGACCATGAAAAGTTCCCTGGTTTCATGGTCCTGATCCTCAGTCTGGTCCTCAGATCTTGTCTTCTCAGGACCAAAATCCAGACTGAGACTGAACCAGAACCAGTCTCATCGGGACTTCTGTCTTTGTCCCTATCATCTCGTTACCATGGAGACCCGTTAACCCTCTCAGCAGGTGAAACTTTTATTAACAGGAGGATAATAAATGACACCACCCCCACCCGCCAGCCCGCTGACACCAAGGTCAAACTGGTTCCACATATTTCTACCAGTCTTTGTCCTGTTGGGTTACAGTTATGGGCTGTTCATGTCCAACAGATTCTGGATCAGATGTGGTCTGATCCGGTTTCAGTGGATTGATAGTGTATTTTTTAGTTGGACTTTAATCACATAGAAAATTAATTTAGTTCTCATTTTTTGTCGCCATGGTTTTAAATGTAACTCTTGCCTGTCATGAGAACTCTGATCCTGGACCTTAAAGTCTCAGACTGATGATCAGGTTCCCAAGTCAGCCTTAGATTCTGCAGGTGTAGGTGAAGAGCATGTGGGATACCTGTTGGTTCATGCTGACCTCTGTAGATCAGGTCCAGTGATGATGCTGCTGAAACTGCCGAGGACTGAGACCAGAGCGCTGAGGGACTCTGTGGTGTTTTGACATGTTTTGTTGTGTTGTATTGTGTTTTTTGTAGTTGTGTTGCTGTGTTATGTGTTTTGTTCTATCATGGGTTTTGTAGTTGATGTGTGCTGATGTGTCACTGATGCTTCGACTGTGTCAGTCTCAGAAACGGGAGACAAGGAAACAGTGGAGCAGATGCAGCTGACGACAACACACACAGATGGGCTCAGTGTGTGTGTGTGTTACAACCTCAACACTTGTCTCACACACACTTACACACTTACACACACACACAGCAGCTCATGTTACAACAGCAACAGTCCTGACAGATGTCGGTTCATCAGACACAATCTGGACCTGAACTCAAAACCTGAACTTGGTTTTAACCTGAACCCAGACCAGGCCTGTTATGAGACCTGAACCCTTAAGTCTAAAAATAAAAACTAACCATTAGAGTGAACCTGGAACTCATCAGTTTCCTAAATTCATATGTATTTGTGTCGTTTTCATGTTTTCGTTGTGCTTTTATTTTGAAATAAATCCAGACAGGATGATGTGTTTGTTATTGTGGAAGTGACTCTGAGGACCAATCACAGTGTCCTGTTGACCTGTTGTTGTGACAATTTAAACTGTTGTGATGATTTAAAACTCCTAACGAGGTCGTTCACAGCAACGACTAATCTGATTGGTCGCTTTCATCAATGAGGGGAAACAAGGCTAATTAGTCAGTTTGTGTCCAGGGACGACACAGTCAGTCAGTGTTTCTCTTTATGAGGCTCCAGAGAGAAAGAGTGTGTGTGTGTGTGTCTGTGTGTGTGAGGTGTATCTACCTGGGGGAGGAAGTGAGTGAGTCCAGAGTCTCAGTATGAGATCAGTGTGGATCTGTGGGGGGCGGGTTTTATTGAACCTTGATAACTCCGCCTACATCTGTTTGTATCAGCCAATCAGATCTCGGGGCGAATAGAAAGATGCTGCTCACCCTTCAGACCAGGAATTTTCTTTACATGCCACCTTGGAGAATATAATATTCCCCAGGCTATTTCCAGGCTTCTTCCAGGGCCTGGGGGGAATCTGTCCCTCAGTCCTTCAGGTCCTTGAACGACTCACTGTCTTCCAGGATGTTCTTGAATATTCACGTTTTCCAGGACCAATATAAAGACTCTGGCAGGTTCCCTCCCCACATGGGTTGCCATCCTCTCCAACACACAAACACACACACACACACACACACAAACACTTTGATTGACAGCTTTGATGTTTCTCCTCTCGGTCACTGTGGCGACTGCGTCCCGCTCCAATAGTTCGTGTCAATTGGCCGGAGCTGCCTGCCAGTCAAACACACCGGCCATGTCCCCGCCCCCAGAGACCCTCCTCCTCTTCATCAGCCCCCCACCCCCATCACTCTTCATCATTCCCACGGTGACAGAAGTAGAGAAGGAAGAAGAAATAGAAACTGATGAACAAGTAAAACGACAAACAAACTGAAGGTCATCACCACCTCCCTGCTGACTCCCCTCATACTGTAGCTCCCCCTTCACCACCTGATGAGCTTTGAAGTGCTAACGAGTCTGACCACAGGAAGAGGGAGGAGCGGTGAGAACAGAGGAGAATGTCTACTATCAAACGTCACGTTGGGTTTTTAATATTTCTGAAAGAATTTTTTTTCTTTTCCTGAACGTCGACCAGTTATATTTCTATGGCTCGTTAATCAAGCCTCGTTAAGGCTTGTTTGGCCTAATTAAGCCTCGTTAAATCATTGGATTGTTTCAGTCATCTCCTTGTTGTAGTTTGTATCTCCACAATCAGACTTTAATCTGGGTTATCATCTGCGTGTCTGCAGCAAATTATAAGTGTCATCCTCTTTCCTGTTGCTAATCTGGAGATCATAACATTTTCCAGGTTTTTTCCAGGCTCTTTCAATAGTCTGAGGGGAAACACACACACTTTCAAAACCATTCCAGGATAAGTAACTGTTTTCTAGGATTTTCTTGAATCCCTGAATATCCAGGACCCACCAAGATCCAGTTCAACAGTTTTCCAGGACGCTTGTCCAGGACACACAGTGTGACTTTTTCAGGATTTAAAAATCTCCTTGGAGAAGATTTTTCAGGCTTTCCAGGCTGTTTCCAGGGCCTGAGGGAACCTGTCTTTTTGATTTTCACACATGCACTTTCAAAACTTTTCTAAGACCCTTGTTTTTCAGTTGTGAGTCTTCAGTTCAGTGTGAGAGCGAAGAGACGACCCTCCTCCTCCTCACCAATGATTGACAGGTCTAAAGATAATGGAGGGGTGGCGGGTCCCTGGGGGCCAACAGGGGTCACATGACCCACATGATGGGGAGGGAGGGGTCACTGTGTGTGTGTGTGTGTGTGTGTGTGTGTGTGAGAGAGAGAGAGAGAGAGAGAGAGAGAGAGACAGGCTTCATCGCTCAGATCAGCAGAGTATTGTTGATATTGAGTCTGAGTGGGGGGGCAGGGTCACAGGGGGAGGGGCAGGTCAATGATATGGGAGGTATCGGGGGGGGTGAAGATTTGATTGACAGCAGATTTTTTGGGTGAGTCTGTTTTCAACTCTCACTCCTGAGGCATTCTGGGTAACTGTCCTGCTCTCTGTGCTCCTCAGTCGTCAGAAGCATCTGTATATGTCACTAGGCTGTGACTAGGCATGATGGTTGACCAGTAACCAAGTTACCTGAAATAGCTAAATTACATAAAGTAACAAAGTTAGGTAAGGTGACTCAATTAGTTAAGTTAGCTAATGTTGCCAAGTTAGTTAAAGTAGCTAGTGATTCACTGGTTGTATGTCACAGGTAGAGACTAGCCTGTCTCATTTTAAAGGCTCCTTCAACAAGTCAAAAGGCTACAATGGTTGATTCCTTCACAATCCAACCTAAATCCGCATGTTTCTGCTGAAGCAGCTATATTAACTGAAGAAGCTGAATACTAAAAACTAAATAATAAGGCAGAAAATTTAGATAAACTATTACAAAATCAGCTACATGTTGGCTGAGGGGGGTAAATAAGCTACACATCTTAGCAAGCTAAGCTGTAACTTATCTAACTTCAGCTAACTCTGAGATATCTTTGCAAACTAATTCAGCTAACTGAGGTTGGGATGTGAAGCATCCAACTGTTGTAGCCTTTACTGCTTGGGAAGAGAAGGCCACCTGTGATGCATACAGCCAACACACAGCTTGTATGTAGACTCACGCTAACAGTTTCCCTTCATTGTCAGTGTTTATGCTAAGCTAGGCTAACTTCAGATCAGATTCACACAGCTCCACACTCAAACATTGATTTATACTCACACGCCTGGTGTGGAGTTCATCATCGGTCGCCGTGGTAACCGGAGACAAAGACACGGGAGTCATGTTACAGTGAACATGTGGCTGCTACTGCTGAGTGTGTGTGTGTGTGTGTGTGTGTGTGTGTGTGTAACATGTGATCCTACATACTCTGAATATTACACCGCTCAGGAATCTGTCAGCTCTATAACTTCTGTCGAAGCTGCAACGTTTCAGGACGTAGCTGGATATTCAGGTTCAGAATCAAGAGCAGTGCCCCCATCAGGACAAACACTAGAACACATCATCCTTGTCATCATCATTATTAAAATTAATAATAATAATAATAATAATAATAATAATAATAATAATAATAATAATAATAATAATAATAATAATAATAATAATAATAATACATGTTTTCGTTGTATAATATTTATACAAAATAGATTTTAAAATCCTGTTGATTTGTTTGATTTCTAAGATTTATCTCTGATATGGTGTCAACGGAGATGGTGGTGGTTTCTATTTACAGTGAAAGAAAAGAGAGAGAGAGAGAGAGAGAGAGAGAGTGTGAGGATCAGGTGCTCGGACAGCAGATCAGATAGTTTTGTCTCATAGCTTGTAGCTTCTTGTCTGAACCTGTAGGAAACACTGTGACTATTGTAGCTGAGCCTGTCAGGGTGGATTCGGGTTACAGCAACACACACACACACACAGTAACACAATGAGGAGTGTATCTCCATCAACCGTGTGACTGCTGCAGCAGAAATAATAATAATAAAGCTGCTGCTGTGGGAAAGTCCTGATCCAGATCCAGATCCTTGTTCATGAGAACCTAGTTCTGATCCCGGACTAACACCTACATATAACACACATGTTCCACTAAACATGGAAGGATGTTTCACTTAAAGTTGCGTGAAACGACTTCTGACCATAAGGGGGCAGCACAGGCTGGTCTGAAACACACAGAGTTTCAGGTAAAGGTCTACATCAACCTGGATTTGACCAGTGTTTTGATCCAGTTTAGATCTGGTTTTGTCCAATATTTCAGTCCTGGTCACATCTGATTGAGTCTGATTTTCGGATCCGGTTCAGTCTGTCCAGTATTTTGTTCCAGCCCAGACATAGTTTGGTCCAGTTTTCTTTAAGTGGTTTGGTTTGGTTTTCTGACTTGGTTCAGACGTGGTTCTGATACAGTTCACATCTAGTTTGGTCCAGTTTTCAGATGGAGTTTAGATATGGTTTGGTCTCACTGATAAATCTTTGTGTCTTTTATTAACATAAATCCAGATTTATTTTATTTTAGTCTGGATCAGTCTGTACACCTTGGACTGGCCTCGTGGTTCTTGTCCTGTTTCACATTAACGGTGAGTCGATCGTGTCCCCACAGATCTGGATGTTAATCTGTCAGCGGGTCAGCACTGAGAATCGCTGCTCTGTCAGGAAGTCATGACGAACAACCTCGACCCGTCCCCCTGGTCCACACCGGACCTGGATCTAATCCAGTTGACCTTCACAGACTTGCACAGATTAAACAGTAAATCACAGCAAGGCATGCTGGGAGCTGTGACATCACAGGTGTGGGAGCTGACATATACGAGACTCAGCAGCTGCTGCAGCAAAAACGCTAAAAGAAAATGTGACGTCTCAGAGTGAGACACCTGTCCAGACCCCATCAGCCAGATCTGGTCTGGTCCAATCCAGGTTCTGGATTATAACACACAGCAGCAGGTTGTTGTCCAGCTTTTTCTGTCACCAAACATCTGCACCTCACTGATTTACACTGAGTTTTCAGTGAGGAGGTTTTATCTCCAACCTTTAACTCCAGTTAACACTGATGTGCAACTGTCAAACAACAACATCAAGTTTAATAGAAGACAAAATGAGCAACAGTTACCAAGCTGTCAGTTTGCCATTATCTTAGCTATGATTAGCTAAGTGCAGCTAACTTTAGCTAGCAGATATGGGTGATATTGGTGAGGTGACATAATGTGTAAGGTTATATAGACCGTGACTTTGATCTGTGCAGACAGGCTGAAATAACTAAATAACCTAAGGTATCAAAGTTATCCAAGGTATCAAAAAATCAGATACGTTAGCTGAGGTGTCTAAATAAGATGCAGTTGTGCTCCATCTGCATTGGGGCTTAACGATGATGATGATGATGGTGATGGTGATGGCGGTGCACCCAGTCACCCTTCGGCCTCCGTCCATTAGAGCGATGAGCAATGATGTGAGGGCGGAGGGACAGAGTTCACGGCAAACACAGCGCCTGCTCTGCGAGCTGTTAGTCACCTGATCCCTGGGCTAACTCGGTTAGCCTGCACTTTGCTAATGGTGTTAGAAAAGACAAAGAGGGCGCGGCGGAGGAGAGGCTCTTCCTCCTCCGTCCTCTGCCTCCATCAGGATCGTTTTCATCCTCCCGCTGCTGTGATCCACCTCCCAAACTCAATCAGGACGACGCCCTGATGCTGCGTTCAGGTCACACGGGAACAATCAGCGCTGTGATTCAGCAGAGCAGCAAAATCTGAAAGTGATGGAAACAAATATAGCTGCTCCGCATGTTTCTACTTAGGTTAACAAACTGTAGTAACTGAACATACAGAGAGGTGGCGCCACAGAGGAGGTTATAATAACATAGAGAGATTTACGATAAGGTGAAACTGTAATTAAAAGTTTTTATACGTTTTATTGTGAAAAGTTACAGATGACTTCAGTCTGCCTCTTTCTGAGGAGAGTGCCCCCTACAGTCAGTATCAGACTGACTAACTTAAATAGGATGGCGCTCATCCAATCAGAAACCATTGTACTCAAACTTCACCAGATGTGTGAGGTCACAGCTGGAAGAAGGAGCTGCAGTTTGAACAACGTCATGTATTGTTTTTGTTTCATTTAAGACACGAACCAGTGTGTGTGTGTGTGTGTGTGTGTGTGTGTGTGTGTGTGTGTGTGTGTGTGTGTGTGTGTGTGTGTGTGATTTCTCCAATCTGCAGGGACCAACCTGCTGCTTGGGTGAGCGTTTGCTTTCTCTTCCAGTTGCTCCAGGCGGGTGGGAACTGACACCCCAGCTGTGTGTGTGTGTGTGTGTGTGTGTGTGTGTGTGTGTGTGTGTGTGTGTGTGTGTGTGTGAGCGAGTGAGTGTGTGTGTCTCTGAAACACATGTCACTATCGTTGTTGGTGTTGTTGAGTTTTAAAACTATGACAAATTGTTCAGCTTCTCCGTCAGTTGAAGGTCAAAGGTGAAGCAAAAAATGACTAAACATCACATTATTATTATTAGTGAAATAAAAACTGAGCAGCAGCAGAAACATCATCATCCTGGTTCATTGGAAATGTTGCAACTTTAACATTTAACAAACAGTATTAATTTGGAGTTTTCATAAAGTTGTTACTGTTCTATCAGTAGATGGCGCTGTGGTGCAGCAGCTCAGAAATAAAACTACAACTGTGACATTGTAACGTAATTTTATGATGTTCATGAAATGTTTTTATAATTAATTGACCCAACGAGTTTTTGTAGCTGTTTTGTAGCTCACTCTTGGTAAATATTGTAAACGTGTTTGTCAGATAGCAGTGAGTATTTTGGACAGCTTTAGTCACTGCCAAGTTTTGGCTTTTGAGCAAATTGTCACTCTTGGTCCAAATTAACTAACATCTTCACGTCACATTGCTGTGCCCCCTGGTGGCAGTATTTTAACCTGAGCCTGATGACTGCGTTAATGTGTTTAATATAAACATGAAGTTAGAAAATTGTTTTTGAAATAATCATATGACGACGTTGTCCTCTGCTGCCCAGGTTCTCTGACGGTGAGTACACGGTGGAAGTGGCGATCAACGACTACCTGGACATCTATTGTCCTCACTACGAGGGGGCGGAGTCAGCCGAGCGCATGGAGAACTACATCCTGTACATGGTGAACTACGACGGCTACACAACCTGCGACCACCACCGCCGCGGCTTCAAACGCTGGGAATGTAACCGACCGCAGAGCCCCAACGGACCGCTCAAGTTCTCCGAGAAGTTCCAGCTGTTCACACCGTTCAGCCTCGGCTTCGAGTTCAGGCCCGGACACGAGTACTACTACATCTGTGAGTACTACACACAGTACTACTGTTACTACTACTACTACTACATCTGTGAGTACTACACACAGTACTACTGTTACTACTACTACTACTACATCTGTGAGTACTACACACAGTACTACTGTTACTACTACTACTACTACATCTGTGAGTACTACACACAGTACTACTGTTACTACTACTACTACTACATCTGTGAGTACTACACACAGTACTACTGTTACTACTACTACTACTACATCTGTGAGTACTACAAACAGTACTACTGTTATTACTACTACTACATATGTGAGTACTACACACTAAGTACTACTATTATTACTATTACTATCTACTACACACTACTACTGTTACTACTACTACTACTACATCTGTGAGTACTACAAACAGTACTACTGTTATTACTACTACTACATATGTGAGTACTACACACTAAGTATTACTACTACTACTACTACTACTACTACTACAACATCTGTGAGTACTACACACTGAGTATTACTACTACTACTACTACATCTGTGAGTACTACACACTAAGTATTACTACTACTGAGTACTACTACTACTACTACTACGACAACGACTACTACATCTGTGAGTACTACACACTGTGTACTACTACCACTACTGAGTACTACACACTAATCTGAGTACTACACACTAAGTACTGCTGCATAGTGAGTACTACACAGAGTTTGTGGTGCGTTCAGGAGTGTCTGTTCAGTTCACAGGTGTTTTCACCCAGAACAAACTCACATTTAGTCAAACACACACAGTAGGTTTATCACAGATCAGTTTGTGTGTGTGTGTGTGTGTGTGTGTGTGTGTGTGTGTGTGTGTGTGTGTGCGCGTGTTTCTGTCTAGACATAATTTTTTTCTTTCAACCTGGAAAGAATTTGCTAAATTGTTGCTCATTTAAGACCCAAAAGGTTTTGAGAAACAGGCAATTTGTTTTAAATGACACTTAATGAGTCTCTCTCTCTCTCTCTCTCTCTCTCTCTTTGTGTGTGTGTGTAATCAGATTCTTTACTTTTGAATTAGATTTTGCTTTTTACATTTTTTTAAACCATGAAATGTTTTAAACAGTTTCATTTTTGATCCAAATGAAATATTGTAACATTTTCTCCCTTTGCAACATATTAAAGGAATGTTAATGGAGGAAAGGAAGGAATTTTGAAATTGAACGAAGCTGAAGAACTTCAATCTTCAAATTATTTGTTTTATGTATTTTATTAATTATTATTTTTTAATTTACTTTTATTTTACAAGATTGTCTTGATGTTAACAGGAAGCGACATCAGCTCATAAACAATGGTGTTTACACTGTTCGGCTAGTTTCACTATCAGTCGGTTTGTAACATTCTCAGAGTTGATAATAAAATCAGTTGACGAGTTAGAAACGCCCATCCATCGTCCTTCATCTCCTGAATGACGTGAAGTTTTCATGACATGTGATTAACACGTTTCCTAATTTTTTCTGCAGCATCTCCGCATCCGAACTTGGCGGGGAAACCGTGTCTGAAGCTCAAAGTCTACGTCAAACCGAGCAGTGAGTCTCTTCTTTTATTATCGTCTTTAAACATTTGGTACGGAGGCTCAAAGCTGCAAGATGGAGAAAAATGTATAAGTCTGTTTACGGTGAGAAGGAGGAAATTATTTCTTATTTTTGATTAGTGTGTTGGGATTAAAGTCTAAATGTCCAGTTTACTGTATCCTTGACATAGAAAAGAAAATACGCTCTGCTTTGATATTGTTTTATTTATTTTTTAGATTCCTAAACAGGAGTAAAACAATATTATTTTCTTCCAGGTGATTTTGGCTCCTGTTGTTCCTCTTCTCAATGACAATTCAGGTTGAATATTGACATCAGGTGGAAAATTACTGATGTCACTGACAAGACACAAAGTTTAGTCAGTGAACCGGAGAAGAGCTGGTTGACTCGTGACGCAGCAGCGCCACCATGTGACTGCTCTGCTGAAAATGAAAATAAACGAAATAAGATGAGCAGCTGGCTCGGCACACGTCTCAATCTCCTGCCACTCGATCAAAAACCGTGACAAATATCACAACAATTTTGATACAGTGACGACTACAAGACTTTGCTGAACGAGCTGATGGATGTTTCGTGTTGCTAAAGTGAAAAATTTATGATTTCTATCAGTTTAAAACAGTGCCTCACTGTGTTTTATCCTACATTGAGAGCTCAGAGCTGTTGGGCTGTTGTTTTTAATATTTATTATTTTTTGGGCATTTTTTGCCTTTAATGATAGAGACAGTGAAGAGGGAGATAGGAAACGGGGGCAAGAGATGGGAAAGACACACAGGAAAGCTCAACTCGGACAGGATTTAAGCCGATGAACAGCTGCATAGTGTATATATATATATATATATATATATATATACCAACATCGTGCGCTATGACCGTTTGGCTATCTAGGTACCCCCAGCTGTAATGGATTTTGATGAGAGCTGAAGGCACTTCTTGGTGCAAAAAGAGGGAGGGAATAAAAAAAAAAAACAATCCTGTCGCTTCAGAAGTCACAGTGTGAGATGTGGCTCTAATTTCTCTACAGTTTGATGGTAAATTTGTTGCTGCGATTATTTAAAAATGATAGGAGATGTCAAAAAAGAGAATTTATTGCGATATTACGATTATCACAATTATCCCGATTATTATGCGTTAATTGATTTTACACCATGAATGTGTAAAATCACATGAACACTCCTTGTAGGTTTTAAAGTTTCCTTTATTTATATCTGTTGATGCCAACATAATAAAAATATATAGCAACAAAGTCAAATAAAGAAAAAGGACAATAATCCCACTGACACTGTCGACCTCCCACTGTGTTTACATATGAACAGTATAATGTAATGTGAGGTGAACGCTGTGTAGTCATGTTGTATTTAAAGATAAACCCATGTCGTACTTGTACACAGTTAATAGCAAATAACACGCTAACATTTAATTTCCTACCAATTCAGTTATTCGAAAAACACTGACACAATTTAATCCAGTTACTGTGTATTTACCTACTTTAGTGTAAAAATTCAGGTGGTTGTCCCGCAGGTGTTGAAACATATTGGATGTATTTCTTTGACCTTGACCACAATTTGTTTATGGCAGCTTTACATCCATGATGACACCCTGGTCTTTTTTTTTTGTAGTCAAAATAATTCCATACGGCTGATTTCATCCGCTTGTACTGTGGAAATAACTCTCTGTTTCACCTCTCCTCTGCAACACCGACTGTAAACAAAGCAACACGCAACAAAGTTCACCACAGCTGCAGCACACAGCTGTGGTGAACTTTGTTTTCGTTCCGTTTGAGTTGTGCTTAACTATAGTTCGGGCCGGCATAATATTTTCCGACGCTATTCAGGAAACGTCACAATCAATTAACCGTAGCTCTTAATATCGCAATTAATTGTGATATTGAGAAATCGTGACATCCTTAAGAGAAAGTTTTAGAAAATATTTCACACAAAAAAAAACATACAAAAAAGCACAAATTACAGAAGTAGTTAGCACCTGAAAAAATGTTGTAATAATAACAATAATAATGATAATACTAAAACAGTAAAATGAGAATAGAAAAGTTTTGGTCAATTTTGTTCGAGCTGATAATAATTTGATCATCTATAACAGCAAATTTAGTCTGGATGAATTGGTGGTATAAGCTGTGTGTCTGAAGCAGAGGAGGTGAGAAGTGTCACAGTGAAGGTGTTAAACCGCCGCTCGTTTATCCTCCACCACATTAACACATTAACACATCACCGCTGATTTACTGACGAGACGACAGATTCTCACTGAGCAGAAGAAGAAGGAGGTGTTTAAGGGAATTATAAACAGTAGAACACAGACTGTGAATATTTACATATTTACAGTTTCATTTCTGATTCTTTCACAATAAAAGTCTGTGAGCAGATTCACAGAATCATTAATTGTGACATGAACTGTTAACTTGTGCGTTTGCGACGCCGTGTCGCGGAGCAGAAGTACTGCATTGTTTCTGACGTCTGTTTTCTGATTGGTCCTCCCTCAGACGACTCCGTGTACGAGTCTCCGGAGCCTTTTCTGACGGATGACACCACCGGTGGGTGTGACCTCGCTCTGCCCCGCATCTCCCTGCTCCTCGCTATGTCGCTCGCATTGCTCCTCATCCTCCTCCTCGCCTCCTCATAGCACCTCCTCCTCCGCCCTGGCCACCGCCATCGCTCCGAGGACAAGCGACCCAGCTCCCTCCCTGACCTGTGACCATCACGTGAACTCAACCAATCAGAGGAGGCCACAAGTGGGAGGAGCCTGGAGCTGTGGTTTGTGGTTTGACGTTCGCCATGATGCTTCTGTTACAGACGTCAAGATCCATCGACCTCCATGTTGCTACAGGACATGTTATGTTACTCCAAAGGGAAGAAATGAATTGAGACTTAAAGAGATTCGAGTCATTTCAGGTTTTTGATAAAAGTATGGAGGCCTAAAGGTGACAAATTTAAAGTCTCAATAATAACAGTAATAATAATAATGATAATAATAATAATAACAATAATGACTTCATACAAATATAGAACAAGATTAAAACTTGATCATTATCCAAATTTTTATCTTTTGCTATATTTGTACAAAATCTTAAAAGAATAAAAATTATTTATCATTAAACTTCAACGGTGGTTCCAAGTTGAATTAACTTTATTAAATGAGATAAAATCTCCAAAATCACTCTTTAGTTTTCAAACAAATAAAATATCAGATGATCATGGAAATATCATATGAACTGTCGCCATAGAAACAAGTTTGAACAAGTTAACGAGAATTACAGGAAATGGAAACAGCTTTTCAGAATAAAGGTTGACAGAGAGAACATTGAAGTCACAAGACTCATCAGCTGTTTCTGTTTGTGTAAAAAAAAAGGATGTTTCCTGCAGCGCCACCTGTTGATGACACCACAGTCAAACAGAAACATGACATGGTGACAAAAGGACGGCGATCATGTGATCAGGTGTCGTGTGGTGATGACTCACCACACGGTGATGACTCGCAGAGAACATGGCGGTCGATGATGGTCAATGGCATCCAGCTTCAGTCTGGTTCTGTGGATCCATGACGACCCGGGCCATGTGAAGACTACCAAGACCACGGTCCTTGTCTGACCTGGTTCCTCCTGGGCTTAACCTTTGACTGGTGGATCAAACTGGATTGAACTGGATTAGACCAAGTCACTGAATCGGGGCTTGGTGATTTTTTTCATTATTAATCAAACTGGTTGATATCTAATCAATGTAACTATCAACAATCAATCATTTTACTAGAAACTACAAAAAAAAAATTAATAAAACCTCAGAGACACAAAGACTGAGGACATTATCCAGATCCAGACTCTGGTCCTGATGAGTCCAGATCTGCCTGAACTCTTCATCTTCATCTTCATCAGTTACTAATGTAAACATAAAGTCCTGAACCTCTCTCTGTGCTCGTCTATGTCTCTCACCCCCCAGCCTTTTATTTCAGAAAATTTCTGCCAAAGACTTTTCGAATTGGGAGGGGGGTATCTGAAGAGGAGGAGTCAGGATGTTTTTGTCGTTAAAATAAAAAAGAATGTTTTCAGCCGAATAAAAAATAAAAAAATGCCTTTTTTCTCGCTGGTGCTGAATTTTTAATGGATGGCAGAACGACACCGTGTGGTCAACGTTTTTATTTTTCTTCTTCATCTCGTTATTGTGGGGGTGGGGAGGGGGCGTGTCCTTGTGTGTGGCATGCTGGGAAATGATGCAGTAACTATAAAAGGATCGCACTGTGACAATGTAGCGCTCAAACAGAAACGTCGACGTTTCCTTGTTTTGTTTAATTTTACGTTTTTGTGCCATTTTTTCTGTTTTAAAAAAAGCAGAAACATCATATGAGATATGAAACATGAAGGAACCCGATGATGTTTGTTGTTGTTGTTGTTTTTTCCTCCTGATTTTCTGTGAGTTTCCTCATCTTCTTCTTCGTTGGTTTGTCGTGTGGATGAATCAGTTTCTTGTGATGTAAGAAAAGTTCAAGAAGTTGGACAAAGGAAAAAATAGCTCAGATGTTTTTCGTGAGTGGGAGTGAGACCTCCCTGCTGTCTCTGGTTTACAATATCTCTGTTTTCTACATTCAACTGTCTGATGATCAAACTCTGTTTTTGTATATTTTCTTATTGATGCTTATAAAGTCCTGTTGTAACAAACGCATTAATCTGATTGGCTGAAGAGCTGGGGGTCAGAGGTCACCGGGCCTTTTGAGGACACAACTTCCTGCTGCAGAAAGAGAAACATGTAGAAAGAAAATAAACTGTTCAAAAGAGACTGAGTCTGTGTTTAATGAATCACCAACAATAAAAACATCACATGAAAATAAAACTGAGTCTGTTCATCTGTCTTCCTAACATGGCGTCATTCTGCCCCCTGATGGCTGCTCTGGTCACTGCAGCTGATCTGATATGTGATTATCACAAATAAATAATATAAATTATCACCAGATTCAATTTAAACAAGAACAAAATTATATCACACATCATCTGTTTAATTTTTCAATATAAATAATTAAAACAACAATAATAATAAACAACATAATCAATACAAAGTTTCCAACCAGTAAATGTCTCACAGATCAGCCATCAGGTGGAGACACTGACCAGAGAGACTGTGGAAGCTCTCGTCTGAGAAGACTTCAGTGACACAGGAAACTGTCCTCATTATGTCATCAACATATCTTCAACATGTTTTCAACATGTCTTCGTGTCCTCAAAGTGTCCTGAACATGTCCTGAACACATGCTCAACATGTCTTCATGTCCCCAATGTGCCTTCATGTCCTCAACACTTCTTCATGTCCTTAACATGTCTTAATGTCCTCAATGTGTCTTCATGTGCCCAACACGTCCCAAAAATTCATGTCCTCAACACATCCTAAAAATGTCAACATGTCCTCAGCAAATCCTCCACTTGTCTTCAATGTGACTTCATGTCTTCAAAATGTATTCATGTGCTATTCAAGTGTCCTCAACATGTCCTCAACATTTCCTCAACATGTGCTCAACATGTCTTCATGTCTTCATGTGCTCAATGCATCCTCAACATGTTTTCACTCATTATCACTTTTTTTGCCAACTGTGTAGATATAGGTAGGTAAGAGTAGATATATAGGTAGATATATGTGAGCTTTGCAGCATCTACCTTTCTGTAATGTGGCTCTTTCCTAGCATTCATATCCTGTGCCCAGTCCTGGGTCAGACATTATTATGTTTTTTTCCCCAATGCTGCAATCAACAGAGTTGAATACTTTGTACTGAATGTTTTTGCTGTTAAATAAATGTTTCAACGATATGTTATCTTTGCCTTGATGGGTATAACTCTGCAGATGATTGCTGGTGGACAACTCATATGCAGAAATGTCAGTCTGAGTATGAACTGTATCACAGAGGACAAAGAGTACTTTAACTTTTCCAGTAAAAAAAAATGTCTGTCTATATTTAAATAAAAAACAATATGGGTTTAATCATTGTCATTTTTATAGAGTACAGATGTCACTACAAGTACTTTAACTTTAATACTTTAACCTTTTGGGCTGCCCCAAGAAAAGCTCACATATAGGACCCTTGGGACTCAAACAGGTCCCTGCATGAAAAAAAAAAAAAAAACCGCTATAAAATAATATTTGTTATAATAATAAAATAAAATAATATTTTTAAATATATTTTTAATACATATTATTATTATTTATTTATTTTTTATCTTTTTATCTCATTGATATATTTTCCACTGAATCTTATTAAGAGATTAAGTGGCAAAAGATATTCCACTAATCACAATCAATCAGTCGCCCTAATCACAACCAGAGTTCTGATTAGGTCGTATTTTAACGAGAAAAACACAAAATATAAATTATGAAATGCTGAGTGGAATGTTTGGAGTGAAGTTATTAGAGCTTATGTGTCAATGAATTATAGCATTGATTTTGTTGTATTATCATTTTTGAGCAGTACAGGTTTATATCAAAAACTCATACTTAGCACCCTCTTCAGAAAAAGTGCTATAAAAATCATCTAAATCAGTATTTTTTTTTTCCACTCTCAGAGCTTACATATCTTAAGTACATTTAAAAGCAAGTACTCTCTTTAAGTAGGGTTGTTTATGTGGTGTTTATACTTTTACTACAGTGTATAGTTTGCTGGTTATTTGTACTTTGACTTGAGCACTGAGTTTCAATAATCTGCCTGTAGACGGAGTCAAAACATAACAAATATTTATAAATATCAAAAAAAGTTGACAAACTTAACATGTTGTTTTACTTTTTACATTAAGAGGCTTCGTGTGGGTGTTTTTAAACACGGACCAGAGACAAAGGACGCAGACAGTTTCAGGACCGTCTGCGGGTCCAGGTCGTGATGGAGGAGGACGCCGGAAAACACGACTCCCGCCGCAGGAGGAGGGGTGAGAGAGAGGGGGCGGCGCGGTCCCTGGACCCTGCAGGTCCCTGGGGTGCTGCTTCCTGGGACCTGAGTTTAATGACACAGGCGTAATTAATGAGGTTTCCATAGAAACGACGCGTCACGACACACACGGGAGGGAGTGGGAGGGGGACAGGTCAGTATAAAGGACGAGGCTCCGCAGACCTGCACTCAGACCCGCATCATGAGGATCCAGCAGAGTCCTGCGCGAGACAACCTGCACGAGGCCTTCAACAGGTGAGACATAAACTCGAGCCTGAACACAGCATGTTCCAGTTCAGACCACGACCCGAGGTTCACCTGCCCATGTCTCTGTCTCTGTTCTACAGTAATCCGGATCCAGGAATCCACAGGAGACCCAGACCGGGTCCGTACCAGATCAGTGACGGTAAGACCAGTGTCCAGACCGGATCACCTCAGACTTCAGGAGAGTATGGAGTCTGAAGGCTGCCAAAACCTCAGTTACAATTAAAAAAAAAAAAGTTATTATAATTATTATATTATTATTTTATATGTGGTTTTGTTTTATTTTCATATTTTATTTATACATTTGTTTGTTTTATATTTCTATTTCTCAAATTGTAATATTTCTAAAAATATATTTTTTAATTTACCAGTAAATTGTAGTATAGTTGAAGTATATTGTTTGACTGTTTTTATTGTATGTATAATTTTTATTTTAGTTATTTTTTATTTTTAATAAAACATGTTTATATATATATATATATATATATATATATATATACACACACACACACACACACACACATATACATACATACATGCATATATACATGTACAGTGGATCATTAGAGCCACGTTAAGTGTTTTTGTTATAGATTTTCCTGAGACCTGGTCTTCCACACTCCAGCTGACCCCCTTCTCCTCCTCAGATTCTGGTCCTCGAGTTGTTCGTCGGATCTTCACCAACAACCGTGAGCGTTGGCGGCAGCAGAACGTTAATGGGGCGTTTGCTGAGCTGCGGCGCCTCATCCCCACCCACCCGCCTGACAGGAAGCTCAGCAAAAATGAGATCCTACGCCTTGCGCTACGGTACATCACCTTTCTGGACCGGCTGCTGACAGACCAGGACCAGGACCAGCAGGGGGCTCCATCACCCAATTCCAGCTGTGAGAGTCTAGTAGATAGAGACTGGGATGGACCAGTGTCTGAGGAGGAGCAAGACTGTGGAGGTCTGGGTCACCTGATGTACCTTCATCTAGAGAACTACTGCTGACCTGAATCCAGCAGAGACCAAAATCCAGCAGGGTCCAGGATCCAGCAGAGTCCAGGATCCAGCAGGGTCCCAGATCCATCATGTAGAACTGGCAGTTTGTGTGACATTCACACGGCCATAGTGTTGGACAGGAAGTCTGCATCTGCGTAGACGACTTGTGAGGTTTCTTTAATGTTAAAGAAACTTCTGGTGATTTTTATTTTAAAAAACAAAAACTTGCTGTTTTATTGTGATGTTTAGTTAAAACGTCGTAAATGTCTGATTTTATCTGAAATCAATAAAAATGTAAATAAGTCGACGTAGCCTGTGATTTCTTAAACGTGAGGATGCCAAAAGGAAATGTTTAAATTTTCAATACATAAAACCAGGGCAGTGGTGGCCTGGTGCCTAAGGAAGTGGACTTGGGTCCAGAAGGTCACAAAGGCTCAAATCCACCAACTCCCACTGAGGTACCCTTGAGCAAGGGTACCTTGTGTGCATGGTGAGCTGTGTGTTCAGTGAAAAAATGGGAATCATTTTCACACTGAAAAGTTACAGATGTTAACAGTTTGTAGCAGTTCTCTTCAGGGCCAGAATAATGGAGAGTTTTTACAGAAGTTTCCTTATGTGATCATCAGAGGAAACCTGAGTCCTGGTCCTGGTCCTAGTCCTGGTCCTGAGTTCTGGTCCTGGTTCTGGTTTGGTTCTGGTCTGAGAGTTGTTATTGTTGTCTGTGATGAGCTGATGATGAGTGGGTGTGGCCTGATAAATATCTCAGCCAATCAGACAGTCCTAAGAGACAAGACGACAGTAACAGGTCCCAGAGGAGAGAGGAGGTGGGGTTTAATTAGTGTGTGTGTGTGTGTGTGTGTGTGTGTGTGTGTGTGTGTGTGTGTGTGTGTGTTTGTGTGATGCTACCTCCTCTTCAGTTCCCACCTTTATCTCTTTAACACTGAGACTTATCTGATACAGGAGCCTGACAGGGACACTTAACAGTCTGACTGGCTGAGAAGTAATTGTCATCAGCTCATTACAGCCCTCAGTGATGTCACAAGTAGGACCAAGTCCAGGAGAGACCCAGACCAGGTCCAGGATCAGGACTAGTTTAGACTGTTAAACCAGGTCAGACTGTTGTTCACCTGCCAAGACTCTACAAAATCGAAGCAAGGCAGTTTGTTGATTCAGTGTTACCTGTTTTTGAGGTTAAACATGAAAACTGTGATGGGGAGAGACCAGCTTTATTTAACATGTCCTAAAGTCCTCAACATGTCCTTCAGTCTTCAACATGTCCTCAAGTCCTCAACATGTCCTTCAGTCTTCAACATGTCCTCAAGTCCTCAACATGTCCTTAGGCCCTCAAAATGGCTTTAAGCCTTCAATGTGTCCTGAAGTCCTCAACATGTCCTCAAGTCCTCAACATGTCCTCAAGTCCTCAACATGTCCTAAAGTCTTCAACATGTCCTAAAGCCCTCAAAATGTTTTAAGCCCTCATTTACGGTGGCTGGGAGGTGCAAACCAAGATTACAAAATGTGAAACACTTTTACAAAGTTTGAGACAAATTTACAATTACATGCTTTGTAAAAGTGTTTAACATTTTGTAATCCTGGTTTGCACCTCCCAGCCGCTGTACCCTTTATATCCTAACATATCCCAACATGTCCTTAAGTCTTCATGTCCTAAAGTTCTCAAAATGTTCTAAAGTTCTCAACACGTTTACATTCTGGTCCTGTTGGACTGAACCTGGGGAGTCTCAGAACCAGACTACAACATCATCATCAATAGTATTTTGTCCCTGTCAGGCCCCTGTAGGACTCCACATCAGATAAAGTCTGAATGTAAAAAAGACAGAGGTGGGAACTGAAGAGGACACAGCATCACACACACACACACACACACACACACACACACACACACACACACACACACACACACACACACACACACACACACACACACACACACACACACAGACAGAGTCCTCTTTAATTAAACCACGCCCTCTCTCTCCTCTGGGACCTGTTAGTGTCTCACAGTCTGGATGATTGGCTGAGATGTTTATCAGTAATCGCCTCCACACCCACTCATCATTGGCTTGTTATAGTCAGTGACTGACCCCCCACCCTCACACCCCCATTATGTGACCTCTATTGCTGATAGAGTGCACTGTGGGAAACCTTCCTGTTGATGCTCACACAGGAGGAAAAGGAGGATGAAGATGGACCAGTGTCCCTTGAGGGTGATGTGACAGGAACAATTACAGACTGATGGACAGTTCAGGTGAGTTCAGACCAAACAGGAAGTGCAGCGTGAACAGTCACCTCCTACTTGGTGCTTCCATCCTCGCTGGCTCTGTCTGAGAGATGGTTCTGGTCCAGAGGATCCAGATTCAGATCTGGGTCTGAGGATGAAAATTCAGATAAAAACAGGAAAGGATATGACCTATGACCTTCAAAATACAAGCAGACTGAATTTTTTTTTTTTTTTTTATCAATTTATCCATTTTTTAAAATCATATTTTAATTTTCTTTTAATTTTTCTTTTATCTTGTACCTTTGTTTTTCAAAGTGTAAATAAAGATTATTGTTATTATTATTATACAGGTGTTGGTCATATGATTAGAATATCATGAAAAAGTTGATTTATATCAGTAATTCCATTCAAAAAGTGAGACTTGTATATTATATTCATTCATTACACAGACTGATATATTTCAAATGTTTATTTCTTTCATTTTGATGATTATAACTGACAACTAATAAAAATCCCAAATTCAGTATCTCAGAAAATTATAATATTACTTAAGACCGATGGAAAAAACGATTTCTAGAAATGTTGGTCAACTGAAAAGTATGAACATGAAAAGTATGAGCATGTCCAGCACTCAATGCTCCTTTTGCCTGAATTACTGCAGCAATGTGGCGTGGCATGGAGTCGATCAGTCTTTGGCACTGCTCAGGTGTTATGAGAGCCCAGGTTGCTCTGATAGTGGCCTTCAGCTCTTCTGTATTGTTGGGTCTGGCGTATCGCATCTTCCTCTTCACAATACTCTATAGATTTTCTATGGGGTTAAGGTCAGGCGAGTTTGCTGGCCAATTAAGAACCGGGATACCATGGTCCTTAAACCAGGTACTGGTAGCTTTGGCACTGTGTGCAGGTGCAGGCCAAGTCCTGTTGGAAAATTAAATCTGCATCTCCATAAAGTTGGTCAGCAGCAGGAAGCATGAAGGGCTCTAAAACTTCCTAGTCGATGGCTGTGTTGACCGTGGACTTAAAAAACACGGTGGACCATCACCAGCAGAGAAACCATCACTGACTGTGGAAACTTTACACTTGACTTCAGGCAATGTGGAATCTGTGCCTCTCCTCTCTTCCACCAGACTCTGGGACCTTGATGCAAAATTTACTTTCATCAGAGAACATAACTTTGGACCACTCAGCAGCAGTCCAGTCCTTTTTGTCTTTAGCCCAGGCGAGACGCTTCTGACGCTGTCTCTTGTTCAAGAATGGCTTGACACATGCGATAGCTGAAACCCATGTCTTGTATATGTCTGTGTGTGGTGGTTCTTGAAGCGCTGACTCCAGCTGCAGTCCACTCTTTGTGAATCTCCCCCACATTTTTGAATGGGTCTTGTTTCCCAATCCTCTCCAGGGTGCGGTTATCCCTGTTGCTTGTACACTTTTTTCTACCACATCTTTTCCCTCCTTCGTCTCTCTATAAATGTACTTGGACACAGGGCTCTGTGAACAGCCAGCCTCTTTAGCAATGACCTTTTGTGTCCTCCTTGTGCAAGGTGTCAATGGTCGTCTTTTGGACAACTGTCAGGTCAGCAGTCTTCCCCATGATTGTGTAGCCACAGAACTAGACTGAGAGACCATTTAAAGGCCTTTGCACGTGTCTTCAATATTGAACCTTTCCAAAATATTCTAATTTTCTGAGATTTGGGGTTTTCATTAGTTGTCAGTGATAATCATCAATATTAAAAGAAACAAACACTTGAAATATGTCAGTCTGTGTGAAATGAATGTATACATCATACAAGTTTCACTTTTGAATGGAATTACTGAAATAAATCAACTTTTTCATATTATCTTAATTATACGACCAGCACCTGTATATGTGTTATATTATTTTTTATGCGTTTGAGTCTGAAACATTTAGACATGAAACAACAGCTTCCCCTGCTGGTCTCTGTCCCACATTACACCTGATCAGATCCCTGTTGACATGACCACATCTGGTTTGTGAATCTGGTCCTGGTTTCTGACCCAGAACCAGGATTCAGGTTTTAGTGACACTGAAATAAACTCAGAACTTTAATTGATACAAACAGTACTGATTTTAAAGACTGTCTCATTGGCGGCAATGACAAGGAAAAACACAAGAAGTGCCATCAATGTTAAATGAATAATTAACATTGATGGCTCCAAACCACTGAAAAAAATTCAACAAGTCTTAATGTAAGAAAGAGAAGCAAAGAAAGTTCAGGTTTATTTTAAGCTGGTGATGTCTCTCTCACACACACACACACGTCAAGTTGACTCCGCCCCCTCTGTCGACCAAAAGGACGTTGATCCATCAAAGAGTCTTTGTAATTAAACAAACACAAGACTGGCTGTTTCAAGTTAAACACTTTAGGTTTGTCTATATAGCTTGGAATACCCTGGAATATCTTGGAATGGCCTGGAATTGGTATTGAAAGGCTCGGAAAATCAGGCAGATGATTTCATTAGTTCTGAGTTAACACTGTTTGTGTTCAGGATTCTGATGGAGATTTGATTGGGAAACATGTTTAAGTTGCTGGTCTTGGTCCTGGTTTAGGTCCCGGTCCTGGTCCAGCAGAGGTGGACACTAAAATGTCAGCTCTAGCTGCATAGACATAGATCATAGAAATAAATCAAAATGTTCCTTTAACGTCCCGAGATGCCAATGTATCCAGTTCTGGTCTGATCAAAGATCTAGGTCCAGGTCTGGGTTCAGGTCTTGGTCCATGAGGAGGATCAGCTGGTTCTGGTCTGATCCACTGGTCTGGAGTCAGTTTACAGTAGTTAAAGCACAGTCAGAGCAGAGACAAAGAAAAAGACTGAAAATAATCATTGTTATCTGCAGAGCGCCACCTGCGTCGCCACGACGACAGGACGCATCATCCGTTACCAGGTTATAAAAATACAGATTATCCTGCTCGGGCCGAGGAGCAGCGCAGCTTTGGCTTTTAATCACAACAAGAACAAAACAGTGAATATTTGGTCCTTTATTCTTCCTGCAGAAGGCGTTGATCAGTCCTTTCCCCCTCCTGATCAATAATCAATATCACGTGACGACTCCTCGTCAGCAACGCTGGAGGTCAGCCGGTGTCTGAACTGACTGCAAGCTGACTCATCTGCACAGAGACACGGATACATACAGATCAATCAGTGAGCTGATCAACGATATGACACAATCAATAACAATGATCAGTTAGTCAGTTCTCAGACAAAAACAGTTTAACATCAGCTGAAGAAGAAAGACAATGTTTTCAGGGACATTTACGACTTATTTATTGTTATTTTTTTAAACTTGATTTAATTTTTCTGATCTATTTCAATTTTTATTCTTATTTTTAATTAATTTTATACTATTATGTCTTTCTATTTTCATTTTTATTTTTGTTTTTATTGTTCTTATTGTATTTTTTATTTCATTTCATTTTATTTTATTCTTATCTTTTTTTGAGTTTTCTATGTTTATTTTGTGAGCAGCAAACATTAAACTAAACTTTGTTTAAAAAAAAAAAAAAAAAAAAAAACGTCACTAAGCTTAGATCATGTGACTCATCACAGAAACCGGCAGGATTGGTCTTAGATCAGAACACAATGGTTTTTTGTTTTTTTCCGTTTGATGAAAACTGGTTTTTAAAGATAAAGTTTTAACATCTGACCTGCGCAGGCTGCGAGCTTCGTACAGCGTGTCGTCCTCGTCACTCTCCACCGCCTCCATCTCCACAGAGTCGTCGTAGTTGGACAACAGACCGTACTTCTTCCTCTGAGCTGGTTTCTTCAGCCTGAGGTAGATGAGGGAGAACGTTATGATAAGAGATTTATTGTGGAGTATTGAAAATAAATTTAACATGGACATTGTTATGACATGTTGACGTGCAGGAGATGGGTTTCAAGCTGAACTGAAAACCAACTGCTATAACTTTATGTTATTAAAATTTTACAGCATGTTTTTATTTGCTGCTGAGAGAGGAATTATTAAATCACAGGATTTATGAATGTAATGAGTTTAATGTAATCTTTAATGTAATCATTTACCAGCTTTCATAATATACCTCAGGAGACCTACATCATTTCATCAGTGATGATCATAAATCATCATGTTTAGCTAATTCAGCCCTACTAATGCTACAGGAAATATTAAAATACAACATTTATGAACGGACATTCGTGTAGCGTCAACTAAACATTTTTATTTTTAATTTACCTCAGTCTATTAGATATTTACATAAACTTTGATGCTTTTATCGCCTTTCTTCACCAGCGCAACAAACTAAGGTTAACTTCAAATAAGTTTATATCCTGCTCACACAACTTAATGTGGACGTAGAACCACATTAAGTTGTGGACAGATGTAGGTGAAGAACCAAACTCCGTTAAAAAGCTCAGTGATTAAACGCGTCCGCGCTTATCAGCAGTTTAAAACCTTTTCTTAATTATTGAGGTTTTCTTCTTGTGATCGGTAGGATCTAGTCTATAGTTCGGCTTAAATCTGATCTGATAATATTGAACATATTTTCAGAATTTCCGGAGCAGCTCTCACCGCACGGCTCTGATGAGGAAATAAAGGACTCCAATGATGGTGATGCCGATGAGGACGTACAGGGCCCGCTGGACCATCGAGCTGTCCACGGTGAAGCCTTTCATAGACTTTTCGGTCCCGTTTTTACCACCGACGCCATGTGTTGCGTTAGTTCCATTGGTGGAGGCGTTCACGGCGGCTCTGGGCATCGTGGTTTTTCCGCTGGTGGTTTTGATCACATCCTCCGCCGCGGACAAGAGCAGCCAACAGATCGGTAGAAGAAACGCGGAGAAAAGTCTACGGAAAGTCATCGTAACGGCCGGAAATGGTCGGATCCAAACAACAGAACCGAACAGAGGCTTAGAGCTGCCGGTTCACACCGGTACCGGAGAAAGAACCGGGTTTTTACAGGTACACGTCGCGTTAGTTGAACTCTGCCTCCAGTTTGTTGTCATAAAGTCCCAACGAGGAAGTTCTCATCAGCTGACGTCACATGTACAGGCCCGTGTTCCCTCAGTTTGACTCACAGGCACCTGACAGCTTCCTGCGAGACAAGACACAGAGAGAAATACCCTCATTATCAGTCAGGTAAACGCAGATAGATTTACTAAAAGTTTTAGATATATGTTTTTATGTTTCATGTTTCAAATGTCTGATTTTTAGAGACAGATTTTACATTGTCATACCTTTTTTAAGATTAAGATTTTTTTTAAATATTTCAATTATATTTAAATATCAGATAATAATATATTTTCAAACACTTAAATATTTTTTTCATTAATATTTTTTTTTTATATTTTATCAGATTTTAAAAGAATTTCCTCTTTTCACGTGTGGATTTGTTTCCCCTCAATATTTTATAAAAAATCTACACTTTTTCAACATGTTTTAATAGTTTTTTATATTAATTATATTATATTTTTATACTATATTTTATTGATTTTAATAATATTTGAATTCATTTGATATTAATGTTTTCAAATATTTTACTGGTGTTTCAGGTAATTTTACTGACACTTTTGGATAATTTGCTAATATTGTTTGCTATATCATTTTAGTTTTTATTGTTTATTGTTGTCGTTGTGTTCTCAGAGGATGACTCCCTTCTCATCTCTCTGGATTTTGTGTTGCCATGGTGAAATATACTGCAGCTGGTTGTCATGGAGTTTATGCTGGTTGCTAGGTTACCTGATTTAAATAAAAGTTATTTATGTTTATCGAACTGAATAATGATTATGTTGTTTGTTGTGATACGCGCCTCCTTGTCGTCTCATGAAGCCACTGCCGTTAAATCCGATGCAGTTTTTAAAAAGAAAAACTTCACATTAAACCAGTTTAACATTAAAAAAAACACTTTCTCTGTTTCCGTTAAACTGCAGTTAACCGTGTGTCACGCGCTGCCGTGCTTCCAGTGTGTCCCGGGCGCGTGCGGCGGATCCGGTAGCCGGTGAGATTCCCGCGGGCCGCAGTTCCAGATGTCACGTTAATGTACATTTGTGTTCAGGTTATTTCTGTATGTAGGTTGCTGGCAGAGGCTGCGCTGATTGGCAGGCGTCACCGTCCAATGGCAGTGCGGATAGGCCCCCGTGCGGCGCTATGATTGGCCGCTGCGAGGACAGGAGGCGGAGCCGCGCTGTCTCCGCAGATCCAGCGGACATCTGGAGCAGCCCTACCCGGGAACCAGAGCTCCGAGCGCCGCGCAGCGACATCACAGCGCTCCGCCAGGCCGAGCGTCGCAGCCTGTGTCTCGCTGAAAACGCAGCCGGGATCCGGTGTCGTAGCCGCGGTAGTGCGGGTCGGATCTCCGCCGGGAGGCATCTCCGGAGGCTCGGACCGTGTCCGCTGGAGAGACGCGGCTGAATCCCGGACTGATGGACTGAGCTGATCTTAGACGGTTAGAGGCCTGATGGAAGCTGCGACACATCTGGACCCGGAACGTCTGGATTCTGGTTCCTTCCACAGTCTGGATTAACGACCTCCGGGGACCGAACCGGTTCGGTGCTGTGCAGCGTCTCAGTCCTGGTCTATGGTTTGAGGCAGGTCCTGCTGCTGGTCTGGATTAAAGCCCATCAGGATCATGAATCATCCTCTAATCCGGGTTTTACCGAGCTGGATTTAAAACTGGGATCTGATCTGGATTACTCTGCTCCTGGTTTTGATCGGGTCACAGCTGACCCGGTCTGAACCTAGTTCTGGTCCTGCTGTGATTTTGGTCCTCTGGTGGGTCGGAGTTCCGCTGACATCATGCCGACGTCCCGGCCCGGTTCTGAGCCGGTGGAGTTCTGGGTGGAGGGATCGAGGCGGGACGGGACCGTGGAGGAGTTCTACACCCTGAGCTCTGAGCTGGGCAGGTCCGGACCACATCATGAGGGGGGTGGGGGACCTGAGGTCCAGAGGTTCCTGGACCCTGTCCGGATCCGGGTCAGACCAGGTCCTGGTCTGATGATGATGAAGTTAAAACTTAAATCTTGAGAAAAATCAACTTCGTCTTTAATGTCCTCTCAAAATAAAGCTCCAAGACAAACAGATTAGCAAAATATTAGGAACACCTCTTTATATAAAGTGGCTCAGTTTAACACGTGACTGTGCGGCGTTCCTAATAAAGTGACTGAGTAAGTAACTAAGAAACTAAGTACATTTTCTCAATTTCTGTATTTAGGTAAGAAACGTTTACACAGCAAGTAGATTCATTTAAAATACCCAATAACATAATATAACATTCAACTAATATAATAATACAATACAGATAATTTTGTACTCTATTTACTTTAAGTACATTTTACTGATAGCAACAGTGTACTTTTTTGTAAATTGCAGGACTGTAGTTATAGAATAGAATAGAATACAGGTTTAAAAGCACATTTATATGCCATCACAGATTAATAGATTAAATTGGCTCATGGTCAGCCATATTTGATCAAACAGAATTAAAAAAAACAAAACAAAACTAAATAAACAAACAAACAAAATGTGGAGGTTGTGGGTGGAGTCAGGTGAATTTATACATTTGGAAAAGTTGTGTCATCACAGTGGGGTGTGAGGACTTCCTGTTTGTCGCTTTGTTTACAGACAGTATGGCTAAACACACATGGTGTGTTTGTTTGTGTTGTTTGTGAAACAAGTAAACAACCACAAACAAGAAACAAACATAAACAGTTCAGTAGAAACAGTAAAATGATGTCAGTGAAATCAGACAGAAGCCTGTTACCAGGTGACCTGTTACCATGGAGACCAGCCAGTGCTCTGTGTGTGTGTTTCAGATGGATCTGTTTCCTCCATCTGTCCCAGCAGAATAACAGATCCCCCCCAACACACACACACACAGGCACCGTATATGTGATATAGTTTGTCGCTGTAGCAACAAAAATTTCCTCATATTTTTATCATTATCACATCACATATTCGTCATTAGGTGGCATCTTCCAGTTCCACCAATCAGAACGTTCACTGGAAGGTAACCGTACCGATGTCATAGGTAGTTTCATCATCTTGGTTACAATAAAAACCATGTGGTTTAAAATAAACAAACAAAACAGTGGCCTTGTCTCGATATGACTCTTGGTTATCTGACCCCGCTGCTTTGGTTGTCACACTTCCCGTTAAAATGTGATGTTTAAAATGCGATTTTTGCAGCTCTCAGCCACCGGAATGCACAAAAACATCAGAACAAAAGATTTTATTTTTATGTGTTCGGCGCCCTGTGGCTACCGTACTTTAACTTGTTGTGTCATTAAATGTCTTCATAATAAAATCCATTTAAAGATTTTTGTTTACCTAAAAGCTTTGAAGTCTGAATGCTTCCCTCCTGTATTGACAAACCGAAAATTGCATTGTTTCTTAAGGATAAAGTTTTCACGTTGTGAAAACTCACTAAGGACACATGTTTATTCAGAGTCAAAGATGAGCTATTGGTCAATGGTCAAGGGTCAGACGTGTTCAGGTTTAACACTGTTGTTGTTTTTCCTGCAGAGGAGCCACATCCGTCGTTTATCGCTGCGAAGAGAAACAGACTCAGAAACCTTATGCTGTCAAAGTCCTGAAGAAGACGGTCAGTCAAAGAGAGCGCAGAATGCTAACCGTTTAGGCTAACAGTTCCTTACAGCTTACAGTATTTGTGCTAAGATAAGATAATAGTTCCCTAATTCTTCCACTGTTTGTGCTAAATTAAGTTAGAAATTTCTAATGGGTTACAGCTGCTCATGCCTTACAGTTTCTCTGCTAAGCTCAGGTAACACCTTCCTATTTCCATCACTTCCAGTTTTTGTGCTAAGCTGAGCTGATGTTCCCTACAGCCTCTAGTCTTTCGACTAAGCTAACATGTCCTTAAGACTTCCTGTTTTTGTGCTAAGCTAGATTAACTGTCCCAGCTGTTCCAGTCTGACACCATTTCTTTTATTTCAGATTGATAAGAAGATCGTACGGACTGAGATTGGTGTCCTGCTGCGTCTGTCGCACCCGAACATCGTGAGTTTCGCTCCTTTCTCTGCAATGTTTCAACGCTGTGTGATTGTTTCTGGTTAAATCTGAATCTGGGACATTACAGTATTTTTAAACACTGAGTCATGTTAGACCTGCCTCACATCTCACTATGTTAAAACATGTTTATGAATAAAGCTGAGGTTCCTCGTTAGATTAATGACCTTCCTCTCCTTCCTCTGCATCTGGTCCTGGATCAGATCCAGCTGAAGGAGATTTTTGAGACGGACACCGACATCGCTCTGGTGTTGGAATTGGTGACGGGAGGAGAGTTGTTTGACAGGTAACGACACAAGATCACAGTTTAATCCAGATAATCTGAGCAACGACATTTTAATATGGTTATACACGTGTTGTCTGTGTCGTTTACTTCCAGGATTGTGGAGCGAGGTTACTACAGCGAGAGAGACGCTGCTCACGTCATCAAACAGATCCTGGAGGCTGTGGCGGTAAGAAGTCGAATCACTGAGACAAACTCCAGACAAACTGAATTTAATTACATGAAAATATTTAATGAAGATGAAGATGAATGAGTTTCAGGAGCAGAACAGGACAAAGAAGGCGCTGCTGGTTTTCGTCAAACAGTCGTCACGTGTCAGTGCAAGCATAAAAAACTCTTCTAGTTACACCACGGCTCACTGTGCTAAGCTGGGCTAAACACACAATGGGTTAAGACAGGGTAAACACGGGCTGCACAAAGATAAGATAAATACAGACTTTCCTAAGATAGGCAAAACACAGGCCATGCTAAGCAAGGCTGAACATGAGCCATGCTCAGCCAGTCTAAACATGTGCTGGTCTGAAGCTAGGCTAAACACACAGACTGTGCTAAACTAGGTTAAACACAGGCATTCCTAAGAAAGGCTAACCACAGGCCATGCTAAGCTAGGATAAGCATAAGCCATGCTCAACTAAGCTAAACACAGTCTGTGCTAAGCTAAGCTAAATGTAAACGCTGCTCCAAGTTTCACTAATCTCATCCTGTTTGTCTGCAAATTTAATTAAATGTCAAAGTGAAACAGAATAATTTAAATGTCACAGCAAGGCGTTTGCTGACACAATTACACAACAACATGGCTGATTATGAGCATGCAGTGGTGACAGTCAGCGATAATCACATCATATAATTATCCCCAGTATCAGTGACAGTCGTCATCTGAATGATCCACACAAAACACATACAGGCTGATGAGGCTGCGCCTGACGAGCCAAGCTCATGGGCAACAATCACAGTCACAGTATACAGTGTACTGTGGTGGGTAGTAGTAGTTGTTTGCAGTAGTTGTTGTTGCTCACTGCCGCAGTGAGTTTGTGTTTCTTATGTAACAGCATCTTCCATCCTGCTGCTGAACAGATTAAAACCACAGGATTAACACACACACACACACACACACACACACACACAGGCGTATGTTTTTCTGTGTTTGATGTAGGTCAGTGTGTGTTTCTCTGTGTGTATCAGGATTACAGTGCAGCTGTATTTCTTGAGTCTGTGTGTGTGTGTGTGTGTGTTTATCTGCAGACCCTGAACACATCAACATCTTTTTACTCAACTCAACCTGTGGGTCATCGTCCAGAAATCTAATTTAAAATCAATAAACAATAAAAATGAATTTGATCAGTTACTGAAATACAACGACACATGACAACAATCTTCAGGTCACTTCAGTTTGCTTCATATTGCTTCATAAAGATTTGCGTCGCTTCACGATGTTTCATAAAGATTCACGACACTACACGTTGTTTCATGTTGCTTTACAGATTCATGTCACTTCATAAAGATTCATGATGCTTTATTGTTGCTTTACGGCAAATCAGGTTATGTCACAACACTTCATGTCATTTCACATCTGGTAAAATATCCCAGATATCTTATTGATTAACCATGAAAACGATCATTCACTGACGCCGCAGAGATGAAGGCCAATCAGCTCATAATGTCTTCTCTCCATCGAACATATCACTGAGCTCAATGCAAACACTCGTTTAGGTTAAACTGGTCGTCAGAGCGCGGTGGGCAGGAAGTGCTCAGCAAGCAGCAGGGGATGCTGGGAGCTCAGAGGATGAGTCCATCTGTCAGTTCACAGTTTCATTCTGTCTCAGTCCGTCCTGCCAAATCCTCCCCCATCCCTCGCCCCCGCCGACCTCCTCCTCACCCACTGCCACCTTCACGTTTGACTGCTGCTGTTTGCCTCGCAGCCTGCAGAGGGCAGAGCTAACATTAATGCCACTAACCTGATACACACACACACACACACACATATATATATATATATATATATGTGTGTGTGTGTGTGTGTGTGTGTGTATATATATATATATATATATATATATATATATATATATATATATATATATATATATATATATATATGTGTGTGTGTGTGTGTGTGTGTGTGTATGTGTGTTTCAGTATTTACATGAGAATGGCGTTGTGCACCGTGACCTCAAACCGGAGAACCTGCTGTATGCTGACCTGTCGTTGGACGCTCCTCTCAAGATTGGTAATACAGCACCCCCTGCAGTTTGCTTTGAACACAAACATCATGAAAATAAACAAGAAAACCCTCTTGTCTCTTTCAGCCGATTTTGGTCTTTCCAAAATCATTGACGACCAGGTGACCATGAAAACCGTGTGCGGGACACCAGGCTACTGTGGTGAGTATCAGCCATGATGTGTTCAATGACCTGTGTATCCGGCAGCAGGCAAGCAGCGATGCGTTCGCTGCTCAATGGGATTTCTCAGGACTCAGTCAGAGCTCCTGCTGACCATCTGGACGCTAACGGACTCGTCTGTCCACAGCTCCAGAGATCCTGCGGGGAAATGCCTACGGCCCCGAGGTGGACATGTGGTCGGTGGGCGTCATCCTCTACATCCTGTGAGTCCATTATCACCTCACTGCCAGTCCCCACACACACTGACTCATCACCATTAGTTTGAATTTCACATTTATGTTTGATTTTCTTCCGCCTGCGTCCTCTCAACGTTTCAATTCATCTGTCCTTTTGGATATTAATTAAAGATGTCTAACGAGCAGCAGAGTCAATAACAAGGAGATCATTTTCATTCTCATTCAGCTGAAATGTGATTTACTGGAACAATGATATTTTTAAAAGCAAAGTTACAAATCATTCACTAATATTCAGCGATGGGAATTTAGTCTTTACTCAAGT
This sequence comes from Polydactylus sextarius, assembly GCA_016801845.1. Classification (NCBI taxonomy): domain Eukaryota; kingdom Metazoa; phylum Chordata; class Actinopteri; family Polynemidae; genus Polydactylus; species Polydactylus sextarius. Next base: position 5,214,596 of record CM028910.1, read on the forward strand.
ATTTGTATTTTCAATACAACTGAAAAAATTGAAAAACCATTTTTTTTACATTTCATTTCTTTGCTGATGACACATTTGTGGTTTTACCAAAGTGAAGTTTGAACAACAGTTTCTCTGAATGGCAGCCATGTTATAAACACCTTGAAAACCTTGAAAGCTTTGTGAACACTGACCTGATGTGGGTCCTGTTTCCAGACTCTGTGGGTTTGAGCCTTTCTTTGACCCGAGGGGGGACCAGTACATGTACAGCCGAATCCTTAACTGTGACTACGAGTTTGTATCTCCATGGTGGGATGAGGTTTCCCTCAACGCCAAGGACCTGGTGAGTGCTGACTTTAATGTACAGTTACAATCAAAATTATTGCTAATGCAACTAACAAAGTTTCATCAGGTGGTTAGGGTTCTCCACAATGTTCATCATTGTCCTGGAGAGACAAGGAAAAGGTTAAAAACTGTCAATGTTCCCAGAGATACAGCAAGTGGAGTTGGTACATTGAAAACTTAACGAACAGGAAGTGTCAGTACAGCCAGGAGTTGGCAGGAAGAAGAAGAGATCAGTGGCTTCCACAGATTCTTCAGAAGACTGTAAGTCAAAAACCCTCAAGTAACTGTACCCTGCTACCACCCCAAGAGCACAGGAACAGTGTCTCCAATACGATCAAACCACATCAATAATCCTAGAAAAATCTTAGGAGAAAACATCATGCCATCTGTTCAGAGGCTGAGGCTCAGGTGCCACTGGATCCACTAAGGCTCAGTTACAAAAGAAAATCCAGGAAGATCCTTGCACAGCATCACACTCACATGGCGTCATCCATGAGGAACAAGCTCAGATTCCTCAGGTCGCTGCAGGAGGCTGGAGACTGGCTGAACATCTCTTCTGCAATAGATTATTACAGTTGAAGGGGGCGCCACTGAACACTGAAGATGGTCGGCATGAAAGGTTGAATAACTCTGCAGACTGGACTTGTCATTAAAATTAGTAAATGTTTGTAACATTAGTTGATCTGAGCTCTCTGAACTGTTCTTGTATGATTAGTTTATTGCAAAACACTGAAATACAGTGGTCCCTCACCTATCGTGGCGGTTAGACTGCAAAAGGTAAATATTTGAAAAGTAGTAACCATATATTTATTTTATGTTTTTTTAAGCCTTTATAAACCCTCCCCACACTCTTATAAACCCTCCCCACACTTTATTTATTTATTTTTAGGCTAGAAATTGCTTATTTTACTGCAAAAATAATTAAAATCTACAAAATAAAAATACTTGTAGGTACCTGCAGGATCCTGTGATATACTGAAGACTCCCACAATATAATTTTACATATACTAGCTACAAAAAACACAATGTATCAAAGCCGTGAGAGGTAAGGGGTCTACTGTTTAACAATAAACTAAATGGGGTTGAATAAGGGGTTGAATAACTTTGACTAAACTGTAACTGCATGTCTCAAATGTGTCAGAGACATAAATAGGAATCCTCTTCAGTGGAGACAAGTCTTTACTTGTTTTTACCACACTAATAAATGTGTGAAGGTTCCCAAACAGTGTAAATAGAACATAAGAAAGGCCAAAACGCTTTTATTTCTTAATGTGACAAAACAGGAAAAAAGATATCCAAATAAATGCAATTCCACATTTTCTTAATTTGTCTTTGACACCAGTTGATTACAGGAGTTGTAAGTGAAAGAACTTGAAATGCTCTGGATGAGCTGAAAGACTTGGACTTGTTATTGAAGACTTGGTACCTGGACCTTTTCCTTGCTTTGATTGAACAGGTCTGGACTGACTTGGGATCTGGGATGACCTTTTTAAAACTGTTCCCTACAAGAAAGAAAAAAGACTGAGACTTGACTGGAACTCATCTTGTGAGGCTCAGTAGTTAAGATGTGACTTCTCGCACATCAAGTTCGACCTGGAGGGCGTTTCCTTTCTGAACTCGGTCCTCTTTGTTGTTTTGTCCTTTTGTTGTGTCCATCTGCAGGTCAGCAAGCTGATTGTCTTAGACCCTCACAAGCGTCTCAATGTCCGTGAGGCCCTGCAGCATCCCTGGGTGCTGGGTAAAGCTGCTCGCTTCTCCCACATGGACACCACCCAGAGGAAACTACAGGAGTTTAACGCTCGACGGAAACTAAAGGTAAAGATGCTATAATATCTGTAGAAACTACAAGACTCAAAATAGTTTCACAGTTAGATTCATAACTGATCTATAAAACCTCTAAATAAGTACAGATCTTGTGTGATGCAATCACAAGTGGACAGCTCAATGCATCAAAGACTCAATGAGATTCAATCACATTTGGGGGAAGTTATTTTTGTAGTGGTGTCCACACTAACATGTCCTGGTCAGATGACAAGTTACTAGAAACTTTAGCTAACTTTGATTCCCTTGGTAATTTAGCTAACAGTTACTTAAACCAACTCGGCTAATTACCCTTTAACTCCCTGCTCATTACATATTTTTAATTTAATTTCGAACATTTGGTAGAGGCCCATTAAAAAAAAAAAAAACATGGGGTATGTTGAAAAAAACTTTTAAGCTTTCTTTTGAGATGTCTCTAATTTTCAGTGTTGCGTAGGATTTGTAGGATTTCTCTCATTTCTCAAGTACGTGTCCAATACATTAAAGTTACATAAACAGCAACTACTGATATGACTCATAAATTAATATCATGTAAATTGAGAATCTCTCGGCACTTCATGATTCAAATCTAATTCAATTAAGATGCTGCAACAAAATGTAAGAATTATCAGTGCATGCTCAGCTTCTAAGTGCACAATGTAGCACTAGAGTCCCACTTCTGGACGCAAATCCTTGGCAAAAAAAGCTAAAGTAGAGTTTGCATTTGGTTGATGGAAGCGTTAATGGGCCTCACTCAGTGTTCCTCTGGTGAGCAGCAGCTACAACCACCAGTATAGTTTAATTTTGTTTCATGGTCGAGTTCCAAAGGTTTTTAGTTTCATTGGACACAATCTACAAGTCCACACTTCAGAGTTGCAACATTTGTGTTACTTCAATTTTACGAAATCAATTTAATCGACATTTGTGATTCAGAATTGTCCATGTCTTCATTGCAATGCATTTAATGATAATTTTTTACCCAAAAAGAAAACTGTCCACTAGTGATCTTATCACAGAGACCCATGTTAATCTCAAGTATCTTTTTTCTGTAAATAAGAAGTCCAAAACACAGGCCATGCTAGGCTTGGCTAACACGTGAAAATAAGAGGTCAGAGAAAGTGTTTAGCCAGCTATGGTAGATTCGTTTTAGCACAGACTAGTGTTGCTGTGTACCTGGTACGTTGACAGTGACTGTGTTTGTTATTAGGCCGCCATGAAGGCAGTCGTTGCCACTAGTCGGATGCACGAAGGCTCCCGGCGTCGCACCGACAGCTGTGAGATTCCTGGCTCAGGAGCTTCCAGGCAGAGCAGCATGCAGCAGGACCCACCTCCTGAGTCCACAAGCCCCACCCCTTCAGACAAAGAGGCCCAACCCCTGGATCAACAGAAACAGAGTGAAGAATCAAAGCCCACTGACCAAAGTGCCCTCAGCCCCTCTCCTCCGCCACGCAGCCCCAAGCCCCTTGGTCATGATGCTCCATCCACAGGCCCTGCCCCCACCAGACCACCTTTGCGAGCTGACGGGCTGCGACAGGCGTCCGTTGTCCCTAAAACCATGTTGGTGCAGCCGCGGCTGCCACAAAAGAGCTGCTCTGTGGTTGAGCTGCCTGCCTCCAGAGTGGAGGCCAGACCAGAACTCACCACACCGCCAAGTCCCAACAGCCTCAGCAACGGCTTCACGCCGGGGCCGGATCCCACCACTAAGACCACCCACTGCCAGTGATCACCTGACAGACAGAGCAAAGGAGCATTACACAGCAATCACAACAACAGCAATGAGGGTCATCGAACGTCATTTGTTGAAACCAAACCAGACCAGAACCTTAAACATTTAACCTGCATGATGACTTCTTCCAGCTCTCAGCTGCCGCTAACATGCTAACGTGCTAACGTGCTAACCACTATGTACTCCACAAGGTTTGGTTGGGTGTTTTTGCAGCTGGACAGCTGTTCTGTTTGTGGAGGCTAGAGATTCAGATAATTAAAAAACATTTGTCCCATATCAGGACTCATCAGAGCCACTGTTTTAGGTAGAAGAAAAACACGCTAACATGCATGCTACTAACACGCATGCTACCAGCTTGTTCTAAATATTGAAAACTATTTTTCAATTGATTGTTTACAACCAAAACAAATGTCATGTCAGTGGAATATGATGCCTGATCGCAAATATTTACAGGTACATTTGTTATTCATGATTAAGATCAGAACTGAAGATACAGGCTGCAGTTTCACAAAACCGCAGATATAAAAGTTGTGTCCTTCTGAAACAGGTCTGAAAGAAACGTCCATCGAGATGGTCTAGCCTACGGACAATTTCCAGTTTACGTATTTAAGTTACATGCTACTCCTGTTGCCTAGCAACAACAACAGCTCCTAAAACTTTGCATCTGTTGCAGAAAGAATTTATCCTCATTTTACATGTTGCAGATAAAATCCAATTCAGTCCATTTGAAAACATAATACTGCTACTACTAAAGAAGGCTGGGTTTGTTGGCTGCTATGTTAGCTAACTTTGTTAATTTAGCTATTTTAGCTCATTCAACCACTTCAGCATATTCAACAACTTCAGTTTTTTCTAATTTGGCTATTTTGGATAACTTGGCTATGGCTTGACTTATTTAGCCACTGCAGCTAACTAATTGCTAATTTAAGTAATTTTGTGATACATTAGCCAACTGTTTTCACTTTAGGTAATTATTTATTCATAAATTTGAGCTAGCTTAGTTACTTCAACTATGTTAATTGGTTAACTTATTCAGCTACCTCAGCTAACTTGATTTTGTGAGATTTTGTGAGATGGCCTAGTTACCACCTGCGATGTATATGGTCAATGAGTTACTGGTGCTTCAGATAACTTGGCTTCAATAGCTAACTTACCTAGATTGGTTAACTATAATTAATTGGTTAATTATAATTAATTAATAACTAACTGTAATTTAGTTATTTCAGCTAACATAGGTACCTCAGCTAACTTATAGGAGTTGCTTAGTAGCTTATTTAGCTAACTTATTTGGCCACCTTAGATAACTCTAACTTTTGTTATACCATAGCTAACTTTGTTACCTTAGGTTATTTGGTTATTTGAGCTAACTTAGCTATTTCAGCTAACTTATGCTGTGAAGGATTGGCTTATGCCTGACAAGTCACACCTTTGAAGGACACAGCTTCAGATTCCCACCTCATTTCCTCCCACCATTTAAAAATGTCAGCAGGTGCAGTGTATAGCCACATACCAGAGGACAATCCAGATGTTTCGCCTTCACTTTTGGGAGCCGGCATCTCTGTCACAGTCTGTGGGCTGGATGAGGCAGAGGATGAACATGTGATTATTTATCATCAAACTGTCATTACTGAGCTAGCAGCTCTTGCAGTATAGTTGCTCTTGTGATGTCATGCTGCTGTCGCTGCAGCTACAACTCAACGTTTACGTCCTGATGTGGGACAAACCGACTCTGGTCTCCTTCTTCTTCGTCTTCTTCTTCCTCAGAAGGTGAAATCTTCCTCGGGAGCTCAGGAAGGAGCTGATTGATTGTATTCTGTTAAACTGATGTGAAGGGTGAGGAGCAACTCACCTCTTCTTCTTCTTCTCCTTCATCTTTTTCTTCCTCTTTTTTTCGGAGCATGTGTGTTCAGACATTATTATCGCTGTTCAACACTGAGGAGAATCAGCAAATAGACAATCTGCTTTAAGTTTTTTACCCTTTCTACTCTCTCCTGTTGACACCCGCTGGCTGTATGAGTAGATAGCGTAGCTCCAGTCATTAGCATTCAGGTAAGTAACGTGTTGTGTTTGTGAGCTTCTAGTAAAATGTGTTGTTTACAGTATCTCAGCAGCGAGGATGACCTCCTGTTTGCACTGTACATAGTTTGGTTTTAGATGGACTATTTATGAAAATCTTTGCTTCTCCTCGAAAACCAGAAACATGTTCAATGTCAAACCCCTAAAAAATTAAAAACACCAAATTTGACCTTGAGTGGGAACCAAACCCTTTTGTCTGATCTGAAACCACACACTCTACCTCTTTTTGTATAGGGGCTTCCACTTCAAGACACAGATCTACGGTGGCTGAGACGGTCCAAACAGTCCTTAACTTATCTATGCCACATGCTTCTTGCCTAGCCTAGCAGCTCCTAAAAGTTTGTGTTCGTTACAGAAAGAATTCAGCTTCATTTTACATGTTGCAGATAAAATATAATTCAGTCTATTTAAAAACGTGCTCCTCCTCACTGCTCCTACTACTGTGGTCATGTGACCTTTAGCTTTAACTACACGTCCACATCACAAACGTCATCTGTGCTGCAATGAATCTTGGGATATGTTGGATTGTGAAGGAGCCAACAGTTGTAGTTTTCACGGCTCAGGAGAAGAAACTGGATTTGTTGAAGGAGCCTTTGTAATGAGGCACACTAGTCTTCACTGGTGATATAGATGACTGATGAGTTACTAACTACTACAACTAACATGGCTACATTAGTTAAGGGAGCAATATGTAAGATTTTGCAGTAAATTTCAATATAATATTGTTCAGTATTGTTGCGCATTGCTGCATGATAAAATGCTGCTGACTTCATGATAGGGAGACAGCAGTGGGTGGAACAGGTCAAAACACAAAATTAAAACATACACAGTATTTGCGTAATGTAAATTAAATTTCAAAATGCATTGTGGCTGTACTATTGGTGTCAGTGAGGTCAGTATTTTAAATTAACATGATTCCTGAATCTCTGGCGACATATTAGGATCATTTTATGATTAACTACCATTAAAATCTTACATACTGTACCTTTAAGGTTATTTAAACATTTCAGTTAACTTAGCTGATTTTGTGTTACCTTAGCCAACTTTGACACCTTGGGTAATTTAGCAATTTTAGCTAACTTAGCTACTTCAGCTAACCTAGCTAATTTAAATATTTTATTTATGACCCCAGCTAACCTTGTTACCTTAGATAATTTAGTTACTTCTGCCAATTTAGCTAAATAATATACATTAGCTTATCTAACCACCTCAGCTAATTTTGTAACTTCAGATAATTCAGCTACTTCACCTGATCAAGTTACCCCAGATAACTTAGCTACTTCAGCTGACTTAGGCTGTATTCAGTCCAGTCCACTGCACATAAAGATGGCCAACACACAGCCACTTCCCCACCACCAGCATATTGCTCTAACAATACCACATTATGAAATGTGTAAACTTCCTTTCTTGTTATATTGAGTAACACTGATGTGAAGGACAAGGAGCGAGGAAATACCTCTTTATGTCAACAAGAAAAAGCTTTAAATTCTAAGCCAAACCAAAAACAATAGTACTTATAATAGTAGTTACTACTACTATAGTAGTAATAGTACTAATTATAATGAAAACAAAACTACAACAACAACAACTAGACATGTGCTTAACCAGTAAAACAATAATACTCCATTCAATCTACCTGATGTTCTCTGGTTTCCCTTTCAAAATAATACTGCACATTTCAAAATTAACTCCAAAAATCTGTAACTTTAAACACAAATGATGAAATGTAAAGTCAGGCCACAGCACAGTTGTGTCATCACTGTACTTATTGTTCTGTCTCAGCCACCGTACAAACCCCTGCATCGTTAACAGGAACATGTGTGCCCCCTACAGGCTTTTCTCTTGAAAGAAGACCCAGACCCAGTAACCAGCTGTTGCTGGGCTGGTGGTTTGGACCTTTGGGGTGACCATGTACAGACCTGGCTCTGTTTCTGGTTCTTTGGACGGGTCTGGTGGATGCAGCGTTGACATGGCATTGATGTGATGTTGACGTGTCCACAGTCTAACTAAGTAACTTTACTTGCCAAACAGGATTCACTGGATAAATAGCTGTCTGGTAAAAGCATGTAAACTGTATATTTGATTTACATCTATACTCTTCTGTACAAACATAAATATTTTGCTTCTCTTTATCTTGGCCTGTGAGGATGGTGGAGTGGGGCTAGAGGTGGGTGGGCCTAACCTGTACATGGTGTTTGTTTTGTGTTTATTGAGTAAAGTTGTATCTTTTTTATTTCGCAGGCCAACATGTATCTCTGCATGTATTATTTGTTTCTGTTGATCATATCAGATTAAAGACCTGGTTCTGACCCAGAGCCGAGTCTGACTCCTGCTGGACTTGACTGATTTGGGTCTCTGATACAGCCTCAGAAGTGGGATTTTACATCGTATGTACAGTAAAGGATGGTTGGATTAAACCACTCACCCGTCTGGATTTTATTTTGTTATTGTCACAACAAGGTCCATTTGGCTATCCAGGTACCTGCTTATTAGGTATTTTTAACCACCTCAACCAACTTATCCACGCTAGTAAACTTATTTAGTAACCTCAGCAAATTCTGTAATGATTTAGATAACTTTAATTTAATTTTAATTTATTATTTCAGCTAATTATTAGCTAGTTTAGCTACCTTAACTTATTCAACTATCTTAGCTAGCTTAGCCACAGCTACTTTAGCTATGTTTGTAACTTTGTCATCTAATGTAACTTAGCTGATTTTGTGATACCTTAGCTAACTTTAGTACTTGGGGTAATTTAGTTATTTCAGCTAACTTAGTGACTTTAATAATCTCATCTTTTCTTGTTCCCTCAGGTAACATATCTTTCAGCCTTTCCACTAGTTAATTTAGATATAATAGTAGCTGCCATAGTAGCAATAGTAGCAATAGAGCTGCCAACTTTTCCAAAAACTTTGAAGTGAGATTTTGGGGGGCTATCAGCAATGCTGTCCTCTGATTGGATGGTCAGAAAACAACCCAGTGAAGGCTAGTAAATGTGTGGAAAAAGTGAGAAGACTTGATAATTTCATCAAAATTTGTTTTTGTTTTTTCACCCCACAATGACTGACAAAGAAAATGAAATTGATTTGGTCACAGACATACTTACAAAGCCACTTTCAAGACGAACTTTTCATAGTGGTGCATACCTTGGATACATTAAAGTGTGCCAATATTGAAATTGGTACACTTTTTCTGTGCACATCTCTCCCATTTGCTCAGCTAATAAGTTGAACCTAGAGATCTGGGTCCATCTCCCAGTGGTGTCAGTCGTTGCTATTAAGATATTGTTATTTTTGAGGGAGGATGCCACTGAAGGCCTACCACTGGTGAACAAACATGGCTTCTGTACTCTTTGTGCAAGTTCAGTGTAAAATAAGGTATAATCGATTGAGCATGAGTGGTATTTGTCAGGCTCTAAACAGATTTGTTTTCCAGTGTGAGAAATCAGAGGTGTGGCGTGAGAGCGTGTGAAGGCAGGCAAAAGCGTGTGTCTCACACTCATTGTGTGAGAGTTAGCAGCCTTGTAGTAGTCACTTAACCACCTCAGTTAACTTAGCTATGGCTATTTTGGTAAATTCAACTACTTTGGCTTACTACTTTGGTTACTTAACTCATTTAGCCATCTCAGCTAACTTAGCTGATTTAATACCCTAACTTATTTAACCACTTCAGCTAACTTAACTACAGCTATTTTGGCTAATGAGACTCAAAATAAGGTTTAGCAAGATAAGAGGCAAGAAAAGAGGCTGATTTTTTAGAGACCTTGTTAGAGAATTTTATTTTTCCTTCAGCACATTTCGGGGGGAAATGTTACGTTTGTGTAAATTATGAGTAAAATCAAACTTATCTAAAGCAGATCAGATATCTAAAACACCAGTAAGCCTACACATGGTTCTGGTCCCATCTGGGTCAGGCACCGTGCTGACTGCATTTCTCTCTGTAAACCTGTTGCTGTTGAATTGTCCCACACCAGTACGTGGACTTGGACTTCCAGTTGGCCTTTGGCACCTCCCACACTGAGGTGGCGCTGTAGGCTCCGCCTTCCTCCAACCTCAGTGTCACATCAGTGCCCGCCGTTGTCACCACCGTATTGTCAACCCACCACAGGACATCCTGCATGGGGGACTGTAGCCCGGACAGGAGACAGACCAGCAGGGGCGGAGATCCTGTAACATGGGTGAACGACGACAGAAGCTGAACAGATGGACCTGAGGATGAAGACGACTTTGGTTACTGGGAGAAAACAATTAAACATTTCATTATCAAATATATAATTTTGTTCGCTTGTCTGATTTTTGTTACTATGGCAACAATGTCAATTTATATCAAAACAGTTTCAGCGTGCCATTTGGATAATTTAGCTACCTTAGCTTATTTAAACACAGGTAAGTTAGGTAGCTTAGCTACCTTAGCTTAGGTAATTTAGTTATTTCAGCTAACCAAGCTACTTCATCTAACTTCACTGTTTCAGTTGAGCCAGCTAACTTAGCTAATTTATATAACAGCTTTTGGCTAACATGACTAAAGAACTAATCTAGCTTATTTAACCACATAAGTTTGTTATCTTATATAATTTAGTTATTTCAGCTAATTTAGCTATTTAAACTAACTACTTTAGCTAACTTGGCTATGTTGTCCACGTCATCTAACCGTGTAATTCATATAGCTTATTTAACCATCTCAGATAACTAAACTACAGATATTTTAGCTACTGTGTCTAAATCAGTTAACTTATCAAGCCACATGAGTTTAACTTAGCTAATTTATATCCTTTCCTGGTTTTAGTTACTTCAGTAACTTAGCCACCTTAGCTCATTTAAGTTAGTTAACTTATTTAGCCACCTCAGCTAACTTAAATAATTTTATAATACCTTAGAATTATAAAATTATAAGTATTATAAATACGCAATAAGTATTTTAATTTAGGTATTTCGGCTAAATTGGCTAGTTTATCTTATCTAATCTATCTGCTTCGTAGTTAACCTCATCATATTAAATCACATCTGCTGGGTTTATATTGAAAATTTATTTCATGCTAAAATTTTAGCTGTTAGATGTTTGGTAGCTTTTCACAACCTTAGTGTGGACGTAGATTTGTCTCATTGATGAAAAACAAACAGGGACAAGAACTCATTTACACCTGCTGTCACTGGCTTCTTAAATACTAATTTACACATTTATTATGTGCTTGATTAGGTGCACATTTTTACATTTTCTTCAGTTTTATAATAATGTTAAAATGTCTGTCACTACTATGACACAACACACTAATAAGTGACAAGTATACTTGGTGCACACACACCAGTTCTGTTGAAAAGTCAATGTTACATAAAAAGTTGTTAATTCTTATATAACTGATCTGAGATAGGAGACCCAGAGACGGTCATCAGTGAGGAGCTCAGAGGTTCACTAAAACCGACCTTCAGTCTTGTTTTGATGATGATGATGAGTGTGTTCATCATTGTCAGCTGATCTTTCACCAGCGTGAACCAACAGCCGTGTCCCTCCACTGAAAACCACGGAGAAGGAGATGGAGCGTCGCCGTGCCAACGTCCACACAGGACACCTACATTACCAACAAACAAATGAATTAACAAACATACAAACTACACAGAGAATTGAAAGAACAGGTCAGCAGGTCCTGTGATATCTTACCCCAGGAGGAGGAGGAGGATGAAGGTCGCTGCTGACTTCATCTTTTCTGAAGCTCACCCTTGACCTGAAATAAAACATCAAAACATCCATGTTTTTTATTTCAGTCAAACTGTGTTTTAACATGTATACTCAATGATACAGAATAAAATTACACTATACACACATATATAACACATATAATACATATCCAAAACATAATATATAACTATATATAAATATATATAACTCTATATAGTATATAGTATGTATGTATGTATGTATGTATGTGTGTGTGTGTATATATATATATATATATATATATATATATATATATATATATATATATATAATAGCAACTTAGATGTAAATTTACTTACAACATAAAAATGTATTTTTTTAAAATTCTTTATAATAAAAGTCTTGAACAAAAGTCATTGTACCAGTGTGAAGTCTTGTTGTTACCTGCTGCTGTCAGTGTCGGTGTCGGTGTGAAGCTGCTAATCCTTGTAGTCTTTCTACTCCTTCACACTTTTATTGTGGAAAAACAGAAACATGAGAAACTGTTGGAGCAGAAAACCATTGGTCTCCAGAGGAGACGAGCCGCTCTGGAATCAGATCAACCGTTGGTTCAGGCCGTTGGTGAAAAACAGGAAACTTCCTGTTGATGGGACTCACTGATGTAGACACCTGCTCATCCGTCACATAAAGCTTCATCAATGTTAAATGTATTTTGACTGAAAATATTCAGAGCAGATAGATATATGTGAAGGATTCATATAAATATATAACATAAATAAAAAAAGCTCAAATATGCTCTCACTGTAAAATATACTGAGCAGAGAAACCATCAAACCAGCATGTTACTTAATATCAATGATATCAATGAAATAATAATAATAAAAACTGTCTAACATGAAAGTCATGCAGTCAGACTTTTTTATAACAATATATTTTTCCATTCATCCATTTTCTCCCCCTTTATCCCGCATTTGGATTCAGTGGTGGGGTGGGATTGGGGGGTTACGGCACAGATATGGCTGCATCCAAAGTCTTCATCCTCAGTAGGAACTGTGTTCTAGTTGGTGCCCACCACCCGACCGTTACAGTACAATTCGGACGTACCACAACACCGCCATCTTGCCTGCCCTGTGACCCGGATGTTTACATCAATGTCATGATTTTGCCAGCTTGAGGCAGATGGTTAGCTACCACAGCTAGATAGCTATGCAATCATAGCTGTGACTTTTACTCCCATTGGTGTCGTGAATGACTATGGACATGTTTTATTTACTGAACAGTCTGCATTTGCATTGTAATGCAATTGCTTTTTAAGGTTTGTATAGAAACCATTGGAAAATAATTATATTCCATTCTTGTCTCTCTACACCATCTATCATTAAAGGCAAAACTCCTGGGGCGTCTGGAGGGCTGAGTGTCTAAGGTGCACCACGCTGGCATATATGCCGTGCAGTCCCAACTGAGTTGACCTTTCATGTGTGTCCTTCCCCCACTCTCTTCCCTGTTTCCTGTCTCTCTACCTTATCTCTGATTAAAGGTAAAAAATGCCAAAAATAATACTTGAAAAAAAAAGGCAAAACTCTTCAAGAAATAATAATTAAAAAACTCTCCAAGATAATGCATGTTTGCTACTACAGGTCATGTGTTTGCTCACTAATTTTTCCAAAAATGGGTCTTGAAAAAGAGGGGTCGTCTTATTCGGGTCAACATGGTAGTTTTTGGATTCAGTTGTTGGATGGAATTGTTGTGGCCATGAAATGTTAGAAATCAGTGAAAAATCGTCAATAGTTTCATACTGTCACAAGATGATGCTGTAAATATATACCTTCCAGCACAAATAGACATACGTATTGTACCTGTAATGTGATTTATATACACAATTACAGACAATTTATCAGCAGAACTGAGAAAGATACGAGGACTGCTTGGTTTTAAGAAATAACTTTACTAAAACTTTTTATCTCACACACAGATGGAGAAAAAATCATCTAGGAGAATCTAAACATGAAGAGGAAACAAGACAAGATGTAGGCTAAATTCACATCAGGACAGGAAGCAAAACACCTGCAGACAGGTAAGCTCAGAGGTAACAGAGTCACAGAGACCAGGTCTAGGTTGGGTTTATTTTTGTGGTGTTGGTTTCTTCCTCTGCTGTTCGTCCCCGTGACTCACGCCGCAGTAATAAACAGCAGCGTCGCTTTGCTCGGACCGTCGCAGCAGCAGTGAGCCATCGGGTGCAGCTGCCACCTTCTCAGGACGGACCCCAGGGCCGTACTTCACCTTGGTGCTGCCCACGGACCTGATGCTGAGCAGCATCTGAGGGCTCTGCCCTGCCACTTTCCTGTACCAGCTGAGGGTGGAGGGGGCTGCCTGAGGGGCCGGGCTGGTGGTGCTCAGAAAAGATGAGGTTTCATTAGATTTGTCCAGCAGGGGGCAGTGCAGGGTGGTGTCCTCACCAACCCTCACCTGAACCGTAGTGGCAGGAGCAGCGGCAGCGGCTTGGAAACCTGAGAACAAAACTGAAATAAATTCTGCAGTTCGCTGAGAAAAACTATAAAGATGCAATAAAAACTGTAACTTTATAACAGGAAGAAGAAAGTAGTCAAACAAGGACTAGAATTATTGTTTGTGGCCAAAAAACATGGTTTATGAGGTCTCAGTAACCTTTGACCACAAACCATCAAAATTTAATGGAAGAAACATCAGCTAATATGTTAATAATTGGACAGATGATAATCTGTTTCATATTAATGTTCATAATATATAATATAAATTAATGTCACCTGATGCTGTGGGAAATATAATTAAATGATAAGCAGATTAATTGAATATAAGATAATAATAAAAAACAAGAATAATAACAATAATTATATGAGGCTCAGAGAAATGTATTACATCTGTTATAATCAAATGTTTAAATGATTATTTCTATGATTATTTCTAAGTTTCAGTGAGTAAACGTCTCAGTTAGAAGTTTATAATCTCTCTAACAGGACACTTAAATTTAAAGGGATTTTCATAATAAAATCTCCTAAAATTAATCTAAAGTGACAGCAGGTATAAATGTTTTAGACTCACCGGTGACGGAGACCAGGAGCAGATAGAACAACATGGACGTCATTATTCTCCAACTGACGGAGGAAACTGCTGCTGCTGCTCTGAAAAGAAGATGAATGTTACACACACACACACAGAGGAGGTGGGGAGGTGTGTGGGGGTAATTATAGAGAAGGAGGAAGTTTACAAAGCAAAAAGACAAACACGACTTTTATAAAAACATGTAGCTGAAGGAGCAAAGACTGAAATAAAAGCACACTCATGAAACAAGTTATAATCAATTCATATCATGTAATCTATTAGAATTTGATGTCATGTAAAAGAAAATTGGGGCAAAACAAGGGACAATGTGATTTCTGTTTTGTTGTTTCATTCATGTCATTCACAGAGAAAACACATAAGAATGATTTTATTTCACAGTAACTCAGTCCATCATATCAAATAATAATAATAAACAATACATTTTTACATCATTACACTCAAGGATACTGTAACATGCATTATGAAATAAAAACAGTTTTATAAAAGAAAGCAAGTAATGATAAAGACATCTAGTGTTATAAGTAATAAGTTGCTGTGTCTGAGATGATGTAATTCTCTCACACTTTGAAAACACGTCACTTTTCACATTCCTACATCATATGAGTCCGACCTGACTTTATTAAATTCAACTGTAGCAGAAACCTGAATGGAAAAAAAAACAAACAACTGTAAAATGTTGGAGAAACTGTAGAAATATTCTAAGGATGTCATATATAATATATCATGTACATTACACATACATAAATCAATCTATACTATAATAGTAATAATAATAATAACAGTCAATAGTTTTGACTCTTTGGTTCATCAGGTTTAAATCTCTCTTGGTCATTTTATGTGTTCATGAGTCAAATTTGTCTTATTAGTTTGAAAAACTACAACTTGTCATTTTCAACTCATATATACTTGCTCATCTCATGTTAAACTTCTATGTTGTGTTGTTTGGTCTGGAGAGTTAGAGCTGCCAGCACCTCGATCTCTTCATCAGGATTAAAGATGTATACAGCTGCTGGTTTGAAGGCTCCATGTTTGGATTCTGTGGAGGTGAAGTTGTTTGTGATGAAAAGTGACAGTTAAACTCAACTGTCTTTACAGCTGCACATGAACAGATGTGAGCAGGGTTTCCCATCTAATAATCAATGTGTGGTGAACCTCCAGAGAATCAACACCGGCTGCCATAAATTGATTGATTTGTTTTTGTTTTTTCAAACACAAAAGACAATCAGTGTTTCCTATACATTGATGTGACCGCTATAGTTTCAAAACTGGGTATGGAATCAGAGTGGGGGATCAGTGAGATAACATTTTACGTCACAAGCAACCGTTTTTGAAATCGACCCATTTTCTAGCAGAAATTCTAAAAGAGCAGACCACCATTATACAACAAAGACGAAGTAAAAATGTTTTTTGAATCTCTGTCACATTTAATAATGAAATAAATAACTTATTTTCAGTTTGTTTCAGTTTAATGTCACATCACAAAATCCTCACCTTTTCATCTTAACCTTCCTCTTGTGTTAGGGTCGCCACCAACCCGTTTGCATAAAATAATCACTTAAATGCATAAAACAATCACTTAAAATTTGTTTATTGCATCAAGGCTTTTTGACTTTGTCAGGAACCTTGATTTCAACAAAATTCAACAAAAAAATTTTTTTCACTGCATTATAAAATGCTCTAGTTGAAATTATGTCCTTTGCAGTGTTAGGGTCGGCTTCGACCCGGTTATAAAAATAAGATTATAAAGTAATAATTAGAGCCAAAATTGAAATCATAAATGCATTGTCAGCCAACACAATGACAGCCACCTCCTCCCCCAATCATGTGAACTTCTGGGAATGCTCATTTGTCCAGGATTGCTGCAAAAAAACAAAACAAACAAAGATGAGCATGTCCAGACACGTCAGGTCACTTTACTCATTTGACTTGCAGAGGGCACATCTCCAATTTGCAGCATACAAAAATGAAAAGAAGATTTACGGTGAGCGAAGCTCTAGATTACATTTTTGGAGAAAATGAGGGAGAAGACACAGATCAGCATAGTGATACAGAGGAGCAAGTTTCTGAGGAAGAGGACAATGTGGAGTACCAGCCAGAAGACACAGACACATCCGAGTCTGATGAGGAGGTCACTGGTGCTGAGGCTGCTCCTGTTGAAGGATTCAAGTCAAAAAATGGTAGGATCTTTTGGAGTTTAGTACCTCAACATGCACATGGCAGGGCAGCTGCTGAAAATGTCATCAAAATGACACCTGGTATCACAAGGTTTGCTGTGACCAGAGTCATTGACATAAAAGCATGTTTTGAGCTATTTATGCCAATGTCAATAAAAAGAGTCATCATTGTTATGACAAACCTGGAGCGAAAAAAAGTCCATGGAGACAACTGGAAAGACATTGATGAGGATTACCTTGATGCTTTCACTGGTGTACTTCTTCTTGCTGGAGTGTACAAATCTTGCAATGAGGCCACTGATAGTCTCTGGGACACATCGACAGGCAGAAATATTTTCTGGGCAACAATGTCACTTCAGACTTTTCAAATGATATCAAGAGTCCCCAGATTTGACAACAGAGAGACCAGAGCAAGATCTGACAAGCATTTGTGTTGTGGATCCACATCCACCAAAAAAAAACAAGCGGAGAATGTTTCTTGAGGAGCTGGGAAATTCCCTTGTCAAGCCACACATTGAGCGAAGGGAATGAGTGCACCGAGACCCAGATGCTGCAGCCATTGTCAGACAGTTGCAGAGCTCACCCAGCACTCCATCCACATCATCAGCAACACAGAGAGAATCTGCATCAGCATCCTCCTCAGCCAGCCCTGCCTCAACACCAAGCAGAACAGCCACAGCCACAACCCTGCTGAGACCACCTGATTCTAAAAGAAAGAGGTGTCAGGTCTGCCCAAGCAATAAAGACAGAAAGACAAAAATATTGTGTTTCCGATGCAAGAAATATCTCTGCAAAGAACACACAAAAAGTGTCACTTTTTGCCACACATGCATCTAAACACACACACACACACACACACACACACACACACTACACACATATACACACACACACATACACACACAGGCAAGTTCTTGCACACAGATACTTTTTTTAACTCTGATTTAGCATTCTAATAGTTTTGGAAGTAATAATTGATTTCTATTGGTTTGATTTGTTTGACTGGTTGTTTGTTTGAACTCGTAAATCAATATTTTGTGTTATGACCTGTTCTGTGTTTCAATGTGTTTATATTAAAGTTCTATTGCTGACATTTTTTTGTTTTTTTGCATTTTCTTGAAGAAAATATATATGGGTTGAAAATGACCCATAACACCATAGATGTTACTATAGTTATTAATTTTAAAATGAAAAAATAAATCAAGCAAATTCATTTCAGAGATGTGTTCTATACCCCTTAGCAATATTCTGGTAACACAACATCCTTTCATTTATTTATATCTCTTGAGGTTAATTTTTCTTTTTTTATTGAAATCAAGAGGTATACTAATAACAATAAAAAGGCCCAGAGACCCACAACAAAAATATTAAACCCAACATTTTGATGGATAAGGAAGCCTAACAAGGTAACCAAGAGATGAGAAAAAAAAATTGGAATTTAAGTTTTTATTTTAAGTGTATTTTAAAGCTGATTTAAGACACGGGTCGAAACCGACCCGTTAACACCGGTGATGGTAACAGAAAACTACCACAGGAGGAAGGTTAAAAACCATATGTGGTTTAAATCCCCATGTTCAGACTGTGGAGATGCAGATGGAGTTGTTTACCAGCAGGAGGTGCTGTCACACGGATGAGGTGTTGTGTAGCGTTCCGGCCTCATGGCGGCGCTGTGGCATCTGCAGCCTAAAATAACCTCTGCCTCGCCTCTGTGTGTGAATGCGAATCATCAGTCACATCGAGGTGAAACACATGGACTCATTTAGAGTCAGTTTCAACACTGCTGCAACAACATGAAGATTTTTCTGCTGATTTATGGATGAATTTACACAGAAGATGATGCTCTGACGTGATGTTTATAAACTAGATTTATATCCAACAATAAGTGGATGCAGGACAAGACTCTGCTGCTCCAGTCACCAAAACAGAAGGTGAAAACGTTTTTCAACCAGTGAAATGAGAGCTCCAGGAAATAATCACCACGTTAACTGAGGATGTGCAGCGCCATATATTAAAGTGACTCACTTGCTGAGAAACATAGCATTTCACTTTACCATTGGGGACGCACCTCTCAACAGGCTGCGTATACCATGACAGCATGATGGTTTGTCAGTTGCCTTTGTAGTTATTGTCTGATTTGTTGGTAAAACCCCAAGAAGTTGAGACTGTTGATCGGATGCTCACCAGCCTACATGTGTGTCTTTAATGGTCTGCTAAGAACTGAACAGTGCAGTTGGCATGTTAACCCCTGTGTATCATTTCCTGTGTTTTCACCTCTGACCACCTCTGATTTCTCCACATCAGTTAGAGCCAAACAACACTGGTCATCGGTTTACTGCAGCTTGTGAACAATTTAGCTAATGCTAAATGTTAGTCACCTCACTGGAAGAGTGCTGCAGGAAAACATGAGTGACAGATTCTCTGCACTGGTTACACTATGTGCACAGTAATACAACTCAAATGACACATTTGAATACAATTCAAACAGTTGTTACACACTGTGATACACTGTAAAACAGCCTTAATACACTGTGAAATAGCTGTAATATACTATAAAGTAGTTGTGATACACCAGAGCTATGTGGAGACTTCTCTCTTTAAACAGCCTAAGCCCTGATTGGCTGACTCCTGTAGGGTGTGGTGGTGGTGGTGGTGGTGGAGGGCAGGACTAACCCAGTATGAGTCAGGGTCCAGGATTCTGGATCTGGATCTGGACCCTCAGCCCTGGCACAAGTTAGAAATGTTTGTGAAGTTGTTGTTTGGCTGTTTCCAGGAGTCCAGGAGACCGTGGCTCCACCCGACTGCTCTCAGCCAATCACGGCTCTGGTAGAGGGTGGGGTCTGGTGTGACCAAGGGGTAGGTGGGTCTGGGGGCAGCTGTGCCAACAGCTGGCCAGGGGTCAGGAAAGACTGAGCTGCTGCTCTGACGGTATTTCTATCTCAGTGTATCTGTATCTACCTCCCCCATCTCTCTGTCTCTCAGTCTCTCAATTCCAACATGAACCTTAAAACTGCATCTTGAGCCTTAAAAAGCCATTTGAAAATTGTGAGGATCGACAAAATTTAGCCCCAAGATGCCCTAACTTCTAAGGTAAAAGTGGTTAAACTGGTTCTCACAAGGATAGCAGTACAAGTACACACACACTTGGCCCGCTCTGAGTTTCGTTTTTAGATTTCCTCTTGCTGCCAATAGATGCACATATTTTCTGTTTTACAGTTGATGCAGGTTCAGGGTGTGAGAGCAGAACAGGAAGCTCAGTGTTCACACACACACACACACACACTCAGACAAGAAACTTTTCGAATGCTGGGTTTGTGTTGTGACTTTCCTGTTTCTCTCTGCGTCCTCTGAGCTCGATAACACTGACATGAAGAGGAGGAGGGTGAGGTCCGGAGGTTCAGGGTAGGGGGGGGTGGGGGGTGGGGGTGGAGCGGGTGAGGCGGGGGCGTGGCCTCCCCTGTGAGGCAGCCCTTCCCTGCGTTCCTGCCTGGGCTGAAGGGAAACTCCAGCTCACTTCAACCTGAGAGTCTCAGCGACAGCAGCAGCTCGACACAGCTCCATCTTCATAGTCCTCGTCTCCGTCCTCCCCCTCCTCAGGCCCCCACCCTCCCCATCATGGCGGCCTCCTCCTCCAAGTCCTCTAAGACAGCCACCAAACTGGTGATTGCTCTTCTGGCACTGTGGTCCATTGTGTCGCTCATCATCATCGTAGTGTGGGCGACGTCCCCGGACATGAAGGGCTCAACCCAATGCCGCTCTGAGCTGCGGGAAGCTCAGGTGAAGTTGGAGGGCATTCAGGTGGTGGCAAACAAGGACCGGGTGGCTCTGGAGGAGAAGGTGGAGAAGGAGAGGGAGAAACAAGAACAACTGATGGTCCAGATTTTGGTGGTGAAGGAGCAACTCAACGCCACCAACACGTCACTGGAGCAGTGCCAGCAGGAAAATGTGAGTGACTCACACTCTCTAACATCTGCATACAGCTGTAATACACTAAAGGATTTCTGTACACTATATACACTGTATAACATCTGTGTGGACTGCACTTACACTTCTCTTCACAACATCCTTACACTTTATAACACACTTTACACATCGTAAAATCCTTAACACACTGTAGAACACTTGCATACGCCATAGAACATCTGTAATGCACTGTGAAACAGCTGTAATACACAGGGCTGCATTGTGCACATCATATACACCTTTTAACATCTGTATACACTTTTTAAAGTCTGTAACTTACTGTAAAACAGCTGTAATACACTGTACTGGACCATATACACTGTAATACAACTAATAGGCTACTCTGTGATACATTGTGACACAGGTGTAAAACAGCTATTACACACACACACACACTTCCCGTTAAAAGTGAACAGGAAGTGACCGGAAGTCTAAGTATTATTCTACCATGAGTTGAGTCAGTGGGATTTAAAACATCAGATTTATGACGGTAACAGAGATGATTTACTAACGAGGAGGAGGAGGAGTGGTGCAATGAAAGTGACTGATTTTCGCTAAACTGAAACTGAAAACAGACTCCTCACAGTTAAACCAACGCTCTCTTCACTTACACTAACAGCCTTCATATGTTCCTGATTCAGATCAGGACCAGGATCAGAATCAGGATCATGATTAGGATGCTCTAGGTCCAGGTCTGGGCAGACCTGGTTCTGATCACGTGATCTGAACTGTTTCCATCCTGGAGTGTCAATGTTTCCCTTCCAAAGTTTCCAGCTTCACATTCCCAGAGCTGTTGGTTGGAAAATGTGAGTGTTTGCCTTCGCTCCCTCCTCCTCCTTGTCATCCTCGTCCTCCCTCCTCCCTCTTTCACCTCTACTCTACTCCTCCCTCGCCTTATTTTTCGTGACATTTTCTCTCCACTCATCCTGTAAAAGCCTCGTTACGAAACACACTTTAGTTTTTGAGACACAGTGTGTGTTGGGCTCTGGCTGTGACTGAGCCTTGACTATGTTACCCAGAATGCACTGCCAACAGACTCCACCACCACCATCATCATCATCATAGGCCAACAAACTTTGTCAGCGGTGAAAGTCCACATACAGACAAACTGAGTCCAGATCTGGTGTAAAGTCTGTGGATCCACCTCTAAAACCAGTTTTGTGGACATTCCAGTCCATCAGGACCAGACTCAGACCAGCAGAGAAATAAAACTCTGACATCAATGGTTAAAAACGAGACAAACACTTGTCTGAGTCCTAATGACCTTGGGTTGCTCACTCCAACAGGAAGTGCTTGCACACAACGACAGCTCCTCCGCCTCACAGCTTCCTGTCACAGCCTTATATCCTTTAACCCCATCAGACCCAGAGCTGTTTAACCTGAACCTGCCGCAGTGCATGCTGGGTAGATGTCTGACCTTTGATCCCTCAGAGACAAGGACAGTGTGAAACTCCTCAGCCTCGTGTGATATTTACTGGAGTCGTGTGACTGGTTCTGTCGTGGACCATGCATCATGTCCTTATAGTCATCCTGGACTCTGGCTGTAATACCCTATAAAGCTTTAATACACTGCAGCTCTAATACACTGTAAGACATACTGTGTAAGATTTACCCCCATCTAGCGGTGAGGTCGTACCTACAACCAACTGAATAGTTTTCTTTAGCCCATGTACACATTTCCTTCTATGGTGGCCGAGAAGTATCAACAAGATATCGTCCTTCTATTTGTGTAAAACAACTCTGATATTTACTCAGTGTTTCCTACCACACCTCTACCATGACACCTCTGTCTGTTTTCACTTGTTTTTCATTAATACAAACATACAAAACTAGTGAGTAGTCCGCTAGCTTGATGCTAATACATAATATAAAATGCCACAGACAGGCTACACAATTAGCGGTTGCGGTAATTAACTCATCAAACAATTGTTTACCTCAACATGTTTAACTTACCCATGTTATACCATGTTATTTATCTTATTTACACAACATATACAGACGGTTTCTCACAGCTCTCTGGTAAACTGTCTCTGGTCGGTATCTCCCTTTATGAGTCGGTCGTGCTGCCACTGAGTGTAAAAACACAAAAGACAGAACTGTATTTACTTAATGTTGTTCCCAGTCAGCACCTGTAGTCTCAATATGGTGGCGTAACATGGTGATCTGCGTTGAACTCAGTCCTCTATGTTTATATTAATGTAATGTAATACTTGGATCTTTGGAAGGATTCGGATCATTCTGAGTCACTAACTGATATGAGCAGGTTGTGCGAGTCACTTGAGAAAGTGTTTCCAGTATTAGCAAGAACGTTGGTATGTTCACTCGAAAAAATAATAAAGCATATCTGCTTATTATTATTATTATTATAAGAAGGTCTAGTATGATAACATAAAAACTTACCAATAATCTATCATTGAAAATCAAGTAGTATAAGACTAAACCTAAAGCTCAAAATAAGGCTATGTAAAAAACGAATGAGGTCAGTGTCACCACTAAGAAAAACTCACTCACAACTCACAACTCACGAGTCGTCATTCACTCAGCAGAGAAACAAAACTTACATGCGAGTGAGTGTCTACAGTTTGCACTACTTGCTTGGAGTATGTTGTGTTTCTCTGCCAAGTGAGATGTAAGATGTAAACGATGTCATTTATTAATTACACCAATCAAATGCGGTAGGACTCAACTGACACGGGTAAATAGACGTCTAGATTCAAGACTCATGAGTGATTTTAGGGAGTCGGGTTAATGATTCTGATCCCAAATCTTTCCCCACTACTAGTTTATGGAAGTTAAGTGGAAAATTCAAAACCTACCACAGCATTTCAACTCTTTTACGGAGGTAATTACTAATTAATCAGATCATAGTTGTGAATGAAAAAAAAAGGTTTTGTTAACAGACGACCTGAAAAAATACACATTGGGGCTTTAAGAATGAATAGATAAACACACAATAAAAATAAAATAAGGCAATGTCCAAGTTCCAGTTTAGACTTTAAACAATAAAACTAATCAGACCAGAGCAGTGATTAAAATAGTCTTAAAACATGTGTCTCTCCTGTGTCTGGCAGACTGCCCTTCTCACCCTCCAACCACCCTTTGTTTGCAGATTAAGATGTGACAGAAACTTTCACTCTTCATGTTTAAAGTGAACGGAAAGTGACAGGAAGTCTTATCAGTGTCTGAATGTCTTCATCTGTTCCATGATATTCTACCTAAACTTTAGTGAGTTTCACTGATTCCTATTAGTTCTGTCCTGTCCTGTCATCCTAAACTTTACTCCAGGAGTCATTGACAAGGTTAAAGGCTTTGGTGAAGATTTTCTAAAGGTGCTTGAAGAGGGTTCAACCATGAATGATTAAAATCTGATTGAGACATTGAAACTACCAGGGTCTGAGTCACAGGAACTCTGTGGTTTGATTTGTTTATTTCATAGAACAGACCAAATACAATTTCCTGTTGATCACTACCTCTTTTACAGCTTCAGCTGTTGGGACTTTCAGAGTAAAACAAAAAGTTAGAGACAGAATTAGCTGATCTCTGTGATGCGAGTAAAATGTTCCAGGTATCCTTGAGGACAGTTCAGTGGATCTTTGGCAGGGTTGTTCCAGTCATCACAGGGGAGATACTAGTGGTCCTGAATCCTTGAGAGCCAGAGAAATTCATGTTCCAGGGGTCCTTGATGACATTTCAGTTGGCTTTGATAATAAAATATTAGGCTGTGATATTGTTCCTTGTTCTTCTTTTAGACTATTTTAGTCCTTGAAAAGTTGTCAGAGGTCCTCAGAAAGGAGCCGTTGATGTTACAAAGGTCCTTGGGGAGGTTGTTAGGGGTTTTGTTAAACTGTGACCTTTGGGAGGTCACAGCAGGTTTTGAAAGGGTTCTGGTGGTCCTTAAGGATATTCCAGGTGTCCTTGAGTGGGTTGCAGGGATCCTTGATGCCTTCCAAGGATGTATTCATGATGTTTTATTTTCCAGGGAACGTGAAACGGTTTGCAGGATCACTGATGGAAGTCTCTTAGAGGATTCATGTTTCAGGAGGAAGTTTTTGAGATCCTGGAGGTGGTTTTTGAAGGTCCCTGAAAAATGCCAAGGGTCCTTGTTAAGGTCTTGGAGATTCTTGAAGACATTCCAGGATCCGGGCTCAGAATAATCTGACATGGCAGCGATAATGAACTGTGTATTGTGTTAGTACTCAGTGTACTTTGTGTTTATCTGTTCTAACTTTATCGTCTGTGTTCAGGCAGAGGAATGTTTCTAAACTCTGTCCTTGCCATCATCAGCTCTGACAGAGATCACATGGCTGTCTCAGACCTGTCATGATGTTGCTGCATGTGTGTTGTTTTTTGTCGCAGGCCGTCATGAACATGAACATCAGTATCCTGCAGGAAAATATTGTGCTGCTGCAACAGATCGAGGTCAACCTCACGGCTCAGATCAGCCAGCAGGAAGGTAACCACGCCCACTAACACAGCCACTCCCACAGCCACAACCACCACAGCTACCACTGCTCTGTAGGAAAATCTCCATCACTGCCATGAAAGGAGACTTTCTCAGGGCAACGACGACGTTATTCTTAGCTGCATTTTCCCTTCGTTGTCATGACAACCACTGAGTCAGAGTAAACAAACAGAGAGAGAGACCACGAGTTAGAGACCACGTGATACAGACCTCGGTTTACACACAAGGAAAGAAACAAGGACACAAGGAAAGGAACTTAGAAAAGGAAGCATTTAAAAACACAATAAATGTTTAAAACGAGATTAACAAAGGAAAATTAAGAGGAAACAACAACAACAGAAACAATAGGGGGAAAGAAAAGGTGTTAAATGAAGGAAGGAAAGGAGGCGACGAGGAAAAAAGGTGAAGTGTTGTCCAATGAAAATTGAAAGAAAGGAGGAATGATCAGTGAGGAAAGAATAAATGTTAAATAATCGAAAATAAATAAAATACAAAAGGTCAGAAAAACAAAATAAGAAATAAATAAAATAAAGAAATTAACGATGTAAAGTAAAAGAAGGAGTGGGTCCTGGTCAGTGGCGGGTTAAATATGTGAGTCCAGGATCCAGTCAGGACTCTGGTATGTGGGTTTCCCTGTGGTGATGTCAGAGGGGGGAGGAGGAGGGAGGAAGGGGGAGTCCTACTGGGCTCACACCAGAGTCACTGAGTCCAAACTGTGAGTGGAAACTTGTAGTTGTTGGTTACTCAGCCGCATGAAGCTGCTGCTTCATGTGTTAAGCCTGATTTATGCTCGTCAGTATCCGTCGATACCCATCCGCCCCCCTCTCTGTCAGCTTACGTGCACCTCTCCAACTTTTTAACTATCTGTCAAAAAGACGGAGTGCTCACGGAGACCGCATAGCTCTGATTGGTCCGCTAAAGTTACTTCATTTCCGGAATCTCGCTTTGTTGGTTGTATTTCTTCCACAACAATAACATCGCCACGTGTCTCCTCTTTAGTTCTCGTCTCAGTATTTACAATAAATCGATCTGTTGTTCAATGTCGATCAGTTCCAATTCCAACAAATGTCTTCTCTCTGTCTCCATTGTTCGTTGTGTGTGGAGGAACAAGGCTGGGCCATAAATAAGCTATCAGCGATAGTTGATAATCGAAACGGAAAGAAACATATCGCCCCCTATTGTTCTGACGGTGAATTACTTTACGTCACCCTCAGCCGACCGAGAACTCTGACTGCATCAATCCGACTGCGTGACCACGCAGAACAGTCGGAAAAGCATAACTCAGCCTTTAGTTGATACAGCAAAATCACCTAAAGTAACAAAGTTAGTCACGGTATCACAACATCAGCAAAGCTAGCTGAGGTGTCTAAATATAAATAAACTTAACTAACATAGCCAAATTAGCTGAAGCAGCCAGTAACTCATTGGTTGTACGTGACAGGTAGAGACTAGCCTGTCTCTCGTTGAAGGCTCATTCAACAAATCCAGTTTCTTTTCCAGAACCACAAAAGCTACGATGGTTGGATCCTTTAACAGTCCAACATAAGTTAGCTGAGGTGGATAAATAAATTAAGTTTAGCGTAATACGTTAGCTTAAATAGCTAAATTACCAAAAGTATCAAAGTTAGCTAATGTAGACAAGTTAACTGAAGTAGCCAATAACTCGTCAGTAGTTTACGGTGGAGTAGGTAGAGACTAGTCTGTCTCATTTCAAAGGCTCCTTCAACAAGTCAACTTTGTGTTCCTGAGACATGAAGGCTGCAACAGTTGGATCCTTCACAGTCCAACATATCCCAAGATTCATTGCAGCACAGATGATGTTTGTGATGTGGACGTGTGGTTAAAGCTAAAGGTCACATGACCACAGCAGCAGTGAGGAGGAGCACGTTTTTAAATGGACTGAATTATGTTTTATCTGCAACATGTAAAATGAAGCTGAATTCTTTCTGTAACCAATACAAACATTTAGGAGGAGTTGTTGCTAGGCAACGGAAGTAGAGTGTAGTGTAGATACTTAAATGACGTAAACAGAGCGTCTCATTTAAGGCCTGATGGTCCAGAACTTCACTGACCAGCGTTTGTTAACAATCTGCTTGTTGCTTTGGGAACCTCGCAGCGCTCCTAAAACGTTGCAAGGTTCCCAAAACAAGCATCTTTTCTGTGTTCTGTGAACAAACTGAGGTGTGGGGTGTTTTCTGTTTTGCAGGTTGTATTGATGGAAAAAAAAAAGGTAATGTTGCTTTAATAATTTTCTCCAGTAGCAGCTGCAGTTTAAACAATGGCCTGATGGGAAGTGGAGAGAAAAGAGGGCGACTCCTGCAGATCTGAGAGCAGCTGATAAACATCAGTGTGTTAACGACAGGAAATATGTTTTAATACGTTCACTCAGTGATTCGGACGTGACTCACCTCAGAGGCTCGGCCCTGGACCTGGACCTGGTCCTGGACTCCATTAACTGGTTCAAATGCAGATTAGGTTTTTTGGCTGCGCCCTCTATGAGTCTGAATCTGATCCAGAATCAGCTCATAAACAATCTGAAGCAGAGAAAACATTCCCTGCGCTCATGATAACGCTGCTGTTTCCTTATAAGTTAATAAACCTCACTCTGCTGCATCTTGGTCTGAGGCGCAGAGCTGCCATGTTCACGGACCTGAGGCCTGATGGGAAACACAGCCTGACTGTCACAGTTAGCCCCAAAGAACAGCAGCATTGAGGAGATTTGAGAGATTTCGGCTCCTAGAAAACATATGGAGATACTAACTACATCAGCTAATTTGGTCACATTACCTAACTTTGGCTATATTAACTAACTTTGTTTGCTAACTTCACTATATTAGCTAATTTGGTTACATTAGCAACTTCACTACCATAGCTAACTGTGCTACATTAGTTAACCTTTCTAAGTTAGCAGACTTTACTTTGTTATTTAATTTCACTACATCAGCTGATTTGGTTACATTACCTAAGTTGGCCATGTTAGCTTAACTTACTTTTGTTAGAAAAGTTTGCTGTTTTAGCAGCAAAACTGTTGCAAACTTTGCAACATTAGTAATTTAGATATCTTAGCTTTGACATCTCAGGTAATATAGTTACTTCAGCTAACTTAGCATCATTAGCCTTTGAAATGATACAGCTTAAGGCCCATTTAGGCTCTTCACATGCTCCCTTTACGCATGGAAGTAGGTACGTGCATACCTAATGTTGGACCATTCATACTCCCCATGCTTATTTCATGTTGCTGTGATTGTTACCAACACATCCACTAGAGGGATGAGTGCAGAATTATGCATGTAATGACAGAAGAAAGGCTCCATCTGTCTCCATATCCTGCGTAGAGCATAAATGGGCCTTCAGTCTCCACCTGTGACGTATACGGAGACGCAGGACTCAGTTTTAGTCCCACAGAACAGCAGCACTTCAGTAATTTGTAGAAAACAGATGTTGATCAAAAGAAGGTGATGAACAAAGTGTGTGGTGCAGCAGCTGCCACATCACAGGACGACACCACGAATCAATATCAACACTAGTGACACCACAGCGTCTGTATGAGGAGTGATGCTACAAAGTGTCAGGAAACAACTTGTTCAATGTTCCTGCTCATTAAAAGAAACAAACACTTGTAGCTCTTCATTCATATCTATGTTCTTATCCTTGTATTAGAGTATAGAGCAGTTTACATGGAGGCTCATGTGATGATCTATCATGTTACACTTCAGCTCACCTGTCTCACCTGTGTGTGCGTCCTCAGATCACATCGAAATCCTGCAGGAGAACATGACGCAGGCCTTCCTTCAGACCGATGCCTGCTTCAGCATGAGAGATGCTGCTAAGAGCCAGGAGTCAGCCGCTCGGAGTGAGGTCACAGCCTGCAAGTCCTCCAAGCAGTATTTGCAGAAACAGCTGTAAGTCAATGGTGGTACCAGACTATTCTGTGGTCACCCAGCACAGTCCAAACACAGTATACATCTTAGCTATATTACACACTGAACAGCCACTGAACATCAACTACTCTCAATTTCCCCTTTCTTCTTCTACACATTAAAACTGCATTAACTGTAAACAAAAAGCTAATTAATCATAATTTTTCACAGATAAAGTTCACAGATGTCAAATACCTGTATTGAGTGTTTTTTTTTTTTTATTCCTGTCGGGCCCTGGTCACATAACACAGGTTCATGACATCACCTAATGCTTAACTAACATAGCCAAACTGGCTAATGTAACAAAGCTTTCTAACGAAGCAAAGTTTGGCAACTTATCCAAGTTTTCTAATGTATCTATTAGCTAATGTAGCAAAGTTAGCTAACAGACTAATGTTAACTACCATAGGCAAGTTAAATAATGCAATTGAATGTGGCAAAGTTTGCTACTGAAAATTAGCTAACACAAGGAACATTTTCCCACGTTTTTATTCAACTTCACCTGTTATTGACGGGTGGACGTGCAGATGCTTTGACTCCCTCTGATTGGTCAACACCACTAACCAACAGGTGGCGTGTGGCACTTGTTGATTGGTTTGTCTGCTGTTGTTTACAACTTCATTTCGTCTGTGTGTTTACAGTCAGAAGTGTAAAGCCGTCACCCCTGCAGTTCCTCAGCCAGCACAGAATGTTTCTTCTTCCACCGACAGCAACAAGTCGTCCGCCTCACCCCTCACTGGTTTCCCTGCTCTGTCGCTGCTTGTCTGTGGCGCTCTGCGTCTGATAACCTGTAAGTAACGATGATGCCCAACACTGCAATAATCAGCACCACATGACTGTAAATCACATCTGAGATGATGACTCAGCTGCACTCAAGTGTATCACTGCTGCCAAGGGAGTGTTGTAGTAATGTCAGAGTGCATTCTGGGAAGAGTGTGTAACTGTGCGTTGTGTTTTCAGGAACTTGCCCTGGCGGGTGGCCGTTTTGAGCGGCAAGCACTGCGGTCCAGGAGGGTGGGCGGAGCCTGGACGGACTCACATGACTGCTGTAAAAACTTCCTACGCTAAACACGCAACAGATCGCCACAGAGACGGCAACATCACACCGCTGTACGATTGAACAAACTTTAAAGTGGGACAGATGAGACGTTCACTGAGCGTCAGAGAATCTGCCGTCACAACACTGTTTCCCCAGAGCTTCACAGATCCAAAGTTTCTACTCCCTTTTCTGGTTTTTACTTCCCGTTTCTGGTTTCTACTTCCTGCTGCTTCTCTCTGATATTTTAGTCTGTTAAGAAAAACTTCAGATCCTGCACCAGATTTCGGAACGATGTTCCTTTGTCTTGTTTTGTCACTGTGGTTGAGGTTTTATTCTGAACGTCAGCAATTAAACGTTCTCATGATCAATACATTTGACAGGTTTTGTCGACAATAACTGATTGATCATGACTTGTTGATTCCCTGAAGAGTGAACTAAATTAAATGTTCTGTTTTGTCTAGAAACAGAAGATTTTTAATTGATAAGCCGATTGGATTCTAGAGAGTTGAGTTGAGCAGACAGTCTGCAATTAAACATTGTTAATTGAGGAATTACGTGTCACTCTGAATCTAAATTAAATTATCACTAAGTCAGTCAAAAACCATGTTTACACTTTAATCAGATCTCAGTGAGAGATTGGAGTTTATTTTTTGAAAGCAAGTTTTTGCCACTTCCTGTTTGGGGCATTGGTCTGAAACCTGGTGCAGATTTTATAAACTGATCATTAAACCCAGTTTACAGCTGAATACGTGTGTGGAGCTCAAACTGGAAGCTGATCAGTTTTATTGATCAGATGCTGATCAATCAACTTCCTGTCAGACTCTCAGCTGTTTACGGATCCAGAATTGATCCAGGTTCGGGTTTCACGTGGTGTGTAAACAGGGTCAAGGTATTTTATAATTATGTTTTACAGTGTTCGTTAGTTTTGTCACAGCCTGAAGCTTCGTCCCTGCAGCCAAATGACGACTTTTAGAAGCTTTTTGTTTTATCTGACTCTGATCTGAAGGTGAACATGAATAAACGTGAAGAGTTTTTAAGACAGTAGAGTTTGTCTGTTTGTTTAAAACAAAACAAAAAACAAAACCAATCAGCAACAACGTGTTAAATAAGAGTGGAATTCTTAAAAAGCTGCCTTTATTTTGAAGGGGCGGTGTTCACAGACACTTAAGGACGGTGAAGTTACAGATGGTTCCTCCAGGACAAGCACACAACTTCCCAATCCTCGAACCTTTACGCAGCGCACACTGTTCACCTGCATCTGCATCACACTCACACACACACACACACACACACACACACACACATTAAGAACAGTGTTTGTACAGTGCCCTCTGTAGGACAAACCAACAAACTACGCATGATGAAACAGCACAAACATTTAAGGGTCATTGTTTAGTGTTTGATTCCATCTAGTGATGAAGCTGCAGAATAAACACGCCTCCTTCACCCTGATTTTTCCTTCCGTTTTGTCTCCTCTGAGGTTTTGTACAAACACGTCCGCCTCCGTTTCAGAGCATCTTTTTAAAGGTTTGATCCTAAACTGATAAAAAATATTATTATGAATATTATAAATATGATGGAAACTGCCTCCAGATACAGAGAGAAAATTAAAATTTAAGTACGATACTTTCAAATCAACAGGTGGTGCTATTAACCTACTAAAAAACACTTTAAAATGAATCCTTGTATCGCTGAGACTAAACAGCATCATCTGGTGGTTGAATTTATCACTACATCAAACATCTGTCACACTACATCGTTATCATCTGGTGGTTAGCTTACAGTCTGCCGCTATGGCAACATCACACCAAGGTCAGATTATTAATATAAACTTGAATTAATTAATAAACTGTTTGCAGGCACATTTGAATATTTTTTCTCAGTTTTCTCTGTTGTTGTCCAATGAGACTGATGGATGATAGTTTTTGTCATTCTCATCGCGGCCACTAGAGGGTGAACTTCTCTACTACAGACAGTGACTGTTACCGGGGGCAACCAGCCGAGTTTCTTCTCCACCGACGGCAGCTGTTTGTTCCTCAACTTCTCCAGAACTTCCTGTAGAGCTTCAATCTGCAGGAGAGACAAAGAAACTCAACCAACCACAACGCCATGTTTGTTTGTGAAATCACGTGACCATCTACGTCAGTGAAGACATTCAGTGATAATCTGTTAACTATTAATGGTAATGGTCAGATTTACTGATAAACAAAATCTCAGTAACATCAGTGTGAGACTGAATCTGTCAGATTCTTCGTCTCGTTTACTGCAGTGACCTCAACTCACCAGGTCTTTCTCCTCCTGCGTCTTTATGGAGTCGTCTTCTGCCGACCGTTTCTCCACCAGCTCCTCGCAGCTCGTCACGACCAGCAGCCAACAGGAGGCGCCGAGGAGTAGCATGGTGCCGCTGACCATGGTGCTGACAGATTCGGACCAGGTCCAAGGACACTAAGGAACGTGGAGACGTTTGAGTCGGTTTGTCCTGTGGATACTGAGTGTTAGACGATGTGGGTTTTTATCTGGGCGGTGGTGACGTCACTGTGACCACGTTTACTCAGCGATAATGAGACAAATGTTCGAGGTGCCTCAAAGGGGGCGAGGGGACAGACCTCTGCCCCATCAAACAGGAAGTGACGCAGGACTTTATTTTAGACACTTGTGCTTCCTGCTCACAAACGTCATTGCATTGAATCAGGACTTTTTATTTCCACCTGGACAGTAATTTAGACGCGAGGTTAAGACAGGACACAAGGTTCAAGACTTTACAAAACCTTCTAAGGTTTCTCAAGGAGCTGAACTCAAGCTCCTCCAAGAGCTGGAGGTTAATACCAGCGTATTTATGTTATGTCAGATGGTCCAAACTAAAACATCAACATCCCTCCCGTAAATGTTTATACATCGTTCAGTCACTGATAGTTATTCAGTCTTCATGGTTGTCATCAGTTTGTTTTCAATCATTGATGACATCATGACTGACAGCTGATATGGCCTGACTTTGATGAAGCGGCTCCACCTCTTGATCACTACTTTAGACTGACTCTAGGTGACATTAACATGGCAGCACTCGTATCTTTATACAGTCTCCATCTTTATATACCGTCAGTGATGAGCAGCAGGTTAAACCAACCACATGTACTTTTTAAGAGTGAAACGAGTTCAGTCCCTTTTCTCTGTGTAGTTTTATTCTGATTCAGTGATTTAAAGACGAAGATGAAAACCACCAGAAGTTTATTCTTTTCTTTAATTTCATTTTCACCAGTTTTCAGTGATTCACCGAGCAGCACTGAAACTCTACATCAAACAGAAAAACAGCTTCACAGAAACTTTAAACTTCTTTGAACATAAACCTTTTCTGTTTCCACTGAACCGTTACAACCAAATCTTTCTAAACTAAAATACAGTTATAAAATTTACCAAAAAAAAAAAAAAAGAAAAAAAAAGTACAAGTTCTCTTTGTTTGAAAGTCGTCCTCGCAGCAGCTTCTCATCCCACAATTCTCTCTGGCTCTGAAGGAGCAAGTAAAAAAAAGAAAAAAAGTGAAAACAGATTGACAGCTAAGCAGCAAACATGCCGACTCATGCTACTTTTCCCATAATGCACCTGGACAGTGATCAGACATGACGTGTTACCTCAGTCTTTGGATGTGGACCTGAGTCGCTGCTGAGCCTGAAACAGAAACACAAAGGAGACAAGCATGTGGAGTCAAACATCTGCCAACAGCTGTTCCTCTGTTTAACCACATGGTGACAGTAACATGTCGCTACCATGTGTGCGAAGATACGGGTAGAGTCACTGACCATGTAGCTGCCCGTGTGGTAACCACACATGTACCACAGCCTCAGCATGTTGGAGGCAGGGTCAGATCCCACAGTGCCACTTGAGTCCTTCCCTCCAAACATCCAGAGAGGAGGAGGAGGGATGAAGGTTGGAGGCTCCTAGAGACAGAAACAAACTGTCACACTGATCAACATAAACCAAATCAGTATATTAGGAACAGAGTATGTTTACCACCGAGGCTGATGAGGCCGGAGGAGGAAACGGAGGGAAAAGACAGAAGCTCTGATTGGTCGGTTTGTCAGCTTCCTTGTTTCCTCTTTGTCTGTCGTCTGATTCTGTTTGAGATTTAACCTGATGACTGGACCGGTCTTTACCCTGCAAAAATAATAATAATGATAATAATAATACAGCTATAACAATTCAGCTGTGAATGTGACGGAGACTCACCCAGGAGACACTCTGATCGTCTCTCCATGGCGACCTCCTCCCCCTCCTGCGCTCAGAGTTTGTCGACCTCCAGACGCCACCCTGCATAACCAAAACAAGACGGAGGTTTCAGTCAGGTACATGACCAATATCAACCTATCTGGACAGTCTTCATCTTTATATGTAATCTCATCTTAAATGCTGTCTCTAACTAAAGCCTTACCTTGGTTCTATTGGGTCCGTGGAGCTCGTCAGGGCTCAGCAGACCACTGACATCCTGCTCCTCCTCATTGTTGTAGTTGTCAAAGCGGACACGGCAGCGTTGACCTTTGACCCACAGAACCACGGCAGGATAAACCAGTCCATCCTCAGAGTAAACTGCCCGACACTGTGACCCAGGACTCCAGTCCTGAAACATGAACATTAGCTGCTCACTTCACCTTCAGATGATCCAGGTTTCAGTGTGGTGGTGCGAGGCAACGCTACCTGGGAGCTCTGTCGCTCTGTGGGTGGAGCTCCTGGGCTCTGGAGTGTGCTCACGTCCACATCCTCCTCGTTGCCGTAGCCGTCAAAGCGAACTCTACAGCGCTCTCCATCCAGAGACAGGACTGTTGCTGGGTACATCTGCTTGTCCTCTGACCACACAACCGTGCACTGAGCTCCCACCGTCCACTGAGACACAGACAGACCGCTGTGTAATGATGACATTATAAGGGCTTGGCTGTAAAGGATCGTCTGTCAGAGAGCTGGACGCGTTTACCTTTGACTCTGAGCTTTGAGCTGCAGTTGAACTAGACGTTTGTCCATCTTGTGATGTGGCCCTTCCTGTCGACTCCTGCACCGATTCACAATCACATCATCATTGTCAAACAAACACACAAATGTTTTACAAATGTTTGTAGGGAAAAGAAGCTCTGAAGAACAACATGAACTATTTGATGTTGATTCAGCTAATACGTTAACATCATAATTTTATTGTTAGAAAACAAGCTAATGTTAAGTATTGATGTATGATCTATTGCCTGCCAATGTGTGATGTTTTTTTTATCTTATTGGCATGGGTCAGATGTCAACAAATTTGCCGACTTCACCCGCCATATTTAGTTGGGTCACTGTGTGTATCTGCAGCGAGATGTGTTGGTGAAAAGAGTAGGAGGGACAGAGAACTTGCTCAGACCGTGTTCAGACATGTGCAGCACAGTACTATCACATGATAACAGCTGCTCTACAGGTAAAGCAAAGTGCTAAGTAATAAAGTAAAATTTATTTGTACAGTGCTTTTCACAGACAAAACAGTCAACGTGCTTTACAGTGGAAGTTTAGTTAAAAGACTAAAGCTACAACCCCTGGGTAAAAACTGAATAAAAAAGTTCTTGGGCGTGGCTTTAGGCTGACTCGTGGTGATTGGTTGTAACTCAAGACAGTACATGGCGCAGTCAACATAAATCACTATTCTTAAAACTCAGAGGCAGAAGCATATCAATAAATAGTATGGCGGCCCACCACAGTCTTGTTTGGGCCAGCCACAATCTTTTACCATCTCTAATCTCCATCAGTCAGCCCATCCCACAGCTGTACTATTACGTGTTGTGTTCATTATGGACGGTTGTTTGAGCCAGTTCCAGTGACTGTAACACCGGCCGTTGTTCTCGGGGTCCACTACTTGCAGCCATGAGGTAGTAGTAGTACTAAGTATATTCTACCCTATAGTCCTCACCCTTAAGGCCCATTTATGCTCCCTTTACATACGTTAGTAGGTGCATGTGTTCCTAGCGTCGGTCCTTTGATACTCCCCATGCGTATTTCATGTTGCCATGTTTGTTAACAACCCATCCACTAGAGGGCAGTGCAGAGCTCTGACATAAGTTTCAAACAATAACAAACAAGGTGATGGCGAAGGAGATCACAGCGTGCATTCTAAGAGATAAAAAAAGAGGCAGCGCTGTAGACGGTGGTTGATTGTGTGTTCAGTAAATTGCGGCATGTAGATGGAGATTTCTGTTGTTTTCTTCTTTGTTCCTCTCGCTCGTGGCACTTAAGCTATACTGCGCAACACTGCCCCCTGACGGTTTCCACTGGTATTACTCTGTTTGCTGCGTACTGCTAGAAAATGGATCAAATTACTCACATAATGATGGACGAAAAGCTCCATCCGTCTCCATATGCGTATCCTGCGTAGAGCATGAAAGGGCCTTTAGGCCTACCCCTCTCTTTGGCACATTCATGTAAGCAGAAGGGCCGTCTCAACTCTCCTCTGGATGAAGGGGGAGGGCCAAGGGTGAGGACCACACAGCCCTCCAAACAAAGTTATACCAGGACCATACTTCAATTGAAGGGGTATGAGAAACTTCCATACACCAGGACTAGACGTGGGAATCTTCATTCATCACAATTCGACTAAAATTATTAGGTAAATGATTCAATGTGATATCTCGCTGAAGTCACTAGTATCAGTAGAAAGTAATAATTACGGATGTCTGGTGCAGACTTTTTGCTGTTATACGATATGCCAATATTGTCAAAACACTTAATTTCCGACTCTGATATCAACCGTTACTTATATATAAGGGCTAACTAATTTTAGGTCACATCACATATCTCCTGTCATGGTATTCACACATTACCTACTTTTATTGTTATGTCCCACTGGATGCATTCCACAAATTCACATTGTCTGTACAAAACAAGAATACTACTTCATCTTCCCTGCCCAGGGGTAAATACTCTGTTCAGCCCCATAAAGTTCTTGGGCAGGGCTATAGGTTGACTCGGTGGTGACTGGTTGTAACTCAAGACGGTACATGAGGCAGTCAACAGAAAAGAGACATTTTTAAAACCCAACAACAGAAGCGTATCAATAAATAGTTTCTATAAATAGAATGAAAGAAGCAAATGAAGCAACACAGTCGAAACCGTAGCAAAAATATCGGCGGACCATCACAAAATCAACACTGGCTGCTACAAATCAATTCATTTAGTTCTTCCAACGCAAAACACAAACCAAGCATCATGTTATCAGGTTTACATTATCAGAGGAAAAAAACAATAACGATGCTGATGCTATACTAATATCGGGCCGATAATATCGGACACCCCTAACAATAATTAAAGAGAGAACTAATGGCTTTTAGTCATTAGCATTTAACACCTTTAAGCTTGTTATATAAAATATTAAATAATTACATGTTTACTTGTTTTCTGGTTTTTACCAAGCAGACGCAGATCATTGAATTTAAACTGACTGATTATTATTGGACATTTAAGGTCATAACATGTTTTAAAATAAACCTGTGTTGCATGTGAATCACCACTGATATTTTAGTAACTAACACTTCTATAAAAAGAACAGTAAGTGTACAAATAAACAGATTTAAACCACCTAAACATATGGGCCTTTGACAGTCATCAGTTAAACTCTGAAAACTGAGTAATTTGAAAATTGACTGAATTTTTTTATTTGTTACCCGTCAGCCCGGGAAACTTATAATCGCACAGGAAGACAGTAATCGTCTTGTGTCTGTAGCAAATTGTAAATATATGAAATTTAAAACACACCTGTGATATTTCCAAGGTCCGTCCAAAAGTTTCCACCAGGGTAGTTTCGTCGGTAACGACCGCAGAATCGGAAGGCACCTGCGGCGGAGAAGAACCGCAGTTAACCGCCAACTGGGCTAAGCCTTAGCTAATAAGCTAACATGAAGCTAACGTCCGACAACCCGACGGCCTCAGTTGTTTGCGTTAATTTAATGTTAAACTTGCGGCTCGGTAAATATTAACGTAACTACGTAACGTAGGTAAAGGCATTTTTTCGATAATACTGTCACCTTTCCTCTGTAAGCACAGAAACG
Organism: Polydactylus sextarius; assembly: GCA_016801845.1. Classification (NCBI taxonomy): domain Eukaryota; kingdom Metazoa; phylum Chordata; class Actinopteri; family Polynemidae; genus Polydactylus; species Polydactylus sextarius. The sequence continues at coordinate 5,252,876 of CM028910.1, forward strand.
ATATTAAACAATAAAAACATACCGATGGCGCAGCTGCGAGGTCGACGCTACTTTCTGTCGGATCCATCATGGCTGCCATTCTCCACACCAACGTTCATTTCACACACGTGACGGTTTCATCGCGACGACGTCACTTGTGTCAAGTTGTGGTTTTTTTTTTTTTTTTTAATTGATAGGAAGTGAGACGGGAACCTTTCAAAAATAAATGCAATTTATTTACTTAAATAAATAAATAGTAAAAATCAAAACAAATATCTTCTTACTGTAGTATCCTATATGTGTATAGAATGCTACAGTAAGTGTATGTATATATATATATAAAATCAGGTTATTATAGAGGGACCTCTGACCTCTGCTAACCCACTGTTAGATTTTTACAGTATTGTACAGTATAACATTAGGTTTTTCTTTGTTACTTCATATCAATTTAACATTTTTCACATTTCAGATATTTTGTTATTATCATTATCTGATTTTTTGGTATTTGACTGTTTTATTGATCATGTTTTCAGACTTCTAACTTACTAACTGGTCACGCTTTAGATGTTTTTATTTATTTTTGGATGTGTGTTTTTCATAGATTATTAAAGTTGTTCTCTTACATCTGCACGGTATTATTATTTATATTTTACTGTTTTAAAATCTATTTGATGGATCTGTTTGTCCTGTTGCAGCTTCTCTTCAGTCCAAATAAACTCCCTAAATAACTTGCCTCTCAGACACTTACAGGGGAAACCAGAGTCCATATTTCAGTTAAAGTGGGTGTGAAGTGAAAGGTTAGTTGAATCAGTGAGAAGCTGCTGAAAATGCAAATGACGACATGATGTCGCCTGTTAATGAATCTGAGGATCCAACAGCTGCGTATTCAGAGATTAACAAGGAAAAACGGCAGACTGAGGACGAGTGAAGAGCAGCAGGAGCTCTCTCTCTCTCTCTCTCACACACACACACACACACACTGTTGATGTGTGTATTGTAAAATTAGAGGTTTAATTAGTCGGTTTGTTGATTCTGAAACTCACCTCATTAACTTCCTGAAACATTTACACTTCAACCTTTAACATAACATGTTCGCTTTAACCTAACATGACTACATTCATCTTTATTTCCACATTTTTACATGAAACAAACTTTACAAAAAAACTTACAGATAAAGTTTTTTAAAAAGTAATTTTCTATATTTTCACATTAAAACACACCAACACCTTCAAACATTAAACTCCTTAAACTTTTATTTTTTACATTTAAATCCTTTGTTGTTTTATAGATTTGATTTTTTTTTTCAGTTTAATTTGTAAAAACTTCAGGTTTTAAAACTGAAAACACCAAAACAAACTTTATTTTTAAATGTTCATTTTTATCCAAACATTTCTCCCATTTGTGTTTCTTTACCAAGTTAATTCTTCTATTTTCTTATTTATCTTAATTTATTTTAAACTTTGGTTTCAATTTAATCAACATTTTTCAGCTCAGTTTCTATCATATGATGGCTGTTAAAACTTTCTCTTGTTAACGATCAGTCATCAATAACATCACGTGATCCAACGTTTCATATTAAAAGGTTTTGATCAGGATCAAGTTGTGACTGATCTCATCAGGGCAGGTCATGTGATCATGTTTCATTAACAACAACTGCTAATAAGCTGATTCACCTCTGATGTCATCAGTAATCGATCAGTTTAATGATAATTAAACTGTAACGAGGCGACAAAAAGAAAAGTTGATTTAATGAGCAGAAAGTCATGTGATAAACTATAATCTACATGTTGCTGTTTCACAGTCGTTTAGATCAAAAGAAACAAATATAATTTGGAAAAAAGAAAACTAAAAGTGCTTTTAATGTGAAAAAAAGTTTTAGTATTTTTATATTTTACCAAAAGAAAAATATGAAGTTGTTATAAATTAAGCTGAATAGAATAAAGATTCATGGGAAAGTTAAAGGGTTTTACATTTGTAAACTCAAAGTTCAGAAAGTATTTCAGGTGTAAAAGATACATTTGTTTTACTAAAGTTCAATAAAGCTGGAGGAGTTTTAAAGGAGTTTTTATCATTTTAAAGTCAAAGATTAAAAACATCTTTACAAACAGGTTTAATATTGACGTTAAGTGTAATGTGGAGTCTAACATCTGTTTTACTGTGTTTGAGTTACAAATTAATATTAAAGATGATTTTAATGCAGAAAATAAAGTTTTAGTGACTTTGAATGAAAACATTTATTTTTGTGTTATTTGGTGATTTTACAAATAAAACTAAAAAATAGATATAGAGAAACTTAGGATTTAAAGGATTTGAAATTAAGCTCAGAAGATATTTCATCAGTAAAAGAGACATTTGTTTTAAGAAAATAATAAACACGGAGCTGAAACATCTGAGCTCAGTGTACGTTTTAATCTTTTTTCAAAGTAAATTAAATAATAAAAAAACAAGCTTCATGCTGAATTCAAGCAAAAATATTTCATTATAAAATATTAATAGAAAATCGTCCTGTAGCAGCAGCCACCTACCAGAAGGTGGCGCAGCTGCACCATCAACAAACTGCAGCTCCTTGAATCAAAAACCTCCCAACATTTTCTCATACCTCCTACGAGAGGCATGAGAATTAATCATCAATCTCATTGATCATTAATTAATCATCATAATTAAACATATTTAAGTAAAAGTTTCCACGAACGTCTGTGACGTCGGCAAAGTTAAAGGTTCAAACTTTGGGTTTAATGATTGAATTAAATGTCAAACAAAAATAAAGTTTAGAAGTTTAAGGAGCAAAAGTGAGAAGAGATAGAAACAATTAAACGTTTTTATTTGCTTCGTTTTGTTTTTACTGTTTTTCTTCATATATATTAAATCAAGTTAAACCAATTAAATTCAAATAAAACCTTATTTTTTTTCAGTTTTTCATGACACGTGCAGATTGCCCGTAAAACTCTCCACAAAACCCCGCATGACCCTGAAACCTTTCCGGTCTCAGACCTTCAGAACCGGTTTGTCAGAGAGTCCCGGCAGGTCCGGACACGTCCGGCAAGTTTCACCGTCAGCGCGAGGCCTGTGGAGGGCGCAGCGGAGCCTGTTTCAGGCTGATGGTCCGGCTCGGCCCTGCACGACTTGAGCGTGACCGTGGAACATGCATACGGTTCAGGACGCACATTTATATGAATTAAAGTGTACATGTATGCAGGTGGAGCTGTATCTTGTAGCAATAACCAGACTGATTTAAAAAAAAAAAAAAAAAAAAAAAAAAAAGTGGATCAGGGAGCTTGTGTGTTGATATTGATGCCCATGCAAGGAGAACCGGGTGCGCGCTACAGTTCGGCGGTATTTCAGGTTAATTTTGGACACCATCCTCCCTGATGACTCTGGGAGTTAGGAACTGGAGGGAAAAGGAGGAACTGGAAATTCCTCCAGTGAGAAAAGAGAAAGGTCCCGGTAAACAAACCGGGAGGAGGGGGAGGGAGGGGGAGCGGGGGATTCTCCGAAAACACCCACGTGGGGTCAGTAACGTTCCCTGCGCGCACAGCCAATAAGCGCGCAGTCCGGGGGATCTATTGACAGAGCTGGACCAATGAGCGAGCGAGCGGCAGCGAGTGGCCACGCCCCCCGTGGATAGGCGGTATAAGAGCGGCGGGTTTCGACTCTAAAGTCAGACTCTGACTTCGCTCTCACGGACTCTGCTCTGGATTTAATACAGCGCTTGGACGTTGTTACTGGGACTTTAACGGCTCAGCAGTGGCTTTGGATACTTTGATTAACCTGGACCTTGTGGATTATTTCTCTGACATCACCATGACTCTAGAGGAGGTGATTGGATCCAACGGCACCGATAAGAAGTAAGTTTCTGTTATGTTTCATGCGTAAATATCAGTGTAGCGTATCTATGAGCGTAATTACGCACCGGCACGAGGCTGCAAGAACGTTACCCCCGGTCTGTTAACACCATGATGGTGCCATGTCTGACTAGTGTGTGTTTTGTGTGTGTGTGTGCAGGATGGAAGCGGTGAGTCACGCGCTCGAGGAGCTGCTCGCGGCGGCACAGCGGCAGGACTGTCTAACGGTGGGAGTTTACGAGTCCGCCAAACTCATGAATGTGTAAGTGTCTTCATCCACACAAGCACGGGTGATGATGATGATGATGATGATGATGATGGTGGTGGTGAAGGTGCTGACCATTTCTCCTCCTCTTCCTCCCCCCGCAGTGACCCGGACAGCGTGGTGCTGTGCGTGCTCGCCACCGACGCGGAGGACGCGGACGATATCGCGCTGCAGATCCACTTTACACTGCTTCAGGCTTTTTGCTGCGACAACGACATCAACATCCTGCGCGTGTCCGGGATGCGGCGCCTCGCGCAGCTGCTGGACAACGACGATACCGCAGACAGTAACGGGAATGAACCTCGTGACATGCACTGCATTCTCGTCACGGTAAGTTCCCCCGCTCGGTGTGTGAAGTTAACGCTGACGTTAAATGATCCGGTACCGTGAGTCTAACCGTCCTCGTCCTGTTTCTCCGCAGAACCCACCACTGCAACCGCTGCAGAGCGCCGCCCTGCAGGACGTCAGCAGCTACTGCGCCGAGAGCCGCTGCCGGAACCAGTGGGTCCCGAGTCTGCAGCTGCAGGACCGTTGATCCGGACAGAACCGAAATGAGCTAAACCGCAGCAGTGCGGGGAGAAGAGTGAAACGGGCCAAACGGTCGTCCTCGTGCACGAGAGGAGTAACGGCGTTTGAGTGAAAACAGGGAACCGGACCTAACCGGACCGAACCGGTGGGGAGGGGCTGCTGCTGCCTCTTGATTGGTGCAACCGGAACCTGAACGGGCTGAGAAACCGAACTGGACCGAGCTGTACTGGAGGCTCCAGGTCCAAGAGGAGTGTTTAAGGGTGAGATGTCACGTGTTGGTTGAGGCACCTGGATGTCACGTGATTGTATCTAACTGAACTGGAATCAGAACTGGGCTGTTCGCATATGAACGTGATCAAACTGTCTTGCTGGGAATAAACAGCAACAACGTTCTGTAACGTCACGTTCTGGTAATTTGTTGCCACTGTAGGAGAAGATGGAGTTCCACAGTGACGTTTTATTATGAATCTGATAAAAATAAATGATGGAGAAAAGATTGAAGTCTTGAGTATTTCATGGGGAGAGGGGGCAGAGTGTGTGTGTGTGATTGTGTGTTTGTCATTTTATTGTGAAACAAACGTGGGCAACTGTATGTGGAAAGGTCCAAGACTTGTTGGATCTCAGTGGGAGGAGTCTCTGTCACATGTGATCCGACTGACCCAAACCCTAACTCCACATCATCACATCATCATCTAGGTTCTTAACGTCTATTTTGATTATTTATTTCACTTCCCAAGAACCTAAAATGTTGAAGTTAATGTGATTTCACAAGAAAGAAACTGACTCCAGTTTGTCAGCTGTCTCATCCAGAGTGGTGAGAAAACGTAAATCTGATGATCATTTAGATGGAAAGTTAAATTTAGAAATCAAATTAAATCCTTTTATCAAAAAGATATTTTTGAGTTTTTATTAAAAATAACAACCCAGTTGTTTTGTTTTTGTCCAGCTGCAGCAGAAGGATGGACTTCCATCTTTACTGTGCCTCAGTTTCCATGTTGACCACTCAATGGGGGGTCGAGCACATGGACTTGAGTTCAGCTGCAGAGTTTCTGAGAAACTGAAATTGAACAGTTCAGTTAACAGTGATAGTTAGACTGTGGGAAAGGGGGTGGGGTGGGGTCCTGTCAGTCCTGAAGGGGGATTCCTCTGACGGAGATGTTAACTTGTGGAATCACAACATAATACACATGACTTCTTCTGACTCATTTTAGTTTTTCTGACTAAAAACAACAAAAACATTTTCACAGATTTAAAAACAAACTCTCCCCTTTCTGTAAAGAGGAAGCACAGTCACTGTGGAAACCTCAGATCAGCACTTCCTGTTCTTCCAGTCTGTGTTTGTTCCTGAGAATGACCACAATTCCTCTCCGTCTCCAGACCAGGATTTATCTCAGACTCATTCAGCCTCCTGATGATCTCAGTTGTTTTCCATGAACAGGAAACAGGATGAAACAGAGAGAAGAGAGTTTCAGTCTCTGCAGGTTCTAGATTTGGTACTGATCCTGGATCTGATCCTGGTTCTGAATCTGGTTGGTGAATAATCCTGTTCAGACACAGAGAACACTACATTCCACCAGCTGTTTGTCTGCAGCGTCTGTCTGTGATGTCATTTCCTGTTACTCTCTGTAAACCTCAGCTTTAATCTCTTAGATTAAACTTTGTGGCACTGTTTCCTGTTTCACTTCATCACTAATGATGTTTATAATAAACTTTCATCTCATTCGTGGTCTGGTCCCCGCTGCACCAAGATGTGACAGTGTCCCCTGTCGTCATGGCGTCTCCTGTGACGACGTGGACTCCACTACGTTTCTGTTTTCAGTATCGTGGTTTTCTCACTTTCAGTGGCAGCCTAAGAACCTTGTCAACTTTCACTTCAAAAGTCTTTTCATTTCTTAGTCTCAGTTTGTCGTGTCATTGAATGCCTCGTCATCGCCGCCACCAACCGGGCTTTTCCCCCTGAGGTTTCACCTCACCAGAAACTTGATTGTTTGTTACAAATGCTGAGAAATGTATGAACAATCTAAAATATCTAATAAAATGCAATACATGAGTTGTAGAAGATAAACTCTGTGTGTATGGGACAAGACATGGTTTGGATCTGGTGCTCTGTTTGAATCTGGATCAGCAGGTGTGGTTTCTTGATGAAGTTGTAGACCTCAGACATACTGGACTTCAGTGGACTTTGTTGACTCAGAGCTGAGATGCTCGGGTCTAGTTTTGTTCAGAAAAATAGAGAGGTGTTGGCAAGTTTGTGGTGTTTGTTCTCACTTCCTGGAGGCCGCCACCATTTCCTGATAACTAAATCTGGTCTGAGGCTGGTCATGTGACCAAGCTGTGATCCAGTTGTGTCACATGACCAGCAACATCAGCTCACATCCAGAAAGTTAAAGTGAACCATAAAATACGATTTTATTTTCAGGTGATTTACAGTTTCATCTGCAAACATACCAACATGTTCATGTTGCTGGACATCGACATGTTTACCATGTGGTGGTAAAATATGGTTACCATGGTAACACAGCATAAACATCGTAAATCTGAAGACAAACAGTTCACACCCACACTGAACTGTACCTCAACTGATCTGAGATGAAGTCTGAGATCGGGAAGAAGGAATGTAACACACACCCAGTGTGTGTGAGTGTGTGTGTGTGTGTGTATGTGTGTGTACAAGGCAAGGAGTGTAAAGACAAAACACACGTCACTGCTGCAGAGTCACAATAAAGCAGCTGTAACACCCGGAGGTGACTGATGGCAACAAATGTCACATTTATTGACAATATGATGAAACTTTAAATGCATGTCCACATTGCAAACGTCATCTGCACTGAATCTTGGGATATGTTGCTGCTGTGAAGGACCCAACTGTTGTAGCCTTTTGGGAAAGAAGCTGGATTTGTTGAATGAGCCTTATACAACCAAAGAATCAAAAAGCACTTTTACCTCATCTTTGTTGAAGAACGGTCGTTCTCCCACATTCAGGAACATGTGAAAACTGCCAGAAATTCTAAACATCTTCTTCTCCCAGCAACAATGTTTTTATTCTTTTATCAAAAATTTGTTGAAATGAACTGATGTTAAATGTTCGTGATGTTGTCTTGTGTAGATCGCAGGCTCTTCCAACAAATTGAATTGTTGTTCATATAAAATCACATCCTGATGATAAACAGAGGACATTGCAGACATCAGTTAGATCTCTGATTCAGATCAGTTTGCACCTCTCATGCAGGATGATGATGATGATGATGTGAGCGTGCTCACTGATGGCGGTGGCAGCAGCGTGATGACCTGTGTGTGAGTGTGTGATGATGCCGATCGGGTTGTGTGTCTCAGGAATAGCAGCTTTATTTTTAGACAAGTGTTAACAGCCGCTCAGTATGTTACAGCTATTTCTGTCCGGAGGTGGCGAGGAAGCAGTGAGGAGGCTGAGGCCTGCGTCAGGTCGCCGTGACAACAGATGGAGCTCGGCGATTGGAGCGGTTGGCGGGAGCCTGGAGCAGTGATGCGTTACGTAGGGAGATCCTGCTGCTGCGTCACTGACCATGTATGGTGATGTACAGAGGGGTGAGTCAGAGAGGAGGAGGAGGAGGAGGACGAGCAGCCATGAGAGGAAAAGGTAAAAATAAAGATAAACTGTGCATCTTCACATTTCTGTTTCTGAGGATTTTATTTGAATCTTCTCCAGCATTTTTAGCAGCTGCCACAGCGTGATGTCATCGCAGCAAATTTCATGTTGACCTTTGACCCACTGACATGTTATCATGGTGCGAGATGATTAGAGGAGAAGCTTGCAAACAGGTTGAGTTTTAGCTGAAGTTAGGCAGAATAACTAAATGAGCTAAGCTGGTAAAGTTTGTTAAGTTATTGGACTGGCATGGATCCATGTCGCCATGCTACTCAGCTAATTTATAACTATTACCTTAGCCACCTGTGATGTATATGACAGATGAATCGCTACTTCAGCTAATTTGTTACTCAACTTAGCTGACTTCAGCTACTTAGCTATTGAGGATTGAGATGCAGCAAATGTTTAAATGTGGATTAATAGCCTGAAAATAATCCCAAACAAAATTAGTGCTTCTATCTGTTTATCTAGGGTGTGACAATCCATTGATATCAATCAGTATCAATTATTATATTATTAGTGTTATTTTAAGTGAAAACATGGATCCAGGTCATCATGTTTTAGTCTCTGAATCTGAAAATTCTGCTTCATGTGTAACAGTGAAATTTGTTGTAGCTTCAGGATCAAAGTTAGCTTGGTGGCTAAACATCTGAACAGGTCGGGTTGTGAGCCAGGTCACATGTCACTCTGTGGCGTTGGCATGTTTATTGTGTTTGCTTCACATTAACAGGTTTAAACCTCTGATCTAATCCGAATCCACATTAAACTTGTTCCTTGTTGCTCCAGGACTCAGAACCAGATCCAGATCCAGAGAGGTCTGGGTTTGTGCCATGGTGTGAACGTGGTGGCAGCTGCAAACGCTGTGATAAACTTGGAGCAGCAACAGCAGTGAGATGGAGGCAGAGAACAGGCGGTGTTTTCTTTCTGCAGAGCAGCTAAAAATATCTGCGCGCTTATTTTTAGATCAGCTGAGGCTAAATTTACAGCGCCGGGCGTCTCCCCGCCTGTCCCACCGCAGAGACAACCCCCTCCCCTCCCACTCCCACAGCCACCACTGCCGCCGGGAGCCAAACCAGAGCAGAGGCCAGAGAGTTTACAGCAGGACGACTAAACCAAGGAAAATGGGTCAAAGACGAGTAGACAAAAAAATCTTTCAGTTGTTTTCAGCCGTCTGCGTCCAAGACGATGGAAAGTTTCACATATTTTTTCTGCAGAAACCAGACGCTGATTTTTTAAAAATGCCGCCCACATCATGACATGGTTGAGTCACACAGTCGATGAAGACAAAAGGCGACGTGGAGATCTGCTTCTCTGTCACGTCTCTGCTGAGATTTTAAATAAAGTTTGTGTGGTTCAGTCGACGTCGCTGATTCAACATTAAAGCACAAACCGTCTTTGTCTCTCGTGTGTCTCCCACCAATCAGAGCGTGGCTCGCCACCATCACAGAGCCTCCTTTCTCTGTGAGCACGAGCCCACAATTACAGACCATGTGCTGAGGTGAACCCCCCCACCCACCGCCACAGTGACCCCACCCACACAAACCGCACTTTGATGTAAAACCAAATGCCCCCCCCAACCCCTCACTACTGCTGTACCACAGCAGGAGCAGTGAGGGGGGGACCAAAGTCCAGACCTGCTGCAGTAAAAACCTGGAAATTCCTGGAAATACAACAAAACTGTCAAAGCACATTACACAACAAACATCTGGAACATCTGTTCACACTCAGATTAAACCTAACGAATCACTGACACATTAAAGTCTGTTTTAATTTGTGTTAAATGAATCATCAATGATATGAAAACAGCATTTAACTTTCATTTGATCACAGATGAATCTTAAGTCTCCTTAGATGTTTGTGAAAGATGCCGAACAATTAGCCTCAGTTCCTGTAAATTACAGAAGACATTGCACATTCAGTTAAAAGTTGAAACGCAGGTCATGTTGGAAATGCAGCAGTGAGCTATTAGCTGACTTTAGCTTCAGTTAGCTAATAGCTGCTAACATAATGGACAACTTTTGCATCTAGTTGCCATCTCTGATGTATGTGGCTAACAAATTACTGGCTACTTCAGCTAACTTCTTTGCTGAGAAAATTAGCAACATTAGTGCTAAATTCTGTTAGCCAACAGAACTGTATCTACCTCAGCCCAACATGGACGCAGTATTAGAGTCTTTCTCACCACTAAACAAGGACAAAGTTTTCAATATTATCCAGAAAAGCCGAGCAACCATATGTGCCTTAGACCCTATACGATCCAATCTTTTTCAGTCCATTACACCTGCTATCCTACCTGAGCTCACACATATTATTAACTCATCACTGCTCCCTTTCATGTCAAAAGTTCTCAAGAAAGTGGTGTTCAAGCAAATTAATGTTTTTTTTTTTTTTAAATCTCAGAACAGTCTATTAGATCCAAAGAAATCTGGTTTTAAATGTGACCACTCTACTGAGAGTGCTGTCCTGTCAGTAGTGGAGGCACTGAAAGTGGCTAAGGCCTCTGCCCTGTCATCAAGTTTTGATTTTACTCAATCTTTCAGCAGCATTTGACACAGCCAATGATAGCATCCTGTTGTTCACTCTATCAGGACTAGGAATTTCAGGACTGGCCTTGAAATGGTTTACTTCCTACCTGGAGGGTTGGACTTTTAGTGTCTCTTGGCAAGGGCGGCTGTCAAAAACTCACAAGCTGACAACTGGTGTACCCCAGGGATCAGTTCTTGGCCCCCTCCTTTCCTCCATTTATATCACCTCACTAGGTAAGGTAACACACAATTGTATCTGTCTTTCCCCCCAGAAGATTCCACAATTTCTGCCAGGATTTCTGCATGTCTGCATGACATTTTGGTATGGATGAAAGATCGCCACTTGCAGCTAAAGCTTGATAAAACCAAGCTATTGATATTCCCAGCCAAACCAGCTATTACCCATCAGATCAATAATCAGTCTCTCTCATTCGTTCTCTTCCGAAGTTCTACTGTGCTGAACAACTGAATAGTTGGCCTAACATTCTCCGATCATATCACTGCAATCACCAAGTCATGCAGATTCACACTTTACAATGTCAGGAAGATCAGACCTTACCTTACACAGTATTCAACACAACTGCTCATCCAAACTATGGTCCTTGACTGCTGTAACTCTGCTGTAATTGGTCTCCCTGCATGTTCTATTAGACCATTGCAGATGATCCAGAACCAACCCTGACCTGCCTTATTTTTCTAGAGCCTAAGACAACACATGTAACACCTATGTTAATTTCACTGCACTGACTCCCCATTGAAGCCAGAATCAAATTTAAAACCCTGACCCTGGCCTATAGGGTTCTCACTGGTTCAGCACCCACTTACCTCAATGAGTTAATCCAGCCATTCACCCCCTGTAAGGCCACTGCGTTCCTCAAATGAAAGACTTTTGTGCCGAGCCAACATAACCACCAGGTCTCAATCCAGACTTGTTCCTACTGCCTCAGTGGCAGAACGAGATGCAGAATGCCGTTCACTCAGCCACCAGTCTGGACTCTTTTAAAAAAAAACATCTTAAAACACGTGTGTTCTCTTGTTTAAACTAACCTAGCTTAATGCAGTGTATTTCTTTCTTTCTCTCTTTCTTTTTTTTTTTACTTTTACTAAACTAAACTAAACTAAACTAAACTAAACTAAACTAAACTAAACTAAACTAAACTTGTCTACATTAGCTAACTTAACTGTTTACCTTAGTTAACTTTGATTCTTTAGATAGTTTAGAGTAGGCTATTCTATTCTATTCTATATTATAACTTAATATATATATATATATATATATATATATATATATATTAAAACTTAACTTATGTACCCACCTAAGTTCATTTTGCGAATTTACATACCTTGTGTAACCAAGCTGTGTCAGCTAACTTAGCATATGACTAAGTTCACATGACTTCAACTTCATAACTGAAGCTCATTAAAGCATTTTAACCAAAAAACTTAATGCTTAGAAAGAAAAATCACGATCCAATCTAATGCTAACATGAGAGTTAGTGTGGTTGCTGTTTGATTGTGAGACATTAGTGTTAACTGTAGCTAAAGTTTGTATGTAAAGCCTCTTCACTGAAAAACAATAATGCTAAGTTGTAACACTGCAGGTAAATGATTTAGTGCTGAGGAGGTGGGGCTTAACCAAAAGTTCATCACAGCTTCACTTGTCTGAGTGGACCTGGATTGTGTGCCTACAAGTGGATGTTCCTGCATATTATTTATGTAGGTTTTAAATAAGAGAGTGAGAGTGGAGCCTTCTGCTTCTCCACATTTACTCAAAACTGTAACGTTCTTCATATTAACTGACATGGCAAACAGTGTAGAGCAACAGAGTAACTGACGTCTGAAGAGCACTTTGCTGGAGTGATGGCAGCTCAATGAGTTGCAGTCAGGTAACAACAGGTAACAACCGTCCTCAGGCTGCTTCAGCCCAGTATGACGCTGATTTGCATGTAACCTGCTGAGAAGGGAGGAGGCTGTTCTGGTCTCTATGTGTTTTTGTCCCTGCAGGTTTCAAACAACTAACAGCTGAGATTTGCATAACGAAAGAGAAAAGAAGCACATGGCTAGAACTTGAAATGGAAACTGAGACCAGACACAAGACCAGGACCAGCCGACTAATCGGCGAAGGAGTTGACACGTGTATGTGTTTGAGCACACTTGTGTGTGTGTGTGTGTGCGCGTACCATATTAGTGCCTCTCACCTGTTGCCCGGCTGCACTGTTATAACAGGAAAAAATGACTCCTTCAAAATAAAAGCTCATTATTCACTTGGCGCTACGTCCTAATTGGCTGGTTTAATGTTCAATTACTTCCTGCTCTTCAGGAGCTTCTCTCCTACACGCACACACACACACACACACACACACATACCAGATGTATCACATGACATGTCCTTCTTCTCTAATCATGACAACCACTTTGTTTGTTGTATTTATGTAAATACAGAGATGATGATGGTGGTGGTGGTGGTGGTGGTAGTGGAGGTAAAGACATTAGTCTCTCTACAGGGGGTTCAGGTAGTGTTAGCATTAGCATGATGTCACGTTGTTTCCTTCTTTCATATTCACATCTGCTGCTCTGATCACAGCTGGAGCTCATCAATAACTGTGATTGACTCTGTGATCAGCTGAGGGGGCTGGAGGAAAGGGGGTAACATCAGTCACATGACCCACACACACACACACACACACACACAACACACACACACACACACACACACACACACACACACACACACACACACACACACACACACACACACACACACACACACACACACACACACACACACACACACACACAGTGTTAGTATTTATAACTTTAAATTAATTGCTTATTATTATTGTGATCATAAATTGAACATTAACTGATAAACTATTGACCTGATGATGTTTACCAATATTCAATCAATATTTTATTGGTAATAATATTTATTGGTAATATCATTCAGTAATAAGTTTCTTATATAAACAAAAGGAGAAATTAATAAAGTGACTTTCCATTATGCAATGAGCTCAGCTGACTGTAGCTTCTTGCTGTGACCGCTTAAAACATGATAGGTCACATGACACTATCTGATAGTGAAGATTCTTCATGTGAGAGACATGAGCTACAGTGTGACTGGATCAAGACCAGGACAGGCAACCAGGACCAGGTCTAGTAAAATGTGTGTGCAGTAAAAGACATGTCCTCCTCCCCACAGCGACATGAGTCACAGCCTGGAGAACATCCTGCACACACACACAGACACACACAGCTGATGCCAGGTGTTGCTTGGGGTCAGAGTCATGTAGAGCTGCAGGTAAACAATAAGAGCATGCAGTTAGCACGCTAACAGCTGAGTCATCAGGTAAATATCAAGTAGGTGTGTGCGTGTGTCAGCTAACAGACAGGTTGAAAAACACACTCACAGAAGGACTGTACTAGACTCTAATGGACTCTGATGGACTGTCCTGGACCTGTTCCTGAGCACAGAGTCTATGTTTGTGTTTGTGGAGGAAAAAAACTCAGTGATTTTACTTTCTGTTTCTATAAATACTCTCTTTCTCTCTCTGTCTTTTTCTCTCTCCCTCTGTGTGTGTGTGTGTGTGTGTGAACATTAAACCTGGACCTGGATCCTGGTCTTTGCAGCTGGATCAGGTCAGTCCTGAACTTTTGGTTCTGATTAAGGTGACGGATGAGAATCAATAGCCTCCCACCTGCTTATGAGCAAACAAACAAACAAATCATGCTGTGTTCAGATGATTCTGGTTCTGGACCTAGATCTGATAGATCTGAATCTGATGGATCTGGATCCAGGTCTCTCAGGGACCAGTTATTATCTGTGACAAACTCAGTGACTGATCAGTGTCTGAAGCCCAGGGGCTGAGGTGGGGGGGCGATGTGGTGGGTGGGGCACGTGTCAGGAACCACTTGTTGTGGTTTAACTCTGCCACAATAAAAGCTCAGTTACTGAGACTTTCATCACTGACTCACTCCCACTCCCACAGCTGCAGGAAATTAGAGGCTGATAAGAAGAAGTTCTTAGTTTCTGTGATCTAGTTCTGAGTCTTGACTCACATCAGAGACTTAGTCCCAGCTCTGGTCCTTATCCATGTTTTTGTCCGATACTACTCCTTGTCCTGGACTCGGGCTTGGTGCTGGTCTTGGTCATGAGGCTGGATCTGTAATCCTGTCCTGGTCCTAGTTCTGGTCAAGGTCCTTGTTTTGGTCCTTGTCTTGGACCCAGTCTTGGTTCTGGTTCTGTCTTTTTGTACTGATGCTTGTCCTAGAGCTGGTCCCATTCCTGATACTGGTTCTAGTTCTGGTCCTGATCTTGATGAATACAATAACAGCTCATCTTTATTTCAGCAGATCTCCACAGAGTGTCCTCATCCAGTAGTCCTGATCCTGATCCTTCAGACCCTGAGGAATCAAAGATCACATGTAACTTTCTGTCTAAGGTCACATGTGACTGGTTAAAACAGGTTAATTCCTACACATGCTATCACACTAACATGCTACATGCTAACATGTTACCTTTGTAACACCTCAACAGATGTGTTAGCAACAAAGCTAGATGCTAGTACATTTGGTTCTGATCTGTCCTACACTTGTGGTACTGCACGTAAAAAGAGAGACCTTCAAAATTAAAGGCACACACACCTGCAAAGAACATTTGTTTCTTCTCTCTGGAAATAATTAATAATAATCTGGCTAATGCTAGCTCATGTTAGCCAAAGCTGGCTAACATCTGCTAACATCAGCCACCATGAAGACTAATAACTAATGTTTATAGTAACTAACAGCAGCTATCATTAGCTTCAATAATTTATTAAAATCCCTATGCTTCCATTGGCTATTAGCTACGTAACGTTAACTAATGTTAGCTACACAATGCTGCTTCTTAGCTAATGTAGCAGGTGGAGAATGATCCACTAGTTGTGACTGAAGAACATAAAGTCATGGGTCTGAGGTCACATGCTCATGTGGTGGTGGGTTGTAGAGTGGACGCAGCAGCCATGCTAAGCAACTCAACTGTTTGTTTATTTATGCACGTGTGTGTGTGACTACCTGTTGTGTCTGTCCACTCTGGCTTTTCCCTCTGACTCACTCACCTTGTCTGGATCTCTGGACTCTTTTAGTTTGAAAATAAGATGTAGAGACGTGAGACCAGCAGAAGTGAAGGTGAAAACTGAACAACAGCTGTTTCAGAAGGATTAATTACATTATCATTTATTATAACTTATTATAAGTAACTTACTATAAGTAACTTTGTCATGCCTATAAATGTATCTTTAAGGAAACACGTATACATAAAGTCTTTAAAATGTGATTGAAGTGCAGGGAGAAGCTACATTCAGACGCCACTTTAGTAGCCATTTCAGCTAACTCAACTAATTTAGATAACTAAACTTAACTAATTTTGTTACCTCACTCTTCCTAACTTAGCTCTTTCTATAATACCCTAGCCAAATTTGTTACATTAGTAGTTCAGCTAACTTAGCTACATCACACAACCTAGCCACTTAAGCTAACTTGGCTATGTTAGTTAACTTAGCTTACTTAGCCAGCTCAAATCATCGTTTTACCTTTGTTACTTAAGCTAAACTAGCTACTACCTTAACTAACATAGCTAATTCAGCTACCATAGATAACTTTTATCTTTGTTCAGTTCAGTTGACAGCTCGTCTCCACTTTCACAATAAAAGCCTTCACTTTTCATAGGTTCTGTTATCAGTTTCATTCCAGTTTTATTGAACCACCAGGAATCAATCTATCATTTAACATAAGCTGTGTTTTTAATGAGCAAACTGCTTCAAGTGTGACTCATCAGTGTTTCTTTGGTTTCAGGCTTTAAATCCTGTCTGTTGTCCTCCGCAGGGAGGAAGACATAGGTGCAGGGTGGAGGAAGAGGAGGACAGAGATAAAGAATGACAGGAATGAGGAGTTTGTGTCTTGATGCAAATGAAATGCAAACAAGCATGCAAATGAGCAGATTAATGAGCTGCAGAGACAAGTTGTACCAGGACTCAATCAGAGTGGTGGTGGGTAGCTCCGCCCATCTCTGTCTGCAGCCATGTGGTAACAGAGTGAGACACTGGTCAGGAGGAGACCACACACTGTACAGACAGTGAGTCAGACATGTCCTCACCAACCGACCTCCGATGTATCTGTCCGTATGGATTGTGTCTCCCTGTGCCCGGCTGCAGACGTTTTCCATAAATGGTTGGAACATGGTGAGGGTGGTTAGTGGCAGAGAGATGAGCAGCTAGAGGCCGAAGAACGGTTTTCTGGGTGTTTCCTCTGGAAAACATTCCTGAGTCTGAGCAGCAGCAGAGGAATGTTAGGAACGTACACACACACACACACACACACACACACACACACATCTGTGTGTGTGTGTGTGTGTGTGTATCTCAACCTGAGGCTCAGGGTCCAGCGACATTACAAATGATGTTTGTTGTTTTCAGTCTGTTTCATTGTGGACGTTTCAACAGGAAGTTGTGATTGATAACTACCAGTCAGATTGTGTATTGGTTTATGTGGAGTCACATGTGGAAACATGTAAATGTTATTTATTCAAGGAAAGCTTTTACTTTGAAAGGTTGGTGGCTGCTAACCGCCTAACCACATCTTGTCCTGCAGGAAGCGCTGATAGTTAAGAGGCAAGCTGTTAGCAGTTAGTAGTTTATTCTACTGTCAAACTATAACCTCTATTCATAATTGACCTGGTATCAGATCTGACTCACTGAGGCCTGATCTAGGACTTTAGACTCAGACCAGGCCCCTGCCTCAGGGCAGTTAATCTGTTGTTGCCTCTCACCTCTCCCCCCTCTACCTTTGACCTTATTTCCAATTCATATTAGCGTCTTCACACAGATCAGGTGTTTTCAGGTCAGTCAACACTGAAGAGCAAAGTGAAATGTGAAGTTTGAAAAAAATCTAATAAAGAATCTAAAGTAACATTTAAAAGTATAAATCCATCTGTGATATCATGATGATCATCAATGATGATCAACAGAAATGTGTCTCTGTCTTGTCTTCCTCTGAGTTTTGTGTCGTGAGCATCGTCGTGACTCAGTCTGTGACCTCTGACCTCTGACCTGTCAGGAGGGTAACGCTTCTTCCAGCTGACCCCCATCCACCCCACCACCACCTACCCTCAGGGTCAACAGCTGGAGACACTCACACCTCAAGTCCTTCGAGAAACTGCAAACACAGAGGTGTCGATCATCTGTTCCTCTGAGGTCAGAGATGAAGTTCAGCTGAGGAGGAGTTACAGACCTGGTCCTAATCCTGGTCCTGGTCTTGTCTCTGTTTCATCAGTCTGAGGTCACTGGATCGACAGCAGTTTATTTCCCATGATGCCCTGCTCATTTACCAGCTGACAGGTCAGGTCTGTCTCTGAGCGTTAAATGGCGACAGGTGAGCAGCAACCGCTTGGCATGCTGGGAGTCCCACGGTCATGACCTCTCAAGACCACAGGCGACACCTCAGTGCTCAAGTAAATGTACTTAGTTACTTTGCAGCTGCTGATAAATAACCCACGCTGCAGCTGCTGACGAAGTCCACTGCTCCTCCTTTGTCTGGGATCAGACACCAGAACCTGGACCTGGACCAGAATCAGACCAATAAACTGGCAGCAGACACTATTTATGTGTGTGTGTCTGAGATATAAATGAACACTGTGTTTGTGTAAAGACACAGGAACCAGACGTCTGGACCGAGTCTGGACCTAGTCTGAAGTTGATCAGGTCTGAGTCAGAGTCTGTGTGTGAGTTCACTGAGCAGACTGATGAAACCAGGTTGAGTCACACCGTGTGTGTGTATGTGTTTGTAACATCATATTTCTGGATAAGATGTTTTGTGTTGAAACACAATCTACATATTTTCTTCTTCCCACTGTGCGACACGCCTCATCATGCTTTCACAACGTGTCTGTGTGTGTGTGTGTTGCGTGTATAAAGAGTGTGAGTCAGCTGTGAACCCTGCAGCTGCTTCAGCTCTGCACATGCAAACAGTTTCCCAACTCACGGTCTACAACCTTCAAAGGAACCTGTCTCTTAGCTACTTTTGCTAACTCAGCTAATTTAGATTCTTTAGCCAGAGCAAAAAACCTTGGAGTGAGATTGTGTATGTTCATGTGTTCGTGTGTGATCAGAAGATCAGAGAACAGGCAAATGTGTGCAAAAGCAAGAAAATTTGATACTTGAACTTTTCAAGAACATAGTGGTAGCTTGCCATATGTCAAGGTGTGCTGACACTGAAACCGGTCCATTGTGTTAACACACATTGCTCCTATTAGCTTAACTAGTAAGTAGATGTGCTCTAAAACCAGAGGTCTGGGTTTGTGTGTGCTACTACGATGTCATTTTTTTAAAGGAAGGAACAGTCATGCTTCCATCCTTTTTGTGCCTGTTCAGCTGAGAACAAGGCAAGGCATGTCTAGATCAGACTGTAGATAGACAGATTTTTTTCCAGCATGAGAAATGGGAGGTGTGGCATGAGAGCATCTGAAGGCGGTAAAAAATGTGTGTCTCACACTCATTGCTTGAGAGTTGGCAGCCCTGAGCCTTAGCTCAAGTAGCCACCTCAGCTAACTTAACTACTTTAACTAACTTTGCTACATTAGTTAGTTTTGTGAAACGTTTTTTTTTTTTTTTTATCTTTGTTAACCTTTAATAGTTTTATTATTTTACATGATTTAGTTATTTCTGCTAACTTCATGACTCTGGAAGCTGGATTTGTTGAAGCAGCCTTCGAAATGAGACAGGTGAGTCTCCATCTGTGACATATACTACCAACAGAGCTATGTGTACAAGTGAAACAAAAAATGTAATCAATCCTAAATAAAACATGATGCAGTAGAGTCCTGGTCCAGACTCTGATTCAGGATGTGATGAGCTGTGGTCGCAGCCCCTCCCAGCAGCAGCAGGGTTTGGGGGTCTGTGGTAACCGTGGTTTGGTCTGGGTCTGTAGGGTGGGGTTGGGGAAGCTGCACGTGGGGGTGTGTCAGGGTGGGGTGAGGGTCCTGTGGTGGCGGTTGGGGTCCTGTTGGGGTCTATATTTAGCCCTGCACCCCCATGTAAAACCCAAAGAAAACACAAAGAAGCAGTGAACTGTGGTAAAGCAGAGGGTGGAGTAGACAGATGGAGGTCATGGGGGTGGGGGTCCCCATGTCCTGGACCCTGAGCAGCAGTGAGATGGGAGGATAGGAGGGGTTTCAGGTGTGTTATTGAGTGCAGGTTGAATGGGGGCGGGGCTCTGACTGAAACCAGAGCCTGGTCTCGCGGTGAGGTCCAGCTGGAGAGGATAGACTCACCTGCTAACAACCGTTAGCCTACAGAGGCCAGGTGGGCTAACTGTCTTGCAGTCTTAATTTTTATTTTATTTCTAAGATTTGGATACATTTTAGTTGCTTGTTTCTGAAAACGTAGAGCTTACATTAGTAGTATTTACTCAAAATCATTAGCTAATACAACTTGAGTAGTTTACCTTCATGTGGTGTAAAAACTTAAACGGGTGAATTTACAAATAAAGTAGTGTTTGTGTTTACAGTGTAGCTACTAGCTAACTTCGTAACCTTAGTCTCAGCTATCTTAGCAACTTGGCTAATATAGCTTAAATAAAATAATTAAGCTTATTTAATCACCTCACCAGAAGAACTGCTAGCTCCTATAGCTAACTTTGCTAATTACTTGATACCTTAGCTAACTCTGTTACTAAAGTAGTTAAGTTCTTTCAGCTAACCTAGCTAATTTAGATACCCCAGCTTGGATACCAATGTCAGCTGCTAATAATTCATTTAACTAACTTGCCTACTTAGCTTATTCATGCTAAGCTAACTATTTTCGAAACTTTAGCTAACTTTGTTACCTTAACTACGTCAGCTAAATTAGCTTGTGTACATAACTTAGCATATTTAACCATAACAGCAGACACATTACTAGCTACTAAAGCTAACTTAGCTGATTCTGTGATACCTTAACTCATTTAGCCAACTTACATTACGAGTCCAACCCAATTACCCAGAGTTTACTGCTCTGGATTGAAGTTACTTAATTATAACTTCAATCATTACATTACTTAATTAGGAAATATTTAAGAGTTTAAATCTTTTGATTATTTTAGTTACTGTTCCAGACAATGCACATACAAACAGTGAGTAACAGGGAGTTATACCTGCAGGCTGCACACACACACACACACACACACACACACACACACACACACACACACACACACACACACACACACACACACACACACACACACACACACACACACACACACACACTTTAAAAGTAAAATAATCCACAAATCAAACTGAGTCAAAGACAAAGTGACAGTTTGCCAGTTTGCCTGAGGCATTCCTGTTATTTTGTCCACCCCTGCGTTAGTGTGTGTTTTCAGGGAGGAGGCTACTGCTAATGCTAGTGCTAATTCAAACAGCAGCAGGATGCCTGCAGGCCACACACACAAACACGCACATGCCATCGTTAGCATGTTAGCATAACCTGCGTCAGTTAATATTGACACTTATTTTTAGCTCCTGTGAACAGAGAACAGACGTTGCTGCTATTTTTAAACTGTGACCACGTCAGTATGTTTACAGGTGGAGCGGCATGAAGCCGCGCCCCCTTCTCTCATTGTCCCACAGGAAAATAAATGTCCCAACAGCTCATCGACTGTCACAGTGACGTGTCCTCGGGTGTCAACAGCTGAGTGACGTCTCAGCTGACGCACCTGTCTACAGGTGAACACACACAGGTAAGGTGGTGTGGCCAGTGTAGGATAATGTTGATGTTTGTGTAAAACACATCATGTCTAGTTAGCTGTCACACCTAGCTCGAGATCGTTTAACTAGTGCGTCATTGCATTAAACCACCACTGGCGTAAAAGCTCGTTTTTCATCGGTTC
Organism: Polydactylus sextarius; assembly: GCA_016801845.1. NCBI lineage: Eukaryota > Metazoa > Chordata > Actinopteri > Polynemidae > Polydactylus > Polydactylus sextarius. Next base: position 5,274,539 of record CM028910.1, read on the forward strand.
CCGAGTTTTCAAGATCGGGAAGAGTAGAGAATAGGCAGGTTGGCCAGACTGACTTGAATGCAAGATTCTATGTAGCGTCACAGGCAGTATGAGCGGGCCCAGGCTACATCGAGGGCTAACCTCGTACACTTTATGACAGAGACACAGTGAGACAATGCTGTGAATGCTGAGCCAAGGACGCCGGTGTCTGTCTCTGTCGTCCATGTAAAAAATGAAAAGTGATAAAGTGTAAAACCTCCAGCTCATTGTTTAAACACAGGCGTCATCATTGGATTGTCTGTGTCGCAGCATTTGGACAATAAGGACTGAGGAGGACAGGAAGTGTCCACTGTTTCCAGGACAAAGGAGCATTGTGGCAGCCTAGATGTGGCGGCAGGAGGGTCCACTCTGAGCTCACACTAGCACAAATACAGGAAGACATTAAAATGGAACTGAGGACTGAACTGGGACAGTTTAGTCTCTCACCAGTGTCCTCTCACACCTAGACAACCTGAAAGTCACATTACCTTAACACCAACTTCTCACATGATAGATGTTTTTGTGCAGCTTCCTTCAGAGGACACAGTCTGAACCATAAAATGAGATGTTCTGTCTTACAGAAAATCTTAACATCCTTTATGTGTTTATGTTACAGGCTACTCCTGTTGCCAGCAACAACAACAGCTGCTAAAAGTTTCTCTGTTACAGAAAGAATTCAGCTTCATTTTACATGTTGCAGATGAATTAATTCAGTCTAATTCAGTCCATTTAAAAATGTGCTCCTCCTACTACCGTGGCCATGTGACCTTTAGCTTTAACTAAATGTCTACATGACAAATGTCACCTTTGCTGCAATGAATCTTGGGATATGTTGGACTGTAAAGGATCCAACTGTTGCAGTTTTCACATCTCAGGAAAAGAAACTGGATTTGTTGAAAGAGCCTTTGAAATAAGACCAACTAGTCTCCACCTGTGATGTAGACGACTGATGAGTTACTAACTACTTCAGTTAACTTGGCTTGCTTAGATACCATAGCTAACTTTAATGCCTTCGGTAATTTAGCCATTTCAGCTGACATTTAATTTAGCTTATTTAGACACATCAAATAAACAAAGCTAATTTTGTGAAACTTTAACTAAATTCACTACTTTACCTACCTGGGTTATTTAGCTATTTCAGCTATCTTTGCTTATTTAGACAGCTTATTTAACCACCTCAGTAGATTTAGTTATTAGAATCGAATATAATTCATTTTATAAATACTTTTCTCTTTGCACACTAAACTTTTTATCTCAAGTATTTGAGGACAAAGGCAAAGCTTTAATTCTTCTCTACTGGCAGAAGGTCTCATGGTATCCTCCAAGCCACCTGTACATGTAAAAATGTATAGTGACAATAAACTGCATTCTATTCTGTTCTATTCTATTACAGCTACTTCAGTTAAGCATCCCAATTTAGATACCTTTAGATATCTTATTTATCCACCACAGCAGATAATAAGCCACTAGACAACAACTACAACTAATTTGGCTGCATTAGCTGTAGAGCTTAGGTAATTATTGTAAGTAATGTAGCTTAGATAATTTTATTTCCTTAGGTAATTTATCTGTATCAGTTAATATGTTTATTTCAGCTCACTTGGTTAATTTAGCAACCTAAGCCAACTTGTAACAACAGGAAGTACTTTCATTATGAAAACGATTTATCCAGCTCTCAAACTGACTCAGCTGATCTTCAAACCTGAACAACAAGCTGCTTTTCTGTGATCATGTCTGAGTCTGATCAGATTATTCAGCTTCTCCAACATTTAACAAAGGTTATGAAATGTCAACAATAAAACAATATGTTGGAAAGGTCATACATTTTTCACTAGTAACTGAGGGTTTTTCCATTTTTCTAAGTTTCTAATCTAATCTCCAAATATGGAAACACAGGTGTGTGTGTGTGTGTGTGTGTGTGTGTGTGTGTGTGTGTCAGGAATGTGAGGAATGACTGCTCAGGATTCTCTGGAACCAGGACTTCCCCGAACCCTCTCTCTCTCTATCGCTGTGTTTCCATGTGTGTGTAACCTCTCTCATCCACTCTGACTCATAACAAGCTGCAGTTTCAGACGGATCAACGTCCTGCTGCTGGAAAAACTGAAATGCAACACAACAACTGAAGAGCAACAAACTCCATATATGGGTGAGCAGAATGATGTCACTGTCTGGGAAAAACTGGCAGCCAATCAGGGCAGAGCAGACACATAAACAGAGGCTGGGACGGGACGTCAGCTGGAGCAGGTTCAAACCAAATCTGACAAAAACAAGACACACCACAGCAAACTTTCCTCCAGCCCCTCCTCCCCCTGTCTGAAACTCCAACCTGACGACGGTTTGTCCTGGAAAACCATCGTGTCATTTCACAGGAATCTGCTTGCAGTTAAAACGAGTTCTGCAGGAAGACACGACCCCCAGAGACGACTCCCACCCTCTGACTGTAAACCCATAGCATAGTTATTATAAACCTGTTAATGGTCAAATAAACTCTGATCTGAACCAGTAACTTTAGAGCAGACTTTAAACAGAGGATTTTATTTTGCAGGGGGCCAGGTCATGTAAAAGGTCAGAAAAGTTAATTTTGTTACTGAGCTAATTCACTTCAGCTAACTTAGTCACCTCAGCTTGCATAACTTGTGTTGTGAGGATCCCTTGATTTGGGACAAAGCTACAGAAAATTTTCAGGCCGTTGCACAGAGATATTCCTGTTCTGATGCAACAAGCTGCAAAGCTATTTACCTGTGGCATCATGAGACATGTAGTGCAGCCTGGAAACGTGTAACAACTCAATCTTACTGTGCTGCACAGAGAATCATCCTTGCTGACAGAAGGAAACAAACATCTAATGACAGTTATCATGGCTGTTGATATCTGTTCTCTTTTGTCTGATTATAAATGTTTCAGTGTAAAATCATTTCAGTATCAACCAGACAATCTGATTGAACCAATGTCTGCCGACACAAACTCAACATGCATGACTTCATCTTCACAATGACTCAGTTGAACCCTGTGACACACACCTGAGACCTGCTCCACTACAATCCAGCTCCACCAAACCAGATAAGCCCACAGCCTGAACCAGCCCCACTAGTTGAGGTCAAAACAAACCAGGTAAGGTGTGAGAGGCACATTCCTCTGCACCACATTGACATTCCTCTTGTCTGTGTCTGAGCTCACACACTTTGTGTTGTTCAATATTTAATTATTATTATCTGCTGCTGTTTCATGTCCTCACACGTCATGTGGTTTAATTGAGTTCAGATGTCTGTTCACCTACACAACCACATCAGGGATCAGATGAGGATGCTGCTGCAGTACAAACACACTCACACTACATGTTTAATAAAACACAAAACAACATCTGAAAAAAAGAAAAAATATTCTCAGTAGGACAGAATTCAACATAAATGTTAACTAGAAGTTTATTAGTTAAAACAAACTTGAAAGCTGCTTGAAAGCAGCTGTTTTACTCTTTAATGGAGCAGTTAGCTAACACAAACCCAATGGTTTTAGCTGCTAGAATAAAATGCTAAGCTACACCAAACTGCTTTATTGTCTTGTTTGTAAAAATAAGCCATTAGCGTATCTGAAGCAAATTAGTTAAGCTGTTAAAAAGCTTTTTGCTAAACCCATTAAATATGTTTCAACAGCTAAATTGTACTAATTGAATAATAGTTTTTTACTAACCTGAAACAAATGGTCATTGCTAAAAATGCTGAAATGCTAAGCTATTTGAACTAGACTAAATCAAATGATTCATGTTAATAGTGCATTTAATGTTAGTTTAGCTGCTAGTAGTTAATAGTTTTGTTTGGGTATCTATTATTGTTAACAACTCATTAACACAGCTTAAACAGTTTGGTTCAAGTTAGCTGTTGAAATAACAGTGTTTATTAGCAAATGACTCATAATAAACCATGAACTAATCTGAATGAATGATCACATTACCATCCAATATTATAAATAATATTGTAAATAATAGTTCTAATAATAACTAATTATTATAAATGATAATGATAAACTTTAATCAACAGTGATGATGATGCTGTTGCTCTCCAGGGAAACATCACTGCTGTTGCTGCTGTGACGCTCAGACAAGCAGCAGCTGGTCCAGCGAGGCTCTGACATAACGAGGGGGGTGATTAGCATCACGCTCAATTAGCAACCAATCGTCTGTCTTTAGTGAACCTCAGTTTCAACTTTAACATCTGTGGTTTTAATTTTCCTGCAGACAAGCTGACCTCTTTCAGCTGAGCAGCAGATTTTATTATTTTGATTTTTCATTCTGCCATCTGTTGTTCCCACATTAGCTTCAAGTGTCCAACATGCTGATTTGTTTTTACATGACAGATATTTCAAATTACAATTGTTGTTTAATTTTATACTGGTGATGTTATATTAACTTGATAGATGACAGAAAAAAAGTTCTTTAATCTGACCTGTAGTTAAAATGTTGCACTAAATTGCTGAAAATATCTGAGCTGCTTTATTAACATGTTGAAGCATTGTCATGTTACACAGCGTCAATTCAAAAAAGATTTTAGCTGTGAAATAAATAACGTTATAAGTCTTAAGACTTATAAACAGACAGCCTACAGAGCAGCATCATGTGTCTCACTGAGACCTGTCAGTGGACAGGGGGGCTAACAAGGCTGACAAGAAGAAGGACGTGAGTATCGTGATGTTTATTAAGGAGAGATGGAGTAACCTGGAGCACATCAGTGTTACTGAGCAGCACTGCTCACAAGATTGAACTGCTCGCTGTTAGCGTTTAGCTGTTCTATATCCAGAGGAGTTCTCGCAAGTCATCGCAATAACTCGCCGTCGTCTGAGGCTACAGCTACTGTGAACTCTGTCATGTCCCAGCTGAAAACATTGCACCCACAAGCCTTCCTCATCTTCTCTGGAGACTTGCACTATTTCCTTTTTTCTTTTTTCTACAGTTTTTTATATAAACTATTTATTTATTTTCTCTTAAGTTTTTTTTATTTCCCCTTTGTGGGACTAATAAAATATATTCTATTCTATTTGTCATGTATGTGCAGTTGGAATGTGAAGTCTGAGTAGCAACAGTAACTAAAGGGGCGGGGCTTGGTGGCTGGTCGGTTGGTGTCAGTGTTATAGTAATGATCTCTCTCTCTCTCTCTGTGTGTGTGTGTGTGTGTGTGTGTGTGTGTGTGTTGGACTGTAGCCACTCGCTCTCAGTGCAGGGAAACACAATACACAGCTCCTGTGTGTGTGTGTGTGTGTGTAGTTACCACAGCAATCAGACCATGGCATCTCCCCTGGCAACAGTGTTGTTTGGGAGTCCCCTGGTCTGAGGAGGAGGAGGAGGAGGAAGGGTGTGGGGGGTATCTGAGGTGCTACTGCCGTTATTACACACACATACACACAGCCTTGTTGCTGTGCTGACTGACCAGCTTGTTATCATCCTGTAAAACCAAAACAAACTCATAAACATTTAACACACACACACACACACACACACACACACCAATACACTCATCTCCATGACAACACACAGCGACACACACACACTCACTGATGCTCACCGATCACGTTAACACGTCAGGATCATTTTAACGAGACATGTCTTTATGTTTTCACCAATGAAAACAAGGTCAGAGGTAAAAGATCACATGGCTACTGCTGAAATGTTTTTATAATCATTGTGAATCAGATTTTCTGGATTAGTTCATTTACAAATGTAATACAGGAAAGTGAGTTTGAATTAATCCCAGGTCATTTATCAATAAATGTGAGACACTGATAGCAAGATTAAACGTTCAGTCTCTACTAACCAGCCTGTTGTTAGCTACTGACAGCCTGCTAACTGCCACAGCTAGCCCCTCCAACTACAGCTGCAGACTGGAGTCCTGGTTCTGAACAGATACTAGCAGTGATCTGTACCTGTGACATAAATGGCCGGTGAGTTACTAGCTACTTCAGCTAACTTGGCTACATTAGATAATGTAGCTAGCTTTCAACTTATTTGAAAATAAGGAATGGGGGGAGGGGTCACAGGAGACCTCACAAGAGAATTGATGGCCAATTAAAATTACACATTTTCAGTTGGATAGTGACGTTTCATTGGTCGTCTAATCTGTAATTTTAATGTCAGGGTTTTTGTAATGACTCAACTGTCAAAAATAGGAACAAATTGTGTTCCGTATGTAATCAATATGGAACATGTCTTGTATCTTCCAAATACAGGACAAATCTGTATTTTACAGAATGGTTGGCAACTCTACTCTAAAAGCTTTTGTAATTAATTTATTTTAGCTAACACAGTTACTTTAGCCAACTTAGCTCATTTAACCACATCAACTGATGCAGATATTTCAGCTAATTTGGCTGTTAGTGAACTGAAATTATTTAGCACCATTTAGCTAATTTTGTGATATCTCAGCTAATTTAACTATTTCAGCTAACTGAGGTTGGACTTTGAAGGATCCAACTGTTGTAGCCTTAACTCTGGAAAAGAAGCTGGATTTGAGAAAGGAGCCTTTGAAATAAGACAGGCTAGCCTCCACCACGTATACATATAACGTTGTATTGGGACACAGTTCAACTGTCTCATCCAGAGGACATTTCCTGTCACTGCTGCTCTGTGATGTGACACAGACGTCCTGCAGATGATCGGAGGCGTCTGCACAATCAGGACGTTTCCACCTGTCACTGCCTCAGGTGGCGCCATGTGTCGATACTTGACTGTTCATCAAGTATTTTAACTTTTACCACTGTATTTTCATTTATTTTTCATTTTTTGTGAACCACAGGATTCCTGAGTTTTAGGTGAATAAATAATGTGTATCTCTACTTTTTAAGTAGTTGACAATGTAGTAGATGAAAGAAGACAGCAAAGGGTCGAATGTGAAAATTTCCAGCCTTGTGAAGCAAAATCTTTATTTGAGGTTACAATGGTGCCAGATTAACAGAGAAATGGAGCGCAGTTCGTAGTCTCTTCCTATTGTGCTTCCCTGAGCAAAGGTTTGAACACTCTTTATAGTGTTTCATGTGTATGTGTACATGTGTTATCTGGGATAACAAAACATCTTATCATTTATCAGTGTAAGCCTGATTTGTTCTCAGTAGGGATGTACAGACATTCTGCCTCCACACAATAAAGAAACTTGTCTATGTCTAAATGTTCAGAAGAGCAAACTTTTTGAAACAGTAGAGACATAACTCATCCAGAAACACCTGTGCACATCTGTATAAACTCAGTGATAAACTTCAACAGGTGAACTTGTACAGTTGAATTGCAATTGAATTAAAGGCAAAAGGTCATAAAGATGGAACATTTTCCATCTGTCTATGGTCAACATGGTCAACACAGTCTACCTGTGGATCATAGATCATTATTATAAATAAACAGTGATTCTGAATATTGAAGCTAAGATTTTCTTTTTGTTTTTTTTTCCTGAAACTTCCTGCACTGTATTTTTATATTGCATTGTTTCTTTTTATTTATTTCCAGATCAGCCTCATTTTTATTCATTATTTTTATATTTAGTCTGACTTTTATTTGATGTAACAGTGAAGCTGTTGTTGTTCATCATGTGACAGTGAAGATGTGAATCTATAAAAAAAAAAAAAAAAAAAAAGCGTCACTTTAACAAACGTGTTGTTTTGCATCGTCGCCCACGGCAATGGTTAAAGTGTCCACACTGAGACTCGTTGTCCTTAGACAGAGATGCCATCTGTTTAAAGGACACTTCAGACGGTTTCACTATCTGTATCCAGCTGCTGCTATTTTTAACATGCACACACACACACACACACACACACACACACACACATACATACACACACTGATGAGTGTCATGTGACCCTGTGACTAACATGATCACATGTTACTTCATGTCAGCGTTATGCCGAGTTTTCACTCAGACCACGTGAGGATGATTATCTCTGAACATCTCAGGCATCATCAGGTCACACTCATGCATGATGGGAAACCAGTCCTGGTCTGGGTCTTCGTCTCTGAGTCCTGGCCTGAGTCCTGGTTTTTGAAAGAACAAGGACAAAGACAAAGAGTCATGGGACCATGTGACTAATGAGATCTCATTACTGTCACACACACACACACACACACACACACTCTGTGGGGTTAACATGTGTGTCGTCAGGTCACATGACCTCGTTGTCACCAACAGTCACTTGTTGTCTTCTGCCTCAACAAAGCGTCTCACTGTGGCAGCGGCGGTGGTGGCGGGAACACGATCTCTGCAGGGTGACGCCCCCTCTGATGGCCATGACGGCAGGTGGGGGTGTGGAGGGTGGGGGGTGTCCTGTTGCTAGGTTATAGCATCACAACACTTCCACAGGTCTCAGAGTTACTCACCAATCCAGCTGTAACACATCTGTGAACGTTTTTGCTGCTCAGGAGGGAAAGTGTAAGAGTTAACTGTGATTGGCTGCTGCCAAATCAGCATGGTGATGAGCGCCATCTTCTGACAGCTCAGGTCTGACAGCAGGACAGACACTTGTACAAAATTGTCCAATTCCTTTTTAAAACCATTTTGATTGGCTGCTGAAACAAAATAGGTGCGTGGGAAATCTTGAAGGGACCAATTAAAACACAGCTTCAGGTGATGTGATCTGCAGCAGTTTTGGGAGCAATATACACAGTCATGTGTCCAGTGCTCCAGCAAGTGGAAATGTACGAGAAGTAAATGTATTCAATACATTTTAAATAAATACAATTTAAAATACATTGTTATTGCTCCGTCTCTCTCCTTTTTGTGTGTGTGTGTGTGTGTGTGTGTGTGTGTGTGTGTGTGTGTGTGTGTGTATACGTGTGTGTGTTGAATCAGCTGATAAAAATCAACACACTGTTGTTTATCTGCTGCAGCAACTGAAACACACTCCATATATGGTCCTTTCCACCTTCTGTCAGTGTGTGTGTGTGTGTGTATGTGTGATGACTCATATAGGAGAAAGCCCTGAGATGATGACATCATCGGCAACATCTGGAAACAACAGGGAAAGTGAGTGAGAGTAAAGTGACTATGTGTCTGGTTGCTCAGAGGTGATGAGTTGTTTTGAGATTGTGATTTCACACACACACACACACACACACACACACACACTGATCTGACAGCACATAACCAGATCAGTGTGTTTATTCATTTGGTGCTTAGTACTTAGACTAGTACTTATACATTGAATACTTAAGTTGTGTGTGAATGACCCTCTGTGTCTGCAGGTCTCTCTCTCTCTCACACACACACACAAAGCAGCAGTAGCAGCAGCAGCAACAGATTTCCAAGAAGTGCACACACAGTGCTAGTGGCCTGTTGAGGCTCAACAACCTGAGCATTCAGGACTCTCTCTCTGTCTCTGTGTATGTGTGTGTGTGTGTGTGTGTGTGTGTGTGTGTGTGTGTGTGTGTGTGTGAGAGAGAGAGAGAGAGAGAGAGAGAGTTTCTAGGAATTCTCTGTTTGCAGCAGCTGCTGCTTCACTTCTTTCAGCTGAAACTTGTCCTGCAGAAAAAAGCAACAACAGTAAACAGAAATAGAGCAGAGTATGTTCCTGGAAAGTTTCCTGTAACAGAAAATATTTGAGCTGTGCTTTCTTTTGTGCCTGCGTGTGATTAAAGGAAATAATATTGAGTTACCAAAACTGTAACTAACTTTAACTGTCTCTGGGAAAAGCTGAGACACACACACACACACATGCTGACCTACTGTATCACGTGTATTGTAAATGTCTGTGTGTGTGTGTGTGTGTGTGATTATTATCAGATTTTTCCTCCTCAGTTCCCAAAAAAACAGACAAAGAGGATTGGAGGGAAAAGTCAAACCTTCCAGGAACACACACACACACACACACACACACACACATCTGATTCCAGCTGTGACATAATCAGTGGCATCATCAGTGACGATGGTTTGCAGGAAAAGCAGAAACAGAACATAAGTCCTTATGTTTTTGGGAGTGAGCTACTGTTTGTGACCTGGAAAGCCTGATGGGAAAAAGCAGAGCGACCGGAGATTAGCAAGAAACAATCAGCAACAGGGATACACACACACACACACACACACACACACACATTTTGTTTTCATGCCTTGTGGCATGAAAACATTTCATTGCCTCCCTTCATTTCCTGGAGATTTTCCTGGAAACCCTAGACATCCCATTTGTTAGTACCACTTATCTAACCTTTATCTAAAGTTCCCTGCAATGTGAGTGTGCAAACAGGTGTAAGTCCCCACAATGTAGGAAAAACCAGGTACACACACACACACACACACACCATGCAGCAGTAATGAAAGCAGCTGACCACCATGTGAGAGAAAGAAACAGTTGTGTCCTATCAGCTGACTAACTGTGTGTGTGTGTGTGTGTGTCAGCTGACTACTGAAGAAACAGGAAGTGTGCTGATTGGCCGAGCTGTTCTTTGTTCTGCAAAAGAATTAAACTTTGTTTCAGTTACATGAAACTTGACTTTTCCAGTAATCCAGACTGTCAGCCCTTACAGTGCTGCCTGCAGGCTGCACACACTGAGCACTTTATTAGGAACACCTGTGTAATGAGCCAATCATGTGGCAGCAGCATAGTGTGGTGGTCAGCATGGCAGTCAGAGAGACGTTTTGGGTGTTAAGAGAAAAATTCTGCTTAAAAGTCTGCTTAACGTTATGGTAACAGACTGTTTTTTTTTTTTTTTACGTGAATCAAATCTGAAAAATCTGATTAAATCTGAACAAACTTCAATGTGGTTCACTTCTGTTGGATGTTTGTATGAAACAGTAAGTTTCCTTGCAGCTTTGCCACCAGTTTCATTCATTCACTTGTTGTTTATTGTGTTGATGGTGCTGGTTTAAAGAGTTTTCTTCTTCACATGTAATAAATCAGCGAGGTTTAATGTGTTCAGGCCATTGTTGACATGATGACGTCAACTTGCTGCCCTCCTGACATCAGCGTGTAGGTCCCCCCTGGACCAGCTGACCTTCACTGAAACCCCACCCACTGAGGCAGTGCTTGTTTTCTCTGGACTCACCAATGACATCACAGTTACTGCAACATGGAGCAAAGCTGCCATTGTTTTATAGGGAAAGCCCCTGCCTCTCTTACACACACACACACACACACACACACACAGTGTCTGACTGTTTCCATAAAAGGAAAAGTAGCTTGTGATGATGATGAATCCTCAGATCAGAGACTCATCAGATGGATCTTTTTTGTTGTTTTTGTTTCCTGCACAAAAATATAAATACATCATATACCTCTCCAAAATAAAACATACTATACCTAGTTAAATGTTCCTTGTTTAAATAAATAAATATATATATAAATAAATAGATTTAGAGAAAATTTACAGGTGACAGAGAATCAAAAAACATTTTTCCTCGTCTTTGTTGAAGAACGGTCGTCCACCCCCCACTCTGACTCCATTCCCTCCCCTTCAAAGTTGATTAGCTGTAAAGAGAAGGTCTGTCCGTGTTACAGAGACGGCGAAGTTACATTCATTTGAGTGACAGTGAAGGAGTCAATCAGTGTCAAGTACTTGCATTTCATAATGAGGTTGCCAGTTAACCTGAAAAGATGCCAAATAGGTGCAAAACCACATGTTACACAATTACTACAAATTAATTAATGCAATTTATGTGTATCAATTATTGTCCTGAATAAATTTGAATAATAAACGGACATAAAAAAAGACACAATATTATTTTACATATTATTACATTATAAAATGAATATGACGGCATTAAAATGAAATGAAAACAAAGACAAATTCTATTATTTTATTGTGTTTAATAGAGAAATAGAGGTGAAATAACAACTGTGTGTAAAAGCCTGGTTTGTTTTTATTGTTTACTATTTTCTGCAGAATGAGGTCATCGCTCAGAAACAGAGTCTGACCTCAGCCATATGATGTCACACACACACACACACACACACACACACACACACACGCACACACATGCTCAGTCAGCTGATGTGTTTACTGGAAGCTCTGAGACCTCTGGGAAATACAGAGAGAGGGTGAGCGAAGGCTGAGCTCATGTGATTGGTGAATCAGCAGCCTATGACATCACCCCCCTCCCATGCCACTACACACACACACACGATGTCTTGAGATTGGATGAAAAGTGGAGCGGGCTCAGTCGACCAATCAGAGGAGAAACTGAGGATGGAGCGAGAGGAGGATGATCACATGACCAGATCAATAAAACATGAGTCGTCTCTGACTGTTGATGTGATGAAATATCACATTATCACACTGAGAGTGTCAATTTACACATTATTACATCACTTCCTGTGTCCAGCAGGTGGCACTTTCCTGTGCATGTTGTAAGCGCATTATAGACAGACAGGTAGGTGGAGCTATGACTGTTGTTCATTTTGATTTTCAGTCTGCATCTTAGTTACAATTATTTCCTGTATTGTTCGCCACGCCATGCTGATCAGGCTGATCAAAGGTGATGTCACTGATAAACTGGAACAAATGAGACTCAGATAATTCAACATGGCTTTTATTTTCATAAGTTTTATTTTTTTTTCCCTGTCTTTATTCATCATTTATCAATGTAACAAACTGCTTTACGATAAATAAACAAATACAATCAGTTACATCTAAAACAGTGTGTTGGATCGGTATTTCCTTGAGACTAGATTCATAGGGGCCAGATCTGACCACGGTCAGGTCTGAGTCTCAGTGTTTTTCCCGTCGACTCAAGTGATCTGTCAACAAATATCTCACTGTTTGTATGTTTACAGAGAAACAACAAGTCGACACTCAGAGAGAAGGTGGTGTAAGATTACTATGAGTCAGCGCTGATCGATCTGAGACATGGATCAGTGCTAATGGAGCAAACATCGTCTTCATCATTTCATCATCATCATCATCATCATCATCATCATCATCACTATCATCACCGCACAGACACAAACCAGAATGAAGTCAAAGAACCATGGAGGAAGCCTGTTAGCATGTTAACATACTAACACATCAAATTAAATTAAACTAAACCAAACTAAACATGTTAGCATGCTAACAGGCTGAACTAAAATGTTAACATCTTAGTTCTGATATACTAAAATAAGCCAGTGATATTATGTCTGCAGCATATAACTATGTTAACAGGCTAAATGGAAACCACAAACGCTACCTCTGCATAATGTTAGCATGGTAAAACACTAAGCTAAAATATTAGCTCTGCATCACATTAACATGCTAATACACACTAAGCCAGTTACATTACATCTGCATCGTGTTAGCATAGTCCACTAGCATATTCCATTTCCTTAGCCTGGTGGCTGAGGAAGTGGACTATAGCTGTGCCCTGCTCACATGTGTGACTGGTTAAATGCAGAGGTCAAATTTTATTGTGTGCATGTGCTGTGTGCTCAGTGACAAATTGGGAATCAATAATCACTTACCTATGCATCTAAAACAGTATGTAACCATATGTAACAAGTTACACCTGCTAACATGCTAACAGGCTACAGATAAATGATGTTCATTTTCACTGTGCGGTTTCACACTGGACAACAGTGAAAATATTGCATTGTGGGGATACTTTCTGTTCACTGAGACTCAGTTCACTGTCACTCAGTCTAGACAGAAGCTGAATTTAAAAACCAGACGCTGCTGCTGCTGTGGTCTCTGGTCTCAGCTTTGCATTTTTGGCCGCCAGCAAGTCGGACTGAGCCCAGAACACAGAGACACACACGCACATACAGAGAGAGAGAGAGAGAGAGACAGTAACATACAAACTGTCTGGCCTGGGTTCAGTCTGGGGGATCCTGACCCACTGACTGTCTGGGAAAATCCTGATGGATCTTGAAAACCAGGACGAGTCACAGTGTTTCCAATGAGTTTTATTTGTTCTGCACTAAGACGTCTGAGCAGCTGCTGGTTCAGACACCACGTTCCTGGCACAGTGCTAGAATGTTAGAAGGATACTTTAATGCTGAAAACCTGAAATCTGCACCAAGCTGACATGCTAACAGGATACATTAACATAGAAATGATGTTGTTGCACAGAAATACATTTAATTAGGATGGTAATCTGGGAATTGCAGTATTTCAGCATGTTAGGTTGAGATGTAAACTTGACACAAACAGCATATACGCATGCTAAAGTGCTAAATAAAGACATGAGCATTAAACTTGCGGCATATTAGCATGTGAGCCTGTAGACCTAGACCTGGTCTGATGCGAATCTGGTTTCAGGTTCCAGTCTGTCTTGTTGTGAGGGGGATCTGGGATCTTTGGGCAGATTTAACTGACAGTTATTTATGATGATGGGGGGTGAGGAGGAGGAGAGGCAGTTCCCAGGCATCTCTCTCTCGCCCTCACTGCGACTCATGTTTTTCTCACTGTCTCTCTCAGTGTCTCTCGTCTTCTTCCTACTTTCTCACAGTCCACCCATCCACCCTTCCCTCCTCCCAACTCTCTCGTCATGTGATACTGGGCACCCTGCCACACACACACAAACACACACAGTAAAAGCTCCCGCAGGCTGTTTTGGAGTTTTTTTTTCAGGATAAAGGTAAAAAAAAACTAGCTGGGAAACAAATCACTTCACACACTCTCTCTCTCTCCCCCCCTCTCTCTCTTTCTCTCATGTTTGTTGTGTGAACATCCAACACTGAGAAGAAAAGACAAGTTTTTCTTACTGAAAATAAAACAGATTTGCAGACATAGATGTTTTTAATGTCTTGTTCTAAATCTTCTACAAAAAAGTCTCCCCCCCTCATGGTCATGTTTAACTGTTTTTTAGAAACAGTGTCTTTGACAGAAGAAAAATAAATCTGCAGACTGAAACATATCCAGACAGTCTGACTGAACATTTACTTTACATCAATATTTTCAATGAATTAACGTCACTGTGTAGAATCTGTTTTCTACAGTGAGAAAATCTTTAAAACCAACAAAGATAAGTTATATAAAAACAGCGAAATGTGGTGTGTGTGTGTGTGTGTGTGAACAGAAACATGATGATGAGGATGGAGGTCAACCTTCCTCACATCACCACATGACACTTGAACTGCATCAGCAGTCGACTCAGCTGCTTCTTTTTGTCAGTTTCGAGGAAATTCAGTTGAAGCTTCCCAAAACAGGAAGTGTAAATGAAACTGGTCTCGCTGAACTGGGGCAGGGGATAGGGAGGGGGAGGATGTAAGGGGGTGGTATAAACATTTTCCTGCAGATCAGGCATGAGCTGAAACCTGCAGGACGAGTCGAGGATCAGGACAAACCAGAGGGACAAGCTGAGGATGATTATGAGGAGACAAGAAGTGAGAGTACGGTGGCCTACAAGGGTCAGTTCACAGCTGCGCAGAGCTCAGTGTTGTCCCTCAGAGGCTGATTCATGTCTGTAAAACATAATAAACATTTAATAAAGTTATAGATCAGATGTCACAGGGATGTTAGCTCTGAGCAGACTGTGTGTGTTTGTGTGTGTCTGCAGCATGAGATTAAAACCAGGACACTGTGTTTGGTCTTGGTGGAGGTTCGTACTTGACGTGTGGTTCAGTGTTTAACACTGAGTCATAGGTTGCAGTTTGTTCTGAGGATCATTAACATCCTCAAATAGACACAAGGCTCTGCAGCCCAGACGTGGTCCTGATCCAGATTCTGCAGAGTCTGGATCCCGACCCAGACTTTGGCTCAGAGTCTGGCTTTTGCAGGATCCAATGAGCCAGAGACAGCTTCACACATCTGTCAGTAGCTGTGTGTGTGTGTGAGACCTCCTCGCTGAAGAAACAGCAGTTCAACATGCATATCACATTCTCTGGGTTTGACAAAAAATCTGCATAAAGATTCAGGTCCACATCCAGATTCTAATCCTAGTCCTGGTCACAGCTCTGCGTCTACCTGACGATGTCCTGATATTAATAACTGACGATGAAAGTACCCAAACCTCAGCTAAAGTTCACACACACTGCCGTTTCCACAGGAGCAACCAGTTCAATGTTGAAACACTTTAACAGCTATAATGCTTCATAAAGTGAATTCACCGTGGCGCCTCCTACAGGTCAGAAGACATTTCATCTGCAGATCTGATCAGACAGTGTGTTAGAGGGCCTGAGCTGAACCAGGACCAGCAAGTGGATCACCTGGGTCCAGGTCTCAGATCTTTACTCTGACTTCTCGTTTGCCGAGGAACAGATTTCAAAACAAAGCTCTGAGTGTCATCAGCTTTCACTGCAACATCCAGTCAACTGTTTACATGGATGTTTGATTTTGTATTACTAATTTCATTATTTCTGGTCAAATTTTTGTATTTGAGTAAAAAGGTTTTTAAAACTTGTGTTGGCGTCTCTGCTGTTTATCTGCAATATCTGAAACACGCTTTCCACAAATCTGTGTTTGTGTGTGTGTGTCTTTCTAGGAACCAGTTGATAACGTAACAAGTTGAAATCAGCATCAATCGCAGTCTGAGTACTGATTGTGATCATGTGACTGTCACTGTTTATTCCTTGCATCTCTGTTTTTAGAAAAGTCTGTAGAATCACAGCTGATGTTAGCGACGGAAACTAAATCGTGCTGTTGCTTCTTAGCCGATGTTAGCATTATTAACTTTAGCATCTGTTTGCAGAGGGCAAGTTGGGGACAGGTTAGCATGCAAAGGTTTGAAAACATTAGCTAACAGCATGAATATAACAGTGATGACATTTCAGTTTCATGTCTCAGACAGGAAGATGTCACAATATGGAGGTCAAAGGTCACTGCACACAAACATAGGACAGGTTTGGCCTTCAAGGTAGTTTGGTAGATATGTTCAAGGAGTTATCCAATCAGAGCCAACCTGTAAATGTACACATTTGTGATATGTATGCCTTGTTTGATAAGAAAACAAGGAATTGTTTAACTTTATGTGCTCTTTTAATGTCACATTGAGTCACTGTCTTATCTGCCGTTGGCATAAGACTGACATCATCCAACAAGTTGTTCAGCACACCTGTATTTCTGTTGAATTCAACGTTTTCCTACGTTTCCTGCAGGCTGAACTCATCTAGTGTTTTCTGTCTCTGAGATTTGTTTTCAGACTGAAAATGAAACTAGTGGTTAACCTGTGATCCCTCCACCATGGTGGCGCTGCAGTCAAGACATGTGGGAGGTCAGAGGTCGGCATTTCCTCCTCTGATGACATCATCATACAGAGTTGAGTCACAGAAACGCCTACACATCAAATATGGTCGAAATTCCCTCTGAACAGCATCTCTGAGCGGAACTTTAATCTAAGTCTGGATCAAACTGGACGTCAGAGACAGATATGTTAGAAAAATGAAAACTTCCTCAGAAAGAAGCAGATAAAGCCTGTGAACCGATTCACTGATTTATCTTTTTCTCTCTCTACTTGCTCACTTCTCATTGGAAAATGGCATCCGGTGCTGCTGACCACATGAACGTCTGCTGTCATGCAAAAGTGCAGCAGTTGAAGAAAATCAACAAAATTAACAGCAGCAGGTTTTTAATTTTTTATTTGATGCTCGTCAGTATGTGAGTTCTGTTCCTGCTCAAACTCGTGTTTCAGGTTGCAGCACTGAGTAGTTTCTTGAGGGTTCTTCTGAGGGTCTGCAGAGAAAGCAAATGAATGTGATGCACAACACACAGTGTGTGTGTGTGTGTGTGTGTGTGTGTGCTGCAGTAGCTGGAAGTCACATGACTCTGCAGAGAAATCCCCACTTCCTCCTGCTCTGGTCCTTATATGGTCACGTCTTTGTGCGAGTGACGGCGCAGCGATTCCTGTGGGAGGAGGAGCGCTGCTACCACTGTGGTGACAGCCCGCCACCTCACACACACACACACACACACACACACACACACACACATAAACATTTATTATTTTATTTCATTTCTAATCTGGCATGATGGGACACATTTTTTTTTGTTTTAAATTTAAATTAATTTTCCTGCAATTTAAATTAGAAATGTTTTATTAGAGGAGGAAGAATGAATATCACATAAATGCATACAGTAGCTGAGCACAACTCAACCTTATAATTTATTTTTTGTATACATTGTTTCTATTTATTCAATGTTCTTATACAGTGCAGTACTATGTTAATATTTTATTTCATTATTAATTGTGTAATAGTTATCCTATCATCTTTTATCCTGGTTCTGTTTTTATTGTGATTTTTTTTTCCTTCAGTGCTCATAATTTCATTCAGCAAAGCATCTGTGATTTACTGACAATAAAGGAATCTGAATCTCAATTAATAACATTACATTTGAGATTAAAGTCGTGATTCATCAATTATTATTCTGCTGCTGAAAATTGTGTGTTTCATTTTGTGTTGCTTTGTGCGTCATGAAGATCATGAAGACATTTGTTTTGTTTCCAGCTGAATGATGAAGTTTGATATGACCACAATTTCTACTCTGATGGGAAACTGAAGGTAGAAGAGGAAACAGGAAGTGAGAGTTCTCACTGCATTTGATGTGTAATGAGACAGGAAGTTTGTGTGTTTGTGTGTGTGTGTGTGTGTGTGTGTGTGTGCATGCGCGGGTGTGTGTATGTGTGTGTGTATGTGATGACCTATGACCTCGGCAAACACAGAGCAGCAACAGAAATGTGAGTTTGTGTTCAATGATTCACAGATGATTTTATGTTCTGCATTTTTTCTTCCTCTGTGGTGGTTAGATCTTGTGTGTGTGTTAGTGTGTGTGTGTGTGTCTTCCTCACACAGCTGAAAGGGAATGCTTGTTGCCATGGTAACAGTGTGGGAAGACACAGTCCAGGTTCATGTTTGAAGCAGTAAATGTAAAGAAACTAAAATACAAACTGAACTCAGTCTATTAACACTGTGTTTATTATTCAAAGGATAATGTTAACATTAATGATTTAATTTACTGAAATATGTATATGTATATATATATATATATATATATATATATATATGAACCTGACATTGTTCATGTTCCTCGATATGCAGACGACTTCCCGACTTTAGTTACAGCCGAACCAGATGAGTCATTGGACCTACTTACTTACATCATTTGACCTACTACTGTGGTTTCATTTTTTTTTTTTTTTTTAGCTTTGGGGCATTTTTGCCTTTAATGAGAAGGAAACAGGGGGGGAGGACATACAGCAAAGCTCGACTCGGTCGGGATTCAAACCAGCAAACATCCACACAGCACATACACCAACGTGGTGCGCCTTAGCCACTCGGCCATCCAAGCGCCCTGTAACCTTTAGCTTTAACTGCACGGCCACTTCACAAACGTCACCTTTGCTGCAATGAATCTTGGACTGTGATGTTGGACTGTGAAGGATCCAAATGGTGTAATTTACTCAGCTCAGGAAAGAAGCTGGATTTGTTGACCACATTTGGTCACTTCAGCTAACTTGGCTTTTAGATACTGTAATTAACTAAACTAACTTTGATACATTGGGTAATTTAGCTATTCCAGATAATATAATTTGTTCAGCCACTGATCTTTCAATACTTTAACTTACTTTACCCGTTAGCCTTGGTTATTCAGTTATTTCAGCTAACTTAGCTACTTTAGCAAACTTTACCTTTGGTAAATTAGCTTTTTCAGACAGACCAGCAGCCATCACAGTTTCATGACTGCTGTTTTTGTTTCCCAGTCTCCTGCTGACAACAGCTGATGTCCCCAGAGGTCACACTGAAGGAAGTTACAACCACAACCTTTGACCTGTGAGCGTCTGATAGTGGAGGTGAGACGTTCTCACAGTCCAAGGTGTCACATGTTCACACCTGCTGCCATTCAATCTTTGAAACTTCGACTGTGTTCGAAAATCTGCAGCTTTCAGTTCAAACCAAAAAGAAAATCAAACCAAAGAAGATTTTTAAAGAAAATGTTGCTTTTCTATGTGGATTGTTTTTCCGATTGGTTCAAATTTATGGGTTTGGTTTGTAACAAATCAGAGATAAATAATGAGGAAACATGCACAGAATTCTGAGTTATTCTAAAATAAAATAATTTTAAAATAGGGCCAAATCATGGCAAGGAAAACCATGAACAACATGTCCTTAATATGTACCTTATTCCCACTCAGATGATCTGTGTATTCTTGTGTTTCCATGAATTTCTTATTGAATATTCTTTTCATATTCCTGTTTACATGACTGATAACATAATGGGGTTAAAACTAAATGACAAGCTGTCTTTACAATCTTATTTTCTGTCCAGAATATGAGCCTGAAATGTTACTGCATATTTTTATTTTAGTAAGGTGACATTTGATTTGGATTGATTTGATGGCTATACATCCCAGTAAATGCAGCAGGACACAATTTATATGTGTCTTCAATAGTTTCAGATACCACACGCCTTATTTATATTATTGCTTATTTGGAATATCAGATTGAGCATGGTGGCGACGTAGAATTATGGCCACGTATAAGAAAAAGGAGCAGGTGAAATGTCCCAGATGACCTATAGCATCTTGATTTATACGAGATGAAGGTCGACTTTATTCTCAACAGTTAAAATAAAAGTAAAAATCTTCCTCTTCATATTTTCTCTCCCCTGCGTGGTCTGATTCTCCGTCAGTTGACGTCACAGACTCACGTGATTATTGTCGCTCAGAGACGAACATCGACAGTTTGGACTCTGAGTCCAGATCAGACCCGACCACAGCAGCCACATGGACGTTCAGTTACTCTGTGTGTGTGTGTGTGGTGGTCCAACCCGAATGTGGCATTGCTGTCATATGACGCCTTGCTGACCCTACCCACTCTGTTTCTCCTGCTTCTGTCTCTAAACTAAATGTCAGAGTTAATGTTTGGTTTCTGCCTGTGGTCGAGTCTCAGCCTGCAGTTCCACATTAGTGGTAAGTTGCCAGGGCAGAGGTGCATGATGGGAGGCCACGCTGTGTTTCCCAGAATGCCCGGCATGGTCCAAGGAGAGCGGGAACCAAATGTCGGACGTCAGAGTGGAGGAGGACTGATCGTCAGTGCTGCAGGGTCATTAAAGGTCAACCAAACAGTGAATTCACTGAGCTACACTTTTTTGTGAGAACAGATTTGACCTTTTTCTGTTCTGCTCGCTGATTGGCTGATTCACCTACTCACCTGATGGCAAGCAATTTAAACCTTTCTTAAAGTTAAAATGTCTCCTTGTTGTTGTGTCGTTGGTGAACGTTGGTTGACCTGAACGTCTTTCTTTATAAATTTAGTATTGTACAAACATGTTTCATATGAAACATGACATTCTATCGATCAGAGATGTCACATACCATTGTCTGACGTGTCATGTGTCACAGCTTCCTGTTACATCACTTGACGAGGCAGCAGACACTAGAAATCTGTCAATTATGGATTTATTATTAGAAAAATAAAATATAAAAAATAAATTTAATTTAATTTTACTTTAATTTAAATTTAAATTAATAAAACATTTAAATATTGTGACAGTGAAGGACATATTTAGTTTATTTTTAACCCCCCCAGATTGGAGGTTTGTGGTTGTTGTTGTTTCTCAGGGTGGGGTGTGAGGTTGTCTCCCCTCTGAGGGGGAGGAGGGTGAGACGTGTCAGACTTTGACACCTGAGCAGCTGAAACTCACAGAAACAAATGAGTGTGTGTGTGTGTGTGTGTGTGTGTGTGTGTGTGTGTGTGAGAGACAGCAGCAGTGGATGCTGGGAGGTCCTGTCTTTAAGGGAGGTTGATGTGATTGTCAGACGGTGCAGCTGCTGCTCCAGCGCCACCTACAGGAGCATCTCAGATCACTTGACCAGGGTCAGAGTATCAAGTCAGACGTGTGACCAAGCTGTGTGTGTGTGTGTAATTAAATGAGGTGGCCAATGAAAACGAGACCGTGTGACTTTTGACCCCCAATGATGAGGAATAGGACGAGCTCTGAGTTCTCACACTGTCCTGCAGCTTCACACCTTTCTCTCTCTCTCTCTCTCTCTCTCTCTCTCTCTCTCACACACACACACACACACACACACAAAGTTAACCTAGTACTGACCCTAACATTAACCACAGTCTCTGACGTTCATATTAATTATAACATTTTATTTATGAAACTCAAATAAAAGCACACAACTCTGAGGACTGTGTGTGTGTGTGTGTGTGTGTGTGTGTGTGTATGTGTGTGTGTGTATGTGTGTATGTTTGTCCTGTTCCCACAATCTGGCTCCTGCCATGACCGCCTGCAGACCCCTGACCTCCTCCTCCCATCATCATCATTAGCAGCATCAGTCTCCTCCTACACACGTTCCCTGTAGCTTATTAAAACAGTCTGTGTCTGTATTTGACTGTGACATGACACAGTTTGTGTTGTTTATCGCTGATCTTCCTCAAGTCTGACTCAACTTATTTAAACCAGGATGGAAAAAGGGCAAGAACAACAAATAGGAATAAAAAAATATTACAACTATAATGACTGTACATAAAGATAGACATATGTAAATGTATGTAATGTATATGTATGTAAAGGTAAAGAATCTGGTCCTGATGTTTTTCCTGTCCCTCCCTCCTGTGTGTTCAGTTCCCCTTGTCAGAGGTAGGAAACTTCCTGATCAGTTGACTTTCTGCGTCATCATGGAGGAGACACCTGAGGAGAAGGACACAAACAGGATCAGAGAGTCTCAGGAAACTTAAGAGGAAAACAAACATGTTTTATCTTCTGACAGGTTGCAGTCAGCTAGCAGCCAATCAGATCACAAGCAAAAGTGAAGCATCCCTGCAGTCAGCTGATGGCGGTCACATCCTTTCATGATAAGGTGCCCTGTTGATCATGTGACAGACACCTCAGAGCGTGTGACTCCATCACTAACAGCAGTGTTTGACTGGGGGCGCTGATCTAATCTGTGTGAAGGGGGTCAGCAGCACCTGCAGCTCCAGCATGAACATCAGGACTGGAGCTACTTTTGCTGCAATAACAAAGTTAGCAAAGGCATCACAAAATCAGCTAAGTTAGCTGAGTTGGTTGGACAAGTTAATAAATAAAGTAACTAATGTAGCCAAGTTACTCGAAGTAGCCAATTTATTATTAAAGTAGCTAAAATAGCATAACACAGATGTCTTGGTTGAAAAAGCTAAGGTTAGCAAAAAAGTAGTTAAAGTTTATTCAATTAGCTCAGTTAGTGACAAGTTAACTGAAATAGCTAAATTACCCAAGGTATCAAAGTTAGCAAAGGTATCTAAATTAGGAAAATTAGCTAAAGTAGCTAAGTTAGCAAAGGTATCACAAAATCAGTTAGCTCCAGTGGCTAAATAAGTTATGTTAATCTATGTAGCCAGTGTTAATGTAGCAAAATTAGCTGAAGTATCTATTAACTCATCAGTCATATACATCACAGGTGGAGACTGTGGAGTGTATCTCATTTCAAAGTCTCCAGCTCAAAATCCAGCTTCTTTTCCCGAATCGTGAAGGTTTCAACGGTTGGATCCTTCACAGTCCAACATACTAAGATTCCCTGCAGCAGAGGTGAGGTTACTGATGTGGACGTGTAATTAAAGCTAAAGGTCACATAACCACAGCAGTAGGAGCAGTGAGAAGGAGCATGTTTTTTAATGGACTGAATTAGATTTTATCTGCAACATGTTAAATGTAGCTAATTTAGAACTTCATAGACCAGTGATGCTGCATCATCACTGATGTTGTGTTACCTCATACTGATGACTCACACTACAAAGGTCAAAGTGTGTGTGTAACATCACACAGTATGAAATTCATCCACACACACTGATGATGTTTTTGTGGGAGTCACATCCATACAGCAGAGAGTAGGAAGAGAAGGAAGACGTGAACACTGCTGTGAGTGGATGACCTCTATCTTCACATGCAGTAAGAAGCAGTAGGAGGGGTTTCCCCTGCAGAGTTTCTCTCCTGGGTTTCGGTGTCGAGGGCGTAGGAGTGTGGCTTTCTGGTTTTCTGGTCTCAGCCGCTGTCTGTAGTTTTCACCTCACGAGAACTCTCCGTTTCCCAGGGTTCATCAGGGCGGAGAGGAAACTGCTGAGTCAAAGGCCCCAAAGGATCTGATACATGACCCATAGGGCCAACACACTTCATACCCAGGTGTTACCATCAGTTAGCGCAGTGAAACTATAGTGATCATTGAGCACACAGCACAGCACACCATACACACACACACACACACACACACACACACACACACACATATATATATATATATATATATATATATATATAGCATGACATCTCTCTCTCATACATACATTTACACACACACACACACACACACACACACACATATATGTGTGTGTGTGTGTGTGTGTATGTATGTACGGAGAGAGAGAGAGACGTCATGCTTTCACATCTATCGTGTGTGCAGTAAATAGGAAGTGATTTTTACATGAAGCTGGTAGGAAGTTTCAGACCAGTTTGTCTTGTTTCCGTGAAAAGATTCCTTGTAGTATCAGACTGACAGACTGACCTAAGATCAGTAGCAGGGTGGGGTTCATTCTGTGTTAACTGGAAAATCACAAAGCTGCTGCTCCTGGAAACGATCTGTCTCTTCTCTCTGTGTGTGACTCCCCTGAGTCGCCCTCCTTCCTCCTCCTCCCTCAGGAATGTGTGGAGGTGATACCAGGCTGCATCTCAGCAGGAACGACAACACAACGATGTGACATGACCTTGTTCAGCTGCAGGAAACAGGTCGACTGATGATGATGATGGTGATGATGATGATGAAGAAGCCCACACAGAACATGCTGAAATGTATTTTCCTGTGTAACTCTGCAGAAAGAAACTTGGACTCTGATCAGGTCGAGGACTGGAAACTGTGTGCATGTGTGTGTGTGGCTGACGATAAACAGTTACAGGAATGGGAACAAAAGGACTTTCACTTTTTGTACAAGTGAGTTTCTTCTTGTGATAAGTTGTTATTATCATCATTGTCATTATTTTATTATTATTATTATTATTATATCTTGTTTACACATTGATGTAGTTTGCATAGATTATATTTTGCACATTTGTGACCTAGTTACTTAAATTTGTTAACATCTGATGCTCATGCAGGTTGTTGTTGTGATTATCGTTGTTATTGATGGGAGCTGCTCCACTGATTTCATTGTATAACTTCTACAATAACAATAAAGGCAATTCTATTATTTTTGTTATCATTGTTATTATCATTGTTGTTACTTTTATCACAAGTGGCACATGTGCTCATCTCACTCACACTATAAAGACATAATTACTTCCGGTATTTTTGTGCTGAGTCAGCTCATAGTTGTGTGACTCAGGTTGTAGTTTCTCACATCACACAGATCTGGCCAGAACCAGGAAACAACATCTTAATGATGCAGAGTCAGAAAACACATGAAAACACACAAAGGCTTCCAATCAGAAGGAAGGAGGTCACACACACACACACATACACACACACACACACACACACACACACACACACACACACACACACACACACACACACACACACACACACACACACACACACACACACACACATTTCTATATTTATATATTTCTATATAATATTCATGGTGTTTGACTCAGAATCAGATGATGATGGTTTTATTGTCACTGTTGTGTCTTCATTCCTGTTTGTTTTTTCTGGGTTAAGTGACTAGTTAATAAAGTTTATTTTTAAATCAAAGCGTCTGATGCAGAGTCTGGACAGGAAACAGACGCTGTTGCAGACAAAGCGTGAGATTTACAGACGGTGATCAGGTCAGTGAAGCAGCTCAGACTCTGACTCATGTTGTTGTCTCGTTTCCTTCAGCACAAACTGAAGCTGATTTGTGGCTCTGCAGCGCCACCTGGTGGCCAGCAGATGCGTTAGATCATGTCTACTATTTATATTTGTAGATGTACTTCTTTTCAATGTTAGATTTTATTTTTTACTTCTTTTATTTTGTTTGTGGTGAATTAACCTTAACATGTAGAATATTGATATCCTTTTTAGTCCATTTATTATTTTTCTTTTAGGTTTACTTAAACAAACTAGAGTGGCTGCTGGTTTCAGAAGATGTTCAGGTGAGATCATCAGGTCTGGTCCAATTCAGGTTCAGGAGTCTGAGCCACATTCACTGTTCATGTCTTCAGAAACAGACTGAATCACATTTAAGTCTGAACTAAACTCCCTGGGCTTTCTGATTTGACCCTGACATTTCCAACCAGTTGGGCATATCTGAAGAACTTTATCTAACTTTGTTAGCTAGTTATTTTTGTGAACTTAGCCACGTTAGCTAACTTAGATAATTAAGAAACCTCAGCTAACATTGATGCTTTAGGTAACTTAACTAATTTACCTTATTTAACCACCTCAACTAACTTATTTATCTTCTTCGGGTAGGTCTGTAAAGGATTCAACGATTGTAGTTTTCATGTCTCAGGAAAAGAAGCTGGATTTTTTGCAGGAGCCATTAAAATGGGACAGACCAGTTTCCACCAGTGACATATACAACAGATGGAGGACACCGCCACAGACTGTGTCTCCTGTCTTCTATTGAACTGGAAGTGGTCCCTTCACCATGTCACACTTCCAACAGCTGGAAATCATTGCAACAAGCAGAAAGACAAGCAGAAAGATGGAGAAGCTGAGATCATTAATGTTCACACAAAAACACACACACACACACACACACACACACACACACACACACACACACACACACACACACACACACACACACACACACACACACACACACACATATACACACACTTCCCGGAAACTGTGATGAAGGTGATGCCCGTCTCCTCTCGGCTCTTCCCGGCAGTCAGACCCTCTCATGAGATGCAGCACACCACCGCCTCTGAGCAAGCTGATTGGCTCCAAGACTGGCTCTGCAGCAACCAATCAGAGAGGAGCTCTGCATTAACCAATGAAATGCAGGAGAGAGAGAGTTCCCGTCAGCAGAGGACATGGTGTATGTGTGTGTTCACCGTGGACTCAGATCAAACACATACTGATACACCTGCAAACGCATATCGATCTCTCCCACACACACACAAACACACAGACACACACACACTGCTTGGTGTCATCACATGTTCTGACCTCTGGTTTTGCTTTTTTTGGCATCAGCAATCATCACAGTTATATTATTATTATTATTATTATTATCATGCATCTTGTTTCAGACTGTGTTGTTTCAGTGCAGACATTGTACCAATTGACCTCCATCCTGACCCTTTCCTGACCCACTCAGCCCATTTGAGGGCTGGACTCATCATTCACATACATGATGAATGTACTTGTACGTTCATATATCTCCACACAGGGGACTAGCCTGTCTTATTTTGCGAGCTCTATCAACAAATCCAGCTTCTATTCCTGCGATATGAAGGGTACCTTGAGTAGCTAAGCTAGTTTAAGTGGTTAAATGACTAAGTAATGCAGCCGTGTTAACTGAAATAAGTAAATTCCCTAAGGTGTCAATGTTTACTGAGGTATCTAACAGTAGCTAAGTTAGGCAACATAGCTATTTCAGCTAACTGATTGTCCCTGGTGGAGGTTTTTTTTGGAGAAGTTCAGCAGATGGTGGAGTCCACCCAAAAATGCCAGTGTATGGTGATTCAATTTGTGTCTGAGGACGTGAAAAGTAAATGTGTGATTCATGCAAATTTCACTTGAACCAGAGTCAGGGAGAAAAGTCTCAGACTGTCATTATATAACATCTGTCTGAACAAGAGAATCTGATTGTTTCCAGGTTCTGATTTTATTTTAGGAAACTCTCTTATTCCTCAGGGCTTCATGAAGCAATGCTAATGTTGGCGTCTGACGTTTCCTCACAGTTTCCCTCTTGTCTCAGACGTCTGCAGTCGGACAACTCGTCTGCATCTGGAAAAACTGAAACTTTTATCAGAGGAAACGACACGTGTTTCACCACCAGCGATGCTGCACACACAGCATCTGGAAATATTGTTTCTGTCACCATGGAAACAGCTTTAAAAGCTGCTTTAGCTTGTCTCATTTAGGTTTGTGAGTTTGTGTTGCTACAATAAAAACTAACAGTTTGTCCTCAGAGACCAGGGACATGAGCAGTGTCCTCACACAGCTATAAAGAACATATACATGATCTTCTACATGTATGTTGTTGGTGTTAATGATACAAAAACCGTTTTCCTCATTTAAGGTCTAAATGTGAGGATTAGCTATTACTACATGGCTACAATTAGCATGAGCAACTCTTTACAAATCTGGAATTAAATTTCAAATCACATCAAATTAAATGTTTTGATACTTAGCTAATTGAGCATACTGAATTGCCCATAGGTACGGATGTGAGTGCGAATAGTTGTTCATCTATAAGTGTTGTTCATCTATATGTGGCCCTGCGACGAGCTGGTGAAAATCCAGAGTGTACCCTGCCTTTGCCTGTAAGCAGCTGGGATAGGCTCCAGAATGGATACTTAGCTATTTCTGTTTATAATGGTATTAGGCCCCTGTATATGGTTTCCTGTAATAAATACTGCGGCCTGCAGGCGGAGCTCCTAGTGTTAATGTTGTTCTAATGAATCATAGAAATGCACACACACACACACACACACACACAGAGAGAGAGAGAGAGTTTAAAGTCCTCTCAGTTACTGTAAACAGCTGAACTGTTACACAACAACTCAGAACCAACACATCCTGTTCTCTGAGTTAAAACACACACACTGACAGTCATCATCATCATCATGTTTGACAGCCTTCAGAGGACGGGACAGAGATATAACAACAACAACATCGACACTAGGAACACACAAGTAGAAAAAAAAAATCAAAGAAAATGATACATGAATAATACAATAAAAACACATAAATACATAAATCATAGAATTACAATAAAAGTGTGTCATGGTGATGGACAAACATAATAGAAAGTAAAATGTAAAACTAAAAAGCAAGATCTGTTACCTCCCTTTTTTCTATCACACTTTACTGTTTACACTTTATTCTAATTTATTATTTATTATTTATCTATTTATTTATTTATTATATATGCTTACACCATAGTAGTCTACTGTGTGGAACCATGTCTATGCACTGATCCTGCGCAAAACTGACAGTGAAGTTGACTTTGATTTATTAAGAGGGCTCACGGTGGTGATACCAGCTGTGACCACAGGGGGCAACAGTAGACAGGAAACAACAGCCATGATGAAATGTTACAGTTTCTCAGCAGAAGAAGAGAAAACCTGGAGTATGAATCGAGAGATGTAATGCCAGCTTTCAGCCTGCAGGAGGCGGTACAACTGTTTATATCTGTTAATATTGGAGTAACAGTGTGAGGATTCATTATTTCCTAAATTTCCTAAAACACGCATTTAAAATTTTAAATCTATTCCAATTTGAGGTTGATTTTATTTTCCAATATAAATAATATTGTATTGACCTTTAATAAAGTGTCTTTTTTATTTATCATGTGGAAAAGTCTTTAAAAACCTGTGAAGGTTTTAAATTTGTATCTTCAATATTTTCTTGTGCTGTAGACAATAATGATTGATTTTAAATATATTTTGTTGCATTAAAGAAGCAAAGATTTAGTTTATGTCTTATTCATTTGAGAATTTTTTTTTTTCCTAGAAACTGAACAGATTCACAGTTTGTCCACATGAACAATAAAAACACAGAGCTTGGTTTTCTCTGTTATTTGTATCTGACACTCATTGAACCAGTTTATAGGCCAGTCTCAGCCCTGATCCTCATTCTGGACCCTGATCTTAATCCTAGACCTGGTCTGGTTTTTGTCATGGTCCCCATTATCATTTGCACATTTCTATTGCTACAATGGTTTCTGTCCTTCTGTCATTAAACTACGGCAGCAAAAGACAAACTAACTACAGCTCATTCTGAATTTACTGATTAATACATCAGATTTTTTGACTTTTTGATGTTTGTGATTTTTTTTTTTTTTTTAAATTCATATGTTACATTGTTGATTACTTATCAACATGTAATTTCCTAAAAGACAATAAGTTCCTTTGCGGGGTAAGTGAGTTTGTGAGTTTCCATCATAGTTTAACTGAGAAAAAACAAAGCTTGTGTCAAGAATAATGACAGAAACAAATATTTTCTGCCTGTAAATATTGAGCGTTCATCTGAAAAGATTTTGTTGCAGAAGACATAAAGAAACATTTAATTCATTCACTTTTTCTGTTATTTAATTGTTTTTGATTTTAGAATCATTGTTTCTATAAAATAAATTCCCTAATTCACAGCTCAGTATTTCCTGTTCGACATACAGGGCTTCATTAAAAGGCAGGTTGAGCTTTTCTGTGTTGCCAGGAGGGGGTGGTGTAGCACTGAGCATCTAAAAAAATATTTATAACATTTTGATTTTTTTCATAATTGATAGAACAACACAAATATAATGTTAATATTTTGACAGCCATACTTCCATGACTTCGTCACTGACAATAATTCCCACTGGTGTTTTGTCCACTAGATGGTGCAGTGGAGCTGTTGCATGCAGAGATATAGAGATATTGATATAGAGTTTGACCTGTGCAGTGGGGGGTGGGGGTTCAGAAGCGTTCTGGAAATGTCAACCCTCTTCAGCTTCTGTTCTGGCGTCAGCATTCTCGGGACCTATCTTGCAGACAGCTTGCTCATCCCCAAGATCGCAGTTAAAACAGTGTGGACTGAACCAGAACTGATGTCTAGACTTGGCTATCTGCTGGGCAGTAAGACGTCTGTCATCCAAAACCATGCGAAGAATGACATCAACTTTTTCATCAGTGGTTGAGGTTTTTGGACGACCTGACCAAGGGTCATCTTTTGTGGTCTTCCTGCCCCACTTGAATTCTGCAGTGAATTCTTCCTACTTCTTCACAGTTGAATAGGACGGGGAGTCCTCAGCAAGTGTGTGCACCATGTCCTCGTCAATTTCTTTGGGTGTCATATCTTTTTTTTTTTTTTTGCAATATTTTATGACTGCTCAGTCCTCTGTTTACACACCTCTCACATTTGTATGTGCCTCACTTGCACAGAAATTAAGACAGAAATCTGAATTTGTTTTTCTAGTTTTATAAGAAGTGGTAGTGTGTTGCAAAAACAAAATTGTTCAGCTATGACTGTTTTTTTCTGGGTAAGGCTTAGAACCTTTTGAACGATCCTTCTGCGTGAGACCAAGTTCCTACATTACTAAAACATTTTCCTATGTTCTGGGTCGCAGGGGAAACAAAGGGAAACAAACACTTGTGTTCCCTTGTTGATTTTGGTGTAGTAGCCATATGCTGAATAGCATGGCATTTTCCTCATTGTTTTTAATTGTAATCATTTTTAACAGTTAAAACCAAGTTGGCCAAACAACTCTCTCTCTCTCTCTCTCTCTCTCTATATATATATATATATATATATACAGCTCTGGTGCCACGTATGTTGGTGATGATGACAGAAAATATTCCAGCCAATATTTTCACTTTATTCTTCTGTTCAACAGGTGGTGGCAATAAACAAAGTGCTAACAAAGGTAGTGAAAACATGGATTTTGTACACGTTGTCAGAGCTGAATTGTTAAAAAGCACATTTATATTCAGCCATTCATCATTTTGACCTTTTTAAAAATGTCCTCAGGTTTTCAGATTCAGTAAAAATTAAACAATTAACTCACAAAACCCATAAATGCACAAAGCATAAGATCCAACATGTCACAGGTGGTTTGTTTTCTTCTTCTGGTGGAGCTAAGCTAACAGTTGCTCTTCACTTCCAGTCTTTGTGCTAAGCTACAGCTTCCACAGCAATATGTTGCTGCTGACAGATGTTTTTTCTGCAGATGAAAACAGAGTGAGGCCAGTTTGTGCTTGTGAATCATCAAGGCCTCTCAGAGTTTCCTGATGTGTCCATCATGTGATCAGACCACCTGCCGTGTGTTCGCCGTACGTAGGCGTTTGTTGTTGACAGCAGAAAGCAGAGACGATGTTCAGCTCAAAAAAATCCTCATCGTTTCAGGTCACAGCCAGCAAGACAGAAACTACAACAGAAATGTTACTTATCTAATTAGATAAAGGATCAATTCACTTTTCTCCTCACCAGTCTGTTGTATTTACAATCAGTACATGATCACAGATGTTCAAATTAAATCACACTCCTGTCTACCACCAGGGGGCAGGGTTCAAACTGCACCGCTGCTGCTGCAGCTAATTTCTAAACAGTTTAATTTTATAATTACTATTGTTTTAAAGGTACAGTTTAAAGTTTTAGACACAACAATAACTGCAGAGTTAGCACTAATTTTTGTGTTGTGTAGCACAGGTATTATTAGCAGTAACTGTAACGGTAGCAGGTTACTGTGTTGAATTACTGAGTTTTATGTTCTTCACATCCTCTCAGTTTCTCAGTTTCATACCATCATCTTAGATTATTTAAAAACAGGGTCAAACAGGTGTAATGTGGGTGAGATTATAACAGCTACAGGTAAAAACCTGAAGGTAGCTAGTTAGCACATTCATGACAGGATAAAACAATCTATCGTTGCCCTGCAGTTTTACAAAGTAATTTGCGGATTGATAGAAAGATTTGTTCGTTCATCTGCTGCTTTTGTTTTGTTTGTTCTCCTTCAATATATGTTGATCAGGCATTGTTCAAACACAAAACTTCAAAAACACAGATGTCAGTACTAAGACATCTTCATGCCAAAGGTTGGCTGAATCATGCAGCTATTGGGTTCATTACGTTGGGGTTGGTGGCAATGTATAAAGTTCTTGAATTCAACTGGTTCAAACCGAGCATCATTTAAGGTGTTGTGAAGGTAAATAAAACACAAATAAAACCAGACAAGGTTGAAGTGAGGGGGACAGGGCCCAGAGGAAACGTCCAGTTTTGTGGCTTTTGTTTCATCTTTTGTCTTACAAGTAGATGCACATTTCAGAAAGAAAGTGTAGCTAATGTGTTGCATTAACCCAACAAGATAAGCAGAGCTGTAGTCTGGATTTTTCAGGACCACTTAAGTTCAGTCGAGTCTTAATAGAGATTCACCTTCTGCAGGTTTAGTCACAACCAGGACTGGATGAAGT
Source organism: Polydactylus sextarius (assembly GCA_016801845.1). Taxonomy (NCBI): domain Eukaryota; kingdom Metazoa; phylum Chordata; class Actinopteri; family Polynemidae; genus Polydactylus; species Polydactylus sextarius. The sequence continues at coordinate 5,307,450 of CM028910.1, forward strand.
CCAGTCCTGACATAAATAAAGGTTACATTCAGTATTAGTCCAACATTTACAATAAAATCAATAGAATATTCCTTTATTACAGTATTTGTTAGTATGAGTGTTAACTGTGGCAATAACTCAACATGTAAAAGAGCAGACTTTAGGGCCAAAGACAGAATCCAGGGCCACCAGGACCCCGAGGCCCTAGTATAAATAATCCAGTTTCCATTGTCAGTCAAATCTCATTGTTTTGTTCCTCTGGGCTTCAGTTCAGACAGAAGAGGAAAAAACATCCATCCTCCCTTCTAAAGAGCTGAGACAGGGTGAGGTGGGAGGGGGAGTCTCTGTGGGAGTCATCATCAGACTCCCCTCCCTCCTCTGGTGCCGCCACTGCCGCCGCCACCACTGCTCGCTCTACATGATGCTGCACTTCCCCTTCAGTTTGTCAGCTCGTTTCTGTTTCCCTGAGCGTTTGCCATCAATGCTCAGGCTCATGTCACGCTTCTTCTCCAGCGCCAGAAGCTCCTGGAACAGTTCCTTCACATTGGAGTTCATCTTGGCTGACGTCTCCATGAAGGCGCACTTCCAGGTGGTGGCTTGAGCCTCGCCCTCCTTTGTCTCCACCTCACGCTGGGCTGTCTCGTCACTCTTGTTGCCCACAAGCATGATGGGAATGGACTCCACACTGCCTTTGATGGCCAGAACCTGGAAAGACACAGGTCGAATCAGTCAGGACTAGATGTTGGCCAAACAAAAACACCATCAAACATCATATCAAAACTGACTTAAGTGATAAGACAAAATGAGCTAGGTTAGCTGAGAATTTGGCTGATTTTGTTAAGGAGCTGTACCTAAGTTATCTGAGGTGGCTAAATAAGCAATGGTAGGTAGTTATTTTTTCTGCTTTTTTCAAACTTTCACTCCTGTATGTTTTTATTTTTTAATTATTTTTTGGGGGGCATTTTTTGCCTTTAATGCAAGATAGTGTAGAGAGACAGGAAACAGGGAGGAAAGTGGGGGAAGGACATGCAGGAAAGGTCAACTCGGTCAGGATTCGAACTGGCTAACAACTGCACAGCGTATACGCCAACATGGTGCGCCTTAGTCACTCAGCCATCCATGTGCCCACTCCTGTATGTATTAATTCCTTTTTTTTTTTTTTTTGACGTTTCATTTTTCATGCCTCTGTAACTCTTTGCCTTGCGTCTGAATGGAGCTATAAATAAACCTGCCTTTCAGTCTAGCGTGCAGGTCGCCCACATTTTGGCAGCTCTCAGACCTCAGTGCACAATCATACAACAGAGTATCACGGCCAGACACAAGAATAAAATAAGAAAGGAAGAAGATGTATTGTAATTTGAATGTTTATAATAAACTTGACAAGGTTAGTGTCTCTCTGTGTAGATGACTCTGTGACTTCATAATTACATTTTACAAACATGAAAGTTTTTTATTTTTTTAGCATAACCACGTCGATGGTGTCACCTGTTGGTAGATGGGTTTGAGCTCTTCCAGGGACTGGCGGCTGGTGATGGAGTAGACCAGGATGAAGGCGTGGCCTTTGGAAATAGACAAGCGCTGCATGGCGGGAAACTGGTGACTTCCTGTAGTATCGGTGATCTGCAGTGTGCAGACGCTTTTATCACAGCTGATCACCTGCAGAAACAACATTCACTGATCAATAATTCAAAATGGAGGATGTTAACCAGTCTCCCAGCTGACGCCTCCACCCACCTGTCTGTATGTGTCCTCCACTGTGGGGATGTAGGTGTCTCTGAAGGTGCCTTTCACAAACCGGAGGACCAGGGAGCTCTTCCCCACACCACCAGCTCCAAACACCACCACCCTGTAGTCATTACTCTGCTCAGGCATGCTGGGAAGTGGAGTCCACCTGCTGTTCTGGATGAATCACCTGTGTGCTGAGGAAGAGGAGGAAACTGATCACTGAAACTGAGATTTCAAAATAAAAGAATTGGACAGCATCTAGTATTTACGTTACGATTTCATGACCGCTAATAGTTTATTTTAGTAGCATTCAGACTAACAGACAATGTTAATGCTTACTAAAGACAGATGGTGTAGTCTAGTCAAAACATGTTGGTTAGCATCAGCATTTAGCAACTATACAATTTCATTACAATTCATGTTTTCAAGGTTTTTTTTGGTTACTGTTAACATTAGTTAGCTACTTAGTCAGTTAGCTGCTCCTAATTTGTGCTAATCTTGCTAAAGTCAAATATTTTGTACTTTTTCTACCAAAACAATCTATTTAGGGGAAAAGCAAAGCAGCTAGGTACTAAAACAACAGATTAAAAATAGTGTTTGGTTCAGTTAAAACACAATTTTGTTTTTGATTTTCAATTGTAGTGACTTATGTTAGCTAGCAGTTTATTACAGCTATTTAAGTCTTGGTTTGGTTTAGCAATAACAGCTGAGTTTGGGCCTCAGTAACCAGCAGCAGAATGAGCATACAGACAATGAAAAATGAATCTATCCAGTGAAAAGCCTGAAGCTTAATGGAAACATCCTGCCTTATTCCTCAGTGTTTTCACAGATAATGTGATGAGTAGGGATGAATTAAAAATGTGGAGTGAAGCTGTAGCCAACCCTCCACCCTCAGAGTGACTAACCAACATCAATTAGATCTAAGTCTCGCTGTAGACGACCAGAGCCACTTCCTCTCTCTCCTGAGGAGTCTCAGAAAAGAGAAGGTCTGGTTTACTGGTCCTAGTTTTAGGTTTCATAGCGGATGCTGCATGTTCATCCTGGACTGGTGTAAATAGAGTTGTGATGTAAATACGATAATAATAATAATCCAGATAATCCAGCGTTTTCCTATGATGAATCTCCTGATGATGACAGCTTCCTGCAGCTCATACATCCCAGCTGATACCATCAGAACACAGCTTCCTGCTGCAAGAGCCCAACTGAAGGAGACTTTGAAACACTGGCAGCATTTCTATAATAACTCCACGTCAAGGTTTTCAAGACCTGGACACAGCTGAAACATATTTGTTCAAATATGCTGAGGGAAAAGAGCAACATGTCAGCTCAAGTATAAGACAATATCTGTTTGTTTTCTGAGGAAGTCCATCTTTATGTAGTCATTTGTAGTCATCTGAACATCAACTTTTCTTTAGTGAGGGAAGCACCTGCCCCCTCAGACCAGGATCCAGAGGGAAACCCTGTAATCTATTAAACCCCAGGCTCTGACAGACGTCATTGCTCCTCATCTCCACCAGTAACTAATCATGAGCACGTTAATCACTCACACACACACACACACACACACACACACAACTGCCTCCTGATAGCGTCCATTGTGTTTCTTGATGTAATCATGGGAGCACCTGAACATACTCAGTGTGTGTGTGTGTGTGTGTGTGTGTGTGTGTGTGTGTGTGTGTGTAAGACAGTTGTCTGGTTGTCGTGGTGATGGTGACAGAGACAGACAGCAGAGATTTATTCATTGGGAGAGAGAAAGGAGAGCAAACATGTCATCGTCAGCAGTGCGTTGTCATGGTTACCTGCCTGCCCACATCTCACCTGACGTCATTTCCTGTGTGGAGGCGGCGGCCGGGAAAACACCACCGACTGACCGACGACAGCATTAGATGGTCAGAAATAAATCTGCTCTCATCACAAGATAAAAAATAACCTGATGTGTGACCACACTGAGATGAATGTGATCATTATGGTCTGTGCACAGACTTAAGAGACAAAGCTGAAATCAGCAGGAGGCTAAAGATGTTGACTGTATACAAAGATGGAGATGTGTATAAAGATATGAGCGCTGCCACTTAACACTGTAATGCCAGTGACCAGGAGGTGGTAAAGACACCCCCCACACACACTGCCAACATTATCAATCAGGAGTCAGTGTCAACTGTCAATTATGATGTAATCAGTTACTGACAGAAGACAGAAACACTTATCTGTCGTGGATAGTATGTTTTAGTTTGGACCGTCTGCTAACATGGAGGGGGTGGGCCTTAGGACATGTCGTCCATCTTCATGGACATGCTGTGAAATGGACGAATCTATTTTTGTAAGTCTGAACAGTGCAATATTAAAAATTAACACGAGTTGTGTAATAAACGTGTAAATCTGCAGTTTAAAATTAGAATGTGTGAAGTTCACAGCATCAGACTGACACTGTGTGTGTGTGTGTGCGCGTGTGTGTGTGTACGCGTGTGTGTACGCGTGTGTGTGTGCGTGCAGCCTCACACCTCCTCCTTTTCACCTTCTCACATTATTCTCACTCTCAGTTTTGCCTCCATGTTTGATTCTCCCTCCTGTTCCTCTGGTCATGTGACTTTATAACAGTTTTAAACAGTAACTATCACATTATTTTAATGTCACAATGTTTCTACATCTGAAACAGGAGACAATCATCTTTTACCATATTTCATAAAATTTAATCTCATCATTTCAGGTTTCCAATTTAGCATTTTTCACTATATACTTCAATACTATATAATACTTAATTGTCTTTGTTGAGTAAAGCCAGATTAATAACTGAGTTAGCACTAGCATTAGCACATTAATACAGCTGACACACACACGTCTCTGCTGCTGTTAACCACGTGTCTTTTCATCCAGATGTTTCATGTTGTAACATGAGAGCCAGATGTTCCTTCTCCATGTTTCAGCTTGTTTCCAGTTTTAAATAAGAGTGATTACTGTCGTCACACTGCTGTATGTAAAGTGATCTACTACTGTAATGTAATCTTTGACTGATGACATTTCTTTGAGTTAGTCTCCCAATGTTTTAACATTTACTTTGTTATTATTTTGTTGTAAAACTGTAATTACACATATTTCTAAATGTTTATTTACTAAATATATACTTACTTTATTTGTATAGCACTTTGCAATAAACGTGCAGTGGCATTAAACGTTTAAATAATACAACATACCATAAATACATCACATTGAAGAATAATTAAAAACATACCAAAAAATTATAGTTTTAATTGTTTTCTATAGTTATTCCTGATATGACTTTCTGACTTTAATATTTAATATTATAGGAAATAACTGAGTTATTCTGACACACACACACACACACACACACACACACACAAAGAGAGAGAGAGAGAGAGAGAGAGAGAGAGAGAGCGACTCCGCTGACCTGCTGCTTTGTTCACACTCATTACCTCCTCTCATCATGATAATCAGTCTGACTCCGGTCCATAGTGAAAGGACGACCAAGGCACGCGCTCAACTGTGCGCGCGCTCAAATAGCCTTGTTGAAACATGCACAATTTGTTTGAAACACAAAAATACACAAAATAAGGATGAAAGTATGAGCTCCGGGCCGGGCGGTGACAGCTCCCCGGCCCCGGTGCTTGAGGCCAGGCAGCGCGCACCAGCCCTGCACCCGTGCTCGGTGCGCGTTGCTCGATGTGTGAGGCTGAGATGTGTGCGGACTCACCGTGTGTCTCCGCGGATCCTCTCGCTCTGTGCACCGGGGTTTGTCTACTCCGGAGCCGCTGTGAGCATCCTGAACCCTCCGCTCTCTGACTCACAGCATCATCATCCTCATCATCATCATCACCATCATCATCTTCAGACCTGCTGCTGATCAGCTCACATCAACCCTCCTCTTCTTCCCCCTCCCCCTCCTCCTCCTCTCCCCATCTCCTCCTTCCTTTGCTCCGCAGCGAAAACAAGAAGCAACACTTACGCATGTTTCTGAACTAGATTTTCATAATAAAAGCCGCATATCCATAAACCCTTCATTTCCAAAATAAGACTCGGACCACAGTTGTGTCTGTGTGACAGATCTCTCTCTCTCTCTCTCTCTCTCCACACACACACACACACACACACACACACACACACACAGTGGATGTTGTCTGACATTATTAAAGTGACGATATAAAAGTGACGACAGCAGATGTTTCCCTTTAAATCAGATATTTGATCTTTTATTTTGAAGGCCGTAATTGACAAACGGAAGCTTCCACCCTGTTCTCTCAGCATCTTCCTCCTCCTCCTTTTCCTCCTGCGGAGTAAAAATACATTTTCCCTTCGTCAACGTCACTCAGACACGTCACAGACATGACACATGTGTTACATGTGTCATGTCACAGATTATTATTACCATTATTATTATCATTATTAATATTATTATGTACACATTAATAAAATATTACAGCGCCTTTACATCAGTAAATGATTAAAATGCATACAAACATGAATTAAATGAGAAGTATTAATCTGGATAAATAAAAATGAAGATATGACTATAAATATAAAAATTAATAGCCGTATCTCCACTTCCTCTTACTGTCTAAAAAGTCACAAAGCTGTGTCTCCCTCTGGTGGAAGGTGACAGTAACTGTGACAGTCCCTGTAAGGGACAGCAGGGGGCGTGTTTCCTGTCACGCTGCTTCCTGCTGCACCTGCAGACGTCACTCGGGACAAAATGAGAGAAGAGGAGGAAGATCCGGATGTGAAACAAGAGTCCACAGCAGGTGCCTCAGGTCTAAAGGTGGACTTAAGTCCACCGAGACCTTAAGCAGACAAAGAGCTCCTGATCCATAGGGATCATGAGGACCGGGTCCTGGACCAGAAGTACTGGGTCAGTCCTCTCTGATCATCCTGCTCCTCCTCTAAGTGGCGTCCTCTCAATTTACAGCTCCACCAAGACCCACCCTGATCTTATTCCTCCAGTTTACACTGGAGGGCGCTGCAAGTCAATGTTTTCATCACACACACAATAATAATAATAATAATAATAATAATAATAATAATAATAATAATTATTATAATAATTATAACAGCATTATTCATCCAGTAATGATAAACCATGTTGTGTTTGTTTGTTATCGTTTCAGATTAAAATAACTATCAAAGGATAGTGACTCGTTTATTAATTTCTTAATTGACATCTAATAGACATCTAATAAAAATCTTACCAAATCTAAATATATTTTTATTTTCCAACCTGCTCCTGCACACAGTCCATCACACACACACACACACACACACACACACAGAGAGAGAGAGAGAGAGGGAGAGAGAGCGCCACTCACGTTCAGCTCACCCCTCCCTCCTTGTCTCCCCCCTCCTCCCTCCTCCCTCAGTGATCTTCAGCTCTGTCGGAGTCATGAGGTAAGGACGAGCCACTGCTCCTTTTTCTGCCTTTAACTCGCACAAATCTCGCTGTTTTCCCTACAATCCGCTATAATCTGGGTTAAATGTCGGTATCGGCCCCGCTGCCTGGGCCCGGCCCGGTTTGGTCCAGTTTTGGAAAATAAAAAACGTGAAGAGACAGGTTTGTTTGCACGGATCAGAGGAGGAGGAGGAGGAGGAGGAGGAGGAGGAAGATCAGGTCAGATTTTATACTTAAATGAATCATTGTGTTTGTGTCGTGTTTTTATTAACTGCATCATCCTGCGGGTGGAGGTGCAGGGTGGAGGAGGAGGATGGAGGAGGAGGGGGGCGTCCTGGTTCTCTCCTTCATGCAGAGGATGAGGAGGATGAAGATGAGGATGAGGAGGATGATGAATCATAGTCGATTCGTCGTCACAAAAAGCAGCAGCAGAACAAACCGTCTCAGATTAAACGAATTCATCCTGATTTAGTCTCAGATTCAGATCTGATTATTTCTCTTCACTGCGGTGTTACTGTCTGTAGGGTTTGGCCTTGAATGTCTCCTGCGTCCTGGTGCCGGTCTGTGCTGGTCTGTCTCAGTCTGTGTGTTCTCTGTTTGCTTGTCAGTAAAGATTTTTAATTAGATCGTTGTAATTACTATAATCAGGTTATAACAGAGTGTGGTTTATCTTTGTTTATTTTTAATGTCTTAAATTATATTTAGTTTGATGTGATTCATTCTGCTTCCAGTATTTGTGTTACGCTAGGCTAACAGGTGATCCTGATCCTGTTGTGAACATATCAGGTGGTTGGTTTTTGATCTTGTCCTTTCCTCATATAAGATGAATGGAGAAACTGAAATTCCACAACATCTTGACTTTGTCCTGTTTGAAGCCTCAGCTCTGTCAAACGTTCACCTACAGACGTCATTTAAACAGGTCACATGACTTATTCAGCTCTAAGTGCGTGTTTTCATGTCTTGCTCAGTTAGAATTATCACAGTTGAAGTTTGATGTTTTTCTGCAGCGTCTCTGAATTTATAATGGGTGTGTATTGATGTGGAAAAATTAGAGCCACATCACACAGTGTGACTTCTGAAGTAACACAACTTGTTTTTTATTCTGTTCCTCTTTTTGCACCGAGAAGAACCTTCAGCTCTCATTAAAACCCATTACAACTGAGCTCTTTAGCTTTTTAAACTGATATACATCACAATTTTCTCACTTAAACTAGACATAACACACATCATGTGTTTGGCAAAGTCTTTTGTGGATCAATGATGGTCGTTTGATGGTATCAAAATATATGAGATATGTGTCATGGTTTTTGACCAAGCGGTAGGACAGAGATGTTTGACATCACATGTTGTTCACATTAACATGACGTCCTGCAGCTGCTCGTTCTTCTACGAACATCATCATCATCGTTGCGTAATGTGGCCTCAGCTCAAGCCCAAGGACTCAGAGTCTCTGCATCCAGCAGGATCTGGACCTGGACTCTGGATCAGACTCAAGGATTTTGACCTCTGCTTTGGACCACTCTGACTCAGGACACCTCAGGGACAGGAAGTCCTTCAATGAGCTGAGGCGAGGTCACATTACAATGAAGAACAAATGGCTGCAGGACATCGGCCATCAGACCTGAATCTGTGACCTTTGATTATATTGTTTACTGAGATTTGGTAAATGTCATGAAGGAAATTATTTTGAAGAACGGGGCTTTTATTCTGAAATACATACAAACTGTGACAAGAAAATCATAGAAAATCCTCAGCTGACTTAAACTTATAGAACATTTAACTGTACCTGAACTAATTCGTTAAATCTGAAAATGAAAATGTAAAAACTCACATTTAGTTTTTATTTCATTTTCAGTATCTTATTCAGTCGCATTCATTCACTTTCAACAACAAAAAGAACAGTTATAAAATGTGTTTTGCAGAGCCTTCAGGACTAACATGCCGTTGACCTGACATGTCATAAGTACTTTATTCTGTGGACACTGATGCCGACAGTCCTTCCTGTTCTGAGTCAGAGCTGAAAAATCAGTTTATACTCAATTATCTGAGACATTTGATATGTCAGATACACAGACCTCCAGCTCAGCCTACATCTGTGAATGTGATATTTAAACTATGTTAAAGAGCTTTGCTGCAGTGATTTGATTAGTTACTTAGTAGGTACTGGTCTTAGACCAAATTCAGGTTCTGGTCTAGGTTTGATCATAGTCTACATTCTCATCACAGTCTCATAGTTCAGTCCAGATGTGTTCCTCCAACAACAGAAAATGTCACATGGAGACAAATGTTGCAAATATCTGGACATGAATTATCTCCAGAAGATGACAAATAGTCCGTCTACTGTCCATTTTAAGTTGGTGAAGGAGAGACACAATAAGAAGGCTGGCTTATATCTTTTGTGCTACCACTGATGAGTGATGATGTCAGCAGTCAGGCTCCATAAATCCTGATCTGACTGTTCACACTCAGGTCACAGAGCTACGACACAGATATCATACCCATCTACAACCACATATGAAAGGCACTCAACGCTGTTTGGAAAACATTTTCAGGAAAACATCGGCTCTCATCTGCAAATGATTTAAAAGAGATATTGTACAAAATAAAATTGGAATGAAGCCCTGTGGGACTTCATATGTAAACATCAGATCTGTGTCAGTGCAGTCATACAGTGTTGAAAACATCAGATTGAGTCACTTCAGCCTGTTGATGAGGTTTAGGAACACTGGTTTGACTGTTAGTTTGGATAGGGCTGACGTAGACCACGTAGACTGGTCTACATTGTCTGACCTTCGTAGACCGGGTCCTTTGAAGGACGCCGCCCTCAGATTGGGATGAGTCCTCCACCGACAGTCTGAAACTAACAGCTGCTGTAAAATACTGACACACTCTTCTCCTCATCGACATCATTTTCTCCCACTGCTGCTCTGCTTCGCCTGGAGGATGCGGTTGCCGCGGTAACAGACAGTCTCAGAGGGCAGAGGGAGAGATGGAGGATGGGAGGATGCGGCGGGGGGTGGAGCTGGGCGGGTGGAGCAGGTGGTGCAGTGATGGACGCCGTCTTTGTTCAGACACAATAAATTATTCAATAAAAACATCAAAGTTCGTTATTAATGAAGTTATGAAGCTTTAAAGGGCATTGCTGTAGGGCTGTAGTGCATTATGGGATGCTATTAATGTGGCTGATGTCACTGGGAGTAAATTATATTATTTACGTTTGTTTATTGTTGTTTTTTTTGTGTTTATAAACTGTCACCACAATGCTGATGTTTATTTCTTCTTCCTCCATCTTTTGTCTTTGTCTTTCTTTTCCTCCTCTGATCTTCTCTTTCTGTTTCATCTCTTCATGCCATCGTCTCATATTGAGGTCACACACACACACACACACACACACACACACACACACACACACAGGGCGGGCTTGGTTGTTTCCATAGCAACTGCTCCGTTAACGGGCTCCATTGGTTCAGTCTCGCTCCATTTGATTCGTTTTTTTTCTCTCTCTCTCTCTCGGGAGCTGCACGTTTTTGTACCCAGCATGCATTGCAATGACTGCAGCAGTGTGTGTGTGTGTGTGTGTGTGTGTGTGTGTATCAAATGACAGTGGAGGCAAAATGAGCTGTCGCCTGATGTAAATGTGTCACCATGTTGATTGAGGTGGGGGATGTGGTAACAGGCACTGTTACCATGGTAACAGAGGACATCAATACATCAGAGGTGTTTGATGGGAAACACCAACATCATACACACACACATGCACACGCACACTTAGGAAATGCGTGTGTGTGTATTGATTATGATCAGGTCACATTTGAGGTTTGATAGATTTTGTCTGTTTCATAATCAGTGTTTGATGTTTTTATTGATCAGTGCACAGATGATGTATGTGTGTTTCACAGCGCCTCCACTCTGCTGATACTGGTTCAGATTCAGTGTTATCAGTTTGACTGAGACTGAGAGTGTGATGTGATTAAAAAGCTGCAGTCGACTCTGATGATCTGTTAGAGGAAAATATTAGTGATGGAAACACTTCTGATGACCTGTGACCTTCTGTACATGCTGAGTACATCATCACATCCAACCAGGTCAAAGGTCAACAGTGGTGGCATCCAATGCAGAGACACATCTTCTCATGACTGGTGTGGTCCTGAAGTGGAGTTTGTAAAATTATAGAGGATGACTTTGTCCTGGAGGAGGTCGTCGCCTCATGATAAATGCAGCAGTGACATTTATCTTCAGAGACGAGCAGAAACCTGCCGACATGATCTAGATCAGACACTGACTCTGAGCGGGGTTGTTGTTATTACCAGCCTCAAACAACCAAACAAACAAACAAAAAACAGGAGAGACTCAGTCTCCTGTTGCAGTTGGTTTGAGTCTCTGCAGAGAAGGTCACATGACCAGGATTAAAGAACAGACTGAGCACGTGCAGCTCTGACATTAAACCGGCAACATCACAGTTCTTCTTTATTCTATGATTCACAAAGCAGAGACGCAGCTCAGGAAGACACAGCAATGACTTTGTCATTACCAACAACAACAATACCAACTACCAAGGAAAAGTTTGTTCACCCTAACTGTACGTCCACATCATAGACGTCACCTGGGCTGCAATGAATCTTAGGATATGTTGGATATTTAACTAACTTCAATAAATTAGATACCATAGCTAACTTTGGCAGCTTAGTAATTTACACTGCCTGGCAAAAAAAAAGTCACCACCTGATGAAGTGATACACCCATCATGTCTAGTGATGTACAAGCCTGTGGGTGCAGTGCTATGATCTGGGGTTGTTGCAGTTGGTCAGGTCTGGGTTCAGCAACATTATGTGCCCAAAGAATGAGGTCAGCTCACTACCTGAACATACTGAATGATCAGGTTATTTTTTCTTCCCTGATGGCATGGGCATGTTCCAAGATGACAATACCAGGATTCATCAGGCTGGAATTGTGAAAGAGTGGTTCATGAGACATCATTTTTACACATGGATTGGCCACCACAGAGTCCAGACCTTAACCCCATTGAGAATCTTTGAGATGTGCTGGAGAAGACTGCTCAGTGGTCTGACTCTCCCATCATCAATACAGGATACTGGTGAATAATTAAATCTTGTGACACTGCAGAAGCTTATCAAAACAATGCCACCGCAAATGTGTGCTGTAATCAAAGCTACATGTGGTCCAATGAAATATTAGTGTGACCTTTTTTTTTTGGTGGCGACTTTTTTTGGTCAGGCAGTGTATTTATTTCAGCTAACTTAGGTTTGGACTTGAGAAGGATTTAACAGTTGTCGCTATCTGTGACAGGAAGTGGAGCCATGTTGTTAAAGTCCTTCCCATACACCAGCCTCCCAGCCAATCACATGTTGAGGCTGCAGCTGTACTGCAGCCAGCCACCAGAGGGTGAAAGACCTATATGTCATATCTGTGCAGCAGCAAATTATAACTGAAACAGTTTTCGTTTTGTGCTGTTTGCCCTGCTGAGGGACAGAGGGACAGGCTGAGAGACAGATGCTCTGTCAATCATTGTCCATCCCAGAACTACACTGTCCTGAGCCAATCATCTTCCTGAACCTGAACCAGCAGCTCGTCATGAGTCGTCATTAAAACGTTCATGTAACATGTTGTTACCGTGTTAAATTAAATATGAGACAATTGACCATTGGAACATGATGATGTCTCACACTGACTCAGCTGATCAGCTGAGCACAGGCTGCAAATGGCCGGAAGACAAACTGAGATAACGTGTTATCTAACAGACTGTCACTGAACATCAGCTCGGACAAACATCAGGACAGAAACTGATCTAACACGTGACACACTACGAAGAAGAGGAAGAGGAGGTGGGGGAAGAGTTCAGTTAAACAAAGAAGCTGTTTGAAAATCAGAGGTTGAAAGGCTCGCTCTGCCTCCACTGTCATTTAGTGAATAACAGTATCTTTGTGTCTTTGTGTCTCTTTGTCTCGTTGTGTCTTTGTTGTTGCATTAATCCATCTGAGTGTAAAAACGAACTTTCAGTTCAGTCCAGTCTTTGTTGTCTATAGTTAAAATGACTCAACAAGAAAATTTAAATAACAAGATCACTGAACTGTTTCTGAGTTTCAGAATAAAACCAGGATGCTGATTGTGATTTTGACATCATAGTACAGTTTTTTTCTTGAACTCGACCCTGATGAGCTCATGTGCCCGTCTCTGTAACACGTCTCTGTGAATCCTGCAGGGGGCGATGCAGAACATGAAGATGGCGAACGCCTGTGGCTTCATACGACCAGCTGGCCCACCAGGTGGAGGCGCTCCGCAAGGAGAACTCCCACCTGAGGAGGGAGCTGGAGGACAACTCCAACCACCTGTCCAAGCTGGAGACAGAGACATTCGGCATGAAGGTGAGTCCACGCAGGATCTTGACCACAACCAGAGCCAGTTCAGGACAGGACTAAAATAAAGCCCAGGATCTCGGTCCACATCAGGAAGTAAATAAAGGATAAATAAAGAGAAAATTAAATAAAGAATGAGTGGATGTAATAAACATTCAGTGGGTCAGAGACAGAAACATGTTAAATCCTCACGTGTCCAGATGCTGCGAGCAGCAGGATTAGACTCAGGATCAGGATCAGGACTCAGTGTCTGCAGCAGTATGACAGATCTGAGTTCGAGTCCAGATTCAAACTGAGCACACAGTTTGGTTCTGATGGATTTGACCTATTTTTGTTTTGTGACTTTGTTTTGTGTGTTGTTTATTTTAAAAACCAGAACTGGATTATTTCACCAGGATCCAGCTGCAGGTTGAATATAAACCCAGTGGATTAAAGTGTAGGTCAGAAAATATCTGAGATTACACCGTCTTCATCTCTGAATCACATGGACACTGTATTAAATACAAACAAAAACAGTTGGTTCTGATCTTTAATAACAAACCTTGCGTCGTCGTTGTCGTCCTGCAGCAGCTGCTGTTTCATGAAAACTCTTCATTCTTGTCTGAAGCTTCATGTTTCCTGACTGTTTCTTCCCTGATGCAGGAAGTGCTGAAGCAGCTGCAGAGCAAACTGGAGCAGGAGGCGGGAACGCTGGCCTCGTCTGGGAGAAGTGATGTGCTGCACCAGCTCAAAGGTATAGTCCTGGTCCTGGTCCTGGTCCAGTCCTTTTCAGTTGTATATGTGGGTGTTGATTGTCTAACTACATGTGCAACACAAATAATCTCAGCTCAGGAATATCTTTCTAATCCTCTGTAGTAAGAGACTCTCACTGCTGAAATTAGAATGATAAATTGGAAATATTAATTAATAAGCACAGAGTCATATAATTGTGTAATTTTGTGTGATTTTATGTCTAGAGGAAACTACTACTAAAATTAATGATGCAGCGCTGGGTAAATTTCAGCTACAACTCTGACTGTTGCTGTCACTTTATTATTGTTATTGCCACATTGTTATTGTAACTGTTATGTCAGTATTATCAGTATTATGTCAGTTTATTTATGTCATTAGATAATACAACTCTGTTCTCTTAAATCTAAAAAAAAAAAAAAACAATATTAAATTGTTTCATTTCAACAGCGGAAGGCACAAATGTACAATATCTATGAGTGGACAAGTGAAAAACATTAAGTAGAAATATGTTTTCACGTCTAAAGATAAAAAGATAAAAAGTCTGAAAGGGTTAAAGACAGATGAGCATGAGGTTCCACTGGGACCAATCAGCTCTCACTGGTTAATGAATTGTCTCCATCTCTAATCTGATTGACTGCAACTCTGCCTTGTTAGAGCTAAATCCAATTAAACAATGGTTAATGTTTATCAATTGGTCTCGACAGAAACTGAATTAAATCCCACAGCAGACGTCTGTGTGTCCACTCATCATCAAATAATCTCTATTTCCTGTGGGCGTCGCTCCAATCATGTGTCCAGGTGATGTTTCCCTTCACCTGCTCTAATCTGCAGAACATGTTGTCCAGTCAGAGCTTCAACGTCACATTAAGTCCCATAGTCCATTAAAATAAGGACTTGAAGGATTTACAGCACAGTGAGTTGTGACAACAGTGAGAGTGACAACAGTGTAACAGCAACACCACATTTATTCATGCAGGAAAATTAGATACATGTCAGTTTTACATCAATGAGTGTGTGTGTGTGTGTGTTTAATTTCCTGTTAGAAAAACATGTTAGCCTACATTTACTCACAATTATCTCACATTGTCACAGCAGTAAAAGACTCTGGGCTGTTTTCTCTAACTGAAAAAAACTCTGCTCAGCATTTTAACAAAGCAGGATACGACTTTTTGATATTTAATGAAAGTTTTTGTCGCATAGGCACACTTCTTTGGTTTTAATTAGCTATTCGATGTTATTAAAATGAGCTGAGACATCATGATTGACAGATGAGAGTCACTGTCAGCATGTGTGTGGTCGGGGTTTTGATAATTAACTCAGTCATTTGAATTTTTTTAAGCAGAAATGTCAACATGAAATCCTCCTCTTCTTCCTCAGAGCTCCACATGGACTTGACCAACTACTACGAGCTCAAACACCAGCCTCACAACCTGCGGCTGCTGTCAGACAGCCTGGGAGGGGCGGGGCTGACAGGTGTGCGAGGGGCGGGGCTGGGTGGGGTCGGCGGGGCGGAGATGATGTCTGATGATCGCCTAGCCCTGCCTCCTTCCTCCTGCTCGTCTTCTTCCTCGGTGCCGGCGGCAGTGGCAGTGAGCAGGTCCAGGAGCCCACTGAGACCCTCATCACGTCAGAGCGCCACCTCTGGCGGGGATGCTGCTGCCGCTGTCATCATGCCTCATCACTTCCTTGATGGGGCTCCACCCAAAACAGCCGTTATTAGCGGAGCAGATGGACGACTGAGCGACCATCACCTGGAGGAGCTGGAGAAGGAGAGGTGAGCTGATTTGTTAGGTTTTATTCCTGGAAGTTTACATTTTCACCACCAGGGTGCAGGATTTGGCCCCTTAGACTAAAACCATCTGTAATCTGTTGTGTAATCTTTGTCATTTCTGTCATGTGTAGGAACCTACTGCTGGGGGAGATTGACAGAGAGGAGAGGGAGCGCTGTTGGTACTTCAGCCAGCTGGAGGAGCTGTCGCAGCGGCTGGCTCAGCTGCCTCGCATAGACATGGTGAGGACAAACGCATCAGACCATCAATAACTTGGTGGTTTTTCTGTTTGTGAATAAATTCATGACATCACAGTGAAGCAGTGGGTCTCACTGAAAGAAGGTCCTGGGTTTATATGCAACCTGTTCTGTGGGTTTCCAGCAAAAGAAACTGGATGTGTTAGATGCATTTGAAGGAGCCCTGGAAATTTTCCTGACCATCCTGGTTCCTTGATGTTATGGGAATGATCCATTTCATAACTGTAAGACCTGAGTGGGATCATCAAATTCTCCCAAGCCTTTCCTCCTCACAGACAACAGTGAAACAGGATCACATCATTTATTGTTGCTGTTGTAACACAGTTTCCTCACAGACTTGAATAATTTACACGACTGATGGTGTCTGTTTTCTTTGGCCTTTTGTTTGCAACATCACTGTTTCACTGTATCAAATCAACTGATTTCATGTGTCAGATCTGTCTCTGATGACCTCTGACCTCTACTGGTCCCAGTTTTCTCTGCAGATGGATCTGATTCGGCAGCAGCTGGAGGCTGAGGCTCAGAGGGTTCGGTCCGTAATGAAGGAGCGATTTGGTACCAGCGACGACATGGTTCAGAGGACGCAGGTGAGGCTGCTGATTGGCTGTTTAGTCACAATGGATGATGTCATGAAACTTCCTGTTATAGCTCGACCAGACAAATCAGTGAATTACTGTTAATTAAATATATAAATCACAGACACATTGGTCGATTTCTAATGAGATGAAACACAAACAGCTAATGATGTAAACACAACACATCTGGATGTGTGTTAACTGTATGTGTGTTGCAGATGCGTGTTGCTCGTCTGGAGCAGCTGGAGAAAGAGCTGCAGGAGGCCCGAGGGAATCAGGAGAGTCAGCTACAGGTCAGATACACTGCACACAACAATACATAACAAGATATACACACAGAAACATATGCAGACAAACGGTAAACATCTGACTGATAGTTTTATTTACCAATGTTTCTCTTCTAGTTTTGTCACATGAAGAACCTGATAACAGTTTTTGTTCAATTCTTATTAATTATAACACGATGGTGAGAAGATGCAGTTAATTATTAACAAACCTGCTGTCAATTTATTTTCTGAAAAGAAACTAACCAGGTTAGTGACAACAGTTAACTTAAGCTTCTCTTTTCATAGTCAGATGTGCTAAAGCTAGTACTTCAGCCAGCTGGAGGAGCTGTCTAATGGTAGTTGGTAAACTTGATCAGGTCAGGTGTCAGTATTATGAAGCTGAGGCTGAGCAGCAGAAAGCCAACAAGATGACCACTGTTAGACACTCGCAGGGTCTGTACATTTGTGGTAACAGCAGGACGTTATCTCTGAAAGCTATAGGTTGACTATGAGCTGTTATTGGTCTTTCTGTGTCTGTGCAGATGCAATTTGGATGTTTGCACACAGAGATCTTTGACTGATGACTACCTATAGCCACAAGGGTGTCTGACTTAGTTTCTATTGCTCTGAGATCATTTATGTTTTATTATACAGTGGCCAATTACTTTACAACAACTACCTTACAAATTTACTTTACAACAGTCTTTTCTTCCTTAGCATAAAGAGCTAAAACCAGTAAAAAAAAACAGCGCTACAAATGTAGCAGTGTAAAGGGCCAAGTTTAAGAAAAATGGAAGGATGTGGACGTGTTGAGAATAAACTTGAGAATAAACTAACTACACTTTTGATTTTTTTTGTTTCTGAAACTGTTATTTCAGAATCAGTTTTACAAACATAATGTCAGGACTTTGTAGAGGTTGTTCTCTACAAAATCCCCCCTAATTTTTTTCTCCTTTTTTCCTTATACATGGCTCTAATACTCTTCTACAGTTTGATTGGGTTTATAATACTGAGATTAAATTTCATCATTCTGCATCATAACTGGAGACACTTGACTCCATCAGTTGAGTGATTCATTGCAGCAGTCGTTCCCAGTCCAACTCCACCTGACACAGAGACACCGAGCCATTGTAGGCCCACACCCAGAATCCCGGATACAGAGGTTCTGTGAAGGTGGAGGTGAAGGTGTGGATGTGTGTCATGGCGTCCTGAGAGACACAGTAGAAGGACAGAGATCCAGCAGACCAGTTCAGGTGAACCCCAACTCTGTGAGAGAAGGGTTCGGGTGAGGAGGATTTGAACCTCCTGGTGTTGTAGCATGGCGTGTAGCATCGCTCTGAGCACTCCAGACTCCATGACTGCTTGTTGTGTCCCAGCAGACAGCTCGCTACGTCTCCATCTCTGGAGATGTTGTAGGTGACACCAATGTCGGCCCCGCCACTCCACTCCACCTCCCAGTACGCAGAGTCCAGCAGCCCCTCCCGGCACAAGACCTGAGGGCAGCGCTCAAACCGGTCTGGGTGATCCGAGGAGCGATGGTCAGACCAGACACGAGTTGCTGATCTGTTGTTGTCAGTCAGAAGGAGCTCTGAGTTGGCAGTGTTGGGGTCAAAAGTCAAATAACAGGCAACTGAAAGGGAAGGACCAAAGAACGGGATTAGTGGAAGTTGACATTTTAATATCGGAAGACTCTCGGCTGCGTCCTTGTAGCTCTACAATGACGATACTACAGACTTTATCAGTAAATGTTGCAGAAAGACAACATTTACTGCTAACTCAAGAAAACCTTTCAAAAAGAGATGAAAAAATACAATCTTACAATTTTTCACTGACCACATGTCTCCCTCCATTTCAGCCCTGCAAAGACCAGAAACAACATGATCATCTTACCACAAAAAAGAAACAATATTGTGAACATGTTTCATCTCAGTTTGTCTCACCTTGAGTCTTTCTTGGCGTCTTTCAGACTGAGGAGACTGATCCCAGACAGGAGAGTCTTCAAGGGAAGACTCTCTTCTTCCTCTTCCTCTTTTTCCTCCTCATTGTCGCCTGATTCCACAGAGATTTCATCCTTCACACTTTTCTGATCTGCTGCAGAGAAACCTGCAACCTTACTTGTCTTTTTTACTAAACCAGTTCATACTTGGCAGTTGCAACTGTAAGTTTATGTACTTACCTGTCTGCGACATCATCTCTTCACATGGTTGTGTTTCAGAGACGCTTGTATCAGATTTTTCTTTGTCCACATTCTCCTTGTCCTCCTCCTTGTTGATCGATTCCTCAGCCTTTAGTTTTCCCTTCAAGCCATCGTCCATTTGGTCACTGTTTTCTTTGACTCCCTCACTGTCCTGAACTGTTTGGTCTCCTCTGAACAGGTTCTTGTCAGTTCTCGCAGCTTCGAGGACTTTTATTTTGGATTTTATTTTGGTCTCTTCTTTTAAAGCGAGGTCTCTCTCTTTTGAAAGGCCGATTCTGAAGATGTTAGGAAGGTCCTCGGTGAAGAGGCTGCGATGGTTGGTCTGATCACCAGACTTCACATCTCTTTCCTTGGACAAACTGTTGCTGAAGATGTTTGTCATGTCTTCTTTGAACTGGTTCAGGTCTTCTCTCAGGAGACTGAGCGTACTGCTGGAGGCCTTGTTGTCCTCATGCCCTGTCTTTTTGTCCTTAAAGATTCTCAGCATGTCCTCTTTAAACTGACTGAAATCTTCTCTGAAGAGATTCAAAGGGCTGATCGTCCTTTTCTCCCTCTGCTGTGACTTGAGAAGATCTTTGTCTTTGTGGACATCTTGTTCCAACTCGTTAGTCAGATCATCTTCTGTCTGAGTGTCGTTCTGTGACATATCCTCAGATTTAACACTGCAAATATCAAGGAGCATCTGTAGAATCAGGAACATGTGAAGTTTATTTGACTTTGATGTTTTCAGGCTTGTCAATGTTTTTAAGGACCCTTTTGAAGGAAAACATTGTTTTGGTCTTAAGGAGGAAGTGATAAGATTAAAGTGGCCAAACGATGAACAATGAAGTCACAGTGTTGGGGAATAAATACGAATAAGCATATCTAATTTTGGAGGTTAAAGGTCATTGTGATTGCAAATATGGTTTCAATATGGTTTTATGTCATAACTCAAGCACCAATGAGCTCTAACTGGGATGTTTGGTTGAGGCACACATCCACCTGACAGCGATTCTACTTAGATCATTTCCTGATCAGTTTTTAAATAGTTGAATTAAATGCTTTGCTTCCTCCTACAATCAAAACAGATCATAGATGAATATTTCAGTGGATTTACAGTTGAATATCTGTGTAAATGTCTTGTTCATGTTGAGACAAGCTGAGCTGACACTGATTAAATCTATTCACAGTTTATTTAGTCAGATACTCACCGCTGTTTGTGTCTGGTTCTCCATGTTAAAGTTAAATCAATCTCTTGCGATGGTCGCTGCTGTAAATCTGTGTCTCTGTGTTGACATGTGTTTGCTTGGCCAGTTCAACCTGTTTGGCTGCGAGGCTTCTCATTGGCTGAGGCATGTAGTGGTTTGTTTCTGGAGACAGAAAAACCTGCAGAGCAAGTTTTCAGCTGCTTCACAGATCATCCATAAGTCAGAACTGTTTATACCTGTCAGGGCTGTGGACATTATGAAGGGTTCTGGGTTGTCACCCAGAAACATGTTTATTTCATTTGCTTCTGTTTCCTGTGCAAAGTGAGCATTAGCTGCTAGCTTTAGCTGACATATCCTCTTCTATGTAGCGATGTTACTATATGTTAGCTAACTGACTTTCCTCTGTGTCCTAACAAACCACCGTATGTCCATCTTGTCTGGGAGCAGAACAAACCAAGACATTGTCCAACAAATGTTATGCTAATGAGGTGTAGCATGTGTTGGCGGTAGCCAATGGGAATATCGGGTTCCTTGGCAGGGGTCCAGATGTGTGTCCAGTCAGCCCAGTGATCACTGACACATATGTGAAACAAACCGAATCAGTTAGCTGCATCCTCTTTGTGCTCTGATGTCATAAATAATGAATCAGTCTGAATAAATCATCTGAGCTCATTAATTAATTGTGTGAACTCAGTTAGACTCAGCATGGCCTTTGACCTACAAAACCAAACTTGAAAAACTCATAAAAAACAGATTTTTGTAGATTAATTTATCACATGAATTAGAAAACATATTTTATTTTTGTTTAGATACATTTAAAACATATGGCATCTGAGTGGTGTTTTAAGTGTATTGAAATTAAATATTACTTCTGAAGATTTAAACTTGAAAACACATTTTCAAGATGTGTTCCAAATGTCAAATTTCATAAATAATAGTAATAATAATAATAATAATTGTACACTTTCATAATAAACATAACAATAATGGCAATATTATTATGTGCTATGACAAGTGACTTACATTCATAATTATTTAAATTTTAAATATCTTATATTAAGACATTTTCTACATTCACTATTATTATTTAATTATTATTATTATAGTTATTCAGTTAATGTTCTGCTCCTGAAGAATCTGAAATGAGTTCATTCTCCTTCTCCTCAGTCTCAGTTCGTTACTATGCAGCCCAACCAGGTCTTCTCTGACTTGCTCTGTGAGCTGCGCTCTGATTGGCTGTTGCCAAGCTGCAGAGCCAGCAGCTCGTCTTTCTCTCTGCTTCATCCCAAGAATAACAAGCAGACGGAGGAGATGTTCATGAAAAGGACATTTCACCCAAAGAATCATGACAGTAATAAACTCTTCTCATGTGACTTAAGTCAAATCTGAGTATTTACAGACATATCTGGCAATGATGGTGATGATGATGGTCCCTGATAGGAAGCAGCAGATAGAGCAGTCGTCCATTTTGTGGATCGTGTTGCAGGCAGTTTTGTTTTTAATGGAGGAGGTTTGGATCAGAGCACACACACACACACACACACACACACACACACACACACATACTCGCCTCTTTGTCTGCTCCATCTCTGGCTCACACACACATCACACCCGTAGGCGTTGCTATGGTGACAGGATGGAGAGGAGGGGGATGAAAGCTTTCATAGGAGTCTCAGAGGATTTCAGCCTGAGAATCTAAATGAAGCGTGTGTGTGTGTGTGTGTGTGTGTTTTTGTGAACCTGCAGCAAACAGTGATAAATAAAATAAAAATAAATGAAACAAATAAATAATATATAAATAGACAAATGCATAAGATATTATCATTTTTTTTTAATCATTTAAAAAAATGTTTATTTATAAAAAAATTAAATAAACATAAAATATATTTTGTGTGTGTGTACAGATTAAATTAGTTGATGATCAGATAAAATTTCAAGTGTTTTACTGAACCTGAGCATCTTCTCTTTTTCTTCTTCATCTTCTTGTCTATGCAGCTGTCCGGAGCTGAGAAGCCCCCAGCTGGAGAACCGGAGAACAACACGACGGCAGTGGCAGCAGGAACAGATGCTCCTGCAGACGCAGGCAACAAGGTGACAAAGCAATCTGAGTCCAGATTGATTGATGGTCAAAATGTTATAAATTAATTTTTTTTAAACACTTTTGTATTAATTAGCTTTCAGATTATTTTTCTGATAAAACCACTTTCGGCACCTCAGACCTTTTCAGTAGACCTTTACAGCAGGTTTGAATTTATCCAACAGCAGAAAGATGTGTTGCTCCCCCTGCAGGACAGAGGGTAAACTCCTGCTGGACAAAGTAATATGTACATCTGATGGGCTGCTGTTCCTAAATCACATTTTCATTTTTAAATACAAATAAGAAATATAACACATTGTATTGAGAAAAACATTTTTTTTGAAAAGCTGCACAAACAAGAAAAGTTCTAAGATCCTGTGTGTTATGTTTAAACCAGTAAATTCATCTTTAGAGTTAAACGCCACTATGGTGATGATGGAGCGGTGTGACTATGGTGGTGGCAGCTAATGGTGTCTCCTTCCTCAGGTGGAGATGTTCTGGCTGCTCTCAATGCTCGCTAACAGAGATAAGGAGGAATTGTCGCGGACGCTGCTGGCATTGTCCAGCTCTCAGGACAGCTGCATCGTCATGAGGAAATCTGGCTGCGTCCCCCTACTGGTCCAGATCCTGCATGAAGCTCCCGGAGAGACGGTGGCAGCAGGCGCGGCAGGAGGGGGAACGATGACAGGCTGTAGCCGGGAAGCCAAGTCCAGAGCCAGTGCCGCCCTCCACAACATTATCTACTCGCAGCAGGACGAAGGTCAGGCCCGGCGGGAGATGAGGGTCCTGCACATGCTGGAGCAGGTCCGGACCTACTGCGACAGCGGCTGGGACTGGATCGAAAGCCATGCCGGGACACCGTCGCCTGGAGGAACCAAAACCACGGGTGAGTCTGAGTCTTGATCAAACAATAACCATGGACCTTGAAGGATCAAGGATCAAATACCTCACATCTGTTTCTTCTTTGCAGATATTCCTGAACCTGTGGACCCTCAGATCTGTCAGGCCATGTGCGCCGTCATGAAGCTGTCTTTTGAGGAGGAGTACAGACGTGCCATGAACGAATTAGGTTTGTGTGACGCTGACGCTTTAGCATTTGCCTGCTTTCATCTGTAAAATTCCAATGTGACTAAGTATCTTGTCGCCGCAGGTGGTCTGCAGGTGGTGGCTGACCTCATCCACCTGGTCCAGGACATGTATGGGATGCAGAACGACCCCATCAACATGGCACTGCGACGCTATGCTGGGATGGCCCTGACCAACCTCACATTTGGAGATGTTGTCAACAAGGTACAGAAAAAAAACAAAAAACAGGATGCTGGTTTTAAGAAGATGTGATCAGAACTCACATCTTTTCAAAGCTCAATGATAAATTGTGAAGTTGGCTTGTTTTCTACCGTTTTATGACAGATACATATTATTTGTGGTCCTGACTGTTCACTATTGTTATTTGCATGAGTCTTTGTTTCAGATCAGAAAAAAAGACAATTTATATTTTTATTTTCTTTGTTTTATGAATCATGCTGCACTTTGTTGTAAACTTTTTCGTATATTGAGAATAGTTGAGAATAAAATTGGGAATTGGTTGTTCAAATGTGAATGTTAGTTTGGATGTTAGTTAGATGTTTGTCTCTTTACATAAATCAGTGAAAATGTGATTGTGGTGAATGTCGCAGAGAAACAACAGAAACCTAAAAGACATTTTGCAGATGTGATATTTGTTCGCTCAGAAACCTGCATACCATCTCACTGGACTAACAAGTTCCTGTCCATCCCCCTCAGGCGACCTTGTGCTCAAAGAAGAGCTGCCTTCAAGCTCTGGTGGCTCAGCTGGCCTCGGACAGTGAGGAGCTCCACCAGGTCGTCTCCAGCATCCTGAGGAATCTGTCCTGGAGGGCCGACATCAGCAGCAAGAGGGTTCTTCGAGACATTGGCTGTGTATCAGCGCTGATGACCTGTGCCCTGCAGGCCACCAAGGTGAGTACGATGACCCCAACTAGCACAGAACAGATGAGATAATGTACCTCGATGAAGCAATAGATTTAAAACACAGTCAAGCATCTTTATTTTCTCTGAGTTGAGCAGAACTACTGCAAACCCTTGTTTCTATCATTTGCTTAAAAACCCAAGTATATGATTAAAATAGAAATCAAGATGGTCACTAATGACACCGTTCGTTCTGCAGGAGTCGACTCTGAAGAGCATCCTGAGCGCTCTGTGGAACCTGTCGGCTCACAGCATTGACAACAAAGTAGCGATCTGCTCGGTGGATAGCGCCTTGGGTTTCTTGGTCAGCACACTGACATACCGATGTCAGACCAATTCGCTTGCGATAATCGAGAGCGGTGGAGGGATCCTCCGAAACGTGTCAAGTCTGGTCGCCACAAGAGAAGACTACAGGTCAGTAAAGCATGTAGCCGATATTGGATGCATTTCACTGATACTGATACTGAACTTCCACTGGCCTGCAAAGAGTTAAAACAAAAACATAGATATAAAAATATCTGCTGCTTTCTTTCTTCACAGGCAAATCCTCAGGGACCACAACTGCCTCCAGACTCTGCTACAGCACCTGCGCTCCCACAGCCTGACCATAGTGAGCAACGCCTGTGGGACCCTGTGGAACCTCTCGGCCCGGAGCCCCAAAGACCAGGAGCTGCTCTGGGACCTCGGAGCTGTTAGCATGCTGCGCAATCTTATCCATTCAAAGCACAAGATGATCGCCATGGGCAGCGCTGCGGCGTTGAGGAATCTTCTCACCAACCGACCGCTGAAATATAAGGATGCAGCTGTTGTATCCCCTGGCTCCTGCATGCCCTCACTCTACATGAGGAAGCAGAAAGCCCTGGAGGCAGAGCTGGATGCCAAACACCTCGCGGAGACCTTTGATACCCTTGAGAAACAGAGCCCCAAGCATCTAACCCTCAACAAACCGCTACGGCACATTGAGAGCCTGGCAAAGGATTATGCGTCTGATTCTGGTTGTTTTGATGATGATGAGGCCCCGAACGTCTCAAGCAGCCTGGACACTGGCAGCTTCTCTATGCTGTCTATGTTTCTCACCAACTCTAATTTCCTGCAGAACCAGCCACGTAAAAGAGACAACGAACCCGAGAGAGACATTGAAACACATCAGATGGCCGAGAAAAGACATGCACCCTCTGATGATGTTGTATCTGCTGCTGCAGAGAAACTAGCAAAGAAGATCACCCACACAGTGGCCAAGATCGACAAGCTAGTGGAGGACATTACCATGCACACGTCCTCAGAGGACAGTTTGAGCCTCAGCTCTGAGGATCACCTTGCAGATTGGCCTTATGCATTAGATGAACTCAATGAAGCCCGGGCAAAGTCATGCTCACCCTGTCGTCTCTCTGATACCAGCAGCCTGGCTCAGAGAGATCGCCTTAGCAGAGCCCACGCCCTCCTACGCCTCAAAACTGCCCACACAAGTGTATCAACAGACAGCCTGAACAGTGGCAGCACCAGTGATGGCTACTGTGGCAGCAAAGATCAGATGCGACCAGCTCCACGAGCCCTGATAATGCAACAACAACGACCCAACCAGCTTGATCTCAAAGTGGCTCACGAAGAGTACTTAAATGGTGTTCCTGCAGTCCTGAATAAGACTAACCAGCAAGATATACCAGAGAGGGATTCAGTGGACAACAAAGATGTAAAAACTCTTGAGTTAAACAACACAGATTTAGAAAAGAACCAGGATCAACCTGTACAAACACCTGTCAGTGCATCCACTAAAGTCTCCTCTGATGTCAGCATGACCTCCATCAAACTGTCTCCATCTTATCAACAGGTCCCGCTCATACAAAGTGTGGCTAAATTCGGTGTAGCAAAGACAGCGATCAATGTCCAGGCGGCTCAAGCAATGAGGAGGCAAGCATGGGTGCCCACTGTGATGACTGGAGGAAGCATTACAAAATTTTCACCTATGGCATCAACCAGAAGTCCAACCATTGGGACGATGGAGACGGTCCAGAAATACTCAGTGGAGAACACGCCAATCTGCTTCTCCCGCTGCAGTTCACTGTCCTCCCTTTCCTCAGGAGACGGCGCGCTGGACGGACAAAGTGAAAATGAGCTGGAGAGTGACTCGTCTTTGGAAATAATTGAAGTGGAGGATGGAGAGGTGGCGAAGAGGGCAAGGAGGATGAAACTTTAGAGGATCTGAGTGACAGTCAGCTGCTGATGACCGACTCAAAAACCTTCCCAAGCAAAGAGACCGATCCCATTGAGATCCCCTGTCCTGCCAAAAGAGAAAAAGTATTCCTCAGAGGAGCTTCACCAGCCTTACTTGAAGACAGATCTCCCTCCAGTTCATCTGAGAATTACATCCATGAAACACCTCTGGTCATGAGTCGCTGCAGCTCTGTCAGTTCACTGGGCAGCTTTGAGTCGCCGTCTATTGCCAGCTCCATCCAAAGTGATCCATGCAGCGAGATGATTGACGGGACAATAAGCCCCAGCGATCTACCCGACAGCCCGGGACAAACCATGCCTCCAAGCCGAAGTAAAACTCCCTGTTGTGTTGAGTCCAATGGACCAGAAACACAGGCTGCAGGAATGGCAGGGCAGTGGGAAAGCAGCCTGAGAAAGTTCATGGAGATTGCAGACTCCAAAGAGAGATTTAACCTCCCTCCTGACTTAGACTCAATGATCTACTTCACTGTGGAAAAGCCAACTGAGAACTTCTCTTGTGCATCAAGCCTAAGTGCTCTTCCTCTTCATGAACACTACATACAGAAAGATGTGGAGCTGAAACTAACCCCACTGCTCCAGCAAAATGACAAAAATCTTCCTTTTCCTGATGATGATGAACAAGGACTAGACCACGGGGAAAGATACAGTGAGGGAAACTCAGACGACGACATAGAAATCTTAAAGGAATGCATCAACTCAGCAATGCCCTCCAAGTTCAGAAAAGTAAGACCATCCCTGATGACCACGATCCCTCCTCATATTCTCAGTTCCCAGATTCGAAAACAGATACATCTTCCTGTGTATATGATGCTTCCAAATGGCAAAACCCAAATGTGTCCTGGAAGGAGAATAGTCATCCCTCAAAAGGATTTCAAATTTGACGACTCATCGTTCACTGATTCTGCAGAGGGTACACCCGTTAACTTCTCTAGCACAACATCACTTAGTGATGAAACACTTCAGTATCCAGTGAGAGAGAGGGGGGCTAAGGACTGCACCGCTAAAGTTATGAACAAACAAGACCTGCTTGATGACGAGGCAAAAAGAATTGAAGACCTGAGAATTTTCTCACACTTCCACAAACCCAACAGGATAAACTACCCACCTGAGATTCAAATGAACCGAACAACCAAACACATCATTCCCACTCAGAGGGTGTTGATGCAGAGCAAAGAGGTAGCTGACCGGGTGGCAAGTCAAAGAAATCGTGATCAGTCTCCCAGCCAACAAAAGAAGAGGCAAGGTCAAGGCCCCGTCAGGAAACTAGAGCTTCCTGTCATAAAGAAAAACTCAGAAGGAAACTTTACAGGATCACAGAAAGGAAATGCAATCTATCGACAAATGACACATTCTTCTGAGGACAGCAATGGCTTCTACGATTACGATGAAAATGAAAAAGAGGAAGTTGTTAAGCGAATGAGTAGAAAACAGATCAGAGAAGCAAGCAGAAATACTCTGTCCCGGAGCATGACAAATATCGGCAGGATTGATAATTCACAAGGAAAACACAGAGGGTTTCACAGGATAAAACAGAATCTGATAAAAGATGAATCTCTGGCGTGTTACTCACTCAGCTCCTCTCTTAGCTCACTGAGCGATGCCGAGTTTGAGGATCAGAAATCAAAAGCTCAGCAAATATGGTACAAAAACAGACATAACAAAACACTGAACATGGCGCAGTCAACAAAGTCTTTAACCATTCACAGCCAATACGAAGAGCAAAGCTCACCAAGCTCTGTCAGCATGGATTCAGAGGATGACCTCCTTCAGAAATGCATCACATCTGCCATGCCCAAGCAGAGGAGGAAGCTAGCAGCTAGGAAAAAGAAATCAGAAAATACTCAAAAACAAAAGGCCTCCGATGGTTGGAACATGGATGAAGAAATGGATAGTGATGATACGGCGTGGGATAAAGATTCAGACCTCAATAGTGTTGAATGGAGAGCCATACAGGAAGGTGCTAATTGTGTTGTTACCGGTCTGCAGGCCTCAAAGTCTCAAGAACCATCCTCTGAAGAGACTGAATCAGTCCTGTCATTTATGTCCACATCCAGCTTTACACCCAAAGAGAGGAAATTTGCTAAAGACAAAAAGGCGAATAAACCTTTAGACTTCGCACAGCGCAAGCCAGTTCCAAACTTACCTGTGGTTTTCAGAGGCAGGACAGTGATCTACACCCCGAAAAAAGAGACACCTCCGTCACAAAGACCTCCCCCAAGAAAAGTACTAACTAAGACAGATGCTCCAAAGAACCCAAACCTTGCTCAGCACAGATCAAAAAGCCTTCACCGATTGGGTCGCCCACAGGACACAGAGCTGTCTTTGCCAAAGAGGAGCTCTACTCCGCCTCCAAGAATACCAAAAAGTTCATCCTCTGGATCATCACAAAGCTCTACGCCATCCAAACAGTGGCCGAAGAAGATAACATCTCCGACTCAGACAAATAAATCCATCCAGAAAAAGAATGCCACCCCAGCGAGTAGCCCACCAGCTTGCAGTCCTCCTGAAAGAAAGGGACGCTCTCCTGTTGTCAATCAAAATGAAAAATCTCCACCACCTAAAACTCAGAAGTCTCCAGTTAGAATTCCTTTTATGCAAAACTCAGGCAGGCAACCAAGACCACTGTCACCACTTGTAACAAACCAAACAACTGGCAGACAAACCAATCAAGTCAATGGCAAAAGAGTTGGAGCCGCTAATCGATTTGACCTGGTCAGGATGACTTCAGTTCACTCAAGTGCTGGTGAGTCTGATCGCAGTGGATTCTTGAGGCAGCTGACTTTCATTAAGGAATCGAAGACGGGACTGAGACGTGACGGAGCTGCACGCAACACACCTGGATCTCAAAATGGATCTCCTCGCAGAGCAGTTCCTGGAGCTTCAGCCGTCTTTCTTTGCTCTTCACGCTGTCAGGAACTTAAAGCAGCTGTGCAGGCCCCAAGGCGAGTGCAGCTAAGAGGTTCAGGACAAGCACAACAAGTCCAGAGACCAAATCCTGGTCTCCAGAAGCCGACTACAGCCCTCTCCAGAGCAACCTCCAGTGAAAGGGATCTATCTGCAAGACGCCCACCCAGACGGACCAGCTCTGAAAGCCCCTGCAGGGTGGCTCAACAAAACAGGTCTGGCAGAGTGTCAGGAGTCAAGCAGCAACAGGACAAAGACACCTTTAAACGTCACGCTTCATCACCAAGCATAAACATATTGAGCCGAGTGACCAGCCGGTCCTCCCTCCGCTCTTCTTCATCTGATTCAAGTGGAAGAGCAAAAAGCGAGGATGACACAAAGAAGAAAGGTCAAAGATCTGGATCTCGGCTCAATGACAGAGTTACCTGGAGGAGGATCAGGGACGAAGATGTACCTCAGATCTTGAAGAGCACTCTGCCAGCCAATGCATTGCCTCTGGTGCCTTCTCCTGACGGAGAAAAACCAAAGCTACCAGCTCTTCCAGGGAAACTGCCAACCATATTACTCGCATCACGGAAGACAAGTGATGCAACAGTTCAGACAGAAGATTTAACGCATAACAAGACCAACTCAAGCACCTCTCCAACAGTTCAGACAGCTCCAGTGATATCTGACGAAGTGGCCCGACTTGCCCTCTTCAGAAAGTTCAGCACCACTGCTGGGAACAACCTCCAGGATGGTGATTCAGATGCTTCTCTGAGGAGCCACAGTACCGTCTCCACAGGGACATCAGATAGCCACATGGGAGCAGTCGTCCATTTCCGCCAAGGATCCCCCAGCAAAGCTGCTCGAGTCACCCCATTCAACTACATCCCCAGCCCCATGGCCTGCTGCCTGCAAGACGCACCAATCAATGAGAAGTCGGGGGAAAAGAACGAGTCATAAGATGCTCAGTGGATTTACTGTGTTTGTGATAGAAACTTGACACTCAGGTGGACAGACAAGGAGTGTGCTGGACTTTATACCTCGGGTACTGACCCTTTACTTCCCCCTTTCCTCTCCAAACAGTTGATCACAGCTTCCATCTACCACTCACACAGGGTTGGATGTATGCATTGACACAAGTCTGACATGGACAGACCCAAACTTTTAGAGATGCACTTCAAAGAAAAATCTCACAAACATGAGAAGGAAGTGCATCTTTTTGTACTTTTTTGTATTTGTAGAATCATTGCCTGGTAGAAATGTAGTGAAAACACAAAGCAAAAGACAATGAACATGATTTCAGCACATGAATCACCGTCGGTCTTTTGGGACAGAATTGATAAAAAGAACAATATTATGCAAACTTTTGAATGATTAATCAGCTGGACTTTTACCTGAAGACAGGTACAAACTGTGGTAGACTGTTGACTCTAACAAAGGACACAAATACACTGACATTTAAAGTATTTTTTACATACAGCACATCATTGCTTTAGGCCTTTGCCTCAACACCAATAAACCAACATGTTAAACTGTTACGTACGGATCCCAGCAGAGTCGGGAAGGGACATTTTTCATATAGTGCTCCTTCAAATTAAGAAAATGATAACTTTTTATTTTGGACTGTCACTGACATTGATGGATAAACTCTGGGTTGTAGACATGTTGAGTTATGGCTCAAACCCTTTACAAGATAAAAACTGATTATGTGAATGTTATCTGGTACAAAACTAAAACTACAATGGTTCCATGTAGCTATAGATAGATAAACACAAAATCCTAATTTGAGGGGAATCAGCTGCATAAAAACTGCTAAATCAGGAGCAGGGGTGGGAAATCCTGCAGAATCAATTGAGGATATTTTTTTGTTATTGGTTGTTTGGCTAATTCACTGATTTGAAACATTATTTACAAGTCAAGTATTGCAATAAAGCAGATTCAGTCCTAGAGTACCCTAATACAAGCAGAAATATTGCTATGCTGGCTTTAAATATTAATATTGCCCATCCCTTTTGCAGGAAAATAATCAGTCCTCAGATTACTCATGGGAAGGATTATTTATCCACTGTTTTTACCCTGACCCCTGCTGGGCTCCACACTGCTGCAGATATTATAACAAACAAACTTCATCATCATCATCATCATATGTTACTAAGTCACTTTGCACTCTGATGTACTCTCCTGTGTCTGAGTCAGTCCTGTATATACAACACAACACGCACTTATACAAAACCTTCAAAGCTTCCTGGTGGACAAACAAATCTCAGCCGCATGCTAATATATCCAATGACTGTACTCACGGCTATTAGCTTTGTGGACACTGGACGACAGCGTTGTCATTCCTAAGGCCCGATGAGAACGTTACTAGCCACCTGTATTATTATTATTATTATTATTATTATTATTATTATTGTGTCGCAAAGACCTATAATGCTATAAACTGTCAGCATAGATGAGCAAAATGACAATGGGCCTCTGTTTAGTGTGTTTGCCACTGGATCCAGGTACGTTGAATATTTCCTGTGAATTATAAAAGATAATCTGATTGGATGATGGTGTGTCATTACAGACTTCATCCTCTGGAAGTCTTTATAAAATATGTTAATATCTGCTTAACTGTGTTGCTGTAAAAGTAGTGATAGGTCAAGACGACGTTGAGTATTAAGACAATGAATATTCTCTGTAGTTGTACCATCACTCCTTCATGTGTGCCTCGCAGATCGACTACAGCAACGGGACGAACGTTCATCTACAGAGGGGCTGTTCATTCAGTCAAACATGGTTTTGTATTTACCACCAACCTGTTGTATTTCCAAAGCATGTTTTGAGTATAAATATGAATAAAACCCAAGTAGCTTTTGAATGCAACCCAAGTCCCACTGGCCACTTTAAGATTTCAAAGTGACAATAATCTGTTACAAATGATCTGTAAAATGATGAATTTCCAAACCTGTGGTTGTTATTAACAAACCAGTGAGAGTAATCTGCTGCATCTGTGCGAGAAAGTCAAGTGTGTAGATGTGGGGAAAAAAGACAAAACTGTCTAAAGAAAATGTCAAATATTTCCAATTGCTAACAGCTCAAACATGACGCTTTAATGTTTTTCTGTGTCATATTGTGAACTGTTTCTCTTTTGGACAGTTCGTCCATTTTCAGACTAAGTTTAAGAATATTTTGAGGCTGTGAATCAATTGATCACATCAATAAGTAACAGACTTTCTTAAATTCTGACCTGATTACTAATTTAAATTGTAGCTAGCCCCCTGGTGTCTGGCTGCAGTAGAGGACCTAAGCCCCGCCCCCTCCATGTTACCAGATGATAAAAACTAAAACAACAATGTGCACGTCAGATAAATGTTTCTGTCATGTTCAGTTGTTCTTATCACACACATGTATGTTTAGTCTTCATGGATCTCACCAGTTTGGTTTCAATCAGTTAATAATGACGTCATGATCGACAACAAACTCCTGATTGGTCACAGGCTGCGGCTTTGATACTGTGGCTCTTCCTCCTGATCACTGCCTCATATTCCAGAGATTTATGCATTAGCCATGTTTATATAGTTGTCTCTTTATATTCAGTCAAGATTTATCCTACTTCCATGAACACATCAACACTTTACTTGAGTTTGCTGTGCAGCAAGTGTTTGCAAGTTTGTAAAAAGTGAGATAAGACAACACTGGTTTGGAAATGTGACTAAATTAAAAGGTCAATTTGTGGAGTATTCATGACTTTGACAATTATGTGTGAGAGTCACTGTAACAGCCCTGACAAGACTAAACAATGTATTAACTGTTCAAGGTCGGTGCCATCAGAGCGTTCTGGAGGTTCGTCCACTGTTGCCGTCAGAGGCCGCATTCACACTGAGCTGGATGCCATTTTAACCTGAGCGATGAGTTAATGTAACAGATGAAACATGAACACATCACAAGGTTCCAGCTGTTCACGTGTGAATGAAGCCGCGGTGGTGTCACGTGAATGCAACAGTGTCATTACTGATGTTTTCATCCAATAAAGTGACGTGTTTCATCAAACTGCCGTGTGGGCGTCATCATGCAGACATGGACGACAGAGACAAGACTGAAAACATGGAGTCTCTTTATTCACACTGGTCTAGATCAGGACGTTTGAGCCTCAGGGTCCACTGTCAGTTGGAGCAAATACACAGCAAAAACAATCCAGATGTCATTGCACTCAGACATGTGACCAGCTCCGTGGTGCGATCACTGAACTTTACTCTAATTGTTATTACACAATAGTTTATGATAATAGTTAATGGTAAAATCTAAACTTATAATAGTTTAGAATTTGACATAAACTCACATAACAACCATGACAAATTGCTTCTCATGTTTATTCACCTACACATGTCTCTTGTTTAAATTTATTAATGTATTTAGGCTCATTTTCAATCTTAACTTTACTATTATCCCATTTTAAATTAAGACTGAATACTTTTTCACTTTTATTTGCAGATAATGTAAGTTTGCAGTTGAGTGTTTTACAACTGCAGGGTCTCCTGATTCACCAGCAGGGGGAGTCCTTCGTCCTGAAATCTACCAAAACCACATTTTGTTTCCACTTCAGCTCATACCTGAATGCACCATCAGAGCCTGTCATCACATACTGACGTCACATGACCACCAGTACTGGGTCAAGGGCAGCGGCTCTGCTCTGAGGCCGTCAGTTTTCAAAATAAAAGAGTCTGTGCCGTCAAGAAGTGAAGAATCAGAGTGGTTGACCTTTGACCTTGGCCACGTCTTGGCCCAGCCGCTCGCCCACCGCCCTCAGCTCCTCCCTCTGCTGCAGCAGATGACTACGAGCTTCCTGCAGACGCTCATTCAGCTCCAGGTAACGACGACACTGCTGGAACTTCAGGTCCACATCAGAGTCGGAGGGTCGGGACAAGTCTGAGGGAGGAGACAGGACAGATGGACAGGAGGGTCAAACATCTGCACGTCCACAGATGACTCAACACCAGGAAATTATGAAATAATCTGACAACTGAAAAATAACTGATCTAATCTGAAAACTCTTTATCAATGAATCTTTATCTGAAATTTTATCAAAGATGATGTCTACAATTTAAAATCATAGTTCACACATAAAAACTGAAAGGCTGATGATGTTTCAACAGTAGTTGAAATGATTAGCTCTGAAAGAAAACAGTTAAAACAAACTTAATAGTTTAAAAGGTTTTATATCAGAGAAACTTCTGTAATAAAAGGAGTTCAGGTTTAATTAACGTAATTGAATATCACTTAAAGTATTTTCAGATTAATATCAAGCTTGATGTGAAAGATCTGATACTGAATCAAAAAAATCCTTTGATGAATCTTTAATTTTTTCATTTCTGAACAAAAACATGATGAAGCTGCTCCACTGAAAGCCTCTTTTTAAACGTGTTCTCAATTTATTAAATCCCTCGCTTGATTTATTAAAACATTTGCACGTTTTTTTTAAGGTAGACAGGAAGGTGGTGAGAACAGTGGGGGAATGACATGCAGAAATGATCGGCACAGCTCGGCTATCTGGGCGCCCCAAAAACATTTGCAGTTTAAGAGTGGAGAGTTTTTATTTTATAAAAACGTGAATGTTTTAATAAACTGAGGACAAGTTTTAATCAAAGGAGTGAATGATACAATGTTTTTCTCTCTGTGGCTCTGTAGATTTCTAAAGTATGAGGACAGAGATGAACTAGACAGAAACAAAGCTTCATAAGTCAGATGAACAAACCAGAGGTTCACACTGCAACACTTAAATTAATACACACTACAATGTACTGTAGAGCTGTTGACTTCTGTGCCTCATGTTCAATACATAAGTACAAATTTCTAATACATTTATTTTAATGAAAACATTCATCTCTATGAAATTTGAAGGTTTTGTTTTTTAAAAAATCTCTTCATCAAAAACAACAAACAAAAAAAAAAACTGGGATTAAAACTGAAATATTTTTTATAAACTACAATCAGATTACCACTGTACAATCACAATAATTAGAAAACATAATAATATATAATACCAGAGAAATTCAGACAGTCTCTTTACAGACACATGATCAATGTTGAAATATTTATTGTGTCACTGATGGTAACATTTATCAAGAGAATAAAACATGTGATCTTAAAATGAAAAATCAAAACCATAACTTAAGAAATAATCTAAAATTGTTGATCAGTCCATTTCACATATTTTATAATGTAATAAGATTCTTAACATTGTAAAATATTTTCATATTATCTAACTATTTTACTATTTTAAATGTATTTCTTTTATTTTACCTTGTGGTTCTTTACCTTTATATTGAATTAGTTCATGTGTTTCATAATTTCTTTATCTGTTTTTGTTATTTACAGACTGAAAATGTTGATTGTCCTGAACATTATTGTTCAATAAAAAGTAAAAACAAACATTTTATATTATTTGACTCTACTGTTGTTGTTGTTGTTGTATTACTTGTTTATATTTATCTGATGTAAATACTCTGAACAGTTTTGATGTCATCTGCGGAATCACGTTGACCCACATGGGCTCACCTGGTCCGGTCTGGTCCAGGATGCTGAACACTGGGTCAGTGGGCGCGGCTCGATCAATGTCCTCCAGGATCTGGTCCACAGTGGGGGGGTCCGGGCGGCTCGGCAAGACCACCCGCTTCTTACTCTTAGAGCCGAGGTTCATTCTGTCTTGGATCTGGATCAGAGTCCCGCATCTGGACCACAAACCGAAACCAGCACCAGATTAAACAAGTTGTTGAAGTATTAATTTCCAATGGAACCTCTGTTTGTGTGTCGATGAAATTGACATTAAACCAGATGTTGTGGACATAAACATCAGATTTGACAAAGATTAGATTCTATTTCTGAATTTTAACATGACGATTTACAACTCGGCTCAGAAAAATACAACATATTTGCTCGTCTTAAGATGAGAAATAAACTTTTCTGTCTGACTCAGCTGTTGGCCTGTTGCTCTCAGGCCGCAGCTCAGCTCTGTGCCAACTGTGCTAACAGCGTTAGCTAAATCTGCTAAATCAGTTGGACTTGGACATTTGTTCTGATCCAGTTAAAAGTTTCGGTGCCGAATTTAGCACAAACTCCTCAGCAATCATTAGAGATGCTTGCTAATGATCACACATGGCGTCACGTTTCATAATAAGTTGTTATATTCTGATTTTACAAACTGTAAAACAGAGTTTGGCGTCATGTTAAACACAACAGATGGATTAGCTACAGCTGCCTGTAGGTTCTTACCGGAGAGTTTGTGAAAAGCTGCTGGTGAATGCGCTGTTGTTCGGCCTCGCAGCTGCTCCTAGTTTCGGACTGGACCAGAATTGGACCCGATTCTGCAGAAAAAACAGAGATAGGAAAGCAAACGCAAACAGAAACACTACCGCTGCACAGGACGCACTGCACGCACGGTGACGTGTCACCTGCCACTTTTCACGTCAGTACGTCCACGCACAGACGTGAAACGTCACAGATTTTTTTCCAATATTAATTTAGTATGAATATGACATTAATTATGCCATCTGAGGCCAGGACGAATTAAAATAAAGTTGATTATTAAATCAAATTAATAAAACATTGAACTTAGGGAAAAATAAATAGTTATCAAATATTTTCAGCATTCAAAAATAAATGTGCTAAATGTCTCAACATACATGTTGTTATTTTTTACTTTTCTACTTACAGT
Source organism: Polydactylus sextarius (assembly GCA_016801845.1). Lineage (NCBI taxonomy): Eukaryota > Metazoa > Chordata > Actinopteri > Polynemidae > Polydactylus > Polydactylus sextarius. The sequence goes on from CM028910.1 coordinate 5,344,789, forward strand.
CTTTATTAAAGACAAACAAACAAAATAAAACAAAAAACAACCTCCACACACATTTTATTTTGTAGGTACCATCGCCTTTACCTGATGGAGACACACAGTGAGGTCAGTGTCGTCCTCTGCTGGTTCAGTCCAGCTCCTGCACTCACAGGTGACGTGTTGTTGTATATGTCCATAAATACCGAAAAGAAAACATGTGTGGTTAGATAAACATATACAAGGTGGAAAGAGATACTGGGAGTCAGACGTCACTTCCTGTTCTATTTTTTATTATCTTTTTTTAAATCACAGAATCAGAATCTCATGTTTGTTGACAAACAATCGGTAATCTCAAAAACAACAACAACAAAACATAAGTGAAGAAAAACAATGAAAAGTAAACAGGTCCAGGACCAGGTACAATAAAGGTAATATTCACTGTGATGAAGTTAAATTGAAATTAAACACACACACACACACACACACACACACACACACACACACACACACACACACACACACACACACACACACACACACACACACACACACAATAAATGCATATAATAAATGCATAAATAAATTTAATAATAATAATAATAATATTGCCCCCGGTCATTGATAAAAACAAACAAACAAACAAAAAAAAAACAAACAAAAAGAAAAACAGTCATATAATATAAATGAATCAAACAAACAGGCTGTAACATCACTTCCTGTCACTCTCTGGTGTAGAAATATATCTGATATAAAAAGTGAATCAGTCTCTTTGATCAGAGGAGATTTTCCTCTTCAGTCAAGATAAAGATGATGAAGATGATTCATCACTGAGCCTCCTCTTCTTCCTCCTCCTCCTTTCTTGCTGCTGCTGCTACCTGACGGCCTGAAACATGAGACAGAAATGGGGAACGATTTATCACTTTCTTATGAGTTATTGTCACTGCCATCTACTGGACATAGAATATATTACAAGTAATTTATCCGGATTAGAAATAATCCAGATAATTATTCAGATTTTCAAAAGTATAGAATATAATTAAACGCGCCTCCAATAACACATTAATTTAACCGTGTCCTTAATTTATTATTATCTGATAAATGCACTGACTGTTTTCACAAACAGTGATAATAATCCTAAAAAACAGTTCCTTTATTTCTTTATCTCCACTTTATGCTACTTCATATTTAATTAATTACAATTAAATAACAAACAAAATATAATCCAAAATAAATGGTATATGACTATAATTCTTTATATATATATATATATATATATATACACACACATACACATATATATATGTTGAATCTTTAACTTTTATTTTGATGCCAAATCAAACGTGTTTTTCTGTGGTTTTCTGCCACTTTTACTCCACTTTTCAGTTCTTCAGATGTAACAAACTTTACTCCTCCTGACAGAAAACATCTAGACTATCATCTAGTTTGTGAGAGAAGAAACTGTTTGTTTATTAGACTTACCGTCAGTCTACACTGACTTCATCCTGATGTACAGACATACAACACACACACAGTCTGGTTTTAAAAACACAGTCACAGTGAAACATATCATCAGTTCTCCCTGTTACATTTCTACATATGTTCTTGGACACTGAAGTCATTATCCCTCAGACTCTGCAGTATACTGCTCCACCTCACAGCAGCACTTCCTGTTCACATCTGAGGCCTGTCCTACGAAGCAGGATTTGTTCTTAACGCGGTAACTTCAGGTTTAACTCTGGGTTTTCCGTCCTACGAAGGTGGTTCACTTCTTACTGGGCTACATCTCCATGGTAACTGATGCTGAACGGCTAACCTGCTCTGGAGCAGGTTATGTTCCAGATCAGAGATTGGCGCCTAAAAAAATCCCCGCCTTCAACCAATCAATTCTCTTGAAAATGTCTCGTCCTTTTATTGCAGATCTGTGGAGCTCGGTGCCAGATTGAGAGAGGGTCTATGAGGAGGACGAGGGTTTTTAGAGATCGGCAAGATTATTTATTAGAGCGTCACTTAAATATCTGTGATCTCCTCAAAGCGCACGTTGTCAGTGACACAGCAGTGGAGCACTGTCTGTCCCTCAGACAGTAGCAGTGCTGAGTTATTGACTCCTACAATAATTAACTAGGATATTAAATAACTGCATTTTATTATTGACACATTGTACAAATGCAGCCTGTTTGGAGCTGCCAGGGTTCAACGACACACCCCCGTCACCTTCATTAACTGTGCTTGTCCTAAACCAGAGACTGACTGATGCACTGAAACTGTACTGGACTTGTAAGATATGAAAGTTCACCTACTGACACTTTGAATTATATTCTTGTATTTAGTTTTTATTGTTTTGTGCCGCTACAGTTGCAGCTGAACATGAAGGTTAAAGTTGTATCAGCCTATTCACTATGACAACAGTCTAGATTTCAGCAGTTCATTGATTTGATTTTAATTTAATTACAGTCACATCTACTCGTCTCTGTGGGGCTGTGAACTTATGTGTTTACACAATCAGCGAACTTTTACCAGCTGTCTTTTTGGCTTTTAGCAGCTGCTGCCATGCTGTTTTTTCCTAGATTATCGGCTGGTATTCCTCATATTTTGTAAAATCATCGTCTGTTCTTCACCTGTGAAGTACACCACTCTGCTACTGGTTCTCTTTTCATGTATGTATTTGGACATCTGCTGCAAACTCCGCCTCTTTTATGTGAACACGCTCACATCTAGATTGGAAAAACCTGGGTTGACTAATCGAGTTGATAGCTTCGTAGGAGCTTAGCCAGACTGCGATTATTGGGGTTAGTGAAGCCAGATAACTGAAAGAGATCCTGGATCTGTTGAACTCGCTTTGTAGTACAGGCCTCAGGTCCAGCCAGAGTGTCAACAACAGCACTGCGAAACACTCCTCCACCAATCATTGCGCTCTGACGACTGTGGTAAGAACTACAGTTTGTTCACACTCATGGATGAGGATACGTCAGCTAATGCTAGATGGAGGTGAATTCATGCTAACTCAGCTCAGTTCAAACAAGATCTGCTGCAGAGAAACATGTTTCATTTCTAAACTTCAGCTCAACAACAGAGACTCAGGTTCAGAGACACGAACATGTCAGATATTGCAGCATAAAGATCCAGTTTAACTGAACAATAACAGTTTCTTATTAAATATCTTTCACTTTGATAAACCTCCCCCCTGACACATTATAAATTCCTCCAATGTCCAAGAACAGAGCACACATTAAATTCTGTCTGGTGGTATTTTAAACCAATATCAACCAATAAGCAGATCAGTCAGGGAGCGCTGATGCTATTAAGAGCAGCAGGTGAAGATGGAACAGGGGGAGGGGAGGAGGTGGCGGTGGGGTGTTCAGGTCTGTTGGTGGTGGACAGTGGATCCTGTCAGCTCCATCTGCTGCTGCAGACAAATCTGCAGTCCAGCACCACAGAAGAAGAAAGCAGCTTTAGCTAATACTCCTCACATCACATTCACTGTCAAACACGCTACTGACACCGGACCAGTGGACTTACCAGACCGGTTAACCCAGGAAAGGCTGGAATAGGCAGCAGGACATCACAGTTACTCCCCATCTCTGCTCTGAATGTATAGACTCTGCATTACTTACTGTTATTTAAGAAAATCAAAACTATATCCATGAAAATTAAAACTACATCCCTACATTACAGTCACATCTGGGAAGACCTAAACCACACCCAAGAGCTCCAGAAACCACATCCAGGATCAAAAACAAACAAACAAACAAACAAAAACACATCCAGGAACACCAAAACCACATTCTACCAAAAATAAAAAATACATCAAGGAATACTCAAACTGCATCAATCGCTATCAAGACCTAAACCACATCAAGGGACACTAAAACCACATCCAGGAACACCATAAACCACATCCAATGACACCAAAAACCAAGTCCAGAAACACCAGAAACCACATCCAATGACACCAAAAGCACATCCAGGAATTGGGGCTTAGAACAGACAATAACATTCAGGGAGGTGTTCAACATCTATGCAATCTATCTCTATTAAAACAGACAGTCAGCAGACAGAGCAAAGCATTGGCTGACTATACTGAGCTTGAATCACTTTGCCATTAGCGTAGCTTAGCATAAAACTGGAAGCAGGAGGGAACTGTTAGCTTGGCCATGTCCCAATGCTCAAAAACAGACCTCATAAACTTCTAATGACAGATTTACATGATGCAAGTGTGAGTTGAATCTGTGTCCAGAACATTTACAGCTTTAGATTGTTTATAGAAAATATAGAAAATAATTGACTTAATCTGCTGCTGTATAAAACGTAAACTGAGGTCTTTAAGCTCTTTAAGGACTGGAAGAGGGGGACGAGGCAGAAACATACCGGCTCATCTTCATTTCGCTGTGATGGAGCTCTTCTATTTGCTTCTGTCGATGTGCTTGGTAAACTCTTAGGTTCAGACTGAGGGAACGGCGGTGAAGGAACCACCAGAGCTTTGTTCTTCACGAGAGTGGACAGGACTGTGACGGAAGGGGAAAAATATTAAATTTTAAAATAAAATTTTAAATTCTATTAAAAGATTTAAAGGTCGTTGTTTTCATTGCCTGCTTCATATTAGCTTTAGCAACTGTTAACTTTCCAGCCAAGAGAAAATGTTGAGCAGGACAACCTTGAGGAACCATAATTAGCATTGTCTTTGTTGATGTGAAAAGCTAGATTGCTGGGTAGGTAATTTAATGTGAACTGTAGCTAACAGTTTGACATAGCCATTAAACAGTTTGGTCAAAGGTCATTAAATTATTCATTTTAGCAACTTTATAGTTCAGATTAGTGAGTTTACTTTCTGTGCTACTTCTTTGACATATACAAAAGCATCTTTTGCATTTACAGAAGTTAATGTGTTAACCTTGACGACCCTTGGTGAATAATAAAATGATAGCTAGACTAGTCAGTAAATGGCTGTCGATGTTAACGTTGGCTATCTAGCAATAGCAAAATGTACATATAGCTTCTTTAACAAAGTATTACACTCATATGTTTGCTGTTCATGGTTTTGTACCTTCTCTGGTGAGGTTCTCGGCGGCGCTCATGGCCTTCCCACCGAGGTCGCTCACCATGTTGTCCACTGTGGCCTCATGGCGGAGGAAGACAGGCCGAACTACTTTGTCGTAGATGATCTGGGAACCATTCCACGACATCGGGGCCATGCACCACAATAGGAAGAGACACTGGAACCACAGAAGGTGGGCAAACAAGGATGAGATACTTTTATTTATTTATCATCAAATCAAATCAAATCAAATCAGCAATAACCAACTGTAATTCAACACTTTAGGTGGAAATTTTATGAAACAATGCTGCCAGACCGTATCTTTGCTCACTGGTCCTGTGAAAAGTCTACTCACCTTAAAAGCGTAGTAAAATGGAAACCAATAAAGGAAAATATCTGAGAAAAACTCCCCCAAGCTGAAGACACCATATACAACCCAATACGTCAGCCATTTTGTGTCGTCTTCTTTGTTTGCACTTTCGATGGCTTTGACACTGGAAACAGACAACAGGACAACCAGAGACCATGTTTACATTTGGTTTATTCTGTGACTTGCATGTGTCACATCATCAAACAAACTTTATCAAACTTGCTCCTTCATCAAAATAACAAAATACTCACGAGTAATAGGCTGGGTAGACAAAACCAATCAGGTTGCAGAGGAGCGAGGCTCCATATCCATATACCAGGTAGAGTCCGGTCAATGAGACGGCACCTGGACAAGACAGAGGATACTCAGTTAGACACACACAGCAAAATCAGACTGCTGAGATGTTGAATGACTTTAACAAATCTTCCACGGCAAGTTTTAGATTAGCACAGATCTATTTAATCAAAGAAGATGTAAATCTTCTCAAATGCATCCAACAGTTTGTCATAATTACAGATTCAACACCTGCATCACCTCCTGTTCTTCTGGCTGCAGAACAGGTCCTAAGCCAGTCAGATAATTGATCACTCAGGTGGTTAATCAGATACTCATAGCAAAATCAGAGTGAACAACTGATAAAATTTAGTAATCTGAATCTGCACTGCTTCAGACCATCTGGAAACCACAATGTTAAATAAAAAAGCTGTTACTCATCCAGGGATGGTTGTGAGAGTAGTTGTGAGAGAGAAGTGAGAGTACTGATCATTATGTTATACCAGCTTTACTTGCAGCTCTGTGACTCACATCTAATCTCTCACTCACCTAGCAATGTTTATGTTTCTATGAAACATAAACACACTCTTTTTCTTCTTTTTCTTCCTTTTTTCCTTTGCAAAAACAAAACTATAGACAAAGCATTTAATTTTTTTTCCTCTCTCATTTTTCTTCTTACAACTGAGCTGAATTAATTTAATAAAAATTTAATAAAGCAGACAGAGAGGACTCATCCAACCAACATGGTCTGGATGAATCTTAAAGACAGACCAGATGGACGGAAGTTGTGTAGAAGTTGTCGTACCTCTTATCAGCTTATGTTGCCGTTCACTCATGGAGGCCGCTCTGCTCTGCTCTGCTCTGCTGTGGCTGTCTCAGGATAATCTGCTTTAACTTTTCTGCACAGGCTGGGGGGGACACTGTGCACCAGGCACTACACTGACATCATGTCCTGCCTCAGTGTGAGCGAGCATCATTGTGGCATGAATAGACTGCTGTTCCCTGCTCAACTGTAACCAGCTCACTCTACATCAAGGGTCTGTTTTATTGACTGTTTTTAACATGCACATTTTAAAAGCTGGCAGAAAAACTCCTCTAAACATTGACGATGAAACATAAAAAGAGGAAACTATAGATCTGTGACGAAGAGGCTGCATCTTCCTCATGTTAACACATGACGCTAACTGGTTTCCATCATTGACAGCTCCGTTAATGACCTCATTCTCTTCTGTATTGCTTTCATAGCAGCAAAGGGAAAATTAGCTCCTGTTTAGAACTACCACTCTTCTTCATTGTGTTTGTTGGTGTATAGATTTGTAAAGTACTTGTTTGGAAGGGGGTATGGTACAAAGCAGTTGTACATAATATTAAAAAAAATATGAAAATAATAGTAAATGTAACATCTTGCAGTTTAACTGCCAGGAAAAAAGTGTTCTTCTTCTTCTTTTGGGTGCCTGGATGGCCGAGTAGTTATGGCACACCAGGTTTTTGTATATCCTGGGCAGCTGTTTGTCAGCTCTATCCTGGCCGAGTTGAACTTTCCTATCCATTTCCTATCCCTATTCTCTGTGTCTGTTATTAAAGGCAAAGATTCCCCCCCAAATTATTTTGTGAGTGAAAATGAAGTTGTGATACATTACAATCAAAGCCTGGAAACATTGCCAAGATGGTGGCCGAGTCCTGACACCGCTTTACTTTATCTGAAAGTCTGATATACAGATACATATAGTCAATCTTTGTGATAATTTAACTGTTGTCAGACTGTCATGTCGATTCCTCTATCTAGTCTCCGTTATATAAAGTTGTCATCTTTATATACAATCATTGTAACAGAGTGAAATGTTTTCTCAAAACTATTTGTGGAGTCAGTGATTTCACCTCAGGGACAGTTATGTCCAAATAAAAGAGAAAATCCACTGATCACATTCTCATGTCTTGGAACAGCAACGTGTATCATCTTTTTGACAACAGACCAGCTGTTTACTGTCTGAGAATAAAACTGCATCTGTGTGAATCTGTGTCATATTCACTGACCCCAGTGTTTTGGGTAAGTGTAAATATTCTCATTCACAGAAAATCAACTGATGGTGAAAACTTCCAGAACATTTACAGGTTTGTCACAGCAGCTGCTCACAACAGAAACTCTGTGTAGCTGCCATTTGGCTTCATGTTCACCAGAGGATTAACTGAATCCTCTTCAGTTTTCCATTGACATGTAACAACCTGGTACAAACTCAAAGCACTGAGCCACATAACCACAGAACAGAACCATACAGAACATGAACAACGACAACAGGGTGAACCTAACCTCACGTACCTCCAGCCAGGAGCTTCTTCTTTATCCCTGTCTTCTCCTCCACTTTCCCCAGGAAATCTGTCACCACGTTTTTCTCATTCAGGAACTTTTCAGCTCGGTCTTTGATGGAGGTGAAGATGTCCAGCAACCCCATGGTCCTCAAGTGGGTCCTCAAATAACAGAGGAAGCAGACGAGATGCGACCAGCAAGGAGCAAACGCAGTAGAGTGTAAATCCCCCTGCAGGGATCTGCTTTAACAAGGAGGAGGGGGAGGAGGAGGAGGTACAAAGAGCTTAAATAGACGAGAGGATGAATGAGGTGATGTTTGTCATCATTAAAATCTCTTTATACAGTCTCTCATATATATATATATATATATATATGTGTGTGTGTGTGTGTGTGTGTGTGTGTGTGTGTGTGTGTGTTATAATACACACACACACACACACACACACACACACACACACATATATATGCATACATACATATATATAGGTACAAAGACCTTAAATAGACCAGAGGATGAATGAGGTCATCATCATACAAATCATGGCCACTTTGGTGGATTATAGATAGTTCTCTTCCTGAATTTCATGGGATGACGTGGCCACCAGATCAAGTAAGTCAGACTGTAACCCAAGTAACTCAGTTTCCCTGCTCTGGACAAGGAACCAGTTTTTCCTGGTAGACTCAGTATCTCAGATACCTGCACCATGTTAAGGTGAAGAATCTCCCATTGAAGGTTTTTGGGCATGTGCAGCTGGTAGGAGACCTCGAGGTTGACCCAGAAACTCCTTGCAGAGATTATATATCTATATCTCTAAAGACAAAGGACTCTAAAGACAAAATGAGCTCAGACCAAAGGTTTGTTCAGATACTGGACCTCATTCACAACCATGAATTTCTATATACTTTGCAACCATCGAGTCTTCCTTGGTCTGAAATACAAACTAAATACAGAGTCTATTAACAATGCGTTTATTCTTTAAATGCTACTAAAGAATGTTGATTTCATTTACTAAAACAGTGGACAAATATGTGAAATAACTGTGAACTTGATGCCATCTCTCCTAATTAAACATTTAACTAAAGCATCTGATCAAACTCTTTATCAGCTGTTAAGGCCAATATGTGTCAGGTCTCAGCAGTAATTTTGTGTAGAGAATACTGAGGTCAGTGTTTGTCTTCCCCTATTGGATGTTAGAAACACTGTAGACAAACTGTTGCGGTGATAAGAACAGGACTGATCATGTGCAGCTTCCTGTGAAGCAGCTGATGTGATCTGACAGCGACAGGCCTGGACGACCTCCCTCCCTGTGATGATAGTGGGAGGGGGTGGAGCCTGTCATGGAGGAATGCGTTCTACAGGCTGCCACACGTCCTCCTCAGTCATGTCAAGTGTGAAGCTCCCTCTGACAGCAGCGCCTCATTGCAGTCCGACCAAGTGGAGATGAGAGGATACCGAGCTATCAAGTACACCCTGTTCATCTGCTGTTATGTCTTCTGGGTGAGTCCTCACATTCACCACCAAGTTACGATCACTGATCTGAAACAGTTTGACCAGGATCTCAACAAATACCTCACAGGAGACAAATAACCTGAAGACAGGAAACATGTTTCGCTGTGTTTAGTTTCTCTTCTACAAAAATGTATTCACTCAAAGACTCATCAAATCAAATTTTGTTGTTAATCAAATTTTGTCAGTATCATCTGTAAATGTCTAGCCTCTGATCCAGGATCATCTGCTAACTGCATACGTCCACCAGGGGGCAATCCAGATGTCACATTGTGCATGTTTTTGATTCTTCAAATGGAACAGATTGATGTTAAAATGTGTGTTTCTGTGTGACTTCTGTTGTGTGGCAGGTCGTGAGCGCCGTCTTCATCGCAGTGGGCATCTATGCCAAGATCGCCAAAGAGAAAGGTTGGTAAAAAAATAAATAAATGATTAATTACTATAATAATAATAATCAAGTTGGAAACTAGAACAAAAATGCAAGCTTTTATTTTGAAAAATCATACCTGCAGGAAGTCTTTAGCTTGGTCCCTACACACCTAGACTGGGTGACCTGGGTGAATTTGTATCAGTGTGTCAGAAATATGTTCACACACCTTCACCTTCATACAGACTTTGTGTATTGTTGATGGTGATTGTTGATTTTAACATTTAACATTTTTAGTTTCTGTGTGTGTGTGTGTGTGTGTGTGTGTGTGTGTGTGTGTGTGTGTGTGTGCGCGCGCGTGTGTGTGTGTGTTTTGCTTGTCACATTCCTGAGGCTGAGACTTAAAAACAAAATCAGACAAGTTTCAACTTTCACTGAGAGTTACATCACAGCCTCACTGTGTGTGTATGTCTGTGTATTAATGTGTGTGTGTACAGATGTGGTAGACACTCTGACAGTTGACCCAGCTCTGGTCCTGATCATTGTCGGCTCTGTGATGTTCCTCATCACATTCCTTGGATGCTTCGGGGCACTGCGTAACGCCACCTGCCTGCTGAAGATGGTACAACATTACATCCTGTACTCGCGTAAGATCCTGTGTCAGATTGATGTAACATGTTCTAAACCTGCAGTTTCTGGGGATCCTGGTGGTCATCCTGCTCCTGCAGATTGCTGCTGCTGTTGTGGGATATCTGTTCACTGACATGGTAACGTCACATTTAAAAACAACAGAGTAAGACTCTGTTAGAACCACATGTTCTGTATTCACAGTCATACTTAAATGTAAGTTACTTTCCAGCAGTAGTTACATGCTGAAACTGTTGTTCAGGTGATGGAGAGGACAGAGAGGCTGATGATGAAGGCCATCGTCCGTTACAGAGAGGATCAGGACCTGGAGAATGCCATCGACTTCATCCAGAAGAAGGTGATGATGGTGATGATGATGATGATGATGATGATGTAATGATGATGATGATGATGATGATGATGATGATGATGAGGATGATGATGTAATGATGATGATGATGAGGATGATGATGATGATGATGATGATGATGACAATGATGATACAGTTTCAGTGCTGTGGGGTGGACAGCTACAAGGACTGGTCCAGAAATGTCTATTTTGAGTGTTTGGACACAAACCCAAGCCTTGAGGCCTGCGGCGTCCCCTTCTCCTGCTGCATCCGACTGCAGAACCAGGTCAGAACCAAAATCCGATTGGCCCATGATGGGGCGACATGGAGATGGAGTGAACTCTGGAGACTGGGTGAACTCATGATGAATTTCCTGTTGATGATCCGGATTTTCTTTCTCCCATAGACGGTGCTGAACACCATGTGTGGCTACGAGATGCAGCAGCATGATGAGAATGAGGCCTCACAGGATATCTACACCATTGGCTGCCTGGAGAAGATTGTGTGGTGGGCAAAGAACAACCTGCTGCTCGTGGCTGGACTGACAATTGGCCTGCTGCTGCTCGAGGTGATGCCTTGCTGACTGATCAAATATCAAACTTTGATTGTTCCATTATTTTTACATTTGTCCTTTAAAGTTTTGACAAGACAAAATGCAGCTTTGATGAAATTCAAACAGGTTTGAACCAAAGCATAGACCAGACCAAATGATTCTTGAGTGTAAACAATCTGTAAATAGTCAGACACTGGATTCCTAGTGTCTCCAGCTGTGCTGCCATAACAACTACACCCACAGCTGGAATCCAGCAACCGATTCTAGATATTCAGATCTGATCTGCAGACTTTTCTGCTTTTTTGTTCTGTCTCTGTAAAAGACATTAGTGGGTATCCACAGACCTCCACGATGAGCCCTGCAAACATTTCTGATTCTAACTGTCATCAACAGAAGCTGAACACTTCTTGGCTGCACTGCACATTTGGTCTGAACTTACAAAACAGAGACAAACAAATCTGATTTTCTTAACTGTGTTTTGATACGTTTCAGTTTGTTAATACTCATTTTGGCCACCAGAGGACTGAAATTAGTATTACAAAAAAACAAGACAACAACCTGTTCCTCACATGAAAAGATGGTACTGCTAACTTTTTGTCACCTGTCACCAAAACTTTTCAGATTTATTTATTTATTTATTTATTTTGTTGGCTCCTCCAAGGTTCTGTAGCCTTATTAGTGTTAGTGACGCAGAAGAGGTGTCTGAATACCATGTCCTCTTGTGTTTTTGTTTCCTGCCTCAGATCCTCATGATCTCTATGGCTGCTGCCCAGATTTCCAGGATAAAGAAAGTCCAGCAATTAAAGAAGGAAAATGAAGCCAGAGGCAGGTCAGAGAGGAAAGACAGCTACTGGTACCCTGCCTTCACCGACTTCCCTGACTTCAATGAATAACGTCACTACGTGGGGACAGACCAGAAAATACTGATTAGTTTTTTGCTTGATCTGGGTCTGAGAACAACAAAGATCTGTGACAAGACAGAACGAGACAAGCTCTGTTTACACTGTGAAATTTCAGTTTGAAGCTACTTTAGCTGGTGAACAGGTGAACGAGTGAACAGCCTCAGCAGCTGAACGACTACCTCAAACCATTGTTACATCATGTTTCTTCAGCTGCATATAGTTAGTTTGGGATTTATCACACTGGTATTGATCCACGAGAAGCCACAACATCATGTGAATAGATTTATTTTTCTATCAGACTTTATATAAAAAGCTGTTTCCTGCAGGTGAATTTAAACTGTGCAAAGTGTTTTATGTTACTGCATTTTAATATTGGTGAGAAAATAAATGATAATCTTACTGTGATGACAATAAAAGAAAGATTTGAATGTAACTTCAGAACCAACGTTTGGGCCTAAAAATGAACAGATGAACGTCATAAAACAGGTGATTTTTATAATTTCTGATGTTTTTAACTTAATTGATATATAAATATGAAGTCGTGAAGACTTCTAATGTTTTACAGTATGCTTGCTCTTTTAATTCAAACTCTTTTAAATATTAATTTACCACTTTGAAAGACTGAAACCTGGTCTAGTTCTGGGTTTACAGACTGCAGACTTTCAGATCCTCTCAGATCACTGCAATAATCTGCTGGTGCCCTCTAGAGGAAGCCCTGTGAACTGCAGGCTCAGTAATCCCTCACATCCTCATGGTGGTTGTTGTGGTCCACTTCCTGGTCTGCCTCCAGGTCAGCGTATCTAGTTCATGACTGGACTTGATGTTTCTGAAGACAAATGAAGTCACTCTACTCCAAACACTGACACGTTCTAATGACATCCTTGAGAGAGAGAAACTCCCAACATGCAAATCCCGAGGAGCCCCCTCAGTAAACCCGGCTAATCCCCGTTATTCCTCTCTCCCTCCCTCATTAGGTCTTCATTGTGACTTTAATCTGTGGTGGGGCGATTAGCAGCACCCATGGTTGCGTGTCGTTGCAGGGATTCGGTCCCGTGCGCCCTCATGCTTGTGTTATTGGATTAATGATTGAAGGGGGTTAAAAATAGCAGCCACATGCCGCCATAGTGATGAAGTTGTCCTTTAGTTGAGCCTGAAATCATCTCATCCACGTGTTCCCTCAACAGGTTTCTGTTCACTACAGCTTATTACTTGTATTGTTTCTTATTACTGAATAAAGTCAACTTTACATGATGAAAACACAAATTTAAAACCTTGCAATCTCAGTTGCATTTCAGTGTCTTTTCATTGTTTATATCTTAGCTTAGAACAATGAAGCTACCAGCCTCCCTCCATCCAAGTTGACTTTGGTCCATGCTTAGGTCTCTGGTCCAGAATCAGGTCCAAGCAGTTCAACCAGGTAGTCTATGTGTCCCGCTGCCCAGTCCCCTGGATCTGAGTGGACACTGTAGAGTGACAAACACTTTATGGTCTATATAAACAATGAACTGGACTGGTCAAAGACCTCAGAGGCAAAACGGGCAAAAGCCGGGGCAAGGGCAAGGTCAAGGTCCGTCAGCATGTGCAGACAACACTAGGATGCTCTGCAAGTCTGTGGTGGCCAGTGCCTCCAGTTTGCTGAGGCAGCAGCTTGATGGTGGCAGATACCAACAGAATAAACAAACTAATTTATTGTGTGATTGTAGTCAACAGCAGCATTTCAGTGAATTTCAGAAGCATCTCAGAAGTGTCAGGGCGCAAAGGTGCGTGTTCCTGCATCAATATTTTACTACTTTTGACGGATATATCTTCTGGGACATGTCTGCAAGCAATTCAGCTGACCAATCAGGAACATTGTCCTCATTAATATCAATTTCTATCACATCAGTAATCAGATGTCAAAACAGGAGAAACACGGATAATGAAAAGTTCATTATATACATGGAAATATATAAAATAATTTTAATGCTACAGCACAACAAAAATTAAAGTTATGACTAGAAGCCAAAGAAATCACTTACGAAGAAACAAACAGGTTGAAACCACAACAAGCTGCAACTGAAACGTTGCTGGTGGAAACTGGATACAAGTTGTACGTGAAAGACAGACGTTTATTAGCATAGTGTTTATTGTCAAATACAAACATAAATGACAAAAGTCTAAAAACACATAAACATTTCATATAAAAACAAAATTTGATTGACAGTATGCACACGTTGCAGTTCAAAGAAAACTCTGAAAGTTGAAAACGCTGTGTTTCTGCATTGGCAGATGAACACTGAGGTTAGTGGAAGGTCAAACGTCATATTAAGGCAGGTCTACGTTTTCATGTTTAGCTCTAGTAAAACCACACAACAGATACTGTAACACTGACACATGTTCAAGGAGCATGACAATGTCTGCTTTGTGAAACATGAACCTGAAGGACAGTTTCATATGTTTCATCCTCACATATTAATTTGGTTTCAATTTTTTCTACAGTTATCAACCTGGATTTTGCTACAGATCAGTTGATTCTGATCAAACTCTCTGATGTCAGTAAACAACATGTAAACAGCTTGAGGTAATAAATACAGTTTTATGTAACTGAGAAGTTAACTGAGTGTTAACTGTCTGAGTTTTAAGGACTTAATGAACAAACTACTTGTTTTTAAAGGTTCTGATGAATGTTCTTCTGACAGAGTCTGAGAGAGAAATAACACACAAGTCTGAAATTAATTAACCTGCAGTCCTGGCTAACAGAAAAAATAAATGTAAAATGTAAACACACAACACAGGTTGAGCTCTGGATTATTGCTGCTGCAGTTAACAATATTAAAACATGTTCTATGATCCCTTTAAACATAAAATGCATGATTTGTGTTTCAGCCTTGAGCTGCTGAACTCCAGAGTTTATCTGTTCATGTTCATAGCTGCAACTGACACAGTAAAAATTTCCATAAATCCTGACAGCACTTCAAGTGAAAACAAGAGGAACAACAAGAGAAGAAAATAAAGCACGTCGACTTCAAACGAAGCCAGCTGAATGCATGCCAGCATGCTGTCACATACAAACAAGACAGAAAAGAGAGGTTGAGTCTGTGAGATGAAGAGCACTTGATTCATTCAGCTGTCAGATTGGACAGATTGCACCTTCAACCACTCAGTCACCGGCCAATTAGATGAGGCTCAGAGCAAACAGCAGCACCATGAAGTTTAACATGGCAGCTTTTTAGGATCCAAACAGCCTCTTTAGGTTAATCACCAGGTCGTTTAAATTTAATCCAATGTGATAAGATGCGATAGTACTTCCCACAATAAAAGATGAAGAGCAAAAAAGACAAAAAAGCTGACAAAAAACTTGTCTATTTAAAAACCAGGATCAGGACCAGAAATCCATCATGGTGCCATTGGACCAATATTCAAACCACTGGCAGTCCATTTAAAAACGTCTCCTCCAGTCCTTCTCACTGCTCCTACTACTGTGGTCATATGACCTTCAGCTTAAAGTGCACATCCACTTTACAAATATCACATGTGCTGCAATGAATCTTGGGATATGTTGGATTGTGAAGGATCCAATTGTTGTAGCCTTTGGGAAAAGAAGGCTGGATTTGTTGGCTGCATTTGAAGGAGCCTTTTGAAATGAAACAGGCTATACTTACAATGGAGGACAGACTATTTCCGTAAGATGCCATCTTCTGGTTCAGTACAGATTTCCATGCTCAGGTGTGATACCCAATGGCAACAACCTCCTTACAATTATGCAAAAATGCAGCAAACACAGCCACCACAAAAGCTTTGTGTGTTTTAATGGTGTAGGATGTGGCTGTCTGTCTCTAGACCTCGAGGCAGCTCTTTCCTCTTGGTGGCGTGACGGACCAGACAATGAACCTGCAGCTGCTCCCAGGATGATTGTGTGTTGTACCAAGAATCCTCTGGTGCAGAACAGGCTCATGATCCTCCCTGTCATCGCTTGGCCAAATTAAATCACAGTTCCTGTCCGGTAAACTGGAGATCAGGCTCTGTTGTGAACGTCCCTGCTCGTATGGCACCATGACACCAGACCCTCCTGCATTTGGCTAACTGCTCCATCTGGTCCAGTTAAACCTGACAGATGTTGTAGTAGACGGTGTGTGCATGCTGCTCGCCCATCGTCTCAAACATGCAGTCTTTGTGTGTGTGGATCTCCGTCATTGGCACATCGACACCATGGGAGTTGCTGTGGGTGTGAGGAGTCTGTGTACCGTAGGATGGGACAGGCTGCGGGTGACACATGAAAACACATGTTACTGCCACATTAGTGGCATGGTTTACACAGCTGTGGTTCTTACACATTGTCACATTTTGCACTTACATTCAACATGCGATTGACTTTGAATGATGCAGGTAAAAGTCATAGACAGCTGGATAACATGACAAACCAAAAAAACATCTGAATTGCCCGCTAAGGCAGGCTACAGTATATGGATGATGAAAGACGAAGCACTTGTTGGCCTTTATATACAGTCATAGATTTTTATAAGTTGTTAGTCCATCTGTAGTGGAAATAATTGGTTATGTTGTACACACACGGACAGGGGTCTAATTATCTTTCTGATACAGCAACATAATCTCCAACTCACATTTAATCCTATTCCCAGTTTCCCTGACACTGAGGTAACAAAAAGCAACAAAGTGCCTGAAAACAAGTCTCCACACATAAACAAGTGAGTTCAATAGTAAACACTCCAGAGAAAGTAAAACACCAGGTGTCTCAGTTATTAACGGAGTTTTCTGCCTGGCAACAGAAACTGCAGAGGACGACTCAACAGGATTCAGTCTGACAGTCAGAGCGTTAATCTGTTGGAGTTTGTTGGTCCAAGCTTAACAGACTGTAATCTGATCTGCTGCAGCTCGACAGGCATGAATGAAGAAACCGGTATGAAGTACATGATTGTGTTTTCAGTCAGGTCTGGTTCTGGACCTGTTTTTTCCCCAAAACTAGAAACATTTTGACATTTTATGTTAAACTATGAGCCATTATTTTAAAATAAAATTAGTTTTTAAATCAGAATTATATATTAATTATCAATGCCAACACAGACACTTTTTAGTTATGAAATTTTGAAAATTTGGTCAAGACAGTAATTATGAGTAAAAATAATCACTAAAAGTTGACTTCTGGTGGAAAAGTCTGTCAAACATGAATTGAAAGATTAGTTTTTCATCTTTCCTCCTTTGTTTCTCTTGGTTTCTATCTGCATCTCCTCCCTTACACTGGTCCATCATCAATGACCTGTGACATCTAATGTAATGTACAAACAACACTCAGATGAAAGTGTGAACCAGGATTTACCCTTCCCCTTTCGCTGAGAGGGAAATCTTTCCGACAGAGGTGGGCAATGATTCCTGCCGCCAGCGCGTCGCCAAGGACGTTGATCATGGTCCGAAATCTGTCTCTGTAGAGGCAGAAGAGACAAGCAGACACTGTGAGACAACAACAGATCTGGACAAGGTCTCTGGTGTCTGACTCATATTCAACTCTTATGCTCCAATAGCATTTTTGGTACTTTACTGCAGCTTTAGTTACAAGTTACTTCCTGTTGCAAACTTGTGGCTGTAGCTGTTTCTTTACTTACAGGATCCAATCAATGGCCACAATAAGTGTGATGTCATCTGGCGGTAAACCCACGGATGTGAGTACAATCACCATGGTGACTAGGCCAGCCTGGGGGATCCCTGCTGCTCCAATGCTGGCAGCTGTAGCTGTGATGCTGTGTGGACAAACAAAGGTATGACAGAGTTCATGGTGTCAGAGATTCATTCGGTAAAAATGTAGAACTTAGAATGAGCTCTACCCAGAGCATCGTCTCTCAAAAGACTCACTGATCAACAGAAAACAGACTGTGAAGCCCAGAGAGAGAACCAGAACAACATTTCTTACAATATTGATAAATTACATAAAGGAAAAATACAACAGAATGTGCTTCAGAGTGGTATGTGGTAAATTCAGATTAATTTTAATGTTCATTTGTTAAATTAATGTAAAATGATTCTAAATGGATTGTAAACTTAACTTGTAAGCATGTACATGAGACACAAAACTTTCTCCAACTGAACAGCTTTAAAACAGAGGCAATCCTAGTTGTCACCCCACAACAGATTCAGTCATCTCTTATAACCAGTGTCATTTTCTCTGGCCACAACATCTCCATTTCTTCATCAGTAATCAACCTTGGCATAAAACTTGGTCGTCAACTTAACCTCGAAACCCATATAAAATACCTCTGCAAGACCTCACTACATCACCTCAAAAACATTGCCCCACCCCACTCTCCACCTGTCAGATGCTGAAAAATTAGTCCACGCCTTTATCTCCTCCAGGCTGGACTACTGCAATGCCCTCCTCATTGGGATCCCTGCCAAGAATCTCCAAAAACTACAACACATCCAGAACAGCGCTGTAAGGATCCTCATGAGCGCACAGAAACATGAACATATTACACCCATTCTTCACTCACTTCTCATCTCCTCCAGAATTGAATATAAGGTTAACCTCCTCACCCATCAATGCATCCAAGGCCAGGCCCCCTCATTCCTCAAAGAGTTACTCACCCCCCAAACCCCATCACGATCTCACTGCGCTATATATATGAAAACTGCCTTTTCCCTCCCAGGATCAAGCTCAGCACCATGGGCGATCGAGCATTTTGCTCCACTGCCCCACGTTTGTGGAATACCCTCCCTGACCACTTGAGTCCACCTCAGACTACAGACCATAAAAAGACTTTAAAAGGAGTTAAAAGGACTTAAAACATTTCTTTTTAAGAGAGCGTATACATAGTGTTGTTTTACTTTGTGTTGTGATGTTTTTTATCTTTACCTTCTTGAAGTTTTTTTGTGTAGCACTTTATAGTTGTTTTTAAATGTACAGTGTGTTACAAATAAAATGTAATATTATTATTATAATTATAAATCACTGCTTCATCTGCATATTGAAGGATCTTTACATCAGGAGAGGACAGAACATTAAGAAAGTTATGTAAATGAAATAAAAGCTGTCTAATCACAGGGCTCTGTTGGATACCTGATGTCTGATGCACACCATGTGTTCTGACATTTAAGTAAAATGTAAAGGAGAATATTTCCATTAAGTCTTTCCAATGGCTTTTTATAGAGATACTTCTTGTGAATTGTCTTAAAGACCATTAGTGTTAATGTTGTTTTACCTGATGGTGACCAACTGGCCGAAGTCCAGCTCGTAGTCATTAACCTGAGCTATAAAGATGGCAGCCACGGCCTCGTACAGCGCTGTACCATCCATGTTGATGGTGGCTCCCACAGGAAGGACAAAGCGAGCAATCTGCCGGTCAACATGGCAGTTCTCCAACAAACACTTCATGGTGATGGGCAGCGTGGCTGAGCTGATGATAGAGATATGATGACGACATCTGAATAAATAAAAACCTGGATCCACTGACCAGTAGGACGAGACAGGACTGTGGTGGACTCTGACCTGGAGGAGGTGGCCAAGGCGATGACCATGGCCTGCAGCAGTCCACGGATGTAGGAGAAGGGGTTTTTCTTGGTGAGGAGGAAGTAGAAGAGAGGGAGAAGGATGAGTCCGTGGACAAAGAGACCAGCAAGGACAGTGATGCCATACCAGCCCAGCTTCTTCCCCAGTGTGCTTGGGTCCTGCATGTCCAGGATCTTCCCTGCCACCAGGAAGATGATCCCAAAGGGAAAGTACCTGAGTGAACAGAGGACATGCTCAATAATATTCTGAAGGATTCATCCTCTGAAGAGGGTGGACACGTCCTTTAATTTTCACTGCAATCTGACACATTTTTATTTTCTGCTTTTCTAAAAGTTTGGCCTAATGGTGATATTAAAAAAGGCAATAGGTCATTAGGTTTTCATCCTCTGAATTCCTCGCAGCTTTAAACTTGCACACATTATTATAATGTTTGAAAAACTCTGGCGGAGGATCAGATGTGTCAGTGTTTTTAATCTGCTCAGGAGCTGAAGCTGCAGTGGGAAGCGTCTTACAGTGACATCACCACCGGCACGTTTTCTTCACCTGACCACCTGACAGGTCATCAGGTCAAATCTATGCAATCCTACCTGATGTCAGCAGAGGATCACTCGGCAGTGTGACGGGTAAACACCAGGGCAGAGACTGAAATTACTTGTCTTTGCTTATTGTATCTACTGTAAAAACAAATCTGTAGTTGTTGGTTCATTAAAAACTGAGAAATCAGGTCCACATCTACAATATTTCTTCTGACAGAAAAAAGTGTTGCTGTATTTGTATATTTCTCACCACACAGCAGCATTGATGATCTTCATGACACACTCGTTGATGCACTGACAGACATTAACCAGCGGAGCTCCTCGCTCTCCCATCCTGCCCAACAGTAGACCTGCAACCACACGGTCCACATTCACACCAATCATCTCATCTAACCTTACCCTTCAGTCTCACATCACTGACGGCAGTTAGACAATGAAATGTCATTTCCCTCAATAATGTGTTGCAGACATGTCAGTGTCCAATCAAACAGCTTGACTAACTGGTTAAAATTATAAACGTTAATCAGTAGCTGCAGCATTTTGATAATAGACTCATTCAAGTTATTTCTTTCAACAGTAAACTGGTAATATTTGAGATTTTGACTTATTATATCATGCATTTTTTACAGTTTTGGACATGTTAAAGGCAAAACCATTACTTAACTGAGAAGTATCATAAAAATAGTTTATGTCTACCCAGTCAGCATATTAATAAAACACATAATTACTCTGTTCTTTCAATATCTGGGCTTTGTTTCACAATAACATAACATTTGAAAAATTACAAACTTCTCACCAAGACAAATGATGTATTTTAGAAATTCAAAAGCAGATGTCTTTCCTTAGACCAGAGTGATGTGATCTAGCACATTGACCCTGTCCTACTCACCCATGGTTGCGGAGAAGATGACGATGCCGAGGACATTCATCTGTTGGCTGCTGCCGGGACTCGTCTTGTACATGACCTCCGGTGGTGGAGTCAGCTCCAGGTACACTGTCCGACCTTTGGGTTCACTTTCATCGGGGAAAATGTAGACGAAGTTGGGCTGGATAGTCCTTGTTGGGACTTTGAGGATGGGAACCAAGTCTGTTTTGTACTGAGTAAACAACATGGGGAGGATGTTTGTTTACAGAGACAAACAGAAAAGCAATAAAGTATTGAATATGACTTGTTTGCTGTCTCACCTGCTGGAAAGTGGCCTCAATGAGGTTGGAGGGAACCATGTTTCTGTAGAGGGAAAAAAAAAAAAGGTTGTTATTCACTCAAAAACACAAGAAAATTACCATCATAAAGAAGAAGAAACATCAAACTCTCACAGTTACATGTGGATACAGTAAACGTGATATGAGATCTCAACCAGTCTTGGCACATAAAAATGGTTGACTTGATTAAAACATCTACACTGACCCTTTGTGATCGGTTAGTCAAGCAGGTGTAATACCACTCCATAATCGTGGCATCTGTGTGCACCAAGATTTATGTACATGCTTACCAATCAGCTTTACAATCCACATTACATTCATTTACATTTATTTTATAAATTAACTTTAAAACTAAACTGAACTTACCAAGTTTAGTACTTTACAGAGACGAACAGAAAAAGAGAAAAACCAGAGCAGCAGGGTGACCAGGTAAAATCTGAACATATGGATCTGTTCCTTAATTCCAGCTGTTTATATGTCATTTATCTAAAGCGTTGAACTCATAACAGACCATGAAGATAATGCAAGATGTTTTATGTTTGATAACAGTTATTCTTCTTTGTTGTATTAAAAAAAACACCAAAACCAGCAAAGAACACGAGCGTCAGCTCCATTTCAGAAATGTGACCAGAACTCTGATCTGTGACCAATTCTCCACCTCCAGCAGAATCCAGAGTTCAGTTGGATGATGACAATGATAGCGACCTGTTCATGAGGTGCCATAAGTCAAAAGTGTGTGTATTTTTTATTTTTCTTTAATTAGATGAAGAAAGGTGTGGTTGGCCAACGTGCCGCAGCAGCAGAGATCATGACATCCCACCACCGCTGATTCAGTTAATCTGTCACTCATCCCCCACGGGATTACTAAAAATACACCGATCAGCCCTGTCTGTAATTGGATTGATGTGTGTGAGTGTGTGGGTTTGTTTTCTACGATTTGTTGATGCTCAGTTGACTCAGTTCATCAAACCATGTCCCACACCTTCAAGGGACCAAGAGTGTCCAGGTGATGGATACAAACATCTGGATTTGTTGAAAAAAAAAAACAGGTCACTGAGTCTGTGGTCAAAGTGGTTTTCTCTACAGTGATGATATCAGAAGAAATTCACACCGTCAACCATTTTGAAGCAGATGACCATCCACTCACAAGGACTTGCTCACTGTTGAAATGTTGGGTTTCTCTATTTAAAGTTCCTTGAAATAAATTTTTTTATGATTTGCTGCTATATAAATGGTTATAATTAGTTTTGATTTTGATTCAGTCAACAAAAGTCACAAAATCTGACAAGATCAGATTGTTTCTGCTGATTAGTGACACAAACCCTCCTTCAGTGTTCTGTTCCCACCTTCATCACTCATTTCTGCAACTGTCTCCAGCATGTCCAAAATCCTGCAACTGTGACAAAAGAGACCAGGTCCACATCCAGAGACCTGGTCTGCATCCAGAGACCAATCTGTGGTCAGTGACCTGATGAAGTTCTAGGTTTGATCTGTTTAAAATCACAGTGATTGGTTCTGAATTAAACCAGGTTCAGTATCTTTACTTGAACCTGAACCAGGAACTGTGAGGGTCTGAACTGACTCACTTTGACTCTGCAACACTGAGACCAGAGACCAGAACCCCTACCTCCTTGACCTTCAACCCCTGTCTTACCTAATGAGATCCAGCAGGGCATCGGCTGAGGTCATAACGGGCCCCCCTCCCAGGCGGTTGCTCTCCACCTCCGTCCCCACGCCAGGTTTGATGATAATGACGAGTAAGATGCCAACCACCACGGCGATGAAGGTGGTCCACAGATAGTAGGTGACCGTGAGCACCCCCATCCGACAGCACGCCTTCGACTCCATAGACGACAGGCCTGACATTAAACTGCACATGGATCAGAGAGACATGAAGGTCAGCAGGACAGGTCCAGACCAATCGAGTGTAAATAGTATATACTCTATTCTAAAGGGGACCAATTGTACTAAAATTCTTGTTCTGAAATCTAAATTTCTATGAACCCTACTGTCAGGTCTAGTATGGACTTTATCAACAACCAACTGAAGAACAAGACTGGTTGGCCAGAGGTTTAATTCACCTGAGGTTATGAGCATCAGAGTTTCTGAGAAATACTGGAAAGTTTTAAATGTTCAGTTTCTGTCTGAATAATAAATATTGGAGTGGATGTAAATCTCTAAAAACTGCTGCTGTGATAAAAAAAAAAAAAAAAAAAAAAAGCCAGAGGTCACTTGAGGTCACTGACTTGACTCACCTCGACGTGATGAGAGGGAGGATGAGCATCTTCAGCATCCTCATCAGCAGCTCTCCCGGGAAAGAGAAGTAAATCTTGGCCTGTGTTGAGAAAAGGATTGATGTGAAAGTTCTTGATCAGCTCATCTGTGTCGACACTCAGCTGGGTCTGAATCATTCTGAGGAAGGATCATTTCTTCCTGGAATCACTCATCCTACAGGAGCTAAACTATTTTTACCTGAAAAGCTTGTGTACAAATACTAATTCAATTCATTCAGAGAATCATCTCAGAACATTTTGTTCTGGGGAAGATTTAGAAAGTTTACCAACTCAGATTAATATTTCGGGAACAATAAAAAAAAAAAAATCTCATTTAACTTTCAGCGCTGCAGCGTCTTTGTCTTTATTATAACATTAGCAAATTAATTTATAATTAATTAGATTAAATATTAATTCATTTGTAAATTTGTTTTTTGGAAAAGTTTTAATTCATTCAACCCCTAGATGATTTTTGTAGTTTATTTTCCTCTCAAAATAAAATTATCATTAAACAGTTCTGGTTTGAATGTATCATTGTTTTCATTTCACACTGAGGATAAACCTACAAGCTGCAAATTGCTTGACAAATGTCTTTTATATCTGATGATTAATGAGTGCATTAATGAGTTCAAAATGCATCTCTGTGGTTGTTAAAGATTTCTGACAGAGCAGTGTCCCTTTCCAAAAAGGAAAAACTAAAAAACTAAATGAAGTTTTATTGATATGTTTAATATTAATATGAGCGATCATGGTTGAAGACCTGCACAACACAGCTACCTCAGGCTACTAGCTGCTAATTAAGCTAAGGCTAGCTCCATTGATTGATTTAAATGGTCTCCAATAAGTATCAGTAGGGCTTATATATTTTTTAAATGTTTCTTTACATCAACAAAAAAGATAATTCAGGAAATCTGAGAAGCATTTTAATATGAAGTATCAAGAGAACATTTTGAAGTATTAACAGAAAAGAAATGTAAATCATCAAATAAAAATACCGTACTGGGGAAAAATGACAACATTTGTGGGATATGTCATTAAATATTGTTGGGAACTTTAAGGTGTGGTGACTTGCTAACAAATCCCTACAACAATGTAAAACTCTAACCTTAGCCCCGTGTGTGTGTGTGTGTGTGTGTGTGTGTGTGTGTGTGTGTGTGTGTGTGTGTGTGTGTGTGTGTGTGTGTGTGTGTGTGTGTGTGTGTGTGTGTGTGTTTGCGCGTGCGGGTTAGGGTTAGGGTGCCCTTCGCGTTAGTCCCTAACCTTAACCCTTTGATTTTATCTAACCTTTTGTTTTTATCTAATCCTAACCCTACCTGTTAGGTGAGCGGTACCTGACTGGACAGCTGAGTTCCTCTCAACATGAAGCCCAGGGTGCAGCCGGTCAACACGGCGATGACCGACAGTGTCAGCAGCCCGTTCCTCTTACAGAAGTCCTTCACGTTCCTGCTCAGCTCTTCCTTCACCGTCACCTGAAGGAAAGTCCTGAGTCGGTCCCCCATCGTCCTCTCTGAGTTTCCCGGAGCATACGAACTGTGCTCGGAGCGCGCCTCCTCCTCGCTGTTCGGTAGCAAAAGCTCATCCATGCCGTCCGAGTTTTCTGTTGGTCCTCGTTCCTACGTGTCTGTGCAGCTGGCAGGATGACAAACCTGTACGAGCCAAAGAAGAGGTAACCTTTTCCACTGAGGGCTTAAATCATCATGGTCTGATCAGAGCCAACTGCAGCGCTACAGGCAGCCTGCAGACTTACAGACACTAAGAGGCTTTAGGAGGTGGAATAAAACCTCACACGCCTTTGTTGTGGCATCTGGTCCTGCTGCTGGACCCGATCCTAGTGTTGTTTTCCTTTCACTCCTTTTGGCAGGTCTACCGGGGTCAAACTATCACCTGAACTTTACAAACAGTTGTTTAACTTTATTAATTTAAATGTGTTTTCTTTTTCAAAGTAGACTCAGTAAACATGTAAGATGTTTTAAATACCAGACCAGACAGGAGGATCCAGTTTATTTAGATATTTTAGAGTTTTTAAGTAAAATTGACCAGAGCAGGCTAGAAAACGACCATTTAAATGGTCTGGAGCAGGGGCACTTCTAGACTTCAAGGACAGCCTGGGCTTAGCCTGGCTGGACTGGATGTAAATTTAAAGATGAGCCGAGGATTTTCTTCATTTTGTGTACAGTACATAAGAGATGTTGTTATAGTAGACAACAGACAACATTAGACTGCCTAAATTATTTATTATTTAATTTCTGGGTGCATACACGTAAACAGGCTGCGAGGGATAGAAAGGACAATGGAATAAATAAGCTAAACAACTTTTTAGCTACCCCAGGCTGAGCTGAAATTACCGCAGGCTAAAGCCCCTGTAAAAATCAGCTGGCGACGCCACTGGTCCAGAATCAGTTGAACTCAGGTTCTTTTTCACCATCACAATGAATATCGAACATCCCTGCAGAGATTACATCGATCTGAGGTGTGTCGAGGTAGATTTCTTTTGTGCTCACAGCCAAATGGGTAACTATAAACGTGCTAGGGGCCACCATTTTAACTACTAATAAAGCTCAAAATAGTACTTCACTTTAGTAGTAGCATAAATATTGTCCCTACACATAAACCAAAGTACCAGTAATTTAGCAAGTACACCAAGAGTTTATTAAAAAAGACTATTTTTTGCATTTTAAGCTTTTTCAGGAGACAAATTGGAAGTGATCTGTTGTGGTTTCTTTCTTTGTAAACCACTGAAAAATTAGGTCTGAAATTCAGTTAGAAATTCAATTTGTAAATTTGAGAATTTCAGATGAAAAGGCACAAATCAGCTGCAGTTCCTCAAGTGCCCCCTACATGCTGCTCCAATAAAACACTGTGTCAATAGTGTGTTTCATTCATCTTATATTAACAAGTACAGTCAGACACGACTTATCAGAGAGCAATATCTTTTTTACCTTAACTTTTTGCAACAAAATGTCCTGCTGTTCTGCTTGTAGTTGCTGTGAAAGGCCCAGAGTCAGCAAACTCACAACCCTAATCTTTCCCTTGCGACCATAAAAGAAGGAAATTGTGGAAGCAGAAGGTCAGAAGGAAGAACTGGAAGGCGAATAATTACTCCTAATAAGCAAACCCTTCCTGTCCTTGGTGTTAGTGCGTTCATTGATTTGCAAGTAAGGAGAACTCGAAGTCGGAAGTCTGTTTTAGAAAATGTATTTGAGCATTGAAGAATTAATAGAACATGTACATGGACTCTCTTTGTTCTGAAAACCACAGTTCACTGACTGAGTGAGTGAGTTGAGGCAGCCAACGTCGCACCTAACTTACAGGTATACAGAGTTTTATATGAGAATGTGCTACTATCTTATCAGTCTAGAAGTGTCGAAGGGGAGGAGCCATGGTTTAGACTTAGCCAGAGTGGTTTAGATCTCTCTATGGCTCTGGACTTAGCTCCCCCCTGATTGGCCCATCTCAATGTCCGTCCTCTGCTTGGAAGGAGTCAGCAACCTGGGGAGGAAGAACCTTACGCTGCCTCTCCTGACTGTTAACTTCCCTTCACAATAAGAGCATACTGTCAGTTATATTACACCCTGGGTGTGCAGATCTTTGACAACAACAACCTATGTGTAACCAAACCCCGCTCTTAATGAGGAAACAATTATTATGTGAGTGAGCGCATCATAACACTTATGTTAGGTAATATAAAAACACTCATTGTTTCTGATATAATACAGCACTTGTATTGCTAGTGAAATAATATATAAAATATGTGATTTCATTAATTAAATTTATGTAAATCTGATTTAGTTTAGTTTTGTTTTTTAAAGAAACAAACTGCTGTCTTGATAAATATCATTTCATGCAAAATCATCATGAGTGTTTTTTCTTTCATTAGTCAGACATTTAAAGACATAGACACAGTCTGACCATCAGAAGTTTACGAAACGGGAAGTGTAGAAGAAATTTTTATTGGTACAAATAAACAAGCCAGTAGTTGTCATTTTCACTATTATTGTCTCATCATTGCTCATTGTCTCCCAGCAATGTCTCATTAAGTTTAATTAGAAAGTAAACATGGCTCCACTGATTAGGCAACATAGCGTAATTACTGATCTGATCTTTACTGATCTTTTTAAAATGTCTAATGTGAAATATTTGAAACAGCGTTTACATTTTAGCAAAGTATGACAAACATTATAAAATTTATAGGCATGTTTATGACTATAAATTTGTTTCGACTTGCCATGTTTGTTCTATTGGCTGACAGTGTAGGACACTGTGCAATCATCCGACATAGGTATTAAACATGGTGCCCATGATTTCAGTTGACAGTCCTCTCTCAATAAACTGCTCTGACACTGGGACCTCTCACTTCGCCTGTCCTCTCCACCACCAGTAGTATTACAGTTTTTCCTCAGTCGCTTTGGTGCATTTCTTGAATCAACATTAACATTTGCACATCAGTTAGTGCATTTCTCAAAATAATCAGTGCAAACTGCACCATATGGTGGATTACCCACAAAATGGCATATTTCAGTAGCTTTAGTTTGATATTGATTTCTGAGGAACTGACAACTTCCGGTAAAACATTAGCCTGTTTGTAAACTTCCGGAGAAACGTGACTTCGCTTAGCGCATCTTCAATTTTGTGAAATAGCTATAAACCGAGTAAATAGTTTATTTTCGGCAATATAGACAGTTTAAATAACCTTGGCGTGTCAGTTAATATATTGATTAAAAATATATGAAAGGGATGTGAAGGTCATTTACATTTCAGCGTCGTGAGGGGACGACGGCTGAGTACTGTTGCGTCCCTCAGTGTGCGTCTTCAACCAAATTTAATTCGGTCATTTGTTTTCATACTTTTCCCTCCGACGACCAACAACGAAGGAAATGGATAGTAAACAAGAAGAGACAACCTTGTCATCTCTCATCATACTCGTGTGTGTAGTCGACACTTTGTCAGAAGACGTCACCAACTGAAGTAGGAGGGAGGCGAAGACTGAAGCCTGTTGCTGTGTTGTTCCCCTGGAACAATTACAGTCTCCGAGTGAGAGGGCTGGGGTTTGGGAGCGGAGAGAGAGACCTGAGGGTGTGACTGAGACTGTGGAGAATCTATATGTCCGAATGACCACGACTGCTGCTCAGCTCCGGACCCTGCTTTTGTTGACTCGGTTTACAGCGAAAACGAAAGTGTTTCTGACGAAATCGTCCAGCTCAGGCAGCAGCTGGAGCAGCTGTCACCCGAACAGCGTTTTGGGCTACAGCGATTTGCAGGCTCTGACAGAGATATCTGTTTCTACACAAGGTATGTAGCGTCTATATTAGAACAACTTTCAGTTTTCTTTTAGTTTGTGTTCATAGATATTTACATGTTCAGGACAACTTTGATTTAAAGAAGTCAGAAAGTGTGTTACAAAAGTATACGTGACATTAAATGTGATCTACAAAACCAGTGTTTAATAAAAGGTCCCATGTCGTCCAAAACTGTCCAATTTATTTACTATTCTAATTTGCTGCTGAAAAAAGAGGGCATGTGGGAGATCTTGAAACAGCCAATTAAAACAAAGCCCCAGGTCACATACAAACGCAGTTACGTACAACCGTGTCAACCAAGGCGACCATTAACATACCTCTAGGTTTTTTTCCTCAAACTTAGAGGTATCTTAATGAAACATCCCTAAAATAGACTAAAAGGAGATGGCTGTCCTCACCTGAGGGTCTAAATTCTCTATAAGTACGGGGAGAATGGTGCAGGATGTCTACAGGTGGAGCTAACCTGACATGCTGAACAGAGTGGACCCTGGACCTGAATCAGAGACCTGGTCTTGGATTACAGGCTGAACATGCAGGGATTGATAGATAGTCAGATGGTAGATGCGTATATACTGTCACTTCGGGAAAAGTTTTTTAATGTGGCAAGTGAGCTGAATACCTCAAAGATCAGATACACATTGGCTTAACTGATTTAAGAGGTGAGAGCTGAAATTTGTTCAAGGCAAGATTATTTGTATAGTACTATTCATGCACAGGGCAACTCAAAGTGCTTTACAATGGCATAGAAATAAAATTCATAGAATAAAAGCAAGACATTAAAATTACATTACTCATGATAAAAGCAAAACATTAAAATCATCATTACATTTGAGATAAACATCAAAAACATAAGAGTTAAAAGTGTAACTTTTCTAAAAAGTGCAAAGTCCCTACTTTCTGATCTAGCTTCACTTACCTATCAAAAAAAGGTAAAATGGCCCAAAAATATCTTTTATTCAATGATATTCAATGATTTTTTTTTTCCAGAAATGGGAGGTTGGATATGGGCCTGTAGTCACTTTAAGCTGAGGTATCCAGATTGGATTTTTAAAGAAGAGTTTCAGTTACTGCAGTTTTGAGGCCTGAGGAAACTGCCCTGACTGAAGAGGATTGTTAACTATCTGCAATGTGAAGCTATGTTGGGGTTGAGCTGGTCAAGGTGGGTGAGTTGGAAGAGAAGCGATCAGGGATGGGCAGGGATTGTTGGATGCAGGGCCATGGCTTTGTTGGGGCCCTATTGCAAGATGCTGTTTGGGGGCCTTATGCAGTCGCGTAGTTCACATATAGCAAGAAATGGTGATGTGCCTTTCTCTGCACTGGCGTTGAGAAAGATGATAATGCTGGCCAGTCTGTAGTATCACAGACCTCTGGGTCGTGCTGGTCACACATCCTCCCATATCACAGGGAAGAGATCCAGTCTTTGGCTTTGCCCCAAGAGAATTCCAAGGAGGACTGATACCTATTATGTACCCCTTCTGGTGCTCAGCAGTCTTGTTGGTGATAGCTGTGTATTAGCCTGCTCTTGTCCATTGTTGTAGTTGAATGGGCGAGTACTATCATTTCCATACAGTCTATGTTCACCTCCATGTTCACTTCTAACCTGTGCATCTTAGTTTCCAACACAGTATTCTTCTGTAGTAGTTTGTTGTAATTGTCCAAGGAGACGGCAGTCATCTTGTAGCTATTTAGCTCCAGCTATTTGTTCACTATAGCACAGGCTTGTGCTGCATGTACACTCCACTCCTGAAATAAATTAGATTTAATTGTGGTGGTAGCCTTCAGTTTCTGTCCTAAATTTAGCTTTAGCTTTAGTATCCAGTCTGTGTGTGAAATATTGACTTTGTGAGGAGTGAAGTAAGTGGTTCGTGATAGTAGTAGATCAACGCAACTAGAACTGGGGAAAAAGGAGAAGAAAATGAAACAACAAATATTAATCCACACAACTCAAACATAAAGAATCAATCACCAAATAAACAGAAAGGATTTAATCTATACAAAACACAACTCAGCTTAGTGAAGGTTAAACATAGCATATATATTATTGATTTAGCTATTAAATATACCAAACATACTAAGAGTGTGTGGATAAAAGGGAATAACTCACATCAAAAACACAGTTCAAACAATTGGGATGGTGAGAATGAGGTCAGCCAGCTCCTTTGTTCTCAGGGAGGGAGAAAAAGAAGTCACACCGGTGAACTGGCTGCCTAAATAGTTTCCAGGCCTCCACCATCTATTGATGGGAGGGGAAAGATGGTGGGGATTTTCCACAGTGTGCTTTTGCTAAAAATGTTGCAAAAAGAAATGATTGTTACAAAAAGAAAAGAAAGTAAAGTGGAAAGCAAAGAGTGAAGAGGAAGAAGGATTCTTCCTACTTCCTGCTTCTATTCTTATCAGCTGTTCAGGCATCAGCTGATAAGAATAAGCATGGTTTTATTTTAAAAGTATTTATACTTTACTGTGCTACAATGCAAGCATAAAAACAATATTTGTTTCATCCCTATCTCTTTTAACATAAATGAAAAGATTTTTTTCTTGTCACACATCAAAGCTGTTACATTCAAACAGCAAGAGACACAGTAGGCTGATGATTGGTTGAACTGACTGATTGGATGAAATCTGGTCTTAAAGGATTGCTGGGAGGGTGTGGTTTTACAGTAGAATAACTTCATCAAGTTCAGTGAGTCACATCGGCCCTAGTTTCAAACTAATTTACTTTTACACTGGATTGAAATGCAAGTGTGTGTTTATGAAGTTTCATAGTTGTTCTTCCCTTTGGCTGCAAGTTCCAACACTGATATCACCCCTACCAGTCATGTATGTGCATGAGCCTAGTGAGTCATTAGTTTTCTTGTTAGTTTTTGAGTTTAGTACAACATTTATTTATGTTGATTTTATGCCAAAAACTTCTGTCTCCAGGCAACAGCCAACCTTCACTCTAGAGACAAAACTAAAGTTTCCAGAAAAAAAACGCCCTTTGTTGTTTTTATTCTAAGGCCTTTATTTACTTAAGGTTTGCATGTGCAAAAACGAGGGCAAACTTGATTGCAAGCGCAAACACATGTTAAAGCTGATCTACTAACCAGATGCAATGAGGACTGTGATGTTAAACAAACTCATAATCCTTACAGTAAACTGTGTTTTCATTGAAAACAAAGAGAAAATACTTGTAGTTCAACATATAAACTGCAGTAACATTAACTTACATACACTATCACCAAACTAACTATTAGCTTTAGCTAGCAGAGTTCTTTCAACCGGACTGATTTACCACTTTGTGTAATTAATGTTGGAATGAATATGGTGATGCGTGATGTGCGTCAGGGAGTGCATCTGTATATCTCTGTATATTTGTCAAGGCTAGAGTTTATTGATTTACCTACCTAGGAATCTATGTTTGTCCTATGGTGCTCCATTTTTTTTTAAATCTTTTACATTTTATGCACTGTCCATTGTTCCTCAATGACACAGAAGGGAGCCCAAAATCACAAATTACAATCAGAATCCAACTCCCACCACTCCATTCAAATATGGGACAAATTACCAAAGTGCATGGTTGACAAAGGCAGGAGATTTTCTTGGATTTTCTTGGATTTTATTTTATTCAGCCCAGCCCTTTAAAACTTATCTACTTGCAACTCCAAAGCTTCCACGCCCTCCGTCACCCACTTTATCTAATATAGAGATAAACCACTAAATGAAACTAAATTACTTTAACACTGGAAAGTATAAAAGTAATCACATAATCATCATAATAAAATAATAAATAAAATCAAGTAGTCATCATAATAGAAACAAATGGTTACTGGATACTGTGTCATTTCCTCTTTTTTTCTTCTTTTTTCAGTCTCAGTGTATAAAATGAGTCAATCACTAGCTGAGACTCCAGTTGAAAAATGGACCAAAGAGGACGTCCACCAGTGGTTGATGACAGAAGTCAAAGTTCATCAGAGTTGTGCTGACAGATTCACTGAAGAGGATGTATCGGGTGAATGTTTAATTCTCTTTGAAAAGAAAGATATACTGGACTTGGAAGTAAAACATG
Organism: Polydactylus sextarius; assembly: GCA_016801845.1. Classification (NCBI taxonomy): domain Eukaryota; kingdom Metazoa; phylum Chordata; class Actinopteri; family Polynemidae; genus Polydactylus; species Polydactylus sextarius. Next base: position 5,377,899 of record CM028910.1, read on the forward strand.
GTCCTGCTGTCAAAATCACATCTTACCTCAAGAAGCTTAAAGAAGGATCACAACACGAGTTGCAGTTCCCAGTATATGTGGACAACTGGACAAAAGAACAGGTGAGCCAGTGGTTACTGCAGCATGTAAAGATTTATTCGAAATATGCCGAAAGACTCCAAGAGGAAGAAGTCTCTGGAGACTGCCTTGTGTGCTTCAGCAAACAGGATCTTCTGGATCTGGAAATAAAAAGTGGTCCTGCAGTAAAGATTCTTGCAGGCCTCCGTCAGTTGAACAATAAACCTGAGCCAATACTAAATCCCACACTTCACACCAGCATAGTCCAGGATGAAGCTCTGAAACCTGCTCAAACTAGACAGAGTCCAGCACAGTCCCAAGAAACCAAACAACCACGTGACAAAACCGATGTTGACAAAAAAGACAAAGTGGTGGAAGAAGAATCTGAAAAGTCTCAACTGTGGTTAGAAAAAGCTTCAGAGAGAGAAGAAGTCAAGCAGCCAAGGCCACAGAGCTCAGGACCGAAGAGAAAAGAAACAACTGTGGTAACATCTCTATGTTATTTTGTACATTGTGGTATTATTGTAGTTGGCCTGTTGGTTGGTAGAGTAACATCACAAAAATTTGTTAGTACACTTTCTCAATACATGAAGCTATAACACCCTCTGGATTTTTATAAACGCAGAAATTAATGAAGAGAGAAATTATGAAAATCCATCTTAAAATAGCCTACCTAAATACATAGGTACACATAAAGTAAACTAAGTTTGGGAATGGTTCATTTATCAACTTAATACTGAATATGATGTTTTTGCCTACAGACCACAGTATTACCAGACATACCTAAGACCACTGTGGAGATCCAGAAAATTCTAGAAAACCTGACAAGGGAAGACCTGAAAACATTTCAGTTTTATTTGGGAGAATATGGCGAACCATGGCATGAACGTATTCCCAAGGGTAAACTGGAAGACAAGGACACTATGGACACCACAAAGTTGATGACTGGACACTATGGAAACGAGGGGGCTTTACAGGTGACCATAAATGTTCTAAAACAAGTCAACCAGCGTGAACTTGCTTGTCAGCTTGAAAAAAACATGGGTAAGATAACTAATATAAAAATGCACTCTTTTTGTAGGTAGCATTTTACTGATTGACTACAAATAAGGCCAAAACCATTTAGTTGGAAAGCTTCAGTATGTAGGATGTATGCCTGGTCTTCTGGCTACCTCACCAACATGCTGCACCTCGAACTGCTGCTTACACTGTGTATGTCTCAATATGTTCCGTTATTACCATGAAGCCCAGTGCTATGTAGTATGACCACAAATAAAACCATACCCAATGAAACCAGTCAAACCCACTGTTTTAATCAGTGCATAGGTGGATTGTTACCACATTCATCACTTCACCGCTTTTCATTTAGGAACCAATGACCATGATACTGAAAGTCACAGAAAGTTTAGGAAAATCAGAAAGAACTTATGAATTAATGGTTTCATGTTTTTTGATGATGAGAAAAATATAAAACAGTCTGACTTTCTTAGTTCAATAGAAATATTTGTGTTTATTTTACTAAATGTTCTGTTTAGTAATGCACTATTGTTACTGTTCTTACAGGTAAATTGAAGGAACAGAGTCTTCCAAAAGCAGATTTGAGAAAAGAAGCAAACCAGGGGGACAAACTGAAGGATCTGTTAACCTGTGGTGCAAATTCACTTGGCATCTATGACAGATTTGTTGTTGTTGTCAACAAGAGCAGTCCACACCAAGTGCAGCATCTTCAGTTCTTAAATAAGCTGAAACTATTCTCTGTGTTGGACTTTGACCCCAACTCTGCTGCTCTAGGTGGATTGTGTCATTCCTACAGAGAGTCAAGAGTTGCCAATCTACATTTCCCATCACAATATAAAGGGCAGCCTGATTTAGTTATAAAGAAACTTAATCTTTGCAAACAGACCAGTTGGGTTTTCTGTAATGGCAGACATGACCTTGACAGTGACTCAGACAAAGAGTTAGACTATAAGAACTGGTTGAGGAAATCATGCAAAGATGTCGAGGATGTGGTTTCATTCATTTGCAACCCAGAAGTTCTTCTCCATGGTAGGAGTCTCATCATATTCCTTCTCCTGTCACCAGTGGACACTGAGAAAAACCCAATCTTTGACACCTACAGATCTTTCTTGAAAAACATCAAAGAAGAGAGGATGATCACTATTTGTGAATCTCAGAGTACATTCAAGACATGGAGGAAGCTGATACAAGAAAAGTGTGACTTTGACATTGACCCACTATCAATATATGAACTAACTCTCAGTGAGGTATGTGGGACCATAATGGCACTGGGACCATTCAGTCAGTCGTCTGTAAGACTTCTGCCTTCCTCTGACTCCAGTGCTGTTGTTCTGAAGCAGAAGGATGAAGATTTCATGACGGTTCTGGACATCCTGTGTCTAAATCAGTGTGAAAATGTCTATGATGAAAAAAGTCCAGAGTTTCAACACTTCAGAGTCAAAGTTGAAGAGGAATTTTACAGAGGAGGCAAAGTCAAATGGTGGAACTTCTACTTTTGTGACAAGGACAAAGAAAAATCATTCATCAAAAGGGACAAGTATGAAAATGTGAAGAAGATGATCAGATCTCAGTTGAAAGATTCAAGCATGTGTGTTTTACTCAATCTCTTCCATGATCCAGGATGTGGGGGTACCACGTTAGCGATGCATGTGATGTGGGATCTCCGTAAGAAGTTCAGATGTGCTGTGCTGAAAGATAACACACATCCAAAAGAAGATGTAGCCAGCCAAGTTATTCAGCTAATGAAGCCTGAAAGTGAGAAACCATCACCTGTTTTGCTGTTAGTTGATGACTCAAAGAAAACAGAGAACACTTATGATCTTGTTAACTGCATTCGTGAAGCTGTTGTAGAGGCTAGCATCAACCTGAATGATCAATCAAACTGTAAAGTCATCATTCTTAACTGTGTTCGGTCTCATAATCCAAAGGAACAATACAGACGTAATCCACCACAAAGCCAGTATCTTACTGCTAAACTGACACCAGAAGAAAAAACAGAGTTTGAAAAGAAACTTAAAGAACTTGAAGAAACTCATGAAAAACCCGAAAACTTCTACAGTTTTATGATCATGAAGAACAACTTTGACCAAAGCTACACTGATGATCTTGCACGAAACACACTTGATAAATTTGATTTCAGCTTAAAGGAGGCCCAACTGTTTGCCTTTCTGGCCCTACTTAACACATATGTGGCCAAGTCTGAAATCTCACTCTCTCTCTGTGAGGATTTTTTTGGGATGAAAATGTTTTGCTGGCCAGAGGACAGCATATTGGACCGAATGACTCCATATTCAAACTTTCTCATCATAGATGCAGTTGAAGAAGGGGGTGGATACAAAGGAATCAGAATCCTGCATCACTACATAGCATCTGCATGCCTTGAAGAGTTGGAGAAGCGCTACTATTTAAAACTAAGTGATATTGTTAGGGAGATTCTTCACTGTGATCTGTTCTTCAGTTTTGGAGTTGTCAAACACAGATTCATGCTCTCTTTTCAACAAATGTTAATTGTAAGGCAGCGCAAGAAAGACGGAAAGGGGAGAGAACTATTTTCTCCCCTCATATATAAACTCAACAGCCAGGAAGGCAGACAAGTCGTCCAAGAAATCTTTGAGAAAGCATCATCCAGGTTTGTAATGAGTGCGTCCATACCTCAGGCACTTGCCAGATTTTTGTACATCAACGAGTGTGACTTCCCAGAAGCTCTGAAATGGGCAGAAAAAGCCAAGAACATCAAAGAAAACCCATACACTGTTGACACAATCGGCCGCATTCACAAAAGTAATTTACAATCTAACATTCAGAGAGAAAAGATGAAGACATCGATCAATCCAGAAGACTTCAAGACAAACATTAAAATAGCAGATAATGCTATCAGAGCATTTAAAAGGGCCCAAGAACTAGCAGACACAGAGGATGAAGTGGAAAAATCTGATGAGGAAGAAGCTGATGATGAGTCAGATGACTATCCCAGAAAGTCATATAATGTGTATGGCTATGTGGGGGTGCTGGAAATTGCATTCCTAATCTTTGAGATATTGGGCAGACTACCATTCTTTGATGAAAGTAATCAAATGAAGAAGAAGTACCTTCAGGGTTTTTTGCAGAAAAAAATGCCTATCACTAGTGTGCATAAAGAGGACAATGAGACCAACAACAGATACATGGAGATCATCCTAGAACACGAAAAGTTTCTTGTCAATTTGAAACCTGAAGTTAAAGAATCATTTGGACATCTTGAGCGTTACTTCACATATATAAAAGGGAACAATTCAGAATTTGATTCAAAGAATCGTTTGACCGTCTCTGAACTTTTGAAAAAGTATGTCTCTCTTTTTTGCTCTACATCAGAGGAAATTAAAAAAGAACGACAAAATAATCGTACTCTCAATCTGAAAATTGATATTGAAGAACGAAGACTGTTTCTGGAAGAGAAACAAGCAGACACATTTGCAGGGATTCTTCAGCATTTGGACAAACCTGTTGAAGAAATTGAGAAGGTCACAGAGTGCTATGCATTCTTGCATCAGCAACAACAATTTATTGACAAAAAACAAAAGACGAAGGAAACAATCAACTACATTTTGTCAAACGTAGTGCTTTACATTTTGAAACCAAAATCTGGAACATGGAAACATGGAAGGATTTTCAAACAACTCCCTGAACTTCTTTTGAAAACACTGCAAGATGTAGGTCTTCGACATCCCTTCCCAGACCCATACTACTTGGCTCTGCTGTTATTCTGGCCAAGTCGTACTCAAGAAAACCCAGACCTGATGACATATGTGACTGCAATTCGAAAATCACACTGCAACAATGTGTCAAAGTCACTTCAGAAGAGGAGCACTGTTGCCCATCTCTACTTAGGTAAAGAAGAAGGACTGAAGAGGCTTGTTTCTAAACCCCAACTAGATGAACATTTTAAGGGTATGCGCCGTGATGTCTTGGCCCAACATTGGCGAACTGGAAATATATTTAAAGACAAAGCGATCATCAACCGTCTTTGTCGAGTCAGTGGAACCATTGAAGAAGGAGAGGTGTTTGCCAACTATGGAAAACTAAAAATCCCTGTTCGCCCAGCTCTTGGTGGCATTCGAAGTGGTTTCAGCATTGAAAAGGTTTCTTTCTACCTTGGATTTGCTATTAATGGCCCACTTGCATATGATATTCAGTATGAAAACTAAGGTTTACCTTATAAAACTAAACCGACATGGAGACATGAACATCATGTGACAGCAAGTGACTCACTGCAAATGACTGTCAATGAATAGCAAGACATACTGCAGGACTACGTGAATTATGTAGTACTATCTGTTGTACTATTTTTATATTATTCTCATTTAAATGTTTGCTTTTTTAACATTTATTAACCTTCTGTAAATTTTTGTTTTGTTTTGTTTTTGAGTTTTGACTTAACTGTAATTGCTTGTTTTTATTTTATGGTTGATTTATCAGGGACAATGCAAATGGTCATACTAGACATAGATAAAACATTGATTTCTGGAGGGTCTCTGCGTTGTTTCCATTGTTTCGTGTGCATTAGTGTGTTATATATGAGGAACTAGACAGAGAAAGTGAAATGTTTATCAAGCAGTCTTTGTTGACTTTACCAGCATAAATACCAGTCAGTCAGCTGATAGTTAACTGAAGTTTAAGGAGATATGAAACTCATTTCTGGATAAGAAACACTGAACTGCTACCCAATATTTTGTTATTTACTATAAAATATAATTCGATTGTTTTATTGTATTAATTATGTATATCATAGTAAATATAGGTAAAACATGACCAAACAAAAAGTAAGACAGACTGGTGGTAAATGCCAAACACCGGCTGTATGTTTCATTTGTAAGTCATTTTTGTCATGTCACAATTGTTTTATTTTTATTGTTTTATTTTTATTGTTTTCGTTGTTGTTTTCTTAATTACTCATTTTGAAGTTTTTGTTATTTTTACTGCACCATTTATGGCCAAAAGCTGATTTTCATGTGTGGTCCCCAGGAGGAGCCAATAGTGATCTGTGGGTCAACGTAAATGATAAAACTAACTTGTGGTGGATGAAACCACTCCAGCTACTATTCATGAATAAATTAAACCTGACCAAAGATAGATGGGTTACTGTTGTTTTTGTGGGACAGATGTAGAAATTAAGTTATTTCAAAAGATGTGTCAGTAAACATTGCAGTAGCTCTAATTTAATTAGTACAATCTGAAATAAAAGCTTATATCATCCTCACAACTTGTTCAAGAAAATCACAACCAGGTTTGGTGATGAAGAGCAATCCTAGTGCAGACCAGCACACACTAAACATGTTTGATTTTATGCCAAGAATATGCACACAGGTCTTACTTTGATCATAGAGAGGTTGGATTGGTCGTACCAATTGCCCCAGAACCACATATTCCAATAGCACCTCTGACAATGATATAATTTGTGGTTTACAACCTCCTGTTCCTTTCCTTAAAGATGGGGACCACTACCCCACTTTGCCAGTCCATTGACACTGTCCCCAATCTCCATGTGTCATTGAACAAGCATGTCAGCCAGGGCAGCACAGAAATGCCCAGAGATTTTAGCATCTCAGGACAAATCCTGGCTGCACTTAGTGCTTAGCTACTACATAGCTTCTTATACTTCAATGACACCTAATATGAAAATGGGTGAGCTTTCCAAGTCTTCAGACTCCGCCTCTTCCTCTCTTCCCCTACTAAGAGCAGATTCCTAAGATTCCTCTTCCCCAGTTTTACTTCTCTCCTCACTTGAGTGTCCAATACATACAGCTGCACATCTATAGATGCAATCTGAGAACCTGACAAGCCAATCTTTCATCTTTGGCATCAGGTGGTGTTCTGGTACCAAGTACAATTCAGAAGGACTATTGAACGTGGTTGTTACAGATAATCCATGACTGGTGCAGAATGGTCCAATAACAAAAACCCCACTCAAGTTCATATCAGGCAGGCCAGTTTTCATGAAGCCACTCTTCGGTAAAGCCAGCATTTGTTAAACAGGTGAGTAAACCCTGTACTATGCCATCTGCTCTCTGATTTTCAAATTCAACAAGTTCAATGAAAATGAACTCAGGGCATTCTTTTTGAATTGATGCTTTAAAAGAAACCATCATGACAGCTTTGTGGCTTGAAGAAGAGCCTCATCAATTAGGACAGTTAACTTACTTGATGCTATTATGTTATTGACAATTTGATAATCATCTCTGCAGAGGGATACAAGATGAATGCCAAAGAGGTGGAGGCAGTCCAAGCACTAAAAATGAGAAACCAACCACAGTGTGAAAGATGAGAAAGCTGATGGGATTCCTCAGTTATTTCAGATCCTATATTTCAGATGTTTTTAGGACAGCCAAGCACCTTTACAAACTTCTCACAAAACCAAAGTCTGAACTGAAGTCAAGTCAAAGGAAAAAGGATGTTAGCAGCAAAGCTGTCCAGTTGCCACCATCTCATCCAGTTCAGTACAGATAGATAAAAAAGGCATCCTTAAAAGAGAGACTGTGGCAACAAAGCAGTTGGTTGTTTCTGAGTCTCTGAAGCCTGTTGTGTATGAAATGCAACACGAGGAAATGGACACTTAAGTGCAGATAGAACAGTGGCTCTAGCAAGAGAACGCTTCTTCTGGCTGATGAGACAGGAAATGGAACACTATGTTACTTAAGTGTGTCACTAAGAAGAAGAGGCCTAATAGAGTAACCAGAACATCTATACAGAGCATTGAGACCTCTGCCCCATTTGAGATGCTCCAGCTGTTGAACCCAAGGAGGAGCAGAATGATGCTGAAACATGGTGGAACCTGACAGCCCAGGCGTGTTGACACTTATGACCGGCTAGGCTAGCCGACCTTTCAGCAGCTGAATACCTGCACCAGCAGACAGGCCATGTTGTTGTTGTGAGTGTGAAAAAAAGAAAGCTTTGTGAAAATCAGCTCCAATGTAAGACTGTGAAGTAAAAAAAAAAAAAAAAAAAAAGAAACGTAAGGAGTCGGATTCTTTTTGAGAGTGCAACACTCAGCTGACGGCTTGAGTACTCTCCCATCTGTACAGTGCCATTCATCTGATGTCCAGCCCCTCTGCAATAGATTGGTTGCTGAGCCAGTGGATGCAGATGTCAGCCCAACTACATTTTGTTGGTACTACTCTACCGTTTGCATCCAGGTCTTCAGAATTGTTGTTAGTTATATTAGTTGTAGTTGCAAACTGAGTGGGTTGAAAACAACAGATCACATTTTAATTATGTTTTTGTTACCAGTCCAGTTTGTGATTTTCATGAACAGGCCTTCAAGGATACCCCAAATTAGTAGTTCCAAGTGTGTCACGTCTTGTTTACAGGAATGTAGCAGGAGGTTAAATGGTCAATTTTATGCTATCAAAGACAAATGATTTATTCAGTCTCTCGTCAGTTATTCTATACATAATGTTGCACATATTTGAAAACATATCAAGATTGTACATTGAGTGTCCTGTGGGAAGTAAAGTGCATCATCCACTAATCTGAAGGTCAAGGTTTGATTTCTCCAGGGTGAATGTGGAATAAACAATAGATTTACTCACCAATCTTTTCTACAACAATCATTTGTATTACCTTTTTCTATTTAAGTTACACAAGCTAAAACGTGTTAATAATGCTTCAACAAAAAAGATCAGAAAGTAGAAGAAAACTAAAAAGTTGGATATTTCTGTCTTACAAAATAACAAAGCTAAATAAAATGAACTTCTGTAAACTGTAGCTGCTCTGATTATTGTGACTGACAGAACCTGTGAAAGGGAAAAGGTTTTTTAAAGTGTTCAAAGAACCAAATAAATTCATAAGAAAAATAATCAGGTTAATATAAAACAAAAATTAATCAGATTTGTTACTTAAGTTTGCACAGCGTCTTTATTATGACAAAAATATGAAAACTAATGTACAGAGCAGCATCATTGCATGACATTAAATATGACTTAAACATGGAGTTCACACGGCTTGTTACGGTGGTGTCGAGTGTCTCTCAGTGAGTTTGTGCCCGTGATGAACAGATGAATGCATGTTGTGTTTCAGCAGAGCATTTCCAGGAAATCCAGCTTCTGACATTTTCAACCAGGACACAGTCTGAGCCATCGTCAGAGCCATTGCGATCTGCCGGTAATTCAGAGAATGACATTGAAAGACTGTCTGAAGCCCACGTCCACCGACCTGAAGGTCCAGACACACCTGAGGAACACAGATGAGTTAACTGTCTGGAGACGCAGCCTGAATCTTATTTATCCTCCATCTGTTTTACTTCTGTCCATGTTGGAAAAACCTTTACACAACTCACTGAAGAAGGACAATGTGTTCATGTTTATTCATAAGCACAATCAACAGTTTGCATGTACAGCTGCCTGTTCTGCTGCAGGAGGAAAGATTTCATTCACAGATATGTTACTGAGGAATAAGTACACAAAAAAATGAGGGGTTAATTGGTTTGGTTAATTGAGTTTGTTGGACTGTTTAGTTGGGTCGATTGGTTGTTTTTTGGTTTGGATGTTTGTTTTGGCTTGTCAGATTGGGTTACATTTTGTTGTAGTTGCTCAGCATGTTGCGATGAGAGCAGTCACTCACCGATCCAAAATGGCTTCTTCCCAGCAAATTTCCACAGCCAATTCAGGTCTCTTCTAGACGGCACTTTTATCAGGCTACTGTTAAACCTGATGGAAAGATAAAATGTGGTTAATAAATCTGGTACATGTGAGACTCAGCCTTACAGTTGGGGGTATAGCAGCTGTTTCCCATCTGGACAGATTAAATGTAAATAAGAGTTTTTATTACAGCAGCGAACAGGTTCTCTCAGCGCTGGCCCAGCTTGCAACGGATGAGCTGAGGACATAACAACGTCTCCTGTAGTGAGTCCAACCATCAGGACACGAGCTGCTGACCGGTTTCCTCACCTGAGATGAAGGCAACAGAAAACACAACAAGCAGTAACTCAGAGACACAAAGTCATTAACAGTTATCAGTATCATCGTGTGTGTTTGTGTATTTCTACTCTGTGCTGGCGCAGCCCCGGGTGGCGTCTGATTACTGAATGATCCATCTGAGGAGCATCTCCAACCCTGAGCTCCTGCATGAGGCGACTGTGAGACGACCAGCTTGACCCGACATCACCCGGCTTCAGCTCCTCCAACCGGAGAGGAGTCAGACTGTGGAACTGGAGAAAGAGCAGGAGGAACATCAAAAACAAGGTGTATCATTGTTTCCATTTAACTACAGATAAACTATCCATGAATCTCACCGTCCAGACTTTGTCTTCAGGCTTCCTCTCTCCAGACAGATGAATCTGTACATGCACACAAAGTCACTAAAAATTCACACAGAATAAAACGACTTCATGTTTTTTCCTAAGTTTTTAAAACAGTCTAAAGACTCATCTGTAAGGCTGCAACAACTAACTGATTAAATTGTTAAAATGTATTATTAAATTAGTTGCCAACTATTTCAGCTATTCTATTTGAATAAATTGACTGATTGAAAGAATTTGACTTTTGTTTTTCAATCAGGAATATCAGTGGTTCTTGGCCCTACTGCCCAATGAGCTCCAAAGGCTCTAGATATGTTTTATGTTATCTTTCTGTAGTCTTGTGTGTAGAGGTGGGTTTACGATATTGTAAATGTTGTTTAGATGATATGCAGTTTTATATTATTAAATATTTATACTATCTCGAAAAGAAAACAAACAAAAGAAAATAAACAATGCTTAGAAAGGCAGCCAATCAGCCTGCTGCATAAGCATCGCAGCAGGTCTAGTATCCTTAGAATTGTCAGAATCTCAGAACCAAAATTTGTCATCTGTGGCACAGTAGCTGTTGGTGTTGATGATTTTTTTAAACTCCTGACCTTAGCCTCCAGCTGCCTGATAGTTTCAGCAGCAGCATCATCCAGTGACTTGCAGAGTCATGGGCGTAGTTATGGTCTGTGGCAAACTGTAAGCTGTTCGTTCTCTTCCTCCACAGCAGAGTCACTAGCATTAGCCTCTACACCCACTAGATGCCCATTAACTTGATCAAAAACCGATGGGCATAGTACCCGAATCATCCCCAGCTATTTAAAACGGAAAACTGGCTTGGAGTAACAGCGGTTTTTAGTCTCTTCCACCATACTTTTTATGATGTATATGTTTTACTCATCATTGCCTCACTAAACCTGCACACAAACATACTACTGTGGAGTATAAGAAATGAAGGACCTTCTTTGCTCCTTTTTCGCGGGAGGGTTCCTTTTTTTTGGGAAGTCATGAAAGCTAAGGTATGGCTGTCTTTGTTTTGATGTTGAACCACCCAGCACACTGGAATTACACCAGCAAGAGGAGGCAGCCACATGCAAGCACACTGCTCTTTTTTTTAAATTTTTTTTTTTTTTTTGTTAACGTAATAAGTCACTATTAAGCTAGCTGCTGACCGTCATAAAACAAGAAGGGAGGTAGAAGGAGAAGAGAACCATTGACGAGCCTTGTGTAGGTCATGTGATGAATCTCTGTTTGAAAACTGGCGGCGGCGTAGACAGCAGAAGATAAGGTTGTCATAGTGGAGGAAGCTAATGTTAGCACTAATGGGAAAAAGTGCATGACTAAAGTGGCAAAACAGTACATACATACATATACACACACACACACACACACACACACACACACACACACACATATACATACATATATATATATATATATATATATATATAATCACACACATTAGCTACACAGTTAATTTAATTGTATTAAATGCTGTGATCTGTAACCAGAAGGCAGCAATAACACTGACCTTTAGTCCTCCATGTCTGACCTTGTGTCCAGTGCTCCCAGTACTGGGCCCTGGCAGCTGCCTGCTGTGGTAGTGGATATGACTGTAGCTGGGGGCCGCCTGGTCCTGCGGTACCCCCTCTCCATAGTCCAGGTAAGGCCGCCGGTTTGGGACGTCACCTCTAGGAGAATGTGGCTGGTTCTCCCACACGAGCTCTGCCTCGATGTCAGTCACAGGGTCCTCCTCCATCACCTCCACCTCCATCTCTGGCCTGGGTGTGTAACGCTTGTCTTCCTCCACCACTAGATCATCTGGGTTGCACCTCCCTGAAGGACAGTGAGACCGATTTGTAAAATGTCTTGGAAGTAAAAATAGAAATGAACAAATGAGGAAAAAAACACGGTCGCTGACTGTTGCTTAGAAAGAACTGACTCCATTATGTTTACAAGAAGTTATAATATACCCTTCAAAAACAATAAATCTCTTACATATCATTTATTATGTATCTAATCTAATTTTCATACTTTTATACTTTTATCTTTATTGCGGATTTCTGTGTTTTTACCTTGCCTTATTTTTCAGTGTAAATATTTTTCTTTTTCCATCATTCTATTTATTTCAAGGTTTCTCCTGGTGTTTTGCACCAATAAAATCACAATAAATTCCTTGCATGTTCTAAAACCTACTTTACTTCAACTCTCTGACTCTGATGTCCTATGGCTGAGTATCGGAACCTGGGAATTGACATCTGTTGACATGAAATGTAGACTGAGAAAGACGGAGAAAGTAGACGGAGAAAGAACAGGTACCTCCTCTGGGATCTATGATCTCCACACTAGCAGAGGTCCTCTGTCCGAGGACAGCATTTCTTGGGTTCTTCAGGGTCACAG